>CM055076.1:13580304-13651288 GCA_029204045.2 Tillandsia leiboldiana
GTATGTGGCGGTCTAGCACGCACCCGGGATGAGGTTTAATTTACATTGTTAAGAAAAAAAAAAAGGAATAACACCGAGTTCGCTTGAATAGACTCAAAAACCCAACGGGGGGCGTGTGACAGATTAAATGTACAGAGAAAAACAACATAAACATAGTAGACGGATCCACCCATCCACAGTGTAGGGTACACAAGCAAATTAGACATGAGATAACCAAGGTATAGGTGCGTAGTACGTGAGAGTACGGGGAAACGGGGAAACGTAATGTATGTGTAATCGTAAGACAGGGTATTAGGGTTATAACCTTAGGGTTAACGTGGTTTCTTTGTATTACAGCAGACAACGGCCAGGATCCGGCCACCGAGTGCTAACCATTCTCAATGGACAGGATGGATTCCGTAGCTGCAGCCAACCGCATACTCCGCAACCAGCTACGCGACATAGCGGGGCAAATGCTAACTCTCACAGAGCGCCTAGGCATACTGACTCAGGATTTTGAGGGTGTCGACCGCATCCGGCAAGACGCCAGGAACGGCGCCTATCGGGGAATGCCGCCGGCAGGATTCCCTACTTTTAATGAAGCGGTTATATTGGCCCAACGGGCAGAGCAAGAACTGGCCGAGACACGCGCACGGCAGAGTATCCCTATCCCAGACCGGCAGGAGAACCCTTTCCAGCAGGGCCGGCACTCAAACGTCCGAGGACAGAGGGAACCTTTGGAAAGGTAAGGAGAGGAGGATCCAAACCGCAGGGGAAGCCGTGCCCCATATGCAGTGGGGCGCATCAGGTGACTGACTGTCCATGGAGTCACGACCACTGCTACCGGTGTGGCAAGCCAGGACACGCACGCTTCAAGTGCCCACGGAAACCGGGCACCACCAGGCCTCCGGCACCACGACCGGAGAGGACGGGAAGACTGCTGCACCCGTTCCACGAGGGGGCCCCGCCCCGAGGGCCAAGGAGGAGGACGTCCGGGGAAAGCGCGGAAGGACGAACCGACACCAGCAAGGGACGCGAAACCACTTCAGGGACCGCGCGTAATCTGCAAGGGAGCTCACCCGGTGGCAGAATGTACATGGAGGTACCACTACTGCAATCAGTGCGGCTTACCGGACCACTCCCATGCCTTCTGCCCTCAGAGGCCCACTTCCGCCGCCGCCGCGCCACCACAGCAGGAAGGACCAGAGAATGCCGCGGCCCCCGTTCAGCCAAAGGATTCGCCTGACGACCAGCAATCTGCAGACTCCTCAGACGTCAAGTCCCTTCCCCAGCACGCCGTACGACGCTGGCCCAAGGGCTGTGGACGGGCTTCCCGGGACGCTTCAGTGGAGGACGCTACGTCCCAGACCTAGTGACGGCAGGTAAACTTTGGGTTTCACTTTTCCTTCGTAGATTAGGAGCACCGTTCACACCTTAGCCTGCTACCCCTATTAGACGCTCCCTCTCTCGCTCCCTCTCTCTAGAATCCTTAAGTATTAGGCGAAGCCTCCCCCGGCCGATGTGCGCGGGCGAGCTTCGAAGCATAGGAGAACCTTGTGTACTCGGGGCTCGTTAAGGGCCATGCAAGGAATAAATAGGCTCCACCCTATGCCTTGCAGCCGAGAACCCAATGGGCCGATAGGTAGTTCAGGGCCGCTCCCCTGATAAGGATCAGCGGTCCCGTGGTAAGGGAATTTCTGGACGTATTTCCGGCAGAGCTCCCCGGAGCGCCGCCGGAACGAGAAGTCGACTTTCCCATTGAACTACTCCCCGACACCAAACCCATCACCAAGGCACCGTACAGGATGGCCTTCGCGGAGTTGAAGGAACTCAAGGCACAGCTGGAGGACCTCTTGGATAAGGGCTTCATCAGACCTAGCGCGTCACCCTGGGGCGCGCCCGTCCTGTTTGTGAGGAAGAAGGACGGAAGTCTCCGGTTGTGCATCGACTACCGGTAGATAAATAAGGTCACCGTTAAGAACAAGTACCCCCTGCCAAGGATCGACGACCTCTTCGACCAACTACAGGGGGCGACGGTGTTTTCAAAGATTGACCTGCAGTCGGGCTATCATCAGGTCCAGGTCAAGGGGGAGGACATCCCCAAAACGGCTTTTCGGACTCGCTACGGTCATTACGAATTTACTGTAATGCCGTTCGGGCTCACGAATGCCCCGGCAGTGTTCATGGACATGATGAACAGGGTATTCAAACCCTTCCTGGATTTATTCGTGGTGGTCTTCATCGACGATATCCTCATCTATTCCCGTACAGATAAGGAACATGAAGAACATCTGCGCACAGTCCTCCAGACCCTACGGGAACAGAAACTCTACGCCAAACTCAAAAAGTGTGAGTTTTGGCTCCGAGAGGTTGGCTTCTTGGGACACGTAATCTCGGCGGCTGGGGTCGCAGTCGATCCGAAGAAGATAGATTCGGTGACAGACTGGACCCAACCGACGACGGTAACGGAGATTCGAAGCTTTCTTGGATTGGCCGGGTACTACCGGCGCTTTGTGGAGGGTTTCTCCAAGATAGCCACCCCCTTAAACCGCTTGACTAAAAAGGGGGAAAAGTTCATCTGGACGGACAAATGTCAGAGGAGCTTCGAGGAGCTCAAGGGTAGATTGACGCGAGCTCCGATTCTCGCCCTGCCGGAACCAGGGGAGGATTATGAAGTGTATTGCGATGCGTCGCGAAACGGACTGGGTGGAGTGCTCATGCAACGGGGGAAGGTTATAGCCTATGCGTCAAGGCAGCTCAAAGAATACGAGCGAAACTACCCCGTGCACGATTTGGAACTCGCAGCGGTTGTGTTCGTCCTCAAGCTTTGGAGACACTACCTGTATGGGGCACACTGCAATGTGTACTCAGATCATAAAAGTCTTAAGTACCTTTTCACCCAAAAGGAGTTAAATTTGCGACAAAGACGGTGGCTCGAGCTATTGAAGGATTACGATTTAACGATCCACTACCACCCGGGAAAGGCAAACGTGGTGGCCGACGCCCTGAGCCGTAAGGGTCAGGCCGAGAAGGCAGGGGTAAGTGCCATCACCCAGCAAGATAGTCTGATTGCGGAATTTTCGCGGTTAAGACTAGAAGTAGTACCAGCGGGTACAGTCGAACAACTTCTGACACTGGTGGTCAGACCTACCCTGCTTGACAGAATTCTCGAGGGGCAGTCGACTGATGACCAACTCCAGCTGGTGCGAAATAGAGTGACTGCCGACCAAGAGGGTGACTTCACAGTAAACTCCGACGGCACGATACGATTTCGGGGACGAATCTGCGTGCCGGATCTACCGGAACTCAAAGAGGAAATCCTGCGGGAGGCGCATACCGCTCCGTATACAGCGCACCCCGGGGGAACGAAGATGTACAAGGACGTTAAACAGACCTTCTGGTGGCCCAAAATGAAGGGAGACATGACTCGATTTGTGGCACACTGCCTGGTGTGCCAACGAGTGAAGGCCGAGCACCAGCGTCCAGCAGGAAAATTGCAACCCTTACCGGTGCCCGTGTGGAAGTGGGACATGATTACAATGGATTTTGTGACCGGGTTCCCGAGATCGTCACAGGGACACGATGCAATATGGGTAATCGTGGACCGTCTGACGAAATCGGCCCACTTTCTGCCCATACACACGACGTGGGCGCGGGAACGACTGGCGCAAACCTAAATCAACGAGATAGTAAGGCTGCATGGGGTGCCGACGTCCATCACGTCGGACAGGGACACGCGATTTGTGTCAAACTTTTGGCAGAGCCTGCAGCGAGCAATGGGAACCAAGTTGCACTTCAGTACGGCTTTTCACCCGCAGACCGATGGACAATCAGAGCGGGTGATACAAATTGTGGAGGACATGCTTCGGGCATGCGTTTTAGACCTGGGCGAAGGATGGGCACGGTGCTTGCCCCTAGTGGAATTTGCCTACAATAATAGTTACCAGGCCAGCATTCAGATGGCACCATACGAGGCCCTGTACGGGCGCCGCTGTCGGTCTCCAATATGCTGGGACGACCTGGGTGAGCGTAAGTTTCTGGGCCCAGATTTGGTGGAGGAGACCGAAGCAAAGGTACGATTGATTAGACAAAGGCTACAGACCGCCCAGAGCAGACAGAAAAGCTACGCGGACAACAGACGCAGAGACTTGGAGTTCATGGTGGGTGAGCATGCGTTGCTCCGAGTTTCGCCCTCCAAGGGGAACCGATGCTTCGGCATAAAGGGAAAGTTAAGCCCGAGGTACGTAGGACCGTTTGAGATCCTAGAACGCATAGGACCGGTGGCGTACCGATTAGCCCTGCCGCCGAATCTCGAACGAGTCCATAACGTATTCCATGTCTCAATGCTCCGGAAATACTTAGCTGACCCCTCTCATGCCTTGGATGCCTCCACCATCGAGTTGCGAGAGGATTTAAGCGTCGAGGAGACGCCGGTGCGGATCTTGGCAAGAGAGGACAAGAAGTTGCGCAATCGAACTATCCCCTATGTGAAGGTCCAGTGGAGCAACCACGAAGAGCGCGAGGCGACGTGGGAACTGGAATCGAAGATGAGGGAATGTTTTCCCGAATTGATTAGTGGGGTTTGTATTTAAGTTTCGGGACGAAACTTTTTATAAAGTGTGAGTGGTGTAGTGATCCGGCCTTTCGGGGTATTTCCGACTTACGTGTAGTCATTTAAGCCTTTAAGTGAAATAAAATTATTCAATTCTTGAAGTTGCCCATTGTGAGACGCTAGTATTTTTCTGTGATAGAGCGCGGAAATAGAAAGCCGACGGCGCGATCGGATCTGAAATCCGATATCGGGAACCCCCTGAACGGGATTCAAAGTGATACGGTGATTAGTCGTGCATCGGAATCCGTGCTAAATATCTTGCACCCGTTAGAGACAAGGTGGGTTATCTCGAGGGGGATAATTAATTAGTTAATTAATTATCCCAGACGGAAAATTACTTAATTCTCTTACGTACGAATTAAAGAGGAATTAATTAAAGGTAAAGTATGACTATATAAGGGATCCCGATTATCGGAAAGGAAAAGAAAAGAAAATAAAAAAAAACCCTAATCGGAGAGAAGGGAAAAAGGAAAAGACGGAACCCTAGCCGGAAGAAAGGAAAAGGAGAAAGAGAAGGAGCCCGATCTCCCCGGACGCCGAACCGAAGACAGGAACGCGACCGGACAACCTTCCCGTCGAGCTTCGGTTAGCAAAATAATTTATTTAAATTATTTGGGATTTTGTTTGTTGTCTCTTTCGTTGAGTTCTTGGTTTCTTGTTTTCTCCGTCGTATCCGTCACCGTCGCCGACATCGTCTTCTTGAAAAGGCGCGGAACGGACGGCGGAGGCGCGCGGTGCCGCTAGGGCATCGCGCGGAGGAGGGTCACGGACGGCACCGCACGGGCGCCACGCGGCCACCGCGCGGACCCGCAACCGTGCGGGTACCGCGCGGACGCCGCGCGGCTGCCGCGCGGGAGGCACCCGCGCGGGCCCGCAACCTTGCGGGCACCGCGCGGGCGCCGTGCGGCTGCCGCTCGGGCAGCCCCCGCGCGGGCCCGCATCCGTGCGGGCACAGCGCGGGCGCCGCACGGCTGCCGCGCGGGAGGCACCCGCGCGGGCCCGCACCCGTGCGGGCACCGCGCGGGCGCCGCGCGGCTGCCGCGCGGGCGGCACCCGCACGAACCCGCAACCGCGCGGGCGCCGTGCGGGGCCGCACCCGCGCGGGCACCGTGCGGCCGTCACACGGGCAACCCGCGCGGGGCACCGCGCCGCGTGGGCATCGTCCGCGGAGATACGCCGCGCGGTTCTGAACCGCGCGGGGCTCCGGCAGACGGCGACGGCGGCTCGGGAATTCCGTTTCGTCAACCGGACAATGTTGGACTTTTCCGTCAAAATGAGTAAATTGGGTCTTGTGTTTTCGGATGTTAGTACACGCTTTTGACTATAGTTATCCTTGCGGACTTTCTTTAGGTCCAGACGCGCAGCGGGGGTGCGCGAAAGATTCGGGTGTTCCGATCTCTCTCCAAATAGGTGGGTACGGTTGCTGTAAATACAACCAGTGCAGTAAGTGCATCTATCGTCATTAAAGTGCTCTCAATTTATCTAACAAAGTAGATGGACAGTTTAACCTTTCGCATAATTGTGTTATTATCTAACAATTGAAGCGGCTGCGGTCGCAATGTTCATGACACGCCGATCTCGGCAAATCCGTTTTGGGATGCTGCACGTACACAGGCGGATTGGCCTCCGCATGGGTGTACTTTTCCGGAAGAGTGGTCTGGTATGACCCGTGTTCCTCACAAAGGGGTGGGAGCCGTGAGGACCCCTTCGCGCCCGCTGGGAATAGCACACCAGCACCGTGGAAGGGGTTAAATGCATCAAAGAAGTGTTTGCGCACGAGGGGAGACTTTGGTCTCTCCGATAAATAATCTGGGGTTGGTGCCCAATTAAATTGATAAATCTGGGGTTGGGGCCCAGCTTAATATGTGCAGGGTTTTTAGCGAAATGGTTCCGGTGTTTCCGGTTGCTCCTTATTCCTTATTGTTGTTAGACATCTACTTTGTTTGTCACTGACATTACCCACTCCGTGACAGGCGCTACGAGGGGCGTTAGCCGGGAAATTGTTGAGACTGCGTCGCGAGGGCCGTAGTCAGAACACTTGGTTATTATCATTATCTCATTTCTCTTACGCATTTTAGTTAATTTGCTTGTGAGTAGTAATATTCGTGGACATGTATTACTTAGCACTGTGAATGAGTCGTACTTTTATAGTTTGGTTCTTTTGGTAATGTTTTCTTATGCGGCATGTTTTCATGATAAACCAAATGACTTCGAAAAGGTTTTCTCAAAACGAAGTGCCGTGTGGGCACGGGTTTTGCAATTGCTGGCTTTATCCTTTCTAAACATTGATGCCGCTTTAATATTCCGCTTGATGTTGAATGTCTATTGTATGGTTGATGGTTGGTGGTTGATGTATGTCGTTGTAAATGAGACGCCGTGCATATACAAAGGAGACTCTGTCCGCGGACAGGGAGAATTTGTGTATGTGGCGGTCTGGCACGCACCGGGGATGAGGTTTAATTTACCTTGTTAAGAAAAAAAAAAGATACACACGATTTTCCGCTTTGATAGACTCAAAAACCCCCGGGGGCGTGACACGTCCTACCTGCAAAAAGAGCTACAGCTAACATCAAAATCCATGCCCTCTCTCTCAGAACGGATAGCCTCAAGATCACCCAACCCCTCGCACAACGGTGGACTAACTCACAACGACCTCGGGACCACCGTCAATCCCCAAACGGTTCCCGACAACACTAGCACTGGTCTAAACACAGCTACCAGACTCCACTCGGTCCCCCCCCCCCCCGACACGAGTGCAACAATAAAAGTAAATATCTGAAATAAACCCAATCTGACCGCCAGTGAATACTGGCACTGCCTGCTAATCTCATCTGTGGGAATACTGACCGACTACTGCCTGATACGGTCAGGTCCCCAAAGTAAGTAACAGATCGGCCTCGGTCTGTCCGATCAAACACTAAAGTAATAACAGACCGGCATCGATCCGTCCGGTCGCACACTCCGGAGTGGCACTCGAGGGGAGCGACCCACACGAGTAAAGTAACTCTGTCTTCAGTATCACAAGTATCTCTGTGTCGAGTATCACTGTATCGCAGGACTGGATCATGACAATGATCAAAGTGGGAAAAACCCTCCACTAAAGATAACCCGAACCCCCAATCTGGTAAGACGAACCCGCTCAACAAACCTGGCTACACTATCCCTGCCCCCCGCTCGAACCCGAGCTTGCTATCTCAGTAGCCTAAAAGATAGGAGAAAGAAATAAAAGCATGTTTTCTACTAAGTCAAATCCCAAATGACAGTGTATCAGTAAATGGTGACTCAACTATGTGTCCAGTTTAAGCATGCAACTGTCCCAATATGAAAGTGTAGCAGTAAAAGTTGGCCTATCTAGATGTCCATACTAGCATGCATTTGTCCTCAAGAAAAATAAAGAAAAATAAACCTCATGCCAAAATTATCAATGACCATACCTGTCCATAATTGTGAGGACCTGGATCCCCACGACGAGAGTACTGGTTGACCAGCAGCTTCTGGAGGCCAATGTGGCGCGTTGGTGGTGTTTGTGCACCAATTGGACACTAGTGTTGGACCCGGAGTGTTTAATGGATTACGAGAGTAGTCAGAAGACCCCGTCGAGTGTTTAAAAGTGTTCTCGCACGGAACAGATATCAAAGTTGGACTCAGCACAAAATTTGGGGTAAAAACACTTGTCTGGATGCATTCGGCAAATTTTGGAATTAGAATTTGGCAAATCGGACACCGGATTTGGATTCAGCGCGCGAAAACGATGAAATTGGGCTATTTACTTGATTTTTTCGCCACTGGTTACTGTTCACGCCGGAACAGTAACTCCGGCGGCCGGCGGGCAGCTCCGGCGACGGCGGAGGGCGGCGGCGCGGCGGCGGGCAGGCTCGGGAGCGGCGGCGGGCAGGCGCGGGCAGTGCGCAGCGCGCGGGCAGGTGCGCGGTCCACGGCACCGTCGTGCACCGGGGGGCGGGCCACGTGGCATAGTGGGATTGGCTGGCTCAGAAGTCCTGGTCCACGGAAAAGATTGCGGGTGTACGGTGGACCGTGGGTGACACGTGGCGGAGTGTCATTGGCGCGGTGTTGTGCGCCGGGTCCACGGAGTGGGTGCAGACCGCCTCGGGGCGCGGGCCGGTGCAGGGCGCCAGTGCGGCTGGTCGGCCGCACATGGCCCGCACTCGAGTGCGGGCCACGTGTCGGCCGGCCAGGGGGCGGGCGCATGCACCGCCCCCAGCGGGCTCCTGCCACGCGGCAGGCGCCGGGTCGCCCCGCACAGCTGTTTGCTGTGCGGGGGACACGTGGCCGCACCACGGCGTTCCGGGCGGTCGGACGGCCCCCCGTCCGACCTGCTTTGCGGATTCGGGCGCCAACAGTGGCGCCCGAATCCGATAAGGTGGGGGGGGTTGTTTGGCAGCCTATAAATAGGCCTTTGGGGGCCTTCTTTACACTTTTCTGTGAGGATTTTCACAGGGCACCCTTAAGGAAAAACCTTCCTCCACCTGAGAACTTTCTGGCTGATCATTCCTGGGATTTTTAGGAGCGCGTTTTTCGAGGTTGGCCATTTTCCGGCGCGGCGCAACGCTTGTTCATCGACGACCCGTTTCGTCCCTTCGCAGTGTTCAGGCTCCCCCGGCTCACCCCGGCCTCCAATTCGGGTGATTCTTGCGCCGATGGACTCTTGACCGGTAGGGCTTCATTTTGATATTTGAGTTGCCCCTGGTTTTCCTGTGGATTTTGAGTTTCCCGAGCTTCTTTATGACCTATTTTTCTTCGCGGAGTTTTGGACAGCACCTGATTGATTTGGCTATAACTTCGCGGTCAGGCGACGGATCGAGGCGATTCAAAAGGCATTTTTCATCTCCATCTCGCAAGGAATCTCCTGGAATTTTCTCAGATTTTTCTGAATATTTTTCGAAGGTGGAAATCTCCTTTCTCTGTAGTCCTTTGGTACAGAATTTCTGCACAGTTTTGTTTGGGGTGTTCCCCTTGCCGAATTTGTATCTCAGCGAAGGAAGCTCGGTTTTGAACGTGCAGGTACTCGTTTCGACGGGTTCGTCGCGAGGATTGCGATAGTATTTTTCTTGGAATTTTTCGGGCATTTTTCGCAGGTGAATATTGAGGAACTCTGGACTGTCGTAATGTTGGACAGATTTTGTGAACTTGGTATGTTTAAATTATGTATGTTCTGCAGTGTTATGGAGATGGTTTGGGCCGAGCGTGGACTTCACCTTTAGGACCAGGATGTAGCGCTCGAGGTGGGTGATCATTGTGAACCACTTAAAGTAGGCTACACACTAGGCTTATTGCCGCAATGCAAGTATAAACGGCTAAAAGGCTAAAAGGCATATGAGGATGAATCCTTGCAGGAGTTTATGTTTGCATGAATACTTGCATGCTTATTGGATTAAAATGCATAGGTAGATGAATATTTGCATTAATTAGGATTGCTATTTTGGTATTCACATTGCAGGAAATGTAGAAGCATGTTTATAGGAATGCTTGTTAGTACATTGGAAATACTATACTTGTGGCATAGGCAGGTATTGTTGTGTTGGTATCTAGTGACTTATATGATTACTAGTATCCTGGAATAGCATGTTTGATAATTACTTGAACAACTAAGCCTGTATTTAATTACCATCATGAGGACCTTGCATGCTTGTATGGTCACTTAGTTAGGCCACCTTTTTCTGCTACACTATCCTGCTGGAATTGACTTAGGAGAAACCATGCTGTTATTCTTTCTCCAGTTATCTAGACTTAGGGGATAGTATGCTCAGGCTAGAGCGAGGACTGGGATAGTGTAGTCAGCTATTGGGGATTGGGGGACAGGCAGGTTTGTGGACAGGGTATTGCGGCAACCGCGGATTTTGGGCGGTTGACCGGACAGTTGTTATTGCATCAGATCGGGGAGAGGATTTGGGCTTCTTTTAGTGGAGGGTTCTTTTCCACTTAGATCAGTGTCATGATCCAGTCCTGCGGACTTATTCCCCTTTGATACGTATTACTCAGGCATTTTACTCGTGCGGATCGCTCCCCTCGAGTGCCACTCTGGAGTGCGCGATATTCAGACTTGAGTCCTTGAGACTCCCATCCCCTATCGGTGTTATGCGTAGGCTGGCATACCCGATTTGGCAGGCACCTTTGAGTCCTTGAGACTCCCATCCCCTATCGGAGTTATGCGTAGGCTGGCATACCCGATTTGGCAGGCACAGCAGGCAGTACCAGTTCTACTGGTGGCATTAGATTGGGCTTATTACAGACATTTGCTTTATAGTTGCACTCGTGTCGGGGGGACCGAGTGGAGTCTAGTGGCGGTGTTTGGACCAGTGCTAGTGTTGTTGGGAACCATTTGGGGATACGGTGGTCCCAAGGTCATTGTGAGTTGTTGACCGTTGTAGGCAGGCATAGCAGGCATAGGCAGGTATGGCAAGCAGGCAGGCATGGCAGGCATAGTAGGCATAGGCAGGAAGGGCAGGCATAGGCAGGCAGAGCAGGCATGGCAGGCATAGGCAGGCATATGCAGGTATGGCAGGCAGCCAGGCATGGCAGGCATAGTAGGCATAGGCAGGCAGGGCAGGCATAGGCAGGCAGAGCAGGCATGGCAGGCATAGGCAGGCATAGGCAGGCATAGCAGGCAGAGCAGGCATGGCAGGCATAGGCAGGCATGGCAGGCACAGCAGGCATGGCAGGCATAGCAAGCATAGAGGCATGATAGCTGTTGAGAGTCTCCAGCTCCCTTATTTTCAGTCTTTACGGCTTTGGTTAGTTTTTGGTCTCTTGAGGACTTGGTGGGCAGACCGTCGGTCCTGGCGGTGGTACCCACTGAGAACTCCCTTTTTGGTGTAGTTCTCACACCCTTTGGGGGTTTTCCCCCTCCTTTTTCCTTCCTCTCCTTTGTTTTGCAGAGTCTTAGCGGGTGTTGCTAATTCTGCGGTTGATGATCGAGGCGAGGGAGTCGCGAGCTAGATCCCTACCCATATTTGGAGAGTAGCGGTATCCCTTCAGAGGAGAGCTTCAGTAGATTAGTTGTTTTATTTTCCTCTTTTGAGAGACTGATGTAGTGAGGATATATTATGTATTGAGAGACTGTACACTGATGTATTTATTGGAGTTACCTCCCGGTTGGGTTCAGAGCTTGTATTTAAGGATATTGTATTATTATTATTTTCGTGGAGGCGGACATTGTTGTATTATTTCCAGTTGTACAGTGATTGATTTTAGTTATACAGCAGATGTTATTTATAGCTCTGATATCTGTTAGTTGTAGTACTTTTCTTGCAGGTACGACGCTTCGCCTATGCGGGTTTGGCATAGGTGGCGGATCTGTTGGCGAGCCCGGGTCGCAGTTTCGACCCCGGGGCGTGACAATAATCCTCAATCCATAATGGCTCCTCAGAGTAGAACCTGCACATAACTACATAATCCTATCCCAATGTATAAACCATCGTCATAAAAGGTTATGTGCTAATATGGCATGATAATTAATCATATAGGGTATCCTTGCCTTAGATAAGCTTCCACTAATCATCAACATGACTATTTGATTAATACCATTGTCATACTATGAATAATTCACTTGCAATTTCCATAAAATCCTCATTGTTAAACTTACCGATCAATCCCAGCTATTGTACCATTCACCTGCATGCAATGCTAACATATGAAAATTTAGAGAACCGTCCACCGATTCCGGGAATAAGGCACCCACCTGAAAAGCTGACTGTCCAAAGCCCAACAGCTGAAAACACGAGATAACTCTAATCCCTTGCTCCAATAAATTCAGCACACCCGTAACCCTCCTGGCACAATACAAAATCCACTATTACACATACATTCCAAAATCTTCTCTCACACACACATACAACAACAGTCCCAGAAATGCTTAATTTTCACCTGCAGCAAGAGCCCAGAAAATTCCCAGAAAAATATCACCGCGATCCTCGCGTCGATAGCTTCGCAACGGTAGCTTGCACGCCCAAATCTGAGTTCGGTAAGCCAAGATATAAATTCGACAAGGTGGTACACTCAAAAGATTTCAGCACAAAAGACTGTAGCACTGTACACAGAGAAACAGTGATTCTCACCTCTGGTGAAATCTCGAAAAAATCCGAGAAAAATACGATCGCGTTCCTTGCGATCTGTAGATGAAAAAGTTGTACAAGCTCGTTTCCGGCTGACGCTCGTGCGCAAAGATATGGCCAAAACACCTCGATGCTGTCCCACAATTCCACACAGAAAAAGAGTCACAGTGTCGCCTCGGGATCCATGCCAAAAACTCGAAATGGGAAAGCGCGATCAATACGAAAGATGAAGCCCTACCTCTTAGGAGTCTGTCGGAGCAAGAATCATAGAAAAAGGATCTCGGGGTAGCCCAGGGGAGCCAAAACACTGCTGTTTTCGACGAAGGGGAACACAGGAAATGCAACGTCGCGCCGCGCCGTAAAATCCAGAACCTCGGGATGCGTGCTCCCAAAAATCCCAAAACTCTGCAGGAAGATCAAGGACTTGAAGATGAAAATCTTCCAAGAAGGGAGCTCGGGGAGATCTTGCAAGGGCTGAGAGAAAAAGAGCAGAAAAGAGGGCTCGGGTTGCCTATTTATAGGCTGAAGAAAACAATTGGGAAAATTCCCATCTTGTCCCAACTTCCGGGCGCCCGGTCCGGTCCGCCCGAATTCGGGCGCGCACAGTGCGGCCCGGCCCGCCAAGTTTCGGGCGCACACAGTGCGGCCCAGCCCGGCCCATCCCGTCGCACGGGATCGCGCCTCCGTCCGACCCGCCCCAGGGCCCGCCACGTGTCCGCCGAACACGGTACAGCCATGCAAGTGCCCGCGGAGAGCGCCACGTGCCCCCGCCCGCAGTCAACGCGGTGGGTGGCGCCCGCGAATCAGCGGGCGCCACGTGGCGCTGCCCACGACCGGCCCACCTGCCCGCGTACGGCCACCTGCCCCGACACCTGCCCCGCGCGTTGCATGGACCGCGCGCACAACACCGAACCAATAACCATCTGCCACGTGTCCACCCGGTTCACCGTGCACCCGGGCCCAAGTTCCGTGGACCGCGCCTGCTGCGCCGGCCAACAGGAAAGCGCCACGTGGCCCGCTCCGGGCGCACGCCCTCCGCGGTGGACCGCGCACCTGCCCGCGCCCTCAGCGCCTGCCCGCGGCCGCTAGCCGCCTGCCCGAGCGCCTTCCGCCGCTGCCCGCCGCCGCCCGCGATCGCCGGAAACACTGTTCCGGCGATGAACAGTAAAATTACTGTAGCAAGCTCCGAAAAATACAAGTAAATAGCCCATCTTGACCGTTTTCGCGCGCTGATTCCAAATCCGGCGTCCATTTTGCCAAATTCCACTCCTATAATTTGCCGGAGGCTCCCGGAAAGGTATTTTTAATCCGAATTCCGCGCCGAGCCTAAATTTGATATCCACTCCGCGCGTAAACTCTTCTAAACATCCGATGGGGTCCCCCGATTACCTACGAGATCCATTTTAAGCCCCGAGTCCATCTCTTGTGTCCAAATTGGCGCGCGAACACCGCCAACATGCCACGTAGGCTTCCAGAAGCTGCTGGTCACACTGTAGAAGCCCTGCAAAGATCCGGGTCACCACATGATATACGGCAACGAGACTTAAAGTTTCAGGTTGGAGACCATGTATTTTTGAAAGTCTCGCCGTCCAAAGGGATCAGGAGATTTGGCATCCGTGGGAAGCTTAGCCCCTGTTATAATGGACCTTTCGAGGTATTGGAGCGTATTGGGCCAGTTGCCTATGGACTTGCACTTCCCTTGAGGCTTGCCGGTGTACATAATGTGTTCCATGTCTCTACTCTGAGGAGGTATGTCTTCGACCCGTCGCACGTCATCGACTTCACCCCACTCGAGATCAGTGAGGACTTAAGGTACGAGGAGCGCCCACTGCAGATTCTGGATCGGGAGGTGAGAGAATTGCGCAGTCGGGCCATTCCTTATATGAAGGTCTTGTGGAAGCAACCATGGCGAGCGCGAGGCTACTTGGGAGCTTGAGTCGACGATGTTGGACACCTACCCCTACCTGTTCGAGGTTCCGGCTTGAGGTATGACTTTTGTTTCGAGGACGAAACTTTTCTTAGTGGGGGAGGATATAGTGGCCCAGATCCCCGTGTAGCTTTCCCCCGTGATCCGTGGTGTGAAACACCTATTATTGGGGTGTCGGGCCCGTAATGCGTCAAATGGATGTGTTAGACGGACTCACTGAGGTTTCTGGATCAAGCCTGTCTTTCGGCTACTTTTGCCAAATCTTGGAAGAGGTTTCAGGATAATCGGAGGTCGGATTTGGATTCAGCACGAAAAAACGCTTGAAAACGACTATTTGCTTGTATTTTTCTGAGTCTGGACGCCCAAAAACGGACACCCGAAAGTTTTCTGTGTATTCGAGTGCATGGGGGAAGCCGTGGACCGGCTGGGTGCCACGTGGCGGCCTGGGATTGGCCGGCTCACGCGGCGGGACCCACGGTGGGGGTGCATGGACCGGGGCCGGGGACACGTGGCGTCCCCGGAGTGCCGGCGCACGCGGCGCGGTCCACGGAACCCGCGCGGGTGCCGTGGACCGGGCGCAGGGACACGTGGCAGCCTCGGATAGGCGGGCTCACGTGGGCGCGTTCCACGGAGGTGCACGTGGGTGCCTCGGGATACGTGCGTGGCAGGGGGGCAGGCGGCGTAGTAGGGCGCACGTGGGTGCGGGCGGGTGCGGGCCATGTGGCGCCTTGCGATTCGCGGGCGCCACCTACCACGTTGACTGGCATGGGCCACGTGTCAGCGCCCGGGCGGCCTTGCACATGCTGTCCTGTGTTCGGGACACGTGTCAAGCACAGGAAGATCCGGGCGCTGGTCGGACGGCTCCCTGGATCGGGTTTTCGGCGCCCGAAAGATTCGGGCGCCCGAATCTGCGGCCCAAAACCGAGTGTCCTCATTTTTTTCGGTCTGGGCCTATAAATAGGTCCCTTGTAGCTCCTTTTCTCCTTTTTTTTGGGCATTTTCTCCGAGAGCTTCCTTTAGAGGACTTCTTCCCCACTTTGTTCTGCACCTTGTGAAGGAGTTCTGGGTTTTTTGGAAGCCGCGACATCGACGTCTACGGCGATTCGGCGCACTTCGACGTTCCTTCTTCAGCGGCCTTTTCCGTCGCATTTCTGTCCGTGGGCTCCCCTGGGTTACCCCGAAGGAGTTTTCGGGTGATTCTTGTGCCTGTGTTTCCATGACAGGTAGGGCTACATATCTTGTATTTACATCTTTCCTCCATTCCGAGCTTTTCTTGGGTTTTATGGATCACCTTTTGACCCCTTTTTCTACGGCGGACTTTCGGACAGCATTGGAGTGTTTGTGGGATTTCTCGGCCCACGGGTGTCGGAACGGGACGTGTGAGTACTCGATTCACTTCTACTCGTCGTGAGGATAGCAACGCTGATTTTTCTGGATTTTTCAGAAGTCATCTCGCAGGTGAAAATCGACCATCTTCTGGACTGTTTGCGCGGACAGCGGCATTGTGATAATTATGGGATTAATTGTGCACCGTCTTGGCTTTTGTTGCAGTTTTCGCAGTGAGCCAGGTTTTCTTTGAGGGAAGGCGAGGTTGGATCTGTGCTTCGCGACCGAGGTGGGTGGTTGTTGTGTATCTCTATTTCGACATGCTCACTAGGAATATTAGAGAGATCCCCCTGTGTTAGGATTTTGATTAGTACTTAGTTGGAAATCATGCATGCTTGTTTGGACATATTGGTTGCTATGCTAGCACTTAACCTTGCATGTGAAATTGACTATTATATTGGGACAATGTGATTTATCCTGTTGGTGGGTACTACTTGAGGATTTTATGGACATGCATAGGTGGATGGTGATTATGACCGATGATTTATTCCTTGCGAGATTATTACCTGATACTCCTTATTCTATCTTTCTCGGGAACACTTGCATGCTTGTATGGACATCTAGATAGGCAATCTTTTATTGCTACACTATCATGTTGGGATTTGACTTAGGAGAAACTATGATTGTTCTTTTCTCCTTTCTATTTAGACTCATGATATTTGTTGCTCAGGTTCGAGCAGGGGTTTGGGATAGTGTAGTCGGGACCTTAGAGTCTGGGACAGGTTGGACTTGATTGTGGATGGTGGGGTATTGCGGCGACCGCGGATATTGGGCGGTTGATCGGATGTCGGTTGTTGGACTTGATTGTGAATGGTGGGGTATTGCGGCGACCGCGAATATTGGGCGGTTGACCGGATGTCGGTTGTTGGACTTGATTGTGGATCATGGAGTATTGCGGCGACCGCGGACATTGGGAGGTTGACCGGATCTTTACTTTTGCATCAGATTGGGGATCGGGGTTTCTTTAGTGGATGGGTTTTCCCACTTGAGTATAGACATGATCTAGTCCTGCTATATTATGATACTTGTGACAGAGATACTTTACTCGTGTGGGTGGCTCCCCTCGAGTGCCACTCCGGAGTGTGCGGCTGTACCGGACAGGTGCCGGTCAGTCTTTGAGTACTTGATACTCCTTCTTTGCGTCGGTGTTATACGTCATTAGCATACCCGATGCGGCCGGCAGTGTTAAGGAATTTGTTTTGGCGTATTTCGTGAAAGTGTTAAGTCTTGAAGATTGAAGATTAAGAAGTTTGGATCATATACCTCAATCTCAAGAAAGAAGAATTCAAAAGGATCAGGTACGTTTAACTAATTAATTTTGATGATCCGAATACTTCTTATAGTGTAGAAACACTTGGATGGATTTTTAATTGCATAAAAAATCAAAAACTGGGCATGGGACATGTTCAGGATCCGGATCAGTGATCACAGTCCGGACCCCGAACGTTGTTTGTTCATGCGCAAATCCAGTCCGGACCGTGGATCTTCAGTCCGGACCCCGAACGTGGTTTTTGCAGAAATCGCATGAACAGTCCGGATCGGGTACTTCAGTCCGGACCCCGAACGTATGTTTTTCTGGAAATTGTCTGTTTAGCCACGACAGTCTGGACCGCCGATTCCAGTCCGGACCGTCGTCCTGAAAAATTCCAGATTAGGTCAGTTTTTTATTCTTATCCTCTTCCAACGGTTTCTAACCTATAAATAAACCCTACAATTCATTTTTTAGGGTAATCCAAAATACGGTCGAAAGAGAAAAATCCACATATAGAGAAGAAAGGAAATAACGAGATTAAATCTATGTTTCTTCATCTATATTGATTAATTTGATTCTAGGTTTTCATACTCAGATTTTGAGTAGAATCAAATTAATGAATACTTAGATGGTATTTCCGATCTATCTTTGATCTAAGTATTCGGCGGATCATCACCACCCGAAAACAACGATTTTCCCAAAATCGGCGCGTGGATTCGCGTGGCCTTGTGGATTCAAGGTGCTACCGCTCTCGTGGATTCGGAGCGAGGTATGTTCGTGGATTCGAGACGTGCTACTGGGTGAAGACCGTGGATTCGGTTGGACGTCGTGGATTCGACGTTGGACGCCGTGGATTCGGCGTTGGACGCTAATCGTGGATTCGAGGAGCGTTGCGGAGCGAGCGGAGAAGATCTACTAGGAGCGTATGGAAAAAGGTCGAGTCGTCTGTGAGTACGGTATATCACCTTTGTACGTGTTATAATTCTAGTGGATTTCGCCGTGTTATCGGTCCCGTGATTTTTTACTCCGGTTTTGGAGTTTTCCACATAAAAATCTTGCGTGCTATATTTTCATTTCCGCATTGGGTTTTATTGCGCAACAATTTTTGAGTGTTTATTGTTTACACCTATTCACCCCCCCTCTAGGTGGTTTTTCCCCTATTTAGATCCATATTTTAACATAACCCAACAATTGCTATCAGAGCAGGAATAGGGTTGTAAACAATGGCTGAAGGTGGAAACATCAACAGACCCCCGTTCTTCGATGGAACAAACTATGCCTACTGGAAAGTACGGATGAAAGCATTTCTTGTTTCCATCGACGAACAGGTGTGGCAATCAATTGAGTTAGGATGGTTTAATCCAACTGAAATTATTGTTGATGTTCACACCATCAAACCTAGGTCGAAATGGACCAAGGAAGAGATAGACTTATTTTCTTACAATGGCAAAGGAATTAACGCTTTATTTAATGCCTTGTCACAAACGGAATTCTCTCGCGTCTCGGCATGTGAGACTGCGAAAGAAATCTGGGATGTTCTTCAAGTTACACATGAGGGAACTAACCTTGTGAAGATTCAAAAGCTGCAAATGCTTACGAGCAGATTTGACTCTATTTTCATGGCAGAAAATGAATTTTTCACAGATTACTATACACGATTGCAAGACATCGTGAACACATGTGCTAACTTGGGAGAGAAAATTCCAGAATTTAAAATTGTAAGAAAGATTTTAAGAACTCTTCCTGAAAGATTTCGTTCCAAGGTTACAGCCATTGAAACTATTAAACACCCGGACGAAATCCGTGTAAAAGAATTAGTTGGTTCATTACAAACATATGAAATGACATTTCCTACTAACTATTCTTCTGGAAAAGCATCTACTTCTAAGTCTTCAGGTTTTGCGTTGAAAACAACAAAAGAAGAAGACGCGGATTCATCCTCCTCAGACGATGACGAGAACCTATCTATGGAGGACTTTGAGAAGCAGCTTGCTCTCTTGACAAGAAGATTTCGCCGAAACTTTCGAAGGGGTAATTCAAGTAAAACTCCATCCTTCGGAAAGTGGAAGAAAGGCAAAGGTTTTTCAAGCCAAAAGTCAAGAAAGCAAGAAAGTTTTTCAAAGGATAAGAAAAGCTTAGAGGGACAAGTCCAATGCTTCAAGTGCCGAGGATACGGCCATATCTCAACGGAGTGTCCAAATAAGAATCCGTCAAAGAAGAAAGCGATGCAAGCCGTCACTTGGGATGACACCTCAACGTCAAATGAGTCATCTTCAAGTGATGAAGAGAATAACGTAACGGCGTTCCACGCGTCCACATCTTCACCCTTCATGTGCTTAATGGCAAGTACATCCGATTAATTGTCCAACTCCTCCCAGGTTGAAAAAACTGCAACGGACGACGAATCGAGTAACTCTGAAGGTGAAGATTTTGCTCTAGCCTACTATAAACTTTTGAGGGATTCAAAGAAACTGGCTAAGCAAAACAAGGGGTTGAGAGGGAGATTGCAGGATCTCGAAGAAGAAGTAAAAAGGGCAACTTCTCTCTCGACCGGTCTTGAAGTGGAAAGGGATAACCTGATAAAAGCAAATGCTTCACTTCAAGAGAAAAATGAGCATTTTGAGAAGGAACATGTAAAAATGATTGATAAAGCTGGTTACTTCTTGAAGCTCTATACCGAGGCCCGACAGGAGAAAATGGAAATGACGAAGACCATTTTCCAACTCAAAGATGATTTAAAGCGATTCTCTTCTGGAAGGAGTAAGTTGGATAAGATGCTTGGTCTTGGTCAAACAAACCGATTCGGCCTCGGATACACTCAAACTGGAGACAGTCCTAGTTCGAGTGGAACAGTTTTTGTGCCTTAGTCGGTATCTCCTCCTCCGACGATGGAATTTAGAGCATACAACGACAACAACCCTACCTCACCCTCTTCAGGATCGTCAAGAACAAAGGTATGTTTTCGTTGTGGTTTTGCAGGGCACATGAGAAGAAATTGCAAGATGGGAGCAAAGCGATCAACTCAAGCGCATCTTGCAACAACTACAAAAAAGGTGATTCCCCGGAAATCAAAGGAAAATTTTTCAAAGGAAAAGAGCCTTGGTAGTTCACCTCACAAGACGATGTCAAGCGATGAATCAATCAAGACGCTTTCACTGAGAAGAATAACTTCACGAACATTGCTGACGCAGTCCAAAAAGGTTTGGCTGCGCAAAGGTGAAATCTTCCCTTGTCTTGTTGTTCACACTTCTTTACATGCTTATGACAACTCGTCTTGGTATCTGGATAGTGGGTGTTCCCGTCACATGACCGGTGACAAAAACTGCTTTCAAAATTTAGAGAAAATCTCCGGAGGACATGTTGTTTTCGGAGACGGTCGTTCTTCCAAAATTCTTGGAAAGGGAACAATCGCTATTCCAGAAGGCCTGGTTCTGAACAATGTCTTACTTGTTGAAGGCCTAAAGACTAACCTCATTAGTATAAGTCAACTTTGTGACAATGGTTTCTCAGTTAATTTTTCCTCTATAGAATGTATTGTAACTGATAAGAACCATGTTTTCTTTTTGAAAGGGGTTAGGTCAGAAAATAATTGCTATGTTGTTTCAAATAAAATTTCTAAAAAATGTAACCTAGTTTCCTTGGATAATGAAACTCTTTGGCATGAAAGACTAGGTCACATAAATTTTAAAGAACTAGCAAGGATTTCAAATAAAGACGTGGTTAAGGGGGTTCCTAAACTTTTATTTAAAGAAAACATTGTGTGTGGTGGTTGTCAAAAGGGAAAACAATCAAGGGCTGCACACAAGAACTTGAACCACGTTGGTACCAATCGGCCCTTGAAATTATTGCACATGGACTTAATGGGGCCGACTCGTCAACCATCTTTGGGAGGTAAATGGTATATTTTTCTTTTGGTTAATGATTTCTCTAGGTATTCATGGGTAACATTCTTAAAAGAGAAAGCGGATACTTTCGACTCTTTTCATGAGGTTTGTCATCGTATTATGAATGAAAGAAATGAAAAGATCGTTCGTGTTCGAAGTGATAGAGGTGGAGAATTCATTAATTCTAAATTCATTGATTTTTGCACTTCCAATGGCATAAAACATGAATTCTCAGCACCCTATACACCTCAGCAGAATGGTGTAGTCGAGCGCAAAAACAGGGTTGTTCAAGAGATGGCGCGTGTGATGCTTCATAGCCGGAATTTACCGTTATATTTTTGGGCTGAAGCTGTGAACACCGCCGTCTATGTAATTAATCGAGTGTATTTGCGCCCGGGAACTTTAAATACACCATATGAGCTGTGGTTTTGTAGAAAACCTAATATCAAATATTTTCGTATCTTTGGGAGTCGTTGTTACATTTTACGTGACCGCGAAAATCTTGGAAAATTTGACTCTCGAAGTGACGAAGGGATTTTCATGGGTTATTCTACAAACAGTAGAGCATATCAGGTATTTAACATGGAATCTAAAACGATGATAGAATCTATAAATGTTAAAGTAGATGAAGCTTTTCACTTTGCGTCTGATAAATCTACCCCTGATATGTCTCTAAATAATGATTCTCCTGTAAATGCATCTTCTCGTAATAACTCTTTCGATAATGTTGATGCATCTAATGGTTCTTCAAGTTTATCTGATGTGCAGGAATCATCACATGTACCTCCGAGTACTCCGTTACCACAAACGTTACGCATCTCCAAGGATCATCCGGAATCTAATATTATTGGAGACCCACAAGAAGGAGTCAGGACTCGGAGACAGTTGGTTTGTGGAGTCGCATGTTACGTCTCCATGTTAGAACCAAAGAACATTGATGAAGCTCTTCAGGATGACTACTGGATTGAAGCAATGCAGGAAGAGCTCCATCAGTTCGAACGAAACAAAGTCTGGGAATTAACGAAGCCTCCGAAGCAACACAACGTGATTGGTACTAAATGGATTTTCAAGAATAAGAAAAACGAGGATGGTACCATCATCAGGAACAAAGCACGTCTAGTTGCTCAGGGCTACTCACAAATTGAAGGTATAGACTTTGATGAAACATTCGCCCCGGTAGCTCGACTCGAGTCGATTAGAATTTTGTTCGCAATTGCTTGTCATTTTAAAATCGAACTCTTTCAAATGGACGTTAAGAGCGCGTTTTTAAATGGGTTTTTAAACGAGGAAGTTTATGTGGCTCAACCGAAAGGTTTTGTAGACTATAAACAACCTAACCATGTTTTTCGTTTGAAAAAGGCTCTTTACGGTCTAAAACAAGCACCGCGAGCGTGGTACGAAAGGTTGACAAAGCACCTATTAGAAAAGGGCTATACTCGAGGGGGAGCAGACCGGACTCTCTTTGTGAAGCATTATCAGGATAATTTCATTGTGGCACAAATCTATGTCGATGACATCGTATTTGGGGCAACAAGAGATAATGATGCTTCTAAATTCGCGGAAACCATGGAAAGCGAATTTGAGATGTCAATGATGGGCGAACTGACATACTTTCTTGGATTGCAAGTGAAACAAGATGTTGATGGCATCCATTTGTGTCAATCCAAGTATGCAAGGGAGTTGGTGAAGAAATTCGATTTAGAAAACTCTAAAGATTTTTCGACTCCTATGGGAACTAGCAATAAGGGATTAGGAAGTGAATCTCTTAGTGAGAGTGTAGACGAAAAGCTTTATCGCAGCATGATAGGAAGTCTACTCTATCTCACGGCTAGTCGCCCGGATATATCCTTTAGTGTTGGGATTTGCGCGAGATATCAATCAGCACCAAAGGAGGTTCACCTGAAAGCGGTGAAAAGGATCATCCGGTACATCAAAGGAACTTTGAATTTCGGAATTTGGTATCCTATGGGAACAACGCTTGACATTATAGGATATTCAGATGCCGATTGGGCAGAATCTGTGGATGATCGGAAGAGTACGAGTGGTGCATGTTTTTATCTTGGTCATTGCCTTGTTGCATGGCATAGTAAAAAGCAAAACTGCATTGCACTCTCGACTGCTGAAGCGGAATATATTTCAGCAGGTAGTTGTTCAACTCAACTCATTTGGGTGAAAAGCGTGTTGAGCGACTTCCGGATTTCAGCAACTTCGGTAACGATTCTTTGTGACAACACAAGTGCTATAAATATTTCTAAAAATCCTGTATTGCACTCGAGAACAAAACACATTGAACTTAGATATCATTTTCTAAGAGAGCTAGTTGAATCAAATATTCTTCAAATTTCGTACATTTCAACTGAGGGTCAATTAGCTGACATCTTAACAAAACCTTTGGATCAAAAACGATTTATTCATTTGCGTAAGGCAATTGGAATGCTTTCCTTGAAATAATTCCTTTTTGAAATCATTGCTTAGGTTAGGTTTTGTTTTGTGTTTTTGTTCATTTTCTATGTTTGTACATAGAACATTAATTGAGCATTAGAATTATTGACTTTAATTGCATCCTTTCATTTATTTAGAAATTTATTATGCTTTGGATATCATAATAATTCATTTGATGCAATGATCATTTATGTCAATTAAGTCATCTTTGTTTTGATCAAAGTCAATTTCTCTCTCAAATGATCTCTTGGTTTAGTCTTTATCTTATTTGACAATTGAGTCGAGTATGAAATTGAGATCAATTTTTGGTTGAATACTTTATATTTTAAATAATTGATAGCCAGTTGAGGGGGAGTTAATGAAAATTGTTATGCTCAAAAGATGTGGAAAGAGTTACATCCCAATGAGGAGTGTGAAAACTACCACCACATGGAGGAAAGAGCTACCACCTCGGTCGTCCGAGTACTGTGTGCAGCTACCACATGTATACCAAGCATGATTTTTCGAGTTGATTGGATAAAATGCTTTTTGGAATACTTGACTCTGTCAAATTCCAAGGTTGGTATAAGGTGGGGATTTTATTGAAAGATGCTCAAAGAGCCACTCCTTACAATAATTTGACTAGATATATTATCTAACTTATCTGAGATTTCAAACATCTATTGATCTTGGTATTTCATTTTCTTTTCCAAATTGATGATTTGATAAAGGCATTACTCATAAGATCATGATAGATGTAATTGAACTTGTTCAACATTAAGGGATTTAATTTTTATAAATTTTCGTTTCATTAGTTGGATATTTTTGATAGATTTTGCATAATCTATTTTTTTTATTATGAAATGATGATTTTCATTTAAAGTTGACATGCAAAAGTGCTTACAATCTTTTTCTGGATTTTCTAGAATTTTTCTGAATTTTTCTGTAGAAAAAGTTTGGAGCCGATCCGGACTGGACAATCCGATCCGGATCCCGAACGCAGGAATTTCCTGCGGGTAGCCGATCCGGACTACATTCACGATCCGATCCGGACCGCGGCTAGGGTTTTATATAGAACAAAAGGGTTTTGATTTCCTTTTACTTCAATCTTTTGTTCCTAAGTCTCCAGAGCTTCTCTCTCTAGAAATCAACTGATTTGGAGCCTTTTCAACTCAGGTTCTTCGATTCCAAGTGAGTTTTCTTGATCAAAAACTCGGTTTTTCACTGGTTTTCATCTTTTTGCTCAAAAACGTGAGGAAATCTTGTAACTTTTTCGTTTGAGCTTGGTTTTTGGTCAAATTTCTTTTGAAATAAGAACTCTGGGTTGATTAGTTTTGATTATATGCTAGGTATTCTCTTGATTAACGGATTTTTAGGTTTCAATTTCTAAAAATTCGGTTTTAGGGCATATAATAGGAATTTTTGTAAATCATGGGATTGATCTATTTTTAAAATTCTTTTTGCAAAACTAATTTGATTCCTAGTCTCTCTACATGATAATGATTGTTTGGGTACAATTTTTCCAATTTTTGAAAATAAACAATTTTTTCTCGTGTTCTTGAGGTTTGCTCACAGGTTTTTCTATCATCTGAGCATGAGTATCAAAAATGGCTTTTGCTTGGATTATTGCACTCATTGTAGCATTGGTGGGAATGAGAGCATCTGTTAAAAAGGAACAAGCTGGACCAAGTCAAGAGGAAACGAAGAATGTTCTTCAAAATGGTTCAGAATCAGAAGACGAAGAAGATTGGGACACATTTTGTGAAGAAGTACAACAAGTGGTTGATGACGAAGATAGGTTCTATCTAAAGCAAAAGAAGCTGATGAAGTCTTCCTCAACAACCAAGCAGCACACAAGGAGCAAGAATTCGAGGGGCAGAGGAATTCAGATCAATGAACCCCTCGCCAGAGCACGCTCTCTGCCTAAAGAATCTCCTTGTAATGAAGGTCAAAATACACTTTCAGCATCCACGCAATCCCCTTCTACCTCCAAGAGAAACATCACAAAAGCTGCTATAGTATCTATGCAACAAGAACAGCTGAGAATGGCTGAAGAACAAGAAAGAATGTCGGCTGACATTCACAAGATGAAACAAAATGGTTCCAAACTGTCTGGGATGCTTAAAGGGATCTTGAACAAATTGGACTGCAGTAGCTCTGAGGATTCTGAGTCCGACAACTGAATTTCCTTCTAAGATATCTTTCTGTTTTGCAGGTGTTTTCAGTTTTAGTTCTTACATTTCCTTTGCTTTTGAACACTCCCTTTAATTTTTGTAATTTTGGCTACTTTAGTGACAAAAAGGGGGAGAGATATAAGAACAATTGGAACAATGGATAGGTACAATGGTGTGAGAACTTTGATGAACTTTGAAACTTTGAAGGTAAGTATCAAACCAACTTTTGGTTCTGTATTGTGTTTTGAATGCATACCTCGACTAACTATTCGACTAACTATTTGGGCATGTATTATTACTAACAAGTTGTTTGATTACTAACAAACTTATGATATTTGGTTTTTAATGCTTAGAAGATATGTCTATTTCCGATTTTGATCTTAATACATATCTGAGTTCACAAATGTCATGGTAAGTATAAACTCTATCTCTGTTTGGTTTTGAATGCTAAATATTCTTGAGGTATCTAACGATCACTTTTGTCAAGAAAGATTTCTTTTGCAGAGAGTACAGATGTCTAAGTCTAGAGTCTGTTTTAGGAGTTTATCTCAAGTACTTAATTCTTGGTTCTCAAATGTAAATTTTTGTTGTATGGTGATAGCAACAAAAATATCTTTTTGAATTTTCTTAAGTGGATTTTCTGTTTTGTCACGAAACCGCCAAAGGGGGAGATTGTTAAGGAATTTGTTTTGGCGTATTTCGTGAAAGTGTTAAGTCTTGAAGATTGAAGATTAAGAAGTTTGGATCATATACCTCAATCTCAAGAAAGAAGAATTCAAAAGGATCAGCTACGTTTAACTAATTAATTTTGATGATCCGAATACTTCTTATAGTGTAGAAACACTTGGATGGATTTTTAATTGCATAAAAAATCAAAAACTGGACATGGGACATGTTCAGGATCCGGATCAGTGATCACAGTCCGGACCCCGAACGTTGTTTGTTCATGCGCAAATCCAGTCCGGACCGTGGATCTTCAGTCCGGACCCACGAACGTGATTTTTGCAGAAACTGCATGAACAGTCCGAATCAGATACTTCAGTCCGGACCCCGAACGTATGTTTTTCTGGAAATTGTCTGTTTAGCCACGACAGTCCGGACCGCCGATTCCAGTCCGGACCGTCGTCCTGAAAAATTCCAGATTAGGTCAGTTTTTGATTCTTATCCTCTTCCAACGGTTTCTAACCTATAAATAAACCCTACGATTCATTTTTTAGGGTAATCCAAAATACGGTCGAAAGAGAAAAATCCACATATAGAGAAGAAAGGAAATAACGAGATTAATTCTATGTTTCTTCATCTATATTTATTAATTTGATTCTAGGTTTTCATACTCAGATTTTGAGTAGAATCAAATTAATGAATACTTAGATGGTATTTCCGATCTATCTTTGATCTAAGTATTCGGCGGATCATCACCACCCAAAAACAACGATTTTCCCAAAATCGGCGCGTGGACTCGCGTGGCCTTGCGGATTCAAGGTGCTACCGTTCTCGTGGATTCGGAGCGAGTTACGTTCGTGGATTCGAGACGTGCTACTGGGTGAAGACCGTGGTTTCGGTTGGACGTCGTGGATTCGACGTTGGATGCCGTGGATTCGGCGTTGGACGCTAATCGTGGATTCGAGGAGCATTGCGGAGCGAGCGGAGAAGATCTACTAGGAGCGTATGGAAAAAGGTCGAGTCGTCTGTGAGTACGGTATATCACCTTTGTACGTGTTATAATTCTAGTGGATTTCGCCGTGTTATCGGTCCCGTAGTTTTTTACTCCGGTTTTGGAGTTTTCCACATAAAAATCTTGCGTGTTATATTTTCATTTCCGCATTGGGTTTTATTGCGCAACATTTTTTGAGTGTTTGTTGTTTACACCTATTCAGCCCCCCCCCCCCCCTCTAGGTGGTTTTTCCCCTATTTAGATCCATATTTTAACATAACCCAACATGCAGAGCAGGCAGTACCGGTTTTTACTGGTCCATTGATTGGGTTTATTCAGGCAGATACTTTTACTGATGCATTCATATAGTACTTTTCTGGCACTGCATTTAGAGACATAGTAGTGGTAGTTTCTTTTATCAGCGGTCTTATAGCTTACCACTTTCCTTTTCCTTTTGCCTCTGGTAGACCTAGTGGGTACGTCGGAGTTTGAGGCTTTACCCACTAGGGGTGTGGTGACCCGGATCCTTGCAGGGCTTTTGCAGTGTGACCAGCAGCTTCTGGAAGCCTACGCGGCATGTCGGCGGTGTTCGTGCGCCAATTTGGACACAAGTGATGGACTCGGGGCTTAAATTGGATCACGCGGGTAACCGGAAGACCCCGTCGGATGTTTAGAGGCGTCTTCGCGCAAATTGGATATCAAATTTGGACTCGACGCGAAAAAACGGATTAATTTTACCTTTCCGGGAGCCTTCGGCAAATTTTAGGATTGGAATTGGGCGAAACGGACGCCGGATTTGGAATCAGCGCGCGAAAACGGTCAAGATGGACTATTTACTTGTATTTTTGGTGCTCGGGTACTGTTCACTGGCCGGAACAGTAACTCCGGCGATCGCCGGCGGCCGGCAGCGGCGGCGGGCAGCGCCGGCGGGCGGCGGCGCGGCCTCGGGCAGGCGGCACAGCGGCCGCACGCGGCGCGGGCAGGGCGCGGGCAGCGCGCGGCGGCCTCGGGCAGGCGCGCGGTCCACGGCCCGGGCGTGCACCGTAGCGGTGCCACGTGGCAGATGATGGTTGGGCGGCTCACAGCGCGCGGTCCACAGAGTTTCGCGGGTGCACGGTGGACCGACGGACACGTGGCGGCTGTTGATTGGTGCGGCTTTGTGCGCGCGGTCCACGCAATGGGTGGAGGAGGTGCCGTACGCGACGTGCGGGATGGTGCGGCGTGCGCGGTGCACGGGCGGTGCACGGTGGTTGGGGCCACGTGGCGCTCTGCTATTGGCGGGCGCACGTGCTCCGGGCGCAGCGGAAAATTTAGGGGACTTGTTGGGAATTTTTGCAAAAGACTTTTCTGGTTTTGCCTTAAGTTGCATCCCGAGGGCTCTTCAAGGGGGATTTTCGACCCCTTCGAGCTCTCAGCTCGAAGGGTGATGAGAAGGAGAAATCTTCTCCATGAAGTGAAGATTACACCCGCCAAGTTTCAGAATTTAGAAGGCTCGAATCCCGAGGTTTTGGATTTTACGGCGCGGCGCGAAGTTGCATTTCCTGTGTTCTTCTTCGGCGCAGCAGCGGTGTTTTAGCTCCGCTGGTCTACCCCGAGCTCCTTTTTCTGTGATTTTTGCGCAGTTGGCTTCACGACAGGTAGGGCTTCATCTTTCATTTTGATCGCGTATTCTGATTTTAACTCCTTGGCACGGATCCCGAGGCATTAATGTGAACCCTTTTTCTGTGAGGATTGTGAGGACAGCATCGGAGTATTTTGGCCATATCTTCGCGCTCGAGTGTCAGACGAAGACGAGCTTATACAACTTTTTCAGCTACGGATCACAAGGAACGCGCTCGTATTTTTCTTGGAATTTCTTGAGATTTATTTCGTGGTGAAAATCACTGTTTTCTCAGTGTACAGTGCGCAGTCTTTTTCCACAGTTTGTTGTTTGGTTCACCACCTTGCCGAATTTATATCTTGTCTTACCGAACTCAGAGTGGGACGTGCAAGCTACCGTTGCGAAGCTATCGACGCGAGGATCGCTGTGGTATTTTTCTGGGAATTTTCTGGGCACTTTCTGCAGGTGAAAATTTAGCAGTTTTGGGACAGATATTGTATGTGATTATAAGAGCATTATTTGGGAGTCTAAGTGTGTTTAGTCGATTTTGTATTGTACCAGGAGTGTTACGGGTGTGCTGAACTTGTTGGAGCAAGGGTTTGGAATTTCGGGTATTTTCAGCTGTACGGGACCGGACAGTTCGCACTTCAGGTGGGTGGTTGCTATATCCCTCTTTTCTGATACACCCACTAGGAATATTAGAGAGAACCTCTTTATTGGACATATTGAATGACAATTTAATGGACATGCATCCTTAATTAATAAAATGGTGAGCCTATCATATGAAAAATGCTATAGTGGGAGTCTGATAGTCATTGGAACATATACATGCTTAGGGGAATATTATTGTCATTTAACTTAGCATGGGGGGATTTACTTTTATGTTGGGATATTATGATGTGTGTTGCGGGAGGACACCACTTGAGGATATTTTGGACAGGCATAGGGGATGGTTTATATGAGGGTGATTAGCAGATTATGGACAGGTGTGGTCGGATTATGATTTTAGCATGATGATTATACCCAGGTGAAGCTATTAATTGTTACGCTGGTCGAACCACTATTTGTCACAAGTTTCTCCTATCCCTCTTGAGGACATAGGCTGGCTTATTTGGACATTTTGTAGGGCCATTTCTTGTCGCCACACTTTATGTGGGATTTGATTTAGAAGAAACATATTTCCTTCTTCACCCCCTATTCTTTAGTCAGGTGACTATGTGTTGCTCGGGTTTGAGCAGGGGATTGGCATTGTGTAGCTGGGGCTTAGATTTTAGCCTCTGGGGTATTATGGTTACCGCGGATAGTAGGCGGGGGACCAGATGTCATATGTGGGACATGTTTGTGATCCTGGGTGTTGTTGTGAAACCCTACTTTTAATTACCCTCTAGGCATTGGAGTAGCTTCTATGATTAGAAGGCTGATTAGTAAATTGTGGGCTTTGGGCATGCATTTTAGACAGGCACAGGCTATCTTTTATTTACTACTCTTATACTTTTATCAGCATGCTTTAGCAAGGTAAAAACTTCTCGACTTCTTTTTTATATTATATCATCTTGGGACATTTGCATGCTTGTATGGTCACCTAGATAGGCCATCTTTTTCTGCTACACTATCATGCTGGAACTGACATAGGAGAAACCATTTTTGTTATTCTTTTCTCCTTTCATTTGAGGCTCAGGGTATTTGCAGCTCGTGCGCGAGCAGGTGGATAGGATAGTGTAGTCAGGTTCTCGGTTTTGGGACAGGCAGGGTATTGCGGCAACCGCGGACATTGGGCGGTTGACCGGAGGTTTCTTATGCATCAGATTGGGTATCAGGTCTCTTGTGGATGGATTTCCCACGGTTTGTCTATCTTGCATCGGGTTGAGATCGGGTCTTTCTTTAGTGGATGGGTTTTCCCACTTTGATCATAGTCATGATCCAGTCCTGCTATTATGAGACAGTGGTTACAGAGATGCTTGTTACAGTGATACTTTACTCGTGTGGGTCGCTCCCCTCGAGTGCCACTCCGGAGTAGGCTTTCCACGGTGCAGAGCGCCGGGCACCATGCTGGGTTTTGAGTCCTTGGGACTCCTTTGCTTCGGTGTTATGCGTAGGCTGGCATACCCGTCGCGGCAGAGCAGGCAGTACCAGTGTTTACTGGTGGTCAGATTGGGTTATTCTGGCAGACATTTATTTTCTGATGCATACATTTAGCTATTCTATTAGCTCGGCATTTTAGAGGCATTCTAGTGGTAGCTTTTCATCAGGAGTCTCATTCTTTTTGCATACCGCCTTTGTTTTCCTTTGCCTCTGGTTGACCTAGTGGGCGTGTCAAAGTTTGAGGTTTTACCCACTAGGGGAGGCTACTGGTTTACTAGTAGTTCTCACCCCCATTCTTCTCTCCTCTTTTTCTTCTCCCTTGTTTTGCAGAGTCTTCTGCGGGTGCTACTGGACTTTCAGTGGCGGGTCGAGGAGAGAGGACGGCTGAGTAGATAGATCTCGAGGCAGGATGAGCGTGTTAGCTGGACTATTGGGGTACCCAGGTTTTCCTCAGACGGTTGTACTTTCACTTTTGGGACTGGCTTTTGCCAGCAGGTTGTATTTATTATTTTGTGAGCTGGGAGAGACTGATGTATCATTTATACTGATGTATTGTATTTTATTTCCAGCTTCAGTCTGAGATGTATTAGTTTTAGTTCAGCTCTATTTTTATTGCTCTTTTATTATATCATTTATATCTGAGCAGGTTGTTGGCGCTTCGTGTACACGGGAAATACCGTGTGCACGGCGGATCTGTGGACGGGCCCGGGTTCTGGTTTACACCCGGGGCGTGACAGATTAAGTTGGTATCAGAGCTTAGGGATAGGTCAGTTGGGACTTAGGAAACCCTAGGCTTATGGCGGACCCTAGGATGTTAGGGCGTGAGAGACGCGACATTTTGCGGAAGTCGGTGATTTGGTTTTGACTCTTCCTGTGAGTGAAGAGGGATCGACATACCCCATTTTTGTGGGACAGTTATGTTGGCTGCAGACAACATAAAGTTGCAAAAATAGGAGGATGTCTTTGACTTTCGCTAGATTGGGTCGAGTGTTTGGGATGTGTTGATTTGCGGTTTGTCGTGGCGAGCGGTGTCTCCCCGACGTTGGGCCCTGACCCGGGTGCACTTTGGTGCAGTAGTTGGGTCTGAGCTAGTTGTTTCAGGCCGGATACCAATTTGGAGTCAGAGAGCTCCGGACCCTGATGACAGGATTGTCAGAGGCCTATCAGCGGCAGAGTGAACGAGCATATGGTTTTGTGACACAGTTGTCAGAGCGGCGGGCAGCTCGACAGTGCTTCCTTCTGAGACCACCCGATTGCAGCATCCTCAAGGGCGGGGATTTCTGTGGTATTGATGGAGTGAGTAGCCCTTCGTGCCGATGTTTAGTGACGAGGCGCCGAGGCAGGGTGGATAGTTGACAGCTGATGAGCTATGGGACACTATTGATCAGTTGAGCCAGTTTCGGCAGATAAACCATCCCGATTCATAGGATTAAGTTTGGAGCCTCTTGGGGTAGAATCGTGGCTGGTAGAGATGGAGAGACTACTTGACAGCCTCCTTGTGTTAAAGGGTTTACGCAGTTGTCAAACTGCGCGCTCTATGATTTGGGGGACATGGCGCATAGGATATGCGTGACTGTGAGTGGACTGCGTCAGGATACCTTTCAGGTTATTTGATTTCCCCCGTTTTGGATTTTGGATGCCTCGATGGAGTAGGCATTGTGTATGGAGCATAGTGTTACAGTTCCTTTGGATAGGGGTCTGCCGCCAGAGGCGAGTCTTGGATATAGGCGCTTGGCGCTAGGTGTTGGAGGATAGATCGGCCGGCAGAGACATTCTCGTTTTCCCTTCTGGGATGGTGGATATCCTTGTGGATGGATTATGTAAAGCTTACCCCAGGGGGATGTTACCCTGTGTGTTTGATAACTGGCATGTTTGGGGGTGCATTATATGTGTTTGAGGGGTGAGCTTAGTAAGGATAATTGTATAAGGAATTACATGAATCATTTGTGCTTGGTCGTGTGACGATGATATTCAGGTGGATTTCTGAGACGTCAGGGGTTGGGTAGACCCCGATGACAGCAACAGCCCTTTTTTTTTATCAGAGTGGCGCAGCGGTAGCGTGGATTGGCTGTCTGCGAGAGACCACGTTCGGCACCTCCGTGTGAGCATGGACAGAGGTCGTGCTCCCCTTTGTGATTGGTCTAGATATTTTGGCAGGCTGAGCGACGAGCACTTGCATCGAGCGGATGAATCTGTGCTGCCCGGTTGGAGGGCGCCACGGTAGTGGATTGAGTTGTCGCAGGTATGATTTCATCACAGCAGTCGGAGCTAGAGCATGTTGCATTCCTGCATGGACTAGAGGTAGAGTCGTTACCACATGCACTTGAGGTACAGGTTACTGTTGGCATTGTGTAGGTGGGGGAGGCTTGTGGATTATGTCCAGTGCAGTAGAGGCCGTGAGTTATGCCGGCAGACATATTGGTATTTGTGGCAGCTTGGTGTTTGACCCAGTGCTTGGGATTGGTTGGCGTAGTGCCACAGGATGTTTGACTGCTGAGATAAAGGACTTTGATTCTCTCCAAAGCGGATAATGGAAGGCATTTTTGTTGTTGAGACTGTTTGAGCACACCAGTTACGGCGACAGAGTGAGAGGTGCCTACGGCGGCAGCGGGACTTAAGGATACCCCTATTGCTCGTGAGATCCCGGGTGTGAGTCCATTTGAGCCGATGATTATGCCGCCGGAAGGGAGATTAAGAGTGTGATTAACGTGGTTTTGGAAACCGCGCGAACTTCATAGCACCTCGTTGGATATCGCCTTTAGAGCTGCGAGAGTTGATGTCTTAGGTGCGTGGATTTGATGGATGGAGGGTCTGTTTGACCTAGTGTCACGTCGTTGATACACGACGGTGAGAGCCCTTTGTGATTGGAGCCCAGTCAGGTCCAGGTATTATTTAGGGCCTTTTGATGGAGTTCTGCCCCGGCAGTCGGTCGATTGTGATGCCTGCACCAGTTTGGATTTTCAGTTGAGTGTTTCGCCAAGATGGCGTTCAAGAGACGCTAGGGGCATTACGAGTACAGTGAAGCCAATGGAATGACTAATGCCTTGTTGCCTTTAAGATTGAGGAATTCTGTATTCCAGCGGGACTTGAACGGATTGATAGCGGCATTCTCTAGGGATATTTTGGTTTTATCCCCTCCCCGAATGATTTAGAGCTTGTGAAGCTTGGTGGATGCTGTGGTAAAGTCTGTGAGGAAGAAGCTGTATGCCAAGTCGTTGTGGTACAAGTTTTAGCTTCGAGAGCATATCTTCCTGGATTACTTATTTTAGCCATAGGGGCAGCTGTGGAAATCCGGCCAAAATGGATGCTATTTAAGACTGGCCGAGACCGACGGTTATTGTTGGGGTGAGGAGCTTTTGGACCGGATAGTGCCAGCTGAGCTTGACGAGCGGATGATGAGATTGGTACCAGCACCGTTTTTAACCTAGTCAGTAGTGGGAGATGGGTTTGTGAGTTATAGTGATACCTCCCACTGTGGCTGTAGAGCTACCTTTGAATTTTGTTGAGCATCCAGTATCACCCCGACTGAGACACTGTGGTGGCGGATACCTGGAGCAGAAGGGCTTTTGAGAGTTGAGTTTGATGGTTCCATAGCTGGCGCTGTGTGGGGCCATTCTGGTGTTCAGTGTTTGAGTTTGTGTCCCAGAGGATCCCTTTTGATGAGAGGCCGCGGCTGAGCAATCCACTTGGATGGTTGAGTTTTGAGGGCGACCGAGTGTGAGCCCCTACTTGTTAGGGCCCCTTTTCTGTGCTGGTGTTTTTGTGGATGTGTCTCGGATCACTTTGGTTGAGTTGGCTCTTGGGAGTGATTTTAGAGCGTGTTGCTCGGGCTGTTCGTTCCTTTCCCCCAATCTTTTGTTGGAGTTTTGAGGTTTTTCTGCGTCTCAGCTCTGGAGGGTTATGCTTTGGACCCCTCGCCCGTGACTGACTCGTTCCTTTTGAGGTCTGTGAGAGTTTGGGGTACGAGGGACGTCCGTTGCGAATTCCGGCTCGTGAGGTGAGGGAATTGCGGAATCGGGCTTTGCCGTTCTGGTTATTATTGATGTTGTTGCTGAGGAGGAATCACGGGGAGTGATAGGTGACTTGGAAGCTGGAGACGGCGGTGTTGAGTTTTGACCCCTGGTTTCTGAGACTCCTTGGGAGTTGCTTTAGTTTCGAGGACGAAACTTTCTTTTAGTGGGGGAGGATGTGGTGACCCGGATCCTTGCAGGGCTTTTGCAGTGTGACCAGCAGCTTCTGGAAGCCTACGCGGCATGTCGGTGGTGTTCGTGCGCCAATTTGGACACAAGTGATGGACTCGGGGCTTAAATTGGATCACGCGGGTAACCGGAAGACCCCGTCGGATGTTTAGAGGCGTCTTCGCGCAAATTGGATATCAAATTTGGACTCGACGCGAAAAAACGGATTAATTTTACCTTTCCGGGAGCCTTCGGCAAATTTTAGGATTGGAATTGGGCGAAACGGACGCCGGATTTGGAATCAGCGCGCGAAAACGGTCAAGATGGACTATTTACTTGTATTTTTGGTGCTCGGGTACTGTTCACTGGCCGGAACAGTAACTCCGGCGATCGCCGGCGGCCGGCAGCGGCGGCCGGCAGCGCCGGCGGGCGGCGGCGCGGCCTCGGGCAGGCGGCACAGCGACCGCACGCGGCGCGGGCAGGGCGCGGGCAGCGCGCGGCGGCCTCGGGCAGGCGCGCGGTCCACGGCCCGGGTGTGCACCGTAGCGGTGCCACGTGGCGGATGATGGTTGGGCGGCTCACAGCGCGCGGTCCACAGAGTTTCGCGGGTGCACGGTGGACCGACGGACACGTGGCGGCTGTTGATTGGTGCGGCTTTGTGCGCGCGGTCCACGCAATGGGTGGAGCAGGTGCCGTACGCGACGTGCGGGATGGTGCGGCGTGCGCGGTGCACGGGCGGTGCACGGTGGTTGGGGCCACGTGGCGCTCTGCTATTGGCGGGCGCACGTGCTCCGGGCGCAGCGGAAAATTTAGGGGACTTGTTGGGAATTTTTGCAAAAGACTTTTCTGGTTTTGCCTTAAGTTGCATCCCGAGGGCTCTTCAAGGGGGATTTTCGACCCCTTCGAGCTCTCAGCTCGAAGGGTGATGAGAAGGAGAAATCTTCTCCATGAAGTGAAGATTACACCCGCCAAGTTTCAGAATTTAGAAGGCTCGAATCCCGAGGTTTTGGATTTTACGGCGCGGCGCGAAGTTGCATTTCCTGTGTTCTTCTTCGGCGCAGCAGCGGTGTTTTAGCTCCGCTGGTCTACCCCGAGCTCCTTTTTCTGTGATTTTTGCGCAGTTGGCTTCACGACAGGTAGGGCTTCATCTTTCATTTTGATCGCGTATTCTGATTTTAACTCCTTGGCACGGATCCCGAGGCATTAATGTGAACCCTTTTTCTGTGAGGATTGTGAGGACAGCATCGGAGTATTTTGGCCATATCTTCGCGCTCGAGTGTCAGACGAAGACGAGCTTATACAACTTTTTCAGCTACGGATCACAAGGAACGCGCTCGTATTTTTCTTGGAATTTCTTGAGATTTATTTCGTGGTGAAAATCACTGTTTTCTCAGTGTACAGTGCGCAGTCTTTTTCCACAGTTTGTTGTTTGGTTCACCACCTTGCCGAATTTATATCTTGTCTTACCGAACTCAGAGTGGGACGTGCAAGCTACCGTTGCGAAGCTATCGACGCGAGGATCGCTGTGGTATTTTTCTGGGAATTTTCTGGGCACTTTCTGCAGGTGAAAATTTAGCAGTTTTGGGACAGATATTGTATGTGATTATAAGAGCATTATTTGGGAGTCTAAGTGTGTTTAGTCGATTTTGTATTGTACCAGGAGTGTTACGGGTGTGCTGAACTTGTTGGAGCAAGGGTTTGGAATTTCGGGTATTTTCAGCTGTACGGGACCGGACAGTTCGCACTTCAGGTGGGTGGTTGCTATATCCCTCTTTTCTGATACACCCACTAGGAATATTAGAGAGAACCTCTTTATTGGACATATTGAATGACAATTTAATGGACATGCATCCTTAATTAATAAAATGGTGAGCCTATCATATGAAAAATGCTATAGTGGGAGTCTGATAGTCATTGGAACATATACATGCTTAGGGGAATATTATTGTCATTTAACTTAGCATGGGGGGATTTACTTTTATGTTGGGATATTATGATGTGTGTTGCGGGAGGACACCACTTGAGGATATTTTGGACAGGCATAGGGGATGGTTTATATGAGGGTGATTAGCAGATTATGGACAGGTGTGGTCGGATTATGATTTTAGCATGATGATTATACCCAGGTGAAGCTATTAATTGTTACGCTGGTCGAACCACTATTTGTCACAAGTTTCTCCTATCCCTCTTGAGGACATAGGCTGGCTTATTTGGACATTTTGTAGGGCCATTTCTTGTCGCCACACTTTATGTGGGATTTGATTTAGAAGAAACATATTTCCTTCTTCACCCCCTATTCTTTAGTCAGGTGACTATGTGTTGCTCGGGTTTGAGCAGGGGATTGGCATTGTGTAGCCGGGGCTTAGATTTTAGCCTCTGGGGTATTATGGTTACCGCGGATAGTAGGCGGGGGACCAGATGTCATATGTGGGACATGTTTGTGATCCTGGGTGTTGTTGTGAAACCCTACTTTTAATTACCCTCTAGGCATTGGAGTAGCTTCTATGATTAGAAGGCTGATTAGTAAATTGTGGGCTTTGGGCATGCATTTTAGACAGGCACAGGCTATCTTTTATTTACTACTCTTATACTTTTATCAGCATGCTTTAGCAAGGTAAAAACTTCTCGACTTCTCTTTTATATTATATCATCTTGGGACATTTGCATGCTTGTATGGTCACCTAGATAGGCCATCTTTTTCTGCTACACTATCATGCTGGAACTGACATAGGAGAAACCATTTTTGTTATTTTACTTTTGGGTCTGGCTTTAGCCAGCTAGTTGTATATTTTTGGTGAGCTGGGAGAGACATATGTATTATTTTTACAGTTGTACTTTATTTTACTTCCAGTTTCAGTCTGAGATATAGTAGTTTTAGTTCAGCTCTGTATTTGTGCTCTTTTATTGTATATCTTATATCTAAGCAGGTTACCGGCGCTTCGTGTACGCGAAAAATTCCGTGTGCACGGCGGATCTGTAGACAAGCCCAGGTTCTGGTTTACACCCGGGGCGTGTGTAAGACCCGCTTAGTTTTTCCGTCTTACGAACAGGATATCCAGCAAGACGAAAAACATTGTAATTTAATTTATTTGATTTTTAATTATTTTTTGGAATGGTCCATCATGGACTGCGGGAATTTTAGTGGGTAGAGCTCGCGGAGCCGAGAACGGCGGTGCGATCGGATCTGAATTCCGATTCCGGGAGCTCCCAGAATCTAATTCCGAAGTTTGGACCCCCGTCCGACGTTCCGGGATCCGTACGATCTATCTGCACGTTTTTCCAAGCATCGGTCAGCCGCCAAATATTATTATTATTATTCGTATAACTAATGTTATTATTAATTTTATTTTGTACGGGAGTTATAAATACCCACTTGGGGAATTAGGGTTTTCCTCATTTCCTCTTCTCCTCAACCAAGCGGCTAGGGTTTCCAGGGAACGAGCGAATCTAAGGAGAGGAAGAACGGCAACCCAACCTTTTTCGCTCCCGCTCGGAATCCTCGATCCGGTACACATCCCTCGCGATCCAAGGTAATCTTATTATTTTATTTTATTTATTTATTTATTTATTCTTAGGTAAGACGGCGTGGTCGTCGCCCGCCGAGCTGCCGCCACGGGGTGGGGCCGGGCGCCGACGGCGACGGACGCCGCCGCCGCGGACGGCGCACCCGTGTGGCGCACCGCCGCGCGAGGCCGCCCCCGGGCGGAGCGCCCGTGCGGCGCGCCGCCGCGATGGGCCGCGCGCGGGCGGAGCACCCGCACGGCGTGCAGCCGTGCGGGGCCGCCCGCGGGCGGGGACACCCGCGCGGCACGCCGACGTGCGGGGCCGTGAGCGGGCTGGCGCCCGCGCGGCGTGCAGCCGCGCGGGGCCGCGCGCGGGCTGGCGCCCACGCGGCGTGCAGCCGCGCGGGGCCGCCCGCGGGCGGGGACACCCGCGCGGCGCACCGCCGCGCGGGGCCGCGCGGGGCCGCGCGCGGGCGGGGTGCCCGCGCGTCGCGTCGCCGCGCGGGGCCGCGCGCGGGCGGTGTGCCCGCGCGGCGTGCAGCCGCGCGGGGCCGCGTGCTGGCGAGGCGCCCGCGCGGCCGTCGCCGCGCGGGGCCGCCCGCGGCAGGGGGCCGCCGCGGTAGGGCACCCACGCTGCCATCGCCGCGCGGGGCCGAGCGCCCGCGCGTCGCATCGCCGCGCGGGGCCGCCGTGCTACGGGCGGTGCGACGCCGCGGCATGCGGTCGGTGGACCGCCGCTGACGGACTAGGGACCGCGCGGAACGGTCCGCGGGATGTGCGTGCGATGCACGGGTCGGTGCCGTGCAAAGGTGGAAGCTGCACGAAGTCCGAGGATCGCGTCGGGTCTCCCGTTGTTCAGTATTTTAAAGTCGGCTTTTAGTTTTGGTTACTTAGTCTGAGCTTTCTGTGTTCCATGAGGAGTGCAGGACGTATTAAGCTCGACGGGCGTGAAGGACGGGACGAACCAACCTCTAGACTTTCCTTCAGGTGGGTAAAATTTCCAAGGAGTAGGGGAAAAAGGTGTAAGTCACACAATTTGCATGTTTGGGCAAGAATGGAGCTTAAGTAATTGCGATTTATGATACTAACCCCATTTATATATTTATATATACACGTGAAGTATTTAATAATTATGAGGCTCTTGTTTTGCTACACGCACACCGGCGGTTTGGCCACCGCAAGGGTGTGCTTTTCCGGTAAAGTGGTACGTTGACCCGTGTACCCCACGCAGCGGTGGCGTTAGGAATGGGGGCCCCCGCAGGTGGGGGGTGTGAGCGGTGAAGCCGGGGTCGGTGCCCGGCGGCCGAGGTAGGGGCTCGGCAGGGGACACTGGGGTAGGGGCCCGGTGTGGTGGTCGGGAGAGGTGCCCGATTTTGTTGATTCAGGGTAGGTCATTAACGGCGTCGACCGTACTCCGAGACAAAGGGGGTTGCTCCGGTTATCGTGGTTTGAGTTATTATTGCCCTTTTTGCATATTGTGTCATTTTCGGTCACTGACTTCCCACTTTGTGACAGGTTCGTCCAGGGGCGAGTGTTGAGACGCCAGTGAGGCCGCGCGCACGATGTTCTGAGGACTCTGAGTAGCTTGTTTTCAGTTGACTCATTCTCCTTTTACTTTATTAAACTTGTTAGCTAGATGTGGTGTGCGATACCCCTGTGGGATCGACGTGGATGTTGCCCTTTTACTATTACAACTGTTGCATGAGTGAGGACCCTTTCTCCCTTCTTGGCCGATTTTAAGTACTAGTCATAAACTGTTTGCGAAAACCGTTTTAAAAAGAAACATGGACGTCGGGTAGACGCCGCTTTCAAAACTCTGCGATGATTTATCTTTTATAACTATCGGCCTCGTTCCTAATATATGTGTTGATGAGTGGTATGTGGTATGCGCTTGTGCCTTGGACTAATGTGGTTAAAGCTATACGTGACGTATTGTGTACTCAGGACGCCGTGCATGTGCAAAGGAGACTCTGCCCGTCCGCGGAGCGAATTTGCATATGCGGCGGGTCTGTGCACGCACCGGGGCGAAGTATTTTTTTTTAAAAAAATAAGTACGCTAATCCAGGAGCTCCGGTGGCTCAAACTTCCGCGCGTTGGGACCCCCGGGGCGTGACAGCGTGACACCCAAATCCTAACTGTTGTGCGTAATTCTTATAGAAACCCATAACCGTTTCCAAATTATTAAAATACATTCCAACTTCAGGTACCAAGTTAGATATGTCTGTGACATCATTGTTTCTTTCTTCATCCATCTCAAACTCAACAACTGATAATGATGAGTGCGTCTAAATATTTAAAAATAATTCTCACCTGTAACACATCATATTTAGTCCTAATACAAACTTGAAATAGTGATTAAAGAAGAAAATATTTGTGGAATTTCTGAAAAATTATATATATTGTATATAGAGGATAAGTATTTTTACAGCTTTTATGTAAAGGCATTATTCTACTATACCCTAAAAATGTATCCTTACAGCTAATACATGTTCCACATTAATACTAACCAAATTACAAAGCAACATTAGCATTAACATAATATTATATATAATGTAATTATCAAAACATCCTATTTCATATTATATAGTACATTCTAATAAACCATAAATGAGCGCTCTCCGATCGGTCAAAACGAAACTTATTAGCCCCTACTTTAGATTATACCTGCTATTTCAAATCAACGCACATAGCTTATTAGGAGAATTATGGAGCCGATTATCACAACGAAGACAGTGGATGAGCAGCGAGTGACGACTCTTGACGAGCTGTGCTTTGATTTTACAAAGAATGTCATGTTCAAGTGTCACGCCCCGGGGGCGAAACTGCGACCCGGGCTCGCCAACAGATCCGCCGCCTATACAAAACCCCGCATAGGCGAAGCGTCTAACCTGCAAGAAAAGATACTACATCTAAACAAATATCAGAGCTATAAAACAAACTGCTGTAAAACAGAAATCCAACCACTGTACAACTGGAAATAATGATACAATATCCATCTCCCAAAAGTAGAATCATAAAATATCCTCAAATACAATAACCCAAAACTCAATAGTGAGGTAAACTGAAATAATACATCAGTGTATAGGCTCTCAGTACAAGTCAAATCCTCACAATACAGTGATCTCTCAAAAGCGGAAATAAAATAATCTACTGACTGTACTACAAGTCTCCAATGTGGGAGTACAGCTACTCTCCAAAGATAGGTAGGGATCTAACTCGCGACTCCCTCGCCTCGAACAGCAACAGCAGTATCAGCAACACCCGCTAAGACTCTGTAAAACAAAGGAGAGAAAAGAAAAAGGAGAGAGAAAATTCCCAACGGGTGTGAGAACTACACCAACAGGGAGTTCTCAGTGGGTACCGCCACCAGGCCCGACGGTCTGCCCAGTAAGTCTACGAGAGGCATATGATAACAATGCAGTAAAAACTGAATAAGAAAAGCTGGAGATACTCTACAGCTACCATGCCTCTATCTAAATGCTCAAAGGGAAAAACCAAGAAAGGCATGCAACCACTCACACACGAGGTGCACAATCGACCCAATCAAGCTGACTGCCACATCTGGCCCAGTCAAGCCTGCGCCTCCCTAGTGTATCAACGTAGGGTCCCCTAGTGTATCAACGTAGGGTGTCCAATCAGACTAACTCACCCCTCGCGCAAAACTGCCTCAACAGGCCAAACATCGCATCCACTGCGGCATCTCACGGGGTGCTCCCCCAGCTGAGGAAAACGGCGCGGTATAGAGTATCAAACAGTGGCACATGTAGGCTATAGTCAAAATCCACGCTCTCTCTCCCAGAACGGATAAACTCGAGATCCTCAACATCTCGTACAAGGTCGGAGTACTCTCAACAAGGCAGCTAATAAAGCTCTCACGAATCCCGAGACACTAGCGACACAACTACTCGTGACGCAGAACTCACTGGCTAGAGATACTCCACAGCCGGGACCACCATCGACCTGAATGGCTCCCAAAACGAGACAACCAACTCGCCTCTCTAAACACACTGGCTGGAGATACTCCACAGCCGGGATCGACCCACAACTCGAGGTCTAACAAAACTGGTCGGACGACACTCAACGACCTGCGACCACCGTCACCCAAACGGTTCCCAACAACGCTGACCGGAAGATGCTCTACGACCCAGGATCACTGTCTACCCAAACGGCTCCTAACAACACTGACCGGAAGATACTCTCTGGCCCGGGATCACCGTCTACCCAAACGACTCCTAGCAACACCGACCGGAAGATACTCTACGGCCCGGAGTCACCGTCTATCCAAACGGCTCCCAACAATACTAGCACTGATCTAAGCTCAGCTACCAGACTCCACTCAGCCCCCAGGAACGAGTGCGACATACGTCCCACAACAACCTGACCTCTTGGCGCACTACCCGGGCGAGGAAACACTAAGTCCAGGAAATAAGCAAGGTCTGGGATGTCTAAAGCAATAAGGAACCTAGCCCAAGTGAAGGTTCTCTACTAGTCTGGTTTCAACATGCATCATATGACAGGGTGTTAGGTCAAGTTCCAACAATAGCATGTAATTTAACATAGCGCATATAGAAATCCTCATCTCTCATAAGCATGCTTCCTATCTCCTCTAGCATGAAATAAACATATCCATCTAGCATGTACAATATAACGGGTAAGCATCAATCCACATAATCTAGGCCATTCCTCAAGCTTACATCTCAATCCTAGAGATTGTACATTTAAACATGCATGCTATCAATCAAAAGGGGCAATATTCCCAAAGGTAAGTTTCTATTAATCATCATCATGACATCCACTATCGCAATTCTCATAAAACATAATATGGATACTACTCATGTGATTCTCAAATAAATACCGATACTAAGCTTACCTCTCCATCACATACATGGGTACACTAACATGCAAATATTTTATCAGATAGAATTAGAGAACCGTCCACCGGTTCTGGAGACGAAGCAACCCACCTGAATCGTTTTTCGCAGGCAAAGCCGAAGTCGGTGAAGTGCGCAGTCACTCACTATCAAAATCCGCCGAAACCGCACCCTCGGTACTGTCGCGCAAGCCTCTGCTCCAACCAACATCACAGCCAACAATCAAACAACACCACAAACACACCCCAAACAACACTTGCTGTTTTTACAAACCAGCACAGAAAGAAGGGATTTTTCACCTACGTGCAGTCCTCCGAAAAATACAAAACAATCACGGCTGCGATCCTCGCGACGAGTAGATACAAATCGAGTTTTAAACTCCTCGTTCCGACACTTGTAGGACAAGTTACACCCAAAACAACGCGGTAAGCCAAACTACCCGCAATCGCAAATTTGCGGTAAATCAGCCATGAAGGAGCTTAAATATCACCTTTGAAACGACCTCAAAAAAATCCGATAAAAATACGATCGCGTTCCTCTCGAAGCGTAGATGCCGATCGAGTCCTCACACGTCCCGTTCCGATGCCCGTAGGCCGAGAAATCCCAATAATACTCCACCATTGTCCAACAACTCGCAGCAGTACTAGGGGTCAAAAGATACCTCGGAAACACCACCAAAAACTCGAAACAGAGCGAAGTGAACAACATGGAAATCGAAGGCGTACCTCTCGTGAACGCGCTGCCATAAAAATTGGCTCAAAACTTTATCGGGGTAGCCCGAGGGACCTTGCGCACTGAAATGCGACGGTAGAAGCCACAAAGGAAGGAGCGTCGAAGGGCGCCGCGTCGCAGAAAACACTGATGTCGCGGCCTCCAAAAATACCCAAGATCCATTGGAGGGTAGAGGACACAACGTAGGAGTGCTCTGCCAAAGGGGGGCTCCCAGAAAATCTTCAAAACCTCGAACTGGCCCACCCAAAGCCTATTTATAGGCTGAAATCCAAGAGGAAAATGGCACTTTGAGGTGCAATTTTCAGGCGCCCGAAAGATTCGGGCGCCCGAAAGATTCGGGCGCCTACAGTGCCGCCGAAAACCCACATTCGCGGAGCGACCCGAATCGCTCCTGTCGCGCCACGTCACCCATAACAGCGGACAGCGAAATCGGCCACCCAGACCGCGCCGCGTGGCCCGCACAGTGCGCGTGGTGGTTGGCGCCAGCCAACCACGCGCCGCCACGTGGACCGCACCACGCCCGCCCCGGTCAGCGCCCACGTGCGCGCCTGCAAGTGTTCCCTTTTGTATATATGACTGTACAGAACACGTCTATGACTGTTCCCCAAATCAATTGACAGCTCCTATTTGAATTTGGACTGGAGATTGTGTACAAAGCTAGATATGGATGTGTTCCCTCTGTTAACAAAGCTACACCAATTAACAGCGCCAACTTTAGACTATCTTTACATATCTACTTGAATTTGGACTGCCTACAAGGGTACCATTTTGTACCCTTTTGTATATATGGGTGTACAGAAGCCAACTATAGCCATCCGAGTCCTCTTTATTAAGGGTGTAAGCTATACATCCCAAGCAAGAGTGTACAGGTAGCACTACTGCCCAAAGGAAAAAGATACCTGTACACTGTACACTTACAGTCAACCTATTTAATACAAGTAAAGAGAGAGAGAGAGAGAGAGAGAGAGAGAGAGAGAGAGAGAGAAGAGTTAATACATTAAATTGTGTAAGAGAGAAAATTTATTAATACATTGTGTACCGGTACATGGTGTACCGGTAAACTAGTATTACATTGTGTAATTGTGTACCGGTACATGGTGTACCGGTACACAATGTAATACATTATGTACCGGTACATGGTGTACAGGTACACTAGTATTACATTGTGTACCGGAACATGTGTGGTGACCCCGATCCCCGTGTAGCTTCTCTCATGAACCGTGGTGTAGAACACCTAGTGTTGGTGTGTCTGGCCCATGGTGCATCAAAGGGATGCCACAGATGGACCCTGTGTGATATCCACAGCTGGATTGGCCTTCGGCTGCATTTGCCGAATTTTTGAAATGGTTTGGGCCAAACAGAGGTTGGATTTGGATTCAGCGCGAAAAAACGCTTGAAAACGGCTATTTGCTTGTTTGTTTCTGAGTCCGGATGCCCAAAAACGGACCCCCGGAAGTTTTTGCTGAATTTCGGTGCATGGGAGGGGCCGTGGACCGCCGGCTGCCACGTGGCGGCTTGTTATTGGCTGGTCCGCAGCACTCGGTCCACAGAGGGGCGCGGCTGGGTGCACGGACCCGGCGCATGGACACGTGGCGCCGCCTGATTGGTGGGCTCGTGATGCGCGGTCTACTGGGTGGCGCGGCGGTGCATGGACCAAGGTGGGTGGACACGTGGCAGTCCCCGGTTGGTCGGTGCACGCGGCGCGGTCCACGAAACCCGAAGTAGGGTGCGTGGACCGGGTGCAGGGGACACGTGTCGGCGTGCTACTCGCGGGCTCACGAGGCGCGGCGCACGGGGTCGCGGGCGGGCGCCTCGGGGCGCGTGCGTGGCAGGCGGTCAGGCTGCGCCTGCCCGCACGTGTGCCCGCGACACTGTGCAGGCCACGTGGCGCCCCGCCATTGGCGGGCGCCACCTACCCGTTTGACTGTGGAGGCGCCACGCGGCGGCACCACACGCGCCCCGCACAGCTGTTTGCTGTGCGGGACACGTGTCGGTCACCGGGAGGGCCACGTGGCCACTCCCGGCGCGCCCCGCACAGCTGTTTGCTGTGCGGGTGACGTGGCGGCACGAGAAATTTCCGGGCGGCTACAGTGTTTCTCCTCTGCGCCCGGATTCGGGCGCTCGAATCTTCGGGAGCGCCCGAATCTTGGGGCATGAATGGAATTTTTCCATTTGTTTGTTGCGGCCTATAAATAGCCCGAGTCGCCTTCTTTTGCCTTTTTTTTGGCACTTTCGAGCTTCAAACCGGCGGTAGGTCTTAAACAAAGTTGATCCCCACACAGTGCTGCATCGATCTGTCGATTTTGGGGATTTTACGTGGCACGCTTATCGAGGTTTCCATTTTCTTGGCGCGTCGCGACGTTCCTTCGCCGGTGTTTCTTCCGTCGCGTTTCGGTGCGCGAGCTCCTCCGGCTTACTCTGACCACCTTTTTGAGCGATTTCTTCGTCGCTGGATCCGCAACGGACAGAGCTACGATCTAGGTATTTTCAGCATTCCCTAGTTTTGCGCTTTTTGAGGAGTTTTTCCATGCTTACTGGGGGTCTTTTGCTGTGAGTGTTTTCTTGGGGACAGCGGGTTGTTTCGAGGATATCTCCGCAACCGGGCATCGGATTGAGACGAGCCTTTGCACTTTTTTCATCTACTCGACGCAAGGATTATCACAGTATTTTTCTTGGATTTTTCTGAGGTTTGCCCGAAGGTATTTTTTTTCCCCCTTATCTGTGCTAGAGTTTACAGTTATGTGGTTGTGAGATTTTGCGAACCTGTACTGTGGAATTTGTAACTTGGCCTACGGTGCTCGGAATTGGGCGTGCAGGTACCCGTTTCGAAGGTCTCGACGCGAGGATCGCTGTGGTATTTTTATCAGATTTTTCGGAGCCCTTTCAGCAGGTGAAATAATTGCATCTTCGGGACTGAATTTCAGACTGCGTGTATTTGGTTAATTGTTGGAATAAAGTGTAACTTTGGACTGTATGTTGTACCAGGAAGAGTTGTTCAGGGATTTTAGGACTGAGGATTATTTGGAGGTTGCTATTCCTGGTGTTTTCAGCTGTTGGATCTTGGACAGTTAGCGCCTTCAGGTGGGTGGCTTCGCTTTCAGGATGTCACGCCCCGGGGGATTATTTTAGCGGAAACGAATTACAAAGGTATGTATATATTTTTTTTTTGAAAACCTTCTTCCCCAGCGCGTGCCCACACCCGCCGCATATAAAGGATCACTCTACAAACGGACAGAGTCTCCCCTGTATATGCACGGCGTCGCGGCTCGTACAATGTCCAAGAACGGGTAAACAATCAATCACAACAATCCAGACATACAACCATTCGCAATTTGCTGAATAAATCTCACGGCCGATCAGTTTGAAAGGATAAACCCACAATTTTTGAAACGGCGCCCACCCGGCACCCTTATTTTGAAAACCCTTTTTGAAAGCAACATAAACTCAGGGGTTTTGGAAAACAGTGCCCACACGACACTTAGGTTTTGAAATCCATTTTCGCAGACCATAAACCCACAAGGTTTTGAAAACGGTGCCCACACGGCACCCGAGTTTTTGAAAGTAGTTTTCGCAATTCTTTTCTTTTGTTTGCTCTTTTCTTTTCCAAAGCGGCCAACAGAGATGTAAAGAAAATAAACAATTTATTATTCACCATACCGACATCCACACCGACCCCACGAGGGTATCGAGAACCACACCACAGTCTACAAAGAGTAAATGGAATGCGAAAGAAAGAGATAAAGTACTGTTTAGGTCTCCAGGGACCCAGAACCTCTTGCTGCGGCCTCACCGTCGCCTAAGTCTTCCCCCTGTAGGACCCTGTCGCAAAGTGGGAAGTCAGCGACTAAACAATAATGATAATAACAAAGCAGGGTAAAGAAAATACGTCCAACCGTAGCCTATCCGGAGCAACCACCCTCGCAAAGGGAAAAGTAAAAACGAACACCTGTAAACCTGCAATGCCCGATCCCGTCGGACAACTAAACCGACGGATCGCCCCGCGCCCAAGTCGGACAACTAAACCGAATGGGTCGCACCGCTCCCACGCCGGACAACTAAACCGACGGGTCGCACCGCTCACACCTTGGCGCATCCAAGCCCCACAACTAAAGAGGCCCCACTCCGTCCTGTGGGTGTACACGGGTCATAGACCACTTTTCCGGAAAAGCGCACCCTTTGCGGTGGCCAAACCGCGGGTGCGCGTGCTGCAGCCTCGAGCAAAGTAACCAACAAAACCGATAGTACTCAAGAAAAGCTATAACCGCTATCGTGTTAGCAACATAATGTGAAAACAAGAGTAATGCCCTAACCGCTATCATGTTAGCAACATCATGTAAAATCAAGAGTAAAACGACCGCCGGAAACCGGCGCTAAGTACCAAAGAGTAACCCACCTGTCGCTTGTAACGATCAACGCCCGACTCCTCCGCGTCCCGGCACGCTCCCCAAAACTACAAAAGGGATCCCCGGGCAGAGAGTCAAAACCCACTAAATGCGAATAATGAAGAATACAACCACTAACCGGCTCCCGTCTCGGAACGGGTCCTCGGTTCGCCAAGGCGACGACGATGGTCCCGCGCTGCCATGCTGCCCGCTCAGCGCCCCGCATGGCGCCCGACCCCGCGCGGCGCCCCGCATGCGGGCGGCCCCGCGCGGCGCCCAACCCGCGCGGGTGCACTGCCCGCATGCGCGGGCTGCCCCGCGCGGTGCCAGACCCCGCGCGGCGCCCCCGCATGCGGGCGGCCTCGCGCGGCGCCCAGCCCGCGCGGGTGCACTGCCCGCATGCGCGGGCTGCCCTGCGCGGTGCCAGACCCCGCGCGGCGCCCCCGCATGCGGGCGGCCCCGCGCGGCGCCCACCCCGCGCGGGTGCACTGCCCGCATGTGCGGGCTGCCCCGCGCGGTGCCAGACCCCGCGCGGTGCCCCCGCATGCGGGCGGCCCCGCGCGACGCCCAGCCCGCGCGGGAGCACTGCCCGCATGCGCGGGCTGCCCCGCGCGGTGCCAGACCCCGCGCGGCGCCCCCGCGCGGTGCCCAGCCTGCGCGGGTGCACTGCCCGCATGCGCGGCCTGCCCCGAGCGGTGCCAGACCCCGCGCGGCGCCCCGCATGCGGGCGGCCCCGCGCGGCGCCCAACTTGCGCCGGGGCGGGGGGGGGGGGGGGGGGGGGAAAGAAGCTGCCCGCAGGCCCGGGCGGCCCCGCGCGGCATCATGCCCGCGCGGGTGCCCTGCCGGCGGGTGGCTCGCCCCTCCCTCGCCTCCTAGGGCATCGGCGTCCCACCTCCGACGACCAAACCCCAAGAACTCCCTCCCCTCGCTCGATCCAAGAAACAAGAAGGGAACGAAAACACGGCTCACCTCGGTTTCGTCGGCTAGGGTTGACTGAGGGGGATCGTCCCGTCCTTGCGTGCCCGGATTCGAAGAGTGTGTGCGGACGTTCCTCCCTCTCCTCGACCGCGCCCCTCGTTTCTCTACGCCGATCGATGGAAGAAGGTGGTGTTGGGGAGGGAAAAGGCGGTTTCTCGTCCGCGCTCAGAAACGTATGCGTATGGTGCGAGAAAGGGAAATGTCCAACCCTAACCCCAAACCACACGATGTAAAACAGTCGGTCAAGAAGAAAAGAGGGAATTGATCCCAGCCTCAAATAGGTAGATTAGGGCAATTGGTCACAAACCTGGGTCCGGTCCGCCTCGAAAACCGTGTTAGTCGCCTGGACTGCCGGCAGTCTTCCGGAATTTATTTTGGGAGGTTCCGGGGTCAGAATCAAAAACCGATCGCGCCGCCGTTCTCCGTTTCGCGAGCTTTATTGTCTAAAAATACCCGCGAGCCCCGACAGCCTGCCCAGAAATAAAGAATTAAATAACCACCTTTCAGACCCCTTAAGCGGACCGCGGTGTAAATAAATTTAAAATAAAAGGATCCCGGGTTCCCTGAAACCCGCAGATATTACACAGGATCTATGGACTGTGCACTAATTCTATTGATATAGAATCATGCATGATAGTGATTGGACTTGGTAGCATGCTAGAATTTGAATGTTAATATTCTTTGTATTTATCTAATGATCGTATGATCTCTTCTGCTTCCTACCACCTGTTAAATATTTGTTATCTTGGAACCTGACCTAGCACCCCCGTCATATGTTGCATGTGTAACCAGACTAGTAGAAAACCCTCACTTGGGCTAGGGTTATTTATGTTTAGACATCCACACATTATGTTTCATTCCTGGACTTAGTGTTATCCTCGCCCGGGTAGTGGGCCGAGCGGTCGGGACTTCTTTTTAGTGTGGGATGCATTTGCACTCGTGCTTGGGAGCAGAGTGGAGTCTGGTAGATGTAGTGGATCGCTTGTCTGTACCGGGAACCGTTTGGGGTAAACGGTGGTCCCGGGAGGTCTTGTTTTCCCCTGTTTGGGTTGTCGCCACTATGTTAGTGGCAGTAGTTTACTAGTGTTAGCCGGAACTAGAACCCAGAACCATTTTCGACATACACATGATTTTAGTCTACCAATGTTTTCTTCCAAGCATCGAAGGGCTGCTGGAGTCTGTTCTTGTTTGATTTGGACAAAGGCATCAGCCCTTCGGGGTTTGGGTAAAACACTTGTTTTCTAACTGTTTTTCTAAAAAGAACTAAAAATCATTAAAAATGAATTTCTTCTCAAAACAAGATAGCTTTTCAAAAAGGGTACTACTTTTAATCCTCACCCTGTGTGGGTTGAGTGAAAATGGTTTTCAATAACAAATGTCACCTTTTTCCTGTAAATCTCCCCACTCGAAAGGATTCGAGTGGTCTGGGTTCTAGGGGCCGTTCCTTTGTCGGGACGAAAGCCACGGGGGCCGAGCCTGAACCTGTTCTTGTTTGATAGGGTTGTAGGTGTAGGTCTCCCGGAACTTTCGGGCCCTGTTGGTGTCTTCTGGGTGTTGTACCGAGGTTGTTGTGTTCCTGAACTATAAGGGGGTCGGGAACTTCGATATGCGGAGCCTAGAGTCTTTGATAGGGTTCTAAGCGCCGGCCTATCAGGTTTCCGAACCCTTATAGTGTCGGTCCTTCCTGTGAGTTTAATGTTCTGTTTTGGGAGCCGTCTGGCGGACGGTGTCCCGGCTGTGTGGTTTTCCAGCCTGTGAGTGAGCGTTGGTGTTGTTAGTCGATCTTGTGATCGTGGTTTGGACTATAGCCTGCATGAGCCATTTTTGAGCTCGACAGAGATACGCAGATACTTTTCTCGGTGGGGTCGCGCCCCTCGAGTGCCACTGCGGAGTTGGGCCTGTTACTTGCTATCGCAACTTGTCGACGCAGTCCCTCTGGCTGGCCCAGTTTTGGCAGTCACGGACACCCTACGGTAGACCCGTCCGGTTGAGGATGTGCGGCAGTAGGTGGGCGCAGGTTTGACTGGACCCTATGCGGCAGTCAGTGTAGATTGGGTGACTGTACTTTGGGAGTTAGTAGATGCATCATGTTTCCATCTGTTCCACTCCTTGAGCATCTAGATAGAGGCATAGTAGCTGTAGAGTTACTTTTCCAGCCCTTTCATTTCAGTTTTATATTGTTACTTTATGCCTCTAGTAGACTTAGTGGGCAGACCGTCGGGCTTGTTGGTGGCACCCACTGAGAGCTACTTGGGACGTAGTTCTCACACCCGTCGTGGTGTCTTTTCCTACAGGAACTTCTACTCCTGTTCCTGCTGCTCCAGTTGCTGATCCGGCTGATCGAGGTAAGGGAGTCGCGAGATAGATCCCTACCAGCCGTCGTCGTCCTGAGAGTAGATGTACCCCTTTACTTTTTGAGAGTTCTTGTTGAGAGACTTTTGTAGAGTTGTACTTTTATTTTACTGCTTGAGAGATTTATGTGTTTTGGGGAGGATTTTGAGTTGTATATATTTTCATTTTCAGCAGTTTACTTTCAGCTCTGATATCTGTATAGCATAGTTGATCTTTTGCAGGTTAGTCGCTTCGTCTATACGGGGCTTCCCGTATGGGCGGCGGATCTGTTGGCGAGCCCGGGTCGCAGTTTCGACGCCGGGGCGTGACAACATGTATCGGTACACTAGTATTACAAGGTGTTCCGGAACATCATATACCGGTACAAGGTGTTCGTCACGATGGTGTATCGGTACACCATCCTGAGGAATTAGGAAAAAAGAGAGAATGGAATTGGGAAAAAAGAGAGAATGAAATGAGGGGATTGAAATGTACCTATGGCGTCGCCCTCGCAAAGGTGTCGTAGATCCTCGAAGCAACAAAGAGAGAGTAGAGAGGGCGAGGGGGCGAGGGGATTGAAGTATGCACAGAGCTCGTCGTCGACAAAGGGGGTCGTGGCCTGATCGGGGGCGTCGCCTGAGCAAAGGCGTCGTATAGATCCTCGAAGCGAGAGAGAGAGAGAGAGAGAGAGAGAGAGAGAGAGAGAGAGAGTGGGAGGAGAGGGAGAGAGAGATTGAGGGCGGTGTTCTGTACAGAAGGGAGGAGAAAAAGGAGGGAAAGAGTGTAGTCAAAAAATTAAGGAGTGACAATATATATCACCTATTTTTTTAATTCAAATATCTTGATTAATCCAGATCATTGGTTATAAAGGTGTAGGATGTACACCCCTTACTAGGGTGTACATGTATCTTTTTCCTATATATATATATATATATATATATATATATATATATATATATATATATATATATATAGTAGAGCTTATATACTTTCAAAAGTATAAGCTCACCCATACTTATAAATTTTTCACCATTAAATTTATATTGGGATTTGTACAATTGTACTTTCTTTCTCTCTCCTTTTAAATGATTTTAAAATAATACGGATTCCAATACAAATCCAATGGTGAAAAATTCACAAATATGGATGAATTTGTACTTTTAAAAGTATATAAGCTCTACTATATATATATATATATATATATATATATATATATATATATATATATATATATAGTCCGGCTGGAATACTATCGATAGCACCAAGCAATTGGTGCTATCAAGTTTTTAGTCATTGGATGAAAGTATGTATGGTTGGAATTATAGTGGCCCCCTAAGATTTTTACTATTCAACCAACCACCTACTAAACCCTAGGGGACCACTATCATCCTAACCGCACATCTCTTAATCCAAGGGCTAAAAACTTGGTAGCACCAATGACTTGGTGCTATCGATAGTATTCCAGCCTAATTATATATATATATATATAGTTGTATTGAAATATTTTTAATAGTATGGAGATAGTAAATACTATCCATTTTTCCATATATTTATTAGAGTTTAGTGAGGATCGTCGGAATATTAATAATTGAAGGGTGGAAAAGTGAATTGTATATAAAAAATAATTTATTTTTGAATAGCTCAGTTTGAAAAGGCATATGAAGTATATGCTTTTTTAAAAAGTTTATAAAAATATAGGAGTTATTTAAAAGTTTCGATGGATACACCAGTAATTAACTATTAAAAAAAAGAAACCTACAATTCAATGATAGTAAAATTTTAATATGGAAACAAATCAAAGGTCGATAGATGTTCTTAGGGGTGTAATGTGGGACATGCCGGTCCGGCATGTCCCACATTGACTCGGGCGAAACGAGCCGGGTACAGCTTGACCCCATAGTTGGGCCATCCTGTGTTGAACCAGAGTTTTTGGACCTTCGGCCCAGCACGCCCCCCGGCCTGAACAGCACGTGCCGGGCTTCGAGTTGGCTCATTATTTTTTTTATATTTATTAATTTTGTTTAAATTATATAAAAAAATTTAAAAAATAAAAATTAACAGACTAATTTTTAAAATAATATATTAGTGAAAATATTACAAAATTTTTAAAAATATTTATAAAAATAATAATTTTTAAAATTCTTTTAGAATTTTAAATTTTAAATATTTCTTTGATCAAAATATTCTCTCAACAGTCAAAAATTTGACCGTCGGAAGAGTATTTGGTCCAAATAGGGCCAAAATACCAATTCCAAGGTCTGCCATGTTGTCCCCATAAAACAATATGGAAGACCCTTGGAAGGGCTTCCTTGAGAGACCTTGGGAGTTGGGGTGTGCCCGACTCCCAAGGGCCGGATCTTGCCGGCCCGGTTGGCACAGGCCATACCGTGCCATGCCGGGTCGGGGCCTGCCCTTAAGCCCGACATGGTCCAGTCCCATTTCCGGCCTAGTCCTGTCAGGCCGACGAAATATAAAGATTAGGTCCAACACGGTCCGATGTATCGGGCTGAAACGGACCAGACCGGCCCAATCTTTACACCCATAGATGTACGGCAAATAAATGTGCAAATGCCTTTTTTTTTCTAATGATAAATAAGAATAAAAACAAAAGTGTGAAAACAAACTATTATTAGGTCAGCCTGATTCGAAACAGCCTGATCGGGCTGAGTTTAGAACGAGCTTAAACATTTGAGTACTAAAAGGATTAAGTCAAATTAGGTCAGCCTGATTCGAAACAGCCTAAATATGGCGTAATAACTAAAAAGTATGAAAACAAATTTTACCAGAACATCATTTGAGCATAAAATTACTTTATAATTATTGATTAGACCCTTTACTATCTTACATAACAAATAGCATCAGTTTGGAGTATAATATGAGATCACTATTATGATAAACTGCATTTACTGTTCCGCAAACTTTTGGCACCAAAATTTCATTTGTTTTAATTAAGTCAGTAAACTTTTATTTATGTTTTAATTTGGTCAATAAATTTTAATTTCGTACCCGTGAAGATACCCGCGTGTTATTAAATCTAATAAAAATGATAAAAAATTAATAAAATAAGAATTCAACTATTGATCAAGTACATCATAAAATAACAAATCTCTTTCAAATTATCCAAATACACAATAAAAATTACAATTTTTTCTCAGCAAATATCATAATCATATCAAAAACCTGATTAAACAAAAGATTTACATATAAAAATATATAGAAATAAAAAATATAGGACGAGATCGAGGGAATCGAAAGGGGAATCATCAGGGAGCGTAAAACTCGACGGCAATGAAGGGATGATTGAAGACGGTGTCAACAAAGTTGGAGGCGTCAAGTGTGAACGCCGAAGAGAGCTCCACCTCCTCCACTACCACGAGGGTTAAATTTGGTATTTAATATAATAATAAATTGATTGAGAAGGCAAAGAAGAAGATGATAATTGAGGTAGAGAAAGAGATGGAGAAGAGAGCCGCATTAAATAAAAAATAATATTTTTGCGTGTTTCGTGTTTCCAAATTCATAACCTATGTATTCCAAATTTTCTAATTAATAAATATTAATATAAATATATAAAAAATATTAATATATAATTTTATTATATTCAATTAAAATTTTATTAGATGAAAATAGAAAATGTGGACACTGAGAATTCATATAGATTTATAGATTTATAAATTATAATTTATTTTTAATTAAATAATAATATAACAACTAAATTAAATAGCTCAAAGCAATATGACAATAATTAATAATCAATTGAACTGTTATATATATTATCCCAAAATTATTTTTATTAATTATTACATCATCTCGTGAAGATAATTTGATAATTAAATAACCATTAGGTTAACCCTAGGTAAGACATTAATAATCATTTTTTTTAGAAAACAATGCAGTAGGTTTTTTTTTTTTTTTTTTTTTTTTTTTTTTTTTTTTTTTTTTTTTTTTTTTTTTTTTTTTTTTGAGAAAAGCCAGCATGCTGTCGCTTCATTCAAAAGAAAAATGAACTCAGCTATATGACTGAGGCAACCAGGCCTCGCTCCTAGCGAGAAAAAGAAAAAAAAAAGAAAGAAAAGTAATAAAAATATTAGTAATAATAAAAGTAGTACTAATAATAATGACAATAATAATAAAAATAAAAATTAACCGGCACAAAACAAAATCCAGGTCGAGCGAAGAGAACGGATATCCGCTAGAAGGTTAGCCAAGTAACGTTTTTTGTTATCAAATCTTCGCCTATTGCGTTCCAGCCAGATGACCCACCACGTAGCGGCGATGGTAGTGAGCTCCCTCTTCCCAATTATACCGGCATTGTGAATACTCCCAGCCCAAAGATTGTCGACCGCTGTGCAGGAACTTACACGTAATTTGTTTGATAGCAGTGTCCCCAACAATTGTTTCGAGGAAGAGCAGCAAACAAAGAGATGATCGACTATCTCTGTTGCCTGCAAACAGAAAGGGCAACTGTCTGGACCTGTCCATCCTCTTTTGAGCAGATTATCCGCTGTCAGAACGCGTCGTCTGAGAACTAATTAACCACACAAAGATTTTAACTTTCAGAGGTATTTTAATCGTCCACACCTGCACGAAGCGCGTGTCGCTAACACCGCTGTCTTGAAGAAAAAGGTACATGGATTTGACCATAAACGTTTCTGAATGTGTCCATCTCCATCTAATCGAGTCCATGGTGTTAGAAAGTAGTGTTCCAGAGATGATTGCTTTGAACCTCCGAATCATTTCGGTTTCAGGAGTTGAGTTGGGTATGAAGCCCGACAAAATTTTCCACCATTTCCACCCGTTCCCACCGAAGCAATCTTTCACTTTACAGGTTTTGCTTTGCGCCGCACTGTACACCCAGGGGAATTGAGTCTTGAGGGAGGCTCCACCAGTCCAGATATCCAACCAAAAGCTCGCTTTATTCCCATCCCCGATCGTGTAGCAAATGCCGCATTTAAAAGATTCCCTGATCCCTAAGACGCTCCTCCACCACTGCGAGAAAGGCTTGAATGAGGCACCTTCTCCGAGCGGTCTCCTACGATTGTAGTAAATTCCTTCAATAATAGTGTCATGCCCCGGAGGTTCTAAAAGAGCGGAAAACGTGCCATATTTTTTTTTTCTTAAATGTATTTAAATGATCCTTGCCTCCGGTGCGTACCAGACCCGCCGCATATACAAATTCACTCCCCAAACGGGCGGAGTCTCCTTTGTATATGCACGGCGTTACCAACAAGACAAATACTTTAACCATTCCAACCATGACAGACAAAGAGGAGAGAATACAATAAATCATACCGTCACCGCTATCACATACAGACTATAGCATAAACCCATGGGTTTGAAAATCGGTGCCCACTCGACACCCAGTTTTTTCAAAACGTTTTCGCAAACTCTTTGAGCGGCCATTAACTTGAAAGGATAAATCCACGGGTTTTAAAATCGGTGCCCACACGGCACCTGCTTTGAAAACACTTTTGAAACCAGGTTTGCATTTGAAAACAAGCCGCAATTACACATCCTAACATTCACCAATTATAGACAAGAAAATCCTCATTCCAACATCCATCAGAAACCACACAAATGAATCACAGTTTAACTAACCACAGTATAAGGAAATAACCAAACGAAAGAAAAGAATGTATCGTTTACTAGCCCTCATGGCTAGGGTCCTCTAACTGATGCCTCACCGTCGTCCCGAATTCCACCCCTACTCGGACCTGTCACAGTGTGGGTTGTCAGTGGCAGATAAAGTAGAAAACATGTAAGTAAACGCAATAACAGAAAGGACACACCGAATCACTGGAGCATTTACTTTCCCCCCCTCCCCTCATGTATCGCTAAATCCCTGTCGAAAGTCACACTGGGCACCTACCCCAGCTTTCAAAATATTTTGGGCCCCAACCTCAATACCGTACTCATCTTCTTGGTGCCTCCAACCCATCCACTGCCCAAGTAGCAGTCGCCTCTCCTTGAGGGGTCCCCACTAACCTCCCCTTGTGGGGTACACGGGTAAAAACAACTTACCATCTTTCCGAAAAAATACACCCTGTGCGGTGGCCAAACCGCCGGTGTGCATGTAAGCAATATGAGTGTAAGAATAGTGTTGCGACTTCAGCCGCTTTAGTCAGAATAGTATAACGATCTTGCGACTGCAGCCGCTTTCATTAACATAATAAAAGGGATTCACATGCTATGGGGTTAGTCAAATTACCAAACATATCTACTTTATCAAAACGAATATACGGGAACGACCCTACACCGGTAATAACCAAAAGTACCCACCTCGATTATGCGAAATCTGCACTCCGGAGACCGAACCATGCTCTCTGTCGACGCCCGGACCTAGAAGTAGTCCCCAAAAGAGGCGCGGTCAGATCAGAAATATAACAGTAGATAAACCGAGCCCAAACACTCAAAAACATTAATGACAACTTGACCCGGCGGTGGCGCCCGCGCGCGACGAGCGACGCGGCCGCCCCCGCGGCGTTGCGGGCCATACGGCCGCGCGGGCACCCGCCCCGCGCGGCACTTGCCGTGACCGCGCGGGCCCAAGCCCCGCGCGGTGCAAGCCGCGGCCGCGCGGGCACCTGCCCCGCGCGGCACCCTCCGCGACCGCGCGAGCCTCAGCCCCGCACGGCGCGAGCCGCGGCCGCGCGGGCACCGGCCTTGCGCGGCACATGCCGCGGCCGCGCGGGCACGGGCCCCGCGCAGCTCGCGCCGCAGCCGCGCGGGCGCCCGCCCGCGCGGCACAAACCGCAGCCACGTGGGCATGGGCCCCGCGAGGCACGCGCCGCAGCTGCGCGGGCGCCCGCCCGCGCGGCACCGGCCGCGGCCGCGCGGGCATGGGCCCCGCGCGGCGCGCGCCGCGGCTGCGCGGGCGCCCGCCCGCGCGGCACCTGCTGCGGCCGCCCGGGCATGGGCCCTACGCGGCGCGCGCCACGGCCGCGCGGGCGCTCGCCTGAGCGGCACCGGCTGCGGCTGCGCGGGCATGGGCCCCGAGCGGAGCTTGCCGCAGCCCCGGGGGCACCTGCCCCGCGCGGCGTTTGCCCTAGCCGCGGCCGCGCGGGAACTTTGGTCCCGCACGGCGCAAGCCACGGCCGCGCGGGCACCGTCCCCGCGCGCCGCGTACCGCGGCCGCGACGGCGATGCCCTAGGGCCGTCCGGCGGTGCCCTAGGGCTCCGTGGCGGCGACGCATAGGTTAGCAAACGACTATTCGTAAGACTCCGAAAAAGACCGAAACAAAAAACCGAGCAAAACTACACGAAAATAAATCTCGCTTACCGCTAATCGTCGGAGACGGTGATCCGTTCACGCTCCCGGCTTTGGCACGTTCGTCCGGAGGGTTGGGTCCTTCCGCCTTCTCCTTCTTTCCTACCGTTTCCTTCCGATTAGGGTTTTGCCTTTTTACTTTTCTTTCGCTCGTTCCTTCCTCTTGTTTCCTTCCGGTTAGGGTTTCGCTTTTTTTCCTTTTCTTTTCCTTTCTTTCGGGAGAAGTCACAATTTAATCTTCAATGTACGATAAAATACCACATCGGGTATTTTTAAATCCTAATTAATTAATTCCTTAATTAATTAATTCCTTAATTAATTAATTCCTCCGATATAATCCTTCGGGATAATTCTTTAAAGATAATTTTTTAAAGATAATTTTCTCTTTTCCTCAGAAAGCGTGCCAAATCACTTACGCGGATTTCGATGCACCTCCTGGCCGTTGCGATCCTTTCCACCCCTTTCTGGGGGTTCCGTAAGTCGGAATCGGGATCCAATCGCACCGCCGTTCTCCGTTTTCCAAGCTCTATCGTAGAAAAATACCCGCACCTCCAAATTATCCACTTAAGTAAACCCGTTAGATTAATTACTTTAAACGGAAGCTTTATTAGTAGGAGGTATAAAGTGTTACAAAAATCTATGATATTACAAATAGGCCCCCATAAATGGGATGAGAGCGAAAGAAACATCCACCACCATTTCACCAAGAGGGCTATATTTTGATTTTCGAGATTCATAATCCCAAGACCCCTTTCTTTCCTGTCTCTGCACACCACCCCCCAACTCACCAAATAGAGCCCCCCAGAAATTGTAGACCCTCATTTCCAGAAAAAACTCCTTCGTAGTGATTCAATGCGCCGTACAACCCATTTTGGCGCTCGAAAAATGGAGAAAAAATATACAGGAAATTCGAAAGTACCGAATTAACAAGGATAAGTCTCCCTCCTTGTGAGAGGAGTTTGGCTTGCCAACCTTCAATTCTTCTTTCAATTTTGTTTATGATGTTCCACCAGTCTTCCTTTTGAATGTTAGACAATGTCAATGGTATACCGAAATACCTGATCGGGAGCGACCCTAGAGTGCACTCAAGGATCTCCGCAAGTCACTCCCCCTTATAAGGCTTATTGCCCAGGTAGAAAAGTTCCGATTGTTAAGGAATTTGTTTTGGCGTATTTCGTGAAAGTGGTTAAGTCTTGAAGATTGAAGATGAAGAAGCTTGAATCATATACCTCAATCTCAAGCAAGAAGAATTCAAAAGGATCAGGTATGTTTAACTAAATAATTTGATGATCCGAATACTTCTTATAGTGTAGAAACACTTGGATGTGTTGGGTTATGTATAATTGGATCTAAATAGGGAAAAAAACACCTAGAGGGGGGTGAATAGGTGTAAACAATAAACACTCAAAAATCTTTGCGATATAAAACCCAATGCGGAAAAATAAATAACACGCAGAGATTTTTACGTGGAAAACTCCAAACCGGAGTAAAAAACCACGGGACCGATAACACGGTGAAATCCACTAGAATTATAACACGTACAAAGGTGATATACCGTACTCACAGACGACTCAACCTTTTTCCATACGCTCCTAGTTGATCTTCTCCGCTCGCTCCACAACGCTTCTCGAATCCACGATCTGCGTCCAACGCCGAATCCACGACGTCCGACCGAATCCACGGTCTTCACCCAGTAGCACACTTCGAATCCACGAACGTACCTCGCTCCGAATCCACGAGAGCGGTAGCACCTTGAATCCACAAGGCCACGCGAGTCCACGCGCCGATTTTGGGGAAATCGTTGTTTTTGGGTGGTGATGATCCGCCGAATACTTAGATTAGAAATAGATCGGAAATACCATCTAAGTATTCATTAATTTGATTCTACTCAAAATCTGAGTTTGGTAAACCTAGAATCAAATTAATAAAATAGATGAAGAAACATAGAATTAAATCTAGTATTTCCTTTCTTCTCTATTTGTGGATCTATCTATTTCGGTCGTCTTTTTCCCTTTTTCGTGGTTACCCTAAAAGATGAATTAAAGGGTCTATATATAGGTTAGAAACCATTGGAAGAGGATAAGAATCAAAAACTAACCTTTTCTGGAATTTTTCAGGACGGCGATCCGGATCTGACTTCGGCGATCCGGATTGCAGTAGCGAGACAGACAGTTTCCAGAAAAACAAAGGTTCGGGATCCGGATCGAAGTGCCTGATCCGGATCGTTCATACACTTTCACCTAACACCAACGTTCGGGATCCGGATTGAAAAGCCTGATCCGGATCGTTCATAAATCATGGTAAAACCAGTGTTCGGGATCCGGATCAAAGGAGGCTACGATCCGGATTGAAGTTGCGTATGAACGAACACCCTTCGGGATCCGGATTGGAATGTCTGATCCGGATCCTGAACATGTCCCATGTCCAGTTTTTGATTTTTATGCAATTAAAAATTCATCCAAGTGTTTCTACACTATAAGAAGTATTCGGATCACCAAAGATAATTAGTTAAACATACCTGATCCTTTTGAATTCTTCTTTCTTGAGATTGAGTTATATGATCCAACCTTCTTTATCATCAATCTTCAAGACTTAACCGAATTCACGAAATACGCCAACTCAAATTCCGTAACAATCTCCCCCTTTGGCGGTTTCGTGACAAAACACAAATCCACTCAAGAAAATTCAAAAAGATATTTTTGTTGATATCACCATACAACAAAAATTTACAATGAGATCCAAATAAAAATAGATACATGAGTTAAACTCCTAAAACAGACTCTAGACTTAGACATCTGTACTCTCTGCAAAAGAAATCATTCTTGACAAAAGAAATCGTTAGATACCTCAAGAATTTTATGTCATTCAAAAACCACGCACAGAAATGAAGTTTATACTCATTTATACTTACCATGACATTTATATATTCAGATATGTAATTTGATCATAGTTAAACACCAACATATCTTCTATGCAATCAAAAACCAAATGTCACAAACTTGTTAGTGAACATCAACTTGTTAGTTATATTACATGCCCAAATAGTTAATCGAATAGTTAGTCGAGGCATGCATGCAATCACAAAAGAAAACCGAAAACCAAAAGTTGAAGTTCTACTTACCTTCATGGTTCACAACTGGACAATCATAGTTTCATTGTTCAACTGTTCTAATACCGAAAACCAAAAGTTGAAGTTCTACTTACCTTCATGGTTCACAACTGGACAATCATAGTTTCATTGTTCAACTGTTCTAATATTCTCTCCCCCTTTTTGTCACAAAGTTAGCCAAAATTACCAAAACGGAGAGAAAAGTTAACAAGTTCAAGAACCAAAACTGTGAGAATTAAAACTAAAAACTAAAACTTAAAAACTGCACAAGAAAAGATTAAAAATCTGCACAAGAAAAGGAAAAGTTTGAGGACAAATCAATCATCTGAGTCAGAGTCTTCAGAGCTCGTGCAGCCCAGTTTGTTCAAAATTCCTTTAAGCATTCCCGAAATCGTAGAACATTCTTGTTTCATCTTATGTATGTCCTTGGACATATTTCTAAGTTCCAGAGCCATTTTATCTTGTTCTTGGTTGATGGAAGACACTAAGTTTGCCTTTTGGTCGATTCTTCTGGAAGTTGAAGAACCTTGTGTGACAGCTGACGGAGCAGTCTGACCTTCATTCCGAGGAGATCTTCTTGGCAGAGAATGTGAATTGTCAAGAGGTTCATTGCTTGGCGAATTCTTTTTCCTTGCGTACTGCTTAATCGTTGAGGAAGACTTCATCAGCTTCTTGTTCTTTAGGTAAACCTTATTTTCTTCATCAATTTTAAAAATAGATCAATCGCATGATTTTCGAAAATTCCCATTATATGCCCTAAAACCGAAATTTTTGAAATCGAAGGCCAAAAATTCGTTTATCATTAGAATACCTAGCATATAATCAAAACTAATCTACCCAGAGTTCTTATTTCAAAAGAAATTTGATCAAAAACCATCCACAAACGAAAAAGATACAGAAATTTCATCACGTTTTGAGGAAGAATATGAAAAACTGTGAAAAACCGAGATTTTGATCAATAAAACTTACTTGGAATCGAAGAACTTGAGTTTGAAAGCTTCCAAGATGGATGAATTCTAGAGAGAGAAGCTCTGGAGACTTTTGAACAAAAGATTGAAGTAAAAAGAAATCAAAACCCTTTTGTTCTATATAAAACCCTAACCGCGATCCGGATCAGTTCGTGATTCCGATCCGGATCGGCTACCCGCAGAGAATACCTGCGTTCGGGATCCGGATCGGCTTGTCCAATCCGGATCGGCTCCAACTTTTTCTTCAGAAAAATTCAGAAAAATTCTAGAAAATCCAGAAAAAGATTGTAAGCACTTTTGTGTATCAACTTTAAATGAAAATTATCGTTTCATACAACAAGAAATAGATTATGCCAAATCTATCAATAACATCCAACAAATGAAACGAAAATTTATAAAAATTAAATCCCTTAAAGTTGAACAACTTCAATTACATCTAACTTGATCTTATGAGTAATGCCTTTATCAAATCATCAATTCGGTAAAGAAAATGAAATACAAAGATCAATAGATGTCTGAAATCCCAGATAAGTTAGATAATATATCTAGTCAATTTATTGAAGAGAGTGGCTCTTTGAGCATCTTTCATTAAAATTCCCACCTTATACCAACCTTGAAATTTTGACAGAGTCAAGTATTTCAACATGCATTTTATTTAATCAAACTTGAAAAACCTTGCTTGGTATACATGTGGTAGCTGCACACAGTACTCGGACGACCGAGGTGGTAGCTCTTTCCTCCATGTGGTGGTAGTTTTCACACTCCTCATTGGGATGTAACTCTTTCCACATCTTTTGAGCATAACACTTTTTCTTTGACTCCCCCTCAATTGGCTATCAATTATTTAAGATATAAAGTATTCAACCAAAAATTGATCTCGATTTCATACTCGACTAAACAGTCAAATAAGATAAAAACTATACCAAGAGATCATTGAGAGAGAAATTGACTTTGATCAACACAAAGATGATTTAATTCACATAAATGATCATTGCATCAAATGAATTATTATGATATCCAAAGCACAATAAATTTCTAAACATATAAAAAGATGCAGTTAAAGTCAATAAAACTAATGCTCAATTAATGTTCTATGTCTAAGCATAGATAATGAACAAAAACACAAAAACAAAACCTAACCTAAACAAGAGTTTCAAAAAGAGGTTATTTCAAGGAAAGCATTCCAATTGCTTTACGCAAATGAATAAAACGTTTTTGATCCAAAGGTTTTGTTAAAAAGTCAGCTAATTGATCTTCAGTTGAAATGTAGGAAATTTGAAGAATATTTGATTCAACCAGCTCTCTAAGAAAATTATATCTAAGTTCAATGTGTTTTGTTCTTGAGTGCAACACAGGGTTTTTTGAAATGTTTATAGCACTAGTGTTGTCACATAAAACAGTTACCGAAGTTGCTGAAATCCGAAAGTCGCTCAACACGCTTTTCATCCAAATGAGTTGAGTTGAACAACTACCCGCTGAGATGTATTCCGCTTCGGCAGTCGAGAGTGCAATGCAGTTTTGCTTTTTACTATGCCATGCAACAAGGCAATGGCCAAGATAAAAACATGCACCACTCGTACTTTTCCGATCATCCACAGATCCTGCCCAATCGGCATCTGAGTATCCAATAGTATCTAGACTTGTTCCCATAGGATACCAAATTCCGAAATTAATGGTTCCTTTGATGTACCGGATGATCCGTTTCACCGCTTTCAGGTGAACCTCCTTTGGTGCTGATTGATATCTCGCGCAAATCCCAACACTAAAGGATATATCCGGGCGACTAGCTGTGAGGTAAAGTAGACTTCCAATCATTCTGCGATAAAGTTTCTCGTCTACATTCTCACTAAGAGATTCACTTCCTAATCCCTTATTGCTAGTTCCCATAGGAGTAGGAAAATTTTTAGAATCTTCTAATCTGAATTTCTTTACCAACTCCTTTGCATACTTGGATTGACACAGATGGATGCCTTCACCATTTGTTTCACTTGCAATCCAAGAAAGTATGTCAGTTCGCCCATCATAGACATCTCAAATTCGCTTTCCATGGTTTCTGCGAATTTAGAAGCATCATTATCCTTTGTTGCTCCAAATACAATGTCATCGACATAGATTTGTGCAACAATGAAGTTATCCTGATAATGCTTCACAAAGAGAGTCCGATCTGCTCCCCCTCGAGTATAGCCCTTCTCCAAAAGGTGCTTTGTCAACCTTTCGTACCACGCTCGCGGTGCTTGTTTTAAACCGTAAAGAGCCTTTTTCAAACGAAAAACATGGTTAGGTAGTTTACAGTCTACAAAACCTTTCGGTTGAGCCACATAAACTTCCTCATTTAAAAACCCATTTAAAAACGCGCTCTTAACGTCCATTTGAAAGAGTTTTATTTTAAAGTGACAAGCAATAGCGAATAAGATACGAATGGACTCGAGTCTAGCTACAGGGGCGAATGTTTCATCAAAGTCTATACCTTCTATTTGAGAGTAGCCTTGAGCAACTAAACGTGCTTTGTTTCTGATGATGGTACCATCCTCATTTTTCTTGTTCTTGAAAATCCATTTAGTACCGATCACATTGTGTTGCTTCGGAGGCGTCGTTAATTCCCAGACTTTGTTGCGTTCAAACTGATGGAGCTCTTCCTGCATTGCTTCAATCCAGTAGTCATCTTGAAGAGCTTCATCGACGTTCTTTGGTTCGATCATGGAAACGTAACAAGCGAATCCACAAACCAACTGTCTCCGAGTTTTGACTCCTTTTAGTGGGTCTCCAACGATGTTTGATTCAGGATGATCCTTGGAGATGCGTAACATTTGATGTAATGGAGTACTCGGAGGTACATGAGATGATTCCTGCACATCAGATAAGCTTGAAGAACCATTAGATGCATCATTAATATTGGAAGTATTATCATGAGAAGATGCATTTACAGGAGTATCATCATCAAGAGAGATATCAGGGGTAGATTTATCAGATGCAAAGTGGAAAGCTTCATCTACTTTAACATTTATGGATTCTACAATCGTTTTAGATTCCAAGTTAAATACCCGATATGCTCTACTATTTGTAGAATAACCCATGAAAATCCCTTCGTCACTTCGAGAGTCAAATTTTCCAAGATTTTCGCGGTCACGTAAAATGTAACATCGACTCCCAAAGATACGAAAATATTTGATGTTTGGCTTTCTACAAAACCATAGTTCATATGGTGTATTTAACGTTCCCGGGCGCAAATAAACTCGATTAATAACATAGATTGCAGTGTTCACAGCTTCAGCCCAAAATGTAGCGGTAAATTCCGGCTGTGAAGCATAACACGTGTCATCTCTTGTACAACCCTGTTTTTGCGCTCGACTACACCATTCTATTGAGGTGTATAGGTTGCTGAGAATTCATGTTTAATGCCATTGGAAGTGCAAAAATCAATGAATTTAGAATTTATGAATTCTCCACCTCTATCACTTCTAACACGAATGATCTTTTCATTCTTTTCAATCATAATACGAAGGCAAAACTCGTGAAAAGAATCAAAAGTATCAGCTTTCTCTTTTAAAAATGCTACCCATGAGTATCTAGAGAAATCATCAACCAATAAGAAAATATACCATTTACCTCCCAAGGATGGTTGACGTGTCCGCCCCATAAGATCCATAAGCAATAATTCCAAGGGCCGTTTGGTACCGGACGTGATTCAAGTTCTTGTGTGCAGTCCTAGATTGTTTTCCCTTTTGACAACCACCACACACAATATTTTGTTTAAGTGAAAGTTAGGAACCCCCTTGACCACGTCTTTGTTTGAAATTCTAGCAAGTTCCTTAAAATTTATGTGACCTAGCCTTTCATGCCAAAGTGTTTCATTATTCAAAGAGGATAAGTTACAATTTTCAGAAATTTTATTGGGAACAACATAACAATTGTTTTCAGATCTAAACCCCCTTTAAAAAGAAAACATGATGCCTTATCAGTTACAATGCATTCAACAGATGAAAAATTAACTGAAAAACCATTGTCCACAAAGTTGACTGATACTTATGAGGTTAGTCTTAAGGCCATCAACAAATAACACATTATTTAGAATCGGGCCATCTGGAATAGCTACTGTTCCTTTTCCAACAATTTTGGAAGACTGACCGTCTCCGAAACTACAAGTCCTCCGAGATTTTCTCAAAATTTTGAAAACAGTTTTTGTCACCGGTCATGTGACGGGAACAACTGCTATCCAGATACCAAGACGAATTATCATATGCATGCAAGGAAATATTTGTGAACAAAACAAGGGAAGACTTCACCTTTGCGTACCCAACCTTTCGAGTTTTGAGTGTACGTCGAAATGATTGTGAAGTTGATACCTTTGGTGAAAGCGTCTTGTTGATCCATCGCTTTTCCTTGACATCGTCGTCTTGTTTGATGAACTACCGAGGCCTTTTCCTTCGAATAATTTGCATTTGATTTCCGAGGAATTGCCCTTTTGGTAGTCGTTGCAAGAAGTGCTTGAGTTGAGCGTTTGGCTCCCATCTTGCAATTTCTTCTATGTGCCCTGCAATACCACAACGAAAACATACCTTGATGCTTGACGATCCGAAGAGGGGGAAATAGGTTCGTTGTCGTTGTTTGTCGTCAATTCCGGTGTCGGGAGGAGGAGATATCGACTGGGGCACAAAGACTGTCCCAACCGAACTAAAATTGTCTTTAGTTCGATTGTATACCGAGGCCGAATTTGTTTGATTGACCAAGACCAAGAAGCTTATCCAACTTATTCCTTCCTGATGAAAATCGCTGTAAGTCATCCTTGAGTTGGAGAATGGTCTCTGTCATTTCCAATTTTTCCTGTCGAGCCTCGCCGTTGAGCTTCAAGAAGTAATTCGCTTTGTTCACCATATCTAACATAATTCTCTCGAATTGCTCATTGGACTCTTGAAGTGAAGCATTTGCTTTTATCAGATTATCCCTTTTCCACTTCAGATTCGGGTCGAGAGAGAAGTTACCCATTTCACTTCTTCTTCGAGATCCTGCAATCTCCCTCTCAACCCTTGTTTGCTTTGCAGTTTCTTTGAATCCCTCAAAAGCTTATGGTAGGCAAGAGCAAAGTCTTCACCTTCTGAGTTATCCGATTCATCGTCCGTTGTAATCTTTTCAACAGTGGAGTTGGACAATGACTCGGATGTATTAGCCATTAAGCACATGAAGGGTGAAGATGTGGACGCGTGGAACGCCTGTTGGCATTATCTTCTTCATCACTTGCCGCTGATCATTTTGACGATGACGGTGTCATCCCAAGTGACGGTTGCTGCATCGCTTTCTCTTTGACGGATTCTTATTAGGACACTCCGTTGAGATATGGCCGTACCCTCGGCACTTGAAGCATTGGACTTGTCCTTCTGAGCTTTTCTTATCCTTAGAAAAACCCTCTTGCTTTCTTGGTTTGAAACTTGAAGAACCTTTGCCTTTCTTCGACTTTACGAAGGATGGAGTTTTGCTTGTTACCCCTTCGAAAGTTTCGGCGAAATCTTCTTGTCAAGAGAGCAAGCTGCTTCTCAAAGTCCTCCATAGATAGGTTCATCATCGTCTCTGAGGAGGATGAATCCGCGTCTTCTTCTTTTGTTGTTTTCAAACGCATAACCTGAAGACTTAGAAGAGGATGCTTTTCCAGAAGATAGTTAGTAGGAAATGTCATTTCATATGTTTGTAATGAACCAACTAATTCTTCTACACGGATTTCGTCCGGGTGTTTAATAGTTTCAATGGCCGTAACCTTGGATCGAAATCTTTCAGGAAGAGTTCTTAATATTTTTCTTACAACTTTAAATTCTGGAATCTTCTCTCCCAAGTTAGCACATGGTTTACGATGTCTTGCAATCGTGTGTAATAGTCTGTGAAAGATTCATTTTCTGCCATGAAAATAGAGTCAAACTTGCTCGTAAGCATTTGCAGTTTCTGAATCTTCACAAGGTTAGTTCCCTCATGTGTAACTTGAAGAACATCCCAGATTTCTTTCGCAGTCTCACATGCCGAGACGCGAGAGAACTCAGTTTGAGACAAGCATTAAATAGAGCATTAATCCCTTTGCCATGTAAGAAGAAAAATTATCTCTTCCTTGGTCCATTTCGACCTAGGTTTGATGGTGCGAACATCAGCAATAATTTCAGTTGGATTAGACCATCCTAATTCAATTGATTGCCACACCCGTTCGTCGATGGAAATTAAAAGGCTTTCATCCGTACTTTCCAGTAGGCATAATTTGTTCCATCGAAGAACGGGGGTTCTGTTGATGTTTCCACCTTCAACCATTGTTTACAACCCTATTCCCGCTCTGATACCACTTGTTGGTTATGTATAATTGGATCTAAATAGGGGAAAAAACACCTAGAGGGGGGTGAATAGGTGTAAACAATAAACACTCAAAAATCTTTGCGATATAAAACCAATGCGGAAAATAAATAACACGCAGATTTTTACGTGGAAAACTCCAAACCGAGTAAAAAACCACGGGACCGATAACACGGTGAAATCCACTAGAATTAAACACGTACAAGGTGATATACCGTACTCACAGACGACTCAACCTTTTTCCATACGCTCCTAGTGATCTTCTCCGCTCGCTCCGCACGCTTCTCGAATCCACGATCTGCGTCCAACGCCGAATCCACGGCGTCCGACCGAATCCACGGTCTTCACCCAGTAGTCCCTTCGATCCACCCACGACGTACCTCGCTCCGAATCCACGAGAGCGGTAGCACCTTGAATCCACAAGGCCACGCGAGTCCACGCGCCGATTTTGGGAAATCGTTGTTTTTGGGTGTGATGATCCGCCGAATACTTAGATTAGAAATAGATCGAAAATACCATCTAAGTATTCATTAATTTGATTCTACTCAAAACTGAGTTTGAAAACCTAGAATCAAATAAATCATATAGATGAAGAAACTAGATTTAAATCTAGTATTTCCTTTCTTCTCTATATGTGGATCTTCTATTTCGGTCGTCTTTTTCCCTTTTCGTGGTTACCCTAAAAGAATTAAAGGGTCTATTTATAGGTTAGAACCATTGGAAGAGGATAAGAATCAAAAACTAACCTTTTCCTGGAATTTTTCAGGACGGCGATCCAATCGGACTTCCGCGATCCGGATTGCATAGCGAGACAGACAGTTTCCAGAAAAACAAAGGTTCGGATCCGATCGAAGTGACTGATCCGGATCGTTCATACAATTTCACCAAACACCAACGTTCGGGACCGGATTGAAAGCCTGATCCGGATCGTTCATAAAATCATTGTACAACCCGTGTTCCGGATCCGGATCAAAGGAGGCTAGTATCCGGATTGAACTTGCGTATGAACGACACCCTTCGGGATCCGGATTGGAAGGTCTGATCCGATCCTGAACTTTCCCATGTCCAGTTTTTGATTTTTATGCAATAAAAATCATCCAAGTGTTCTACACTATAAGAAGTATTCGGATCACACCAAAGAAGTAGTTAACATACCTGATCCTTTTGAATTCTTCTTTCTTGAGATTGAGTTATATGGTCCAACCTTCTTTTCTTCAATCTTCAAGACTTAACCGATTCACGAAATACGCCAACTCAAATTCCGTAACAGGATGTATTTCTATATCGAGTAAATCAAAAC
>CM055076.1:13651388-13678801 GCA_029204045.2 Tillandsia leiboldiana
TTTAATTCTTTGTTTCTTCTCTATATTAATTATTTGATTCTAGGTTTTCATACTCGATTTTGAGTAGAATCAAATTAATGAAACTTAATGGTATTTCCGATCTATCTGATCTAAGTTTCGGCGATCATCACCACCCAAAAACCACGATTTCCCCAAAAATCGGCGCCTGGACTCGTGTGGCCTTGTGGATTCAAGGTGCTATCGCTCTCGTGGATTGGGAGCGAGGTACGTTCGTGGATTCGGATGTGCTATTGGTACCAAGACGTGGATTCGGTCGGAACGTCCGTGGATTCAACGTTTGGACCCTGTGGGATCGGCGTTGGACTCTAATCGTGGATTCTCGGAGCGTTGCGGAGCGACGGAGATTAATCTACTGGACGTATGGAAAAGGTCTCGTACGTCTGTGAGTAGTATATCACCTTTGTACTTGTTATAATTCTGTGTGATTTCGCCGTGTTATCGGTCCCCAGTGTTTTTTACTCCGTTTTGGAGTTTTCTCTGTAAAAATCTTGCGTTGTTTTTTTCATTTTCGGCATTGGGTTTTATTGCCAACGATGTTTGAGTGTTTACTTTGTACACCTATTCCACCCCCCTCTAGGTATTTTGTCCCCTATTTAGATCCATTATAGGCATAACCCATCAATTGGTATCAGAACGGGAATAGGGTTGTAACAATGGTTGAAGGTGGAAACATCAATAGACCCCCGTTCTTCGATGGAACAAATTATGCCTACTGGAAGTACGGATGAAAGCATTTTTATTTCCATCGACGAACGGGAGTGGCAATCTATCGAGTTAGGATGGTCAAATCCAACTGAAGTTATTGTTGATGTTCACACCATCAAACATAGGTCGAAATGGACCAAGGAAGAGATTGACTCATCTTCTTACAATGGCAAAGGAATTAATGCCTTATTTAATGCTTTGTCTCAAACTGAGTTTTCTCGTGTCTCGGCATGTGAGACTGCGAAAGAAATCTGGGATGTCCTACAAGTTACGCATGAGGGAACTAACCTTGTGAAGATTCAAAAAATGCAAATGCTTACTGTTACGGAATTTGAGTTGGCGTAGTTTCGTGAAAGTCTCATGTCTTGAAGATTGAAGGTAAAGAAAGTTGGATCAGTTAACTCAATCTCAAGAAAGAAGAATTCAAAAGGATCAGGTATGTTTAACTAAAGATTTGTGTGATCCGAATACTTCTTGTAGTGTAGAAACACTTGGAAGAATCTTTCATTGCATAAAAAATCAAAAACTGGACTTGGGACATGTTCAGGATCCGGATCAGGTTGTTCGATCCGGATCCCGAAGGGTGGTTCGTTCATACACCAGTTCAATCCGGATCGTAGCTTCTCTTGATCCGGATCCCGAACAGTGAGTTTACCATTTTCCTTGAACAATCCGGATCATGCTTCGCAATCCGGATCCCGAACGTTGATGAACGATCCGGATCATGCACTTCGATCCGGATCCCGAACCTTCGTTTTTCTGGAACTGGCTGACTCGTTACGACGATCCGGATCACAGCTAGTCCGATCCGGATCGCCGTCCGTAAAATTTCCAGAAATGTTAGGTTTTTGATTCTTATCTCCTTCCTAGGGTTTCTAACCTATAAATAGACCCTATGATTCTTTTTCTAGGGTTAATCCACATAGCCGTCATTTTCATAGATCATCTTTTACGGCTCTAGATCCACATATAGAGAAGAAAGGAAATCATTAGAGAATACTCTATGTTTCTTCATCTATATTGATTAGTTTGATTCTAGGTTTTCATACTCACATCTTGAGTTGAATCAAACTAATGAATACTTAGATGGTATTTCCGATCTATCTTTGATCTAAGTATTCGGCGGATCATCACCACCCAAAAAACAACGATTTACCCCAAAAATCGGCGCGTGGATTCGCGTGTCCTTGTGGATTCAAGGTTCAACCGCTCTCGTGGATTCGGAGCGAGGCACGTTCGTGGATTCGAAGGGTGCTATTGGGTGAAGACCGTGGATTCGGTCGGACGTCGTGGATTCGACGTTGGACGCCGTGGATTCGGCGTTGGGCGCAGATCGTGGATTCGAGAAGCGTCGCGGAGCGAGCGGAGAAGATCCTCTAGGAGCGTATGGAAAAGGTTGAGTCGTAAGTGTGTACGGTAAATCACCTTGTACGTGTTTTAATTCTAGTGGATTTCTGCCGTGTTATCGGTCCCGTGGTTTTTTACTCCGGTGATGGAGTTTTCCACGTAAAAATCTTGCGTATTATTTTTATTTCCGCATTGGGTTTTTTATCGCAACGATTTTTTGAGTGTTTATGCGTTTACACCTATTCACCCCCCTCTAGGTGTTTTTTCCCCTATTTAGATCCTTATTACATATAACCCAACAAGTGTATCAGAGAGGGAATAGGGTTGTAAACAATGGTTGAAGGTGGAAACATCAACCGACCCCCGTTCTTCGATGGAACAAATTATGCGTACTGGAAAGTACGGATGAAAGCCTTTTTAATTTCCATCGACGAACGGGTGTGCAATCAATTGAAATAGGATGGTCTAATCCAACTGAATTTATTGGTGATGTTCGCACCTTAAAACCTAGGTCGAAATGGACCAAGGAAGAGTTAGATTCATCTTCTTACAATGACAAGGGAATTAATGCTATTTTTAATGCCTTATCTCAAACTGAATTCTCTCGCGTCTCGGCATGTGAGACTGCGAAAGAAATCTGGGATGTTCTTCAGGTTACACATGAGGGAACTAACCTCGTGAAGATTCAGAAACTGCAAATGCTTACGAGCAAGTTTGACTCTATCTTAATGGCAGAAAATGAATCTTTCACGGACTACTATACACGATTGCAAGACATCGTAAACTCATGTGCTAATCTGGGAGAGAAGATTCCAGAATTTAAGATTGTAAGAAAGATCTTAAGAACTCTTCCTGAACGATTTCGCCCAAAGGTTACTGCCATTGAAACTATTAAACACCCGGACGAAATACGTGTAGAAGAATTAGTTGGTTCATTACAAACTTATGAATGACATTTACTACTAACAATTCTTCTGGAAAGGCATCCACTTCTAAGTCTTCAGGTTATGCGTTGAAAACAACTAAGAAGAAGACGCGGATACGTCCTCCTCAGACGATGACGAGAACCTCTCTATGGAGGAATTTGAGAAGCAGCTCGCTCTCTTGACAAGGAAGTTCGCCGCAACTTTCGAAGGGGTAATTCAAGCAAATCTCCATTCTTCGGAAAGTCGAACAAAGGCAAGGGTACTTCAGGTTACAAGTCAAGAAAGCAAGAGAACTTCTCAAAGGATAAGAAAAGTTCAGAAGGACAACTACAATGCTTCAAATGTCGAGGCTACGACCACATTGCAACGGAATGTCCTAACAAGTATCCGGCAAAGAAGAAGGCGATGCAAGTCGTCACTTGGGATGACAACTCAACGTCAAATGAGTCGTCTTCGAGTGATGAAGAAAAGAGCTCCACCGCATTCCACGCGTCCGTATCTTCACCCTTCATGTGCTTTATGGCAAGTACATCTGAGTTGTTGTCCAACTCCACTGTTGAAAAGAACGCAACGGACAACGAATCGGATGATTCGGAAGGTGAAGATTTTGCTCTAGCCTACCACAGACTTTTGAGGGATTCAAAGAAAGTGGCTAAGCAAAACAAGAGTTTGAGAGGGAGAGTGCATGATCTCGAAGAAGAAGCAAAAAGAGCGACTTCTCTCTCAAACGCTCTTGAAGTGGAAAGGGAAAACCTGATAAAAGCAAATGTTTCCCTTCAAGAGTCCAATGAGCAACTTGAGAAGGAACATACAAATCTGGTGGATAACGCGAATCACTTCTCAAAGCTCTACAACGAGGCTCGACAGGATAACCTGGAAATGACAAAGACCATCTTCCAACTCAAGAATGACTTACAGCGATTCTCTTCAGGAAGGAGTAAGTTGGATAGACTTCTTGGTCTTGGTCAATCAAATCGGTTCGGCCTCGGATACACTCAAACTGGAAACAGTCCAAGTTCGAGTGAAACAGTTTTTGTGCCTCAGTCGGTATCTCCTCCTCCGACACCGGAATTCATGACAACCAACGACAACAAGCCTACTTCATCCTCATCAGAATCATCAAGCACAAAGGTATGTTTTCGTTGTAATTTTGCAGGGCACATTGGAAGAAATTGCAAGATTGGAGCTCAAGGATCAAATCAACCACATCTTGCAACTGCTACCAATAAGGTCACTCCATGGAATTCAAAGAAGGATTCTCCTAAAGAAAAGGACATTGGTAGTACTTCAAACAAGACAATGACAAAAGAAAAAGACCAATCTTGCAAGACGTCTTCATCAAGGAAAACTTCTCAACCATTGCCAACATACTCCAAAACTCAAAAGGTTTGGGTATGCAAAGGTGAAACCCCTCCTTGTCTTTAATCGTTTTACGATTAAATCTTGTGTAGTTTATGTAGACTATTTTCTTTTCTTCTTTTTCTTTTGGCCGACCCGTCAACCATCTTTGGGAGGTAAATGGTACATTCTTTTATTGGTTGATGACTTCTCTAGGTTTTCTTGGGTAGCATTTTTAAAAGAGAAAGCTGATACGTTTGACTCTTTTCATGAGATTTGCCATCGTATTATGATTGAAAAGAATGAAAAGATCATTCGTGTTAGAAGTGATAGAGGTGGAGAATTCATAAATTCAAAATTCATTGATTTTTGTACTTCGAATGGCATTAAACATGAATTCTCGGCACCCTATACACCTCAGCAGAATGGTGTTGTTGAGCGCAAAAACAGGGTTGTTCAAGAGATGGCGCGTGTGATGCTTCATAGCCGGAATTTACCGCTACATTTTTGGGCTGAAGCCGTGAACACCGCTGTCTATGTCATTAATAGAGTTTACTTGCGCCCAGGAACTTTAAATACACCATATGAGCTGTGGTTTAGTAGAAAACCGGATATCAAATACTTTCGTATCTTCGGGAGTCGATGTTACATTTTACGTGACCGTGAAAATCTTGGAAAGTTCGACTCTCGAAGTGATGAAGGGATCTTTTTGGGTTATTCTACGAATAGCAGAGCATATCGAGTATTTAACATTGAATCTAAGACGATCGTAGAATCTATAAATGTTAAAGTAGATGAAGCTTTTCACTTCGAAACTGGAAAATCTACCCTCGATATCTCTCTAGATGATGATTCTCCTGCTAGTGCATCTTCTCATAATAATACTTCCAATATTAATGATGCATCTAATGGTTCTTCAAGTTTATCTAATGTGCAGGAATCATCTCATATATCTCCTAGTACTCCGTTTCAACAAACGTTACGAATCTCCAAGGATCATCCGGAATCGAATATTATTGGAGATCCACAAGAAGGAGTCAGAACTCGGAGGCAGTTGGTTTGTGGATTCGCTTGCTACGTATCTTTAATCGAACCAAAGAACATAGATGAAGCTCTTCAGGATGACTACTGGATTAAAGCAATGCAGGAAGAGCTCCATCAATTTGAGCGAAACAAAGTCTGGGAATTAACGAAGCCTCCAAAGCAACACAATGTGATAGGTACCAAATGGATCTTCAAGAACAAGAAAAATGAGGATGGTACTATCATCACGAACAAGGCACGATTAGTTGCTCAAGGCTACTCTCAAGTAGAAGGTATAGACTTTAATGAAACCTTCGCCCCTGTAGCTAGACTCGAGTCCATTCGTATACTATTCGCTATTGCTTGTCATTTTAAAATCAAATTATTTCAAATGGACGTTAAGAGCGCATTTCTAAATGGGTTTTTAAATGAGGAAGTTTATGTGGCTCAACCGAAAGGTTTTGTAGATCATAAACAACCTAACCATGTTTTTCGTTTGAAAAAGGCTTTTTACGGTCTGAAACAAGCACCGCGAGCATGGTACGAAAGGTTAACAAAGCACCTTTTGGAGAAGGGCTATACTCGAGGGGGAGGTGATAGGACTCTCTTTGTGAAGCATTATCAAAGCAATTTTATTGTAGCACAAATCTATGTCGATGACATTGTATTTGGCGCAACAAGAGATAATGATGCTTCTAAATTCGCGGAGACCATGGAAAGCGAATTTGAGATGTCCATGATGGGCGAATTGACTTATTTCCTTGGATTGCAAATTAAACAAAATGATGAAGGTATTCACTTGAGTCAATCCAAGTATGCAATGGAGTTGGTCAAAAAGTTTGATCTAGAAAATTGTAAAGATTTTCCGACTCCAATGGGAACTAGCCACAAGGGACTTGGAAGTGAATCACATAGTGAGAATGTAGACGAGAAACTGTATAGAAGTATGATTGGAAGTCTACTTTACCTCACGGCTAGTCGCCCGGATATATCCTTTAGTGTTGGGATTTGCGCGAGATATCAATCAGCACCAAAGGAGGTTCACCTGAAAGCGGTGAAAAGGATCATCCGGTATATCAAAGGATCAATTAATTTCGGAATTTGGTATCCTATGGGAACAAGTCTGGATATTGTTGGATACTCAGATGCCGATTGGGCAGGATCAGTGGATGATCGGAAAAGCACGAGTGGTGCATGCTTCTATCTTGGCCATTGCCTTGTTGCATGGCACAGTAAAAAGCAGAATTGCATAGCACTCTCCACAGCCGAAGCGGAATACATTTCAGCTGGAAGTTGCTCAACTCAACTCATTTGGATGAAAAGCGTATTGAGTGACTTCCGCATTTCAGCATCTTCGGTAACAATTCTTTGTGACAACACAAGTGCAATTAACATTTCTAAAAACCCTGTGTTGCACTCTAGAACAAAACATATTGAACTTAGATATCATTTTCTTAGAGAGCTAGTTGAATCAAATACTCTTCAACTTTCTTATATTTCAACTGAGGATCAATTGGCTGACTTTTTAACAAAACCCTTGGTTCAAAAACGTTTTATTCATTTACGAAAAGCAATTGGTATGCTTTCCTTGAAATAAACTTCTTTTTGAAACCTTTGCTTCGGATAGGTTTTGTATTTGTTTTGTTTTGTTCATTATCTATGTTTGTACATAGGACATTAATTGAGCATAGATCATAATTGACTTTAATTGCATCTTTTCGCACATTTAGAAATTTATTATGCTTTTGCCATCATAATATTTCACTGTTGCAATGATCATTTATGTTAATTAAATCATCTTCTAAAGTGATCAAAGTCAATTTCTCTCTCTCTATGATCTCTTGGTATAGTCATTATCTTATTTGACTGCTTAGTCGAGTATGAAATCGAGATCAATATTTGGTTGAATACTTTATATCTTAAATAATTGATAGCCAATTGAGGGGGAGTCTTAGAAAAAGTTAAAATGCTCAAAAGATGTGGAAAGAGTTACATCCCAATGAGGAGTGTGAAAACTACCACCACATGGAGGAAAGAGCTACCACCTCGGTCGTCCGAGTATTGTGTGCAGCTACCACATGTATACCAAGCATGGTTGTTCAAATTTTTGATTAAGTAAAATGCATGTTGAAATACTTGACTCCGTCAAATTTCAAGGTTGGTATAAGGTGGGTTTTTAATGAAAGATGCTCAAAGAGCCACTCTCTTCAACAGATTGTCTAGATACATTATCTACTATATTTGGGATTTCAAACATCTATTGATCTTTGTATTTCATTTTCTTTACTGAATTGATGATTTGATAAAGGCATTACTCATAAGATCAAGTTAGATGTGATTGAAGGTGTTCAACTTTAAGGGATTTAATTCCTGTAAATTCTCGTTTCATTTTTGGATATTATTGATAGATTTGGCATAATCTAATTCTTGTTGTATGAAACGATGATTTTTGTTTAAAGTTGATACACATTTGTGCTTACAATCTTTTTCTGGTTTTTCTTGAATTTCTCTGAAATTTTCTAAAGAAAAAGTTGGGGCCGATCCGGATCGGGCTAGATGATCCGGATCCCGAACGCAGGAATTCTTCTGCGGGCTGACGATCTGGATTGTATCTGCCGATCCGGATCCCGAACGCAGTTTCTCACTGCGGGTAGCCGATCCGGATCGCAGTTATGAACTGATCCGGATCGCGGCTAGGTTTTATAAAGAACAAAAGGGGTTTTTGATTTCTTTTACTCCAATCTTTTGTTCCAAAGTTTCCAGAGCCTCTCTCTCTAGATTTCATCCTTCTTGGAAGCTTTCAAACTCAAGTTCTTCAACTCCAAGTAAGTTTTATTGATCAAAATCTCGGTTTTTCACCGTTTTTCTCTTTTCCTCCTCAAACGTGATGAATTTCTTGGATCGACTTTGTTTGTGGATGGTTTTTGATCAAATTTCTTTTGAAATAAGAACTCTGGGTAGATTAGTTTTGATTATGTGCTAGGTACTCTCCTGATTAACGGATTTTTAGGCTTCGATTTCTAAAATTTCGGTTTTAGGGCATATAATTAGGATTTTCGAAAATCATGAAATTGATCTATTTTTAGAAGTCCTTTTGCAAAACTAATTTGATTCTTAGTGTCTCTACATGATTATGATTGTCTAGGTACAATGTTTCAAATCTTTCAAATTGACGATTTTTCATGTGTTCTTGAGTTGGTTTTTCACAGGACAATTTCTCTAAACTTAAAGCACTAGAATCAATGGCACTCTCTTGGTTAATCCTGTTACTGGTCACAATGGTGCACAAGAGTACATCTGTAAAAGACAAACCGGATGTTTCAACAGGAAATAAGGCAACCGAAGGCAGGGAGGACAGCTCAGAGTATGATACGGAAGAATGGGATGAATTCTTCAAAGATGTTCAACAGAAGATTGATGAGGAAAACAGGAAATCTGTCAAAGGCAAAAGGCTTATGAAATCTGCATCAACAACTAAGCAATATACAAGACGAAAGAATGTCCTAAGAAGTGAAAGTTATCATAGTGGGCCTCTTACTAGAGCTCGCTCACTCTCTGGGGTTCTACAAACTGAATCTCCATGGGTTGAGGGATTGGATGCACCATCTGCTTCTAGACAGCATCCATCACACTCGAAAAGACAGGGTACAGACGCTGCTGTATTGGAATCGCTTCGCCAGGAACAACAAAGACTCTCTGCTGCACAAGAGAGGACATCGAAAGAACTTCAGCAAATTTCCTCTGAACACAAGAAGATCAAGAAGAAGTGTTCAACTATTTCGACAATGCTTAAAGGGATTTTGAGCAAGCTGAGTTGTACCAGCTCAGACTCCTCCGACTGAACTGCACTTTCCTTTTCTTTTTGTGCAGGATTTTGATTTTAGGATTTAGTTTTATACTTACTTTAGCTTAGTTCTCAGGTTTTACGTTTTATTGGAACTTTTCACTCTCCTAACATTTCGTAGTCTTAACTACATTTTGGCTTTGTTTTGTGACAAAAAGGGGGAGAGAGTTAGAGAGAACTTTGAACAATGAATGATGAAATATCAAGGTAAGTATGATCTCAACTTCAACTTTTGGTCTTTTGGTTTTCATCTTGTGATTGTTTGCATGTCTCGACTAACTATTCGACTAACTATTTGGGCATGTAATATAACTAACAAGTTGATGTTGGACTAACATTTTGACATTTGGTTTTTGAATGCATAGAAGATATGTTGGTTTTTGACTATGATTCTCTTACATATCTGAATTCTCAAATGTCATAATGATTAGATAAACTCTATCTCTGTACTAGGTTTTTGTATGCTAAATATTCTTGAGGTATCTAACGATCTCTTTTTGTCAAGAATGATTTCTTTGTGCAGAAAGTACAGATGTCTAAGTCTAGAGTCTGTTTTAGGAGTTTATCTCATGTTTTAAATTTTTTGGATCTCCATTGTAAATTTTTGTTGTATGGTGATAGCAACAAAAATATCTTTTTGAATTTTCTTGAGTGGATCTGTGTTTTGTCACGAAACCGCCAAAGGGGGAGATTGTTACGGAATTTGAGTTGGCGTAGTTTCGTGAAAGTCTCATGTCTTGAAGATTGAAGGTAAAGAAAGTTGGATCAGTTAACTCAATCTCAAGAAAGAAGAATTCAAAAGGATCAGGTATGTTTAACTAAAGATTTTGTGTGATCCGAATACTTCTTGTAGTATAGAAACACTTGGAAGAATCTTTCATTGCATAAAAATCAAAAACTGGACTTGGGACATGTTCAGGATCCGGATCAGGTTGTTCGATCCGGATCCCGAAGGTGGTTCGTTCATACACCAGTTCAATCCGGATCGTAGCTTCTCTTGATCCGGATCCCGAACAGTGAGTTTACCATTTTCCTTGAACAATCCGGATCATGCTTCGCAATCCGGATCCCGAACGTTGATGAACGATCCGGATCATGCACTTCGATCCGGATCCCGAACCTTCGTTTTTCTGGAACTGGCTGACTCGTTACGACGATCCGGATCACAGCTAGTCCGATCCGGATCGCCGTCCGTAAAATTTCCAGAAATGTTAGGTTTTTGATTCTTATCTCCTTCCTAGGGTTTCTAACCTATAAATAGACCCTATGATTCTTTTTCTAGGGTTAATCCACATAGCCGTCATTTTCATAGATCATCTTTTACGGCTCTAGATCCACATATAGAGAAGAAAGGAAATCATTAGAGAATACTCTATGTTTCTTCATCTATATTGATTAGTTTGATTCTAGGTTTTCATACTCACATCTTGAGTTGAATCAAACTAATGAATACTTAGATGGTATTTCCGATCTATCTTTGATCTAAGTATTCGGCGGATCATCACCACCCAAAAACAACGATTTACCCCAAAAATCGGCGCGTGGATTCGCGTGTCCTTGTGGATTCAAGGTTCAACCGCTCTCGTGGATTCGGAGCGAGGCACGTTCGTGGATTCGAAGGGTGCTATTGGGTGAAGACCGTGGATTCGGTCGGACGTCGTGGATTCGACGTTGGACGCCGTGGATTCGGCGTTGGGCGCAGATCGTGGATTCGAGAAGCGTCGCGGAGCGAGCGGAGAAGATCCTCTAGGAGCGTATGGAAAAGGTTGAGTCGTAAGTGTGTACGGTAAATCACCTTGTACGTGTTTTAATTCTAGTGGATTTCTGCCGTGTTATCGGTCCCGTGGTTTTTTACTCCGGTGATGGAGTTTTCCACGTAAAAATCTTGCGTATTATTTTTATTTCCGCATTGGGTTTTTATCGCAACGATTTTTTGAGTGTTTATGCGTTTACACCTATTCACCCCCCTCTAGGTGTTTTTTCCCCTATTTAGATCCTTATTACATATAACCCAACACTTACGAGCAAGTTTGACTCTATTTTCATGGCAGAAAATGAATCATTCACAGATTGCTATACACGATTGCAAGACATCGTGAATTCATGTGCTAACTTGGGAGAGAAAATTCCAGAATTTAAAATTGCAAGAAAGATTTTAAGGACTCTTCCTGAAAGATTTCGTTCTAAGGTTACGGCCATTGAAACAATTAAACACCCGGACGAAATCCGAGTAGAAGAATTAGTTGGTTCATTACAAACTTATGAAATGACATTTCCTACTAACTATTCTTCTGGAAAGGCATCCTCTTCTAAGTCTTCAGGTTTTGCGTTGAAAACAACAAAAGAAGAAGACACGGATTCATCCTCCTCAGACGACAACGAGAACCTATCTATGGAGGATTTCGAGAAGCAGCTTGCTCTCTTGACCAGAAAATTTCGCCGAAACTTTCGAAGGGGTAATTCAAGTAAAACTCCATCCTTCGAAAAGTCGAAGAAAGGCAAAGGTTTTTCAAGCCACAAGTCAAGAAAGCAAGAGAGTTTTTCAAAGGATAAGAAAAGCTCGGAGGGACAAGTCCAATGCTTCAAGTGCCAAGGATACGGCCATATCTCAATGGAGTGTCCCAATAAGAATCCGTCGAAGAAGAAAGAGATGCAAGCCGTCACTTGGGATGACTCCTCAACGTCAAATGAGTCATCTTCAAGTGATGAAGGAAATAATGCAACGGCGTTCCACGCGTCCACAACTTCACCTTTCGTGTGTTTTATGGCAAGTACATCCGATTCATTGTCCAACTCCTCCCAGGTTGAAAAAATTGCAACGGACGATGAATCGAGTAATTCCGAAGGTGAAGACTTTGCTTTTGCCTGCCACAAACTTTTGAGGGATTCAAAGAAACTGGCAAAGAAAAACAAGGGGTTGAGAGGGAGATTGCAGGATCTAGAAGAAGAAGTAAAAAGGGCAACTTCTCTCTCGACCGGTCTTGAAGTGGAAAGGGATAACCTGATAAAAGCAAATGCTTCACTTCAAGAGAAAAATAAGCATTTCGAGAAGGAACATGTAAAAATGGTTGATAAAGCAAATTACTTCTTGAAGTTCTACTCCGAGGCTCGAACAGAAAAAATGGAGATGACGTAGACCATTTTCCAACTCAAGGATGACTTAAAGCGATTTTCTTCTGGAAGGAGCAAGTTGGGCAAGATGCTTGGTCTTGGTCAAACAAACAAATTTGGCCTCGGATACAGTCGAACTGGAGACAGTCCTAGCTCGAGTCAGACAGTTTTTGTGCCCCAGTCGGTAACTCCTCCTCCGACGACGGAAATCACTGCGTACAACGACAACAACCTTACCTCACATTCTTCGGGATCGTCAAGTACTAAGGTACGTTTTCGTTGTGGATTTGCAGGGCACATAAGAAGAAATTGCAAGATTGGAGCCAAACCATCAATTCAAGCACCTCTTGCAACAGCTACCAACAACGCATTCATTCCCCGGAAATCAAAGGAGATTTTTTCAAAGGAAAAGAATGTTGGTAGTTCACCCCACCAGACGACGACGTCAAGAAAAAGCAATGAATCAATCAAGATGCTTTCACCAAGGAGAATAACTTCAAGAACATTGCCAACGCAGTCCAAAAAGGTTTGGGTGCGCAAAGGTGAAATCTTCCCTTGTCTTGTTGTTCATACTTCTTTGCATGTTTATGACAACTCGTCGTGGTATCTGGATAGTGGATGTTCCCGTCACATAACCGGTGACAAAAACAGTTTTCAAACTTTAGAGAAAATCTCCGCAGGACATGTTGTTTTCGGAGACAGTCGTTCTTCTAAAATTATTGGAAAAGGAACAATCACTATTCCAGAAGGCCTGGTTTTGAACAATGTCCTATTTGTTGAAGGCCTTATGACTAACCTCATTAGTATAAGTCAACTTTGTGATAGTGGTTTTTCAGTTAAATTTTCTTCTACAGAATATGTTGTAACTGATAAGGACCATATATTCTTTTTAAAAGGGGTTAGATCTGAAAACAATTGCTATGTTGTTTCGAACAAAATTTCTGAAAAGTGTAACCTAGTTTCTTTAGATATTGAAACTCTTTGGCATGAAAGACTAGGTCACATAAACTTTAAAGAACTAGCAAGGATTTCTAATAAAGGCGTGGTTAAGGGGGTTCCTAAACTTTCATTTAAAGATAACATTGTGTGTGGAGGTTGTCAAAAGGGAAAACAATCAAGGGCTGCACACAAGAACTTGAACCACGTTGGCACCAAACGGCCTTTAGAATTATTGCACATGGACTTAATGGGGCCGACTCGTCAACCATCTTTGGGAGGTAAATGGTACATTTTTCTTTTGGTTGATGATTTCTCTAGATATTCATGGGTAACATTTTTAAAAGAGAAAGCAGATACTTTCGACTCTTTTCATGAGGTTTGTCATCGTATTATGATTGAAAGAAATGAAAAGATCGTTCGTGTTCGAAGTGATAGAGGTGGAGAATTCATAAATTCTAAATTCATTGATTTTTGCACTTCCAACGGCATAAAACATGAATTCTCAGCACCCTATACACCTCAGTAGAATGGTGTAGTCGAGCGCAAAAACAGGGCTGTACAAGAGATGGCGCGTGTGATGCTTCATAGCCGGAATTTATCGTTATATTTTTGGGCTGAAGCTGTGAACACCGCTGTTTATGTAATTAATCGAGTGTATTTGCGTCTGGGAACATTAAATACACCATATGAGCTGTGGTTTTGTAGAAAATCGGATATCAAATACTTTCGGATCTTTGGGAGTCGTTGTTACATTTTACGTGACCGCGAGAATCTTGGAAAATTCGACTCTCGAAGTGACGAAGGGATTTTCATGGGTTATTCTACAAATAGCAGAGCATATCGGGTATTTAACTTGGAATCTAAAACGATGGTAGAATCTACAAATGTTAAAGTAGATGAAGCTTTTTACTTTGCATTTGATAAATCTACCCCTGATATGTCTCTAGATGATGATACTCCTGTAAATGCATCTTCTCGTAATAACTCTTTCGATAAAGTTGATGCATCTAATGGTTCTTCTAGTTTATCTGATATGCAGGAATCATCACACGCACCTCTGAGTACTCCGTTACCTCAAACGCTACGTATCTCCAAGGATCATCCGGAATCGAACATTATTGGAGACCCACAAGAAGGAGTCAGGACTCGGAGACAGTTGGTTTGTGGAGTCGCATGTTACGTCTCCATGGTAGAACCAAAGAACATAGATGAAGCTCTTCAGGATGACTACTGGATTGAAGCAATGCAGGAAGAGCTCCATCAGTTCGAACGAAACAAAGTCTGGGAATTAACGAAGCCTCCAAAGCAACACAACGTGATTGGTACTAAATGGATTTTCAGGAACAAGAAAAACGAGGATGGTACCATCATAAGGAACAAAGCACGCCTAGTTGCTCAAGGCTATTCACAAATAGAAGGAATAGACTTTGATGAGACGTTCGCCCCGGTAGCTAGACTCGAGTCGATTCGTATCTTATTCGCAATTGCTTGTCATTTTAAAATCAAACTCTTTCAAATGGACGTTAAGAGCGCGCTTTTAAATGGGATTCTAAACGAGGAAGTTTATGTGGCTCAACCGAAAGGTTTTGTAGACTATAAACAACCTAACCATGTTTTTCGTTTGAAAAAGGCTCTCTACGGTCTAAAACAAGCACCGCGAGCATGGTACGAAAGGTTAACAAAGCACCTATTGAAAAAGGGCTATACTCGAGGGGGAGCAGATCGGACTCTCTTTGTGAAGCATTATCAGGATAACTTCATTGTGGCACAAATCTATGTCGATGACATTGTATTTGGGGCAACACGAGACAATGATGCTTCTAAATTCGCCAAAACCATGGAAAGCCAATTTGAGATGTCTATGATGGGCGAACTGACATACTTTCTTGGATTGCAAGTGAAGCAAAATGATGAAGGCATCCATTTGTGTCAATCCAAGTATGCAAGGGAGTTGGTAGAAAAATTTGATAAAAAAAACTCTAAAGATTTTCCGACTCCTATGGGAACTAGCAATAAGGGATTGGGAAGTGAATCTCTTAGTGAAAGTGTAGACGAGAAGCTTTATCGCAGCATGATTGGAAGTCTACTCTATCTCACGGCTAGTCGCCCGGATATATCCTTTAGTGTTGGGATCTGCGCGAGATATCAGTCAACACCAAAGAAGGTTCACCTGAAAGCGGTGAAAAGGATCATCCGGTACGCCAAAGGTACACTGAATTTTGGAATTTGGTATCCTATGGGAACAACGCTTGACATTATAGGATATTCAGATGCCGATTGGGCAGGATCTGCGGATGATCGAAAGAGTACGAGTGGTGCATGTTTTTATCTTGGCCACTGCCTTGTTGCATGGCACAGTAAAAAGCAAAACCGCATTGCACTCTCGACTGCCGAAGCGGAATATATCTGTCACGCCCCGAGTTCGCCAATTTGTACGGTTCGGGCACGCCAACAGACCCGCCAATCGGGTAAGACCTTTTCCTACCCAAAAGGAACGGTAACATCCATAATAACACAACAAGTGTAAGCGGAAGCTCAATATCAGAGTACTAAAAATCTCTACAAATTAAAACTTTCATTCAATAACAACAGTTAATGCGGAAATGAAATCATACAAGAGTGAACCATGCCTTACTTTATTAGACTTTACATTTCTGAACTTGCAATATAAATTATTACAATTCTTTTACATAAATTCCTCACCGTACAAGGTTCACTCAAGAAATATATAAATGGGATACCTCTGCTAGACCCTCTAGGTCTCTATGCTGCTGGGCCCTTGCCCCTGTCGTATACCTCGCCGTCTGCCTCTGAACCGTCGCGATCGCTGCATCCATACCTGAACCTGTGGGGGGGGGGGGGGGGGGGGGGGGGAGTCACCCAAGGGGTGTGAGAACTACGACATAGTTCCCAGTGGGTTCAACCACCGAGATAAAGTGTCCTACACCACTTGGTCCAATGGAAGCAATAATAATAGTGCTAGGAAATTAAAATCCTCAATATCATAATGCTACTATGTATATACTGGCCACTACACTATCTGTGTATACTCACCAATCCATCACTACTCTGTCTAGCCACACTAGGCAACTAACGACCAACTCGGCCACTAAGCCGCTGTATACAGGGTTACACTAACCCGGCCACCTTGGCCACTCTCTGTTCTTTTTATTCTTTACCTTATGGTGGTTTAATTTAAGTTAACCCTCAGAAATTCTTATCCAACGGGCGCCAGCCCGGTAGTCCTGCTACCATCAGATAAGATTTCTAAGGTTGCCGATAACACTCGCAAGTGTTACCCTGTCCTGCCGGGGGGACTTGTCATATGGGACACAGCCCAACTCTGACAAGAGTACTCTAGAACCTGTCATACGGCTCGCTGCCCGGGAGAGGGATCCTGTCCAACTCCGACAGTTGTACGCTCGCCCCCGGAGGTACGCCCATTTTATATTTTTCTTTTCTTTCTCTTTTCTTTTCTTTCTCTTTTCTTTCTCTTTTCTTTCACTTTTACTTTAGCACTTGGCCTCTTTGCTCTTAACACTTGCTTTTCTGTCTTATACGAGCTTGTAGCTCCCTTTTTGCCACTGGCAATCTCTTTCTTTAAGCATTTAGCTCTTTACTTTCCCTTTTAGCCTTTCGAAAGTACCTCGTCCGACGGGTCACTGCCCAGGGAGTCCTGCTCTACAATGACGAGTCTCAAATTCGAAGGCGCCATTTACATTCTCGATATGCTCTTTTAGCCGCTTTTAGCTTGCTATTAAACTTTACCTTTTGCATTTATTACCTCTTATCCTAGGTCTTGCCATAAGGATAATTAGAGAGTCTCCTGGACTCTTAAACATTTCACCTTTATTTATTTAACTCAAATTGAAGTTAAAGTTATTGTCCATTTGCCCAGACACCCTATGACTTTCTAGGGTTATATTTGATCAACTCTTTAACCTTGGGATCTTATCCTACTTTCCTGATTCCTCATTGAATCCCAGAGTTAACTTAACTCTATTTTCCTGTTCCACTATTAACTTAGAGTTACACTGACTCTAATTTCATGTTCCACTATTATCTTAGAGTTACATTGACTCTAATTTCTTGTTTCCCCTTTCATGTCTCCACACTTGATCCATTTTTCCATTCTCTTGATTCCTTACTGAATCCTAGAGTCAACTTGACTCTATTTTTCTATCTGTGAGTTTAAACTCTTCTAGCCCACCTTAGGTTCCCTTTACCTAAGTTCCATGTCATACTTGTCCTAGAGTTCCTTGACTCTATGCTGATCACTAGTTCACCTTAGGTTCTCTTTACCTAAGTTCCATGTCATACTTGTCCTAGAGTTCCTTGACTCTATGCTGATCACTAGTTCACCTTAGGTTCTCTTTACCTAAGTTCCATGTCATATACATCCTAGAGTTACCTGACTCTATGTTGATCACTAGTTCTCCTTAGGTTTCCTTTACCTAAGTCCCATGTCATATACATCCTAGAGTTCTCTGACTCTATGTTGATCACTAGCTCTCCTTAGGTTTCCTTTACCTAAGTCCCATGTCATATACATCCTAGAGTTCTCTGACTCTATGTTGATCACTCTATCCAGTGTCATTAGGTTATCACCTAAGACCATGCCACTCGTCCTCCCTAGGATAACTCCTAAGTTGATGTCACTCGTCAAACCCCTATACTAGGTTTTCTCCTAGTCTTACTACCAACAATTCCCTTATGTCACATGTGTGAGGACCTGGATCCCCACGTCGAGATTACTGGATCATCTACAGCTCCCGGAGGCCTATGTGGCGTGTTGGTGGTATTTGTGCCCCAATTGGACATTAGTGTTGGGCTCAGCGTGTTTAATGGATCACGTGGGTGATCATTGGACTCCGTCGGATCGTTAGAAGTGGTTTCGCGCGCCAAGGATATTTAAATTGGACTCAGTGCGAAGTTTGGACCAAGGATTACCTTTCCGGATGCCTTCGGTAAATTTTTGAGTTGGAATTTGGCAAATTGGACTTCGGATTTGGATTCAGCGCGCGAAAACGGTTAAAACGGACTACCCACTTGTTATTTTTGGACTCTGGACACTGTTCACGCCGGAACAGTGTTTCCGGCGGCGGCGGCAGCGGCGGAGCGGCCGCAGGCGGCGCGGCGGACGGAGGCGCGGGCCGCCCGGTCCACGCGGCAGGCGTGCACCGGGGGCTGGACGCGTGGCGGCCCGGGAGTGGGCCGGTCCGCGGGGCGCGGTCTACGGGGGAGTGCGGGGCGCACGGTGGACCGGGGGTGACACGTGGCAGCATCTTAGAGGTGGGTTCACAGCGGTTGGTCTACGCAGTATTCGGGATGGCTCGTGGTTTACGGTGCACCGGGCTTGGACACGTGGCAGGTTCGCATTGGTTCGGTCCACAGGATTTCGTGCACCGGGTTCACTAGGCAGTGGCTTGACACGTGGCGTTCTCCGATTGGTGGGGCTACTGTGCGCGGCAGGGTGGCAGGCGGCGGCGTCAGGCGCACGTGGGCGCGGTCGGGCGGATTCCCGCGCTTGGGGAGGACACGTGTCGTCGTCCGCGGGTGGCCACGCGGCGCGACGGGTACGGCTGGGGCGGCTGTCGCCTGTTTGGCGGGCGACGTGGAGGCCTGGATGGGATTCGGGCGGCTACAGTGTTCGGGCGCGGGGGGTTTCGGGCTGCTACAGTGCGCGCCCGAAAACTCCCAGCGCCCGGAAACGGGGACTTATTCGGTATTTTCCCAATTGTTTCTGCTGCCTATAAAAGGCGATCCGAGCTCCCTTTCTTCCCTTTTTCCGCCATTTCCAAGCCTCATCTCGCCTGGGTGTCTTCAACAAAGATGATCCCCGAGTTTGGATGCATCTTTCTGCAAAGTTTTGGGATTTTTGGTGGCACGCTTATCGAGGTTTCTATTTTTACGGCGCGGCGCGACGCTCGTTCGTTTGTGGTCTTCTTCGTCGCGTTTTGGTGCGAGGACTCTCCCGGCCTACCCCGAGCACCTTTTTCGGTGATTCTTGCGCCGTTGGCTTCACGACAGGTAGGGCTATGTTTCCCATGTTTACTGGTTTTTCCCATTCCGAGCTTTTCATGGGTCTTTCGGATCATCTTGTAACCCCTTTTTCTGGGCGGAGTTTTGGGACAGCGGTGCGGTATTTTGGCGATATCTTCGCGCACAGGCATCGGATTGGGGCGATTCAAGAGGCGATTTGCATCTACACATCACGAGGAATATGCCCAAATTTTCTTGGAATTTTCTGAATATTTCTCGAAGGTGAAGATTATCTGTGAACAGTAATTGTTGCTACAGTTTTGAGTGTAGTTTGATTCGGGGTGGTTCCCTTGTCGGAATTGTTTCTCAGTGTAGGAAGCTCGGAATTGGACGTGCAGGTACTCGTTTCGAAGGTATCGACGCGAGGATTACTGTGATATTTTTATTGGATTTTTCGGGGCACTTGCAGCAGGTGAAATATGCGCGGCTTTGGGACTGATTTTCAGATTGTGTATGTTTGGTTAGTTTTGGAATAAAAGTGTAATGTTGAGCGTTATTGTTGTGCCCAGGGGTGTCTTTAGCTGTTTGAAGCCGAGGCTTACGCGACTTGTACCATGGGTGATATGTTGGCAGATTTTGGACCGCGGGCGTCTACCCACTTCACCGTCTTCAGGTTTGCCTTGGGTTAAGCGCTTCAGGTGGGTGAGCTTATTATCAGTAATTGTTTAAGGCAATGTTTATGTTGTGGCAAGTATAAGCCCACTTGTGGGGATGTCACCCCTCTATGACTGATGCATGCATGTGTAGGGTACATAGTCTATATTGGCAAGTAGGTAAGCTTGTTATTGATATTGGTATAAATGTTTGCAAGAATAGTATGTATGAGGTATACCGAGGACTTGCATGAGTTGGACATCTATGTGATGATTAGTGTAAGCTTACCTAGGATAATGTTACCCTATGAGATTATGTAACATGCCATGTTAGCACATAGCCTTTCTTGTGATGGATTATGCTTGGGACAGGATTTCGTAGCTATGTGCGGATTTGTACTCTGAGGAGTTATTATGATCATTCTATTGTTGAACCCTGAGTTGTGGACAGGTCTAGTTTTGAGATTCCGGCATGTTGTTTATTCCTAAAGGAACTATTATTATGCTTTACCCCCCTTTATTTCCTTGAGGACATTTGCATGCTTGTATGGTCATGTAGTTAGGCCATCTTTTACTGCTGCACTACTTATTGGAACTTGACTTAGGAGAAACCATGCTTTTCTTTTCTCCATCTTGTTGGTCAGGTGGTCAGTGTTGCTCGGGTTCGAGCAGGGGGTTTGGGTAGTGTATATTCGGGACTTCGTGTCTGGGACAGGTTGGTTTAGTTGTGGGGCTTTGCGGCAACCGCGGATATTGGGCGGTTGACCGGATGTTTCTCTATGCACCTGATTGGGTATCAGTTTTACTTAGTGGATGGAGTTTCCCACTTAGCGTTTAGTTGCATCTGACTGAGGTCGGGTCTTTCTTTAGTGGTTGAGTTTTTCCACTTTGATCTGATTGATGATCTAGTCCTGCTGTTTCGAGATACTGGTGATATTGATGACAGAGATGCTTTACTCGTGTGGGTAGCTCCCCTCGAGTGCCGCTCCGGAGTAGGCTTCAGACCGTGTTGGGTTCCGGTCAGACCGTGTTGGGTTCCGGTGAGACCGTGTTGGGTTCCGGTCAGACCGTGTTGGGTTCCGGTCATTTGGACAGAGCAGGCAGTGCCGGGTTTTATACCGGTTCATTCGATTGAGTTTATTTCGGTCAAATACTTTTATGGTTACACTCGTGCCTGGGGGCCGAGTGCAGACTGGTAGTTGAGTTTAGATCAGTGTTGGTATTGTTGAGAGCCGTCTGGTTGACGGTGGTCCCGAGTTGTTGCGAGTACTTTGACCGCTGTGTGAGAGGTTGAGCATCTTGATTCTATCCGTCTGTGAGGGAGCGTGGATTTTCACCATAGCCTGCATGATCCTCTACTCGATAGCGAGCTAGTCCGTTTGGACGCCCTACGTAATTCCTGCCCGTCTTTGGGAGGTGGTTGTAGGTGGATGCAGGTTGACTGGACCAGATGTGGCAGTCAGCTCGATTGGGTCGTTGGTGCACTTTATGTGCTAGTGGTTGCATACCACTGTTTGGTTCTCCCCTTTTAGCCTTTAGTGAGGGGCAGGGTAGCTGTTGAGAGTTTCCAGCGTACTCATTTCAGCCTTATGACTTGGGTCAGTTTTTGTCTCTGAGGACTTGGTGGGCAGGACCGTCGGGTCTGGCGGTGGTACCCACTGAGAACTCCCTTTTTGGTGTAGTTCTCACACCCTTTGGGGGTTTCCCCCTCTTTTTCTCTCCTCTCCTTTGTTTTGCAGAGTCTTAGCAGGTGTTGCCGACTCTGTGGTCGTTGATCGTGGCGAGGGAGTCGCGAGCTAGATCCCTACCCGGCGTTGGAGAGTAGCGGTACCCTTCTGAGGAGATCATCAGTAGATTAGCAGTTTCTTTTCCTCTTTTGAGAGACTTGTAGTGAGGATATTTTGTATTGAGAGACTGTACACTGTTGTATATAGTGGAGTTACCTCCCGGCTGGGTTTAGAGCTTGTACTTGAGGATATTGTATTATTATTATTTTGGGAGGCAGACAGTGTTGTTTTATTTCCAGTTGTACAGTGATTGATTTTAGTTACAGCAGATTTTCATTTATAGCTCTGATATCTGTTTAGTTATAGTACTTTTCTTGCAGGTAGGACGCTTCGCCTATGCAGGTTGGCATAGGTGGCGGATCTGTTTGGCGGGCCCGGGTCGCGGTTTCGACCCCGGGGCGTGACAGATTAGAGTGGTATCAGAGCCTAGGTTGTAGGTCATGGTGGACTTAGAAACCCTAGGCTTTTGGTTTGACCCTTGACTGACTTCGTGAGAGTCGTGATTTTGCGAGAGTCCTGATTGAGTTTTATACCTCTCCCAAGGGACGGGAGGAGTGATTGGCATGTTTATTCTCCTAAGTAATTATGTTGGCTGCAGACAACATAATGCTGTGGAACGGGTGACATGCTTTAGACTTTCGCTGGATTGGGTCGAGTGTTGTTGTGTGCTGTTTGTTGTTTCGTCGTGGCGAGCGGTGTCTCCCCGACGTTGGGTTTTGACCCGTGTGCATCCTGTCATGGCAGTTGAGCTTGAGCAGTTGGTTTTGGGCCGGATACCTGGATTGAGGTCAGAGAACCCCGGACCCAGATGACAGGATTGTCAGAGGCTTATCAGCGGCTGTGGGAGCAGCTGGTCTTGGTGACACAGTTGTCGGAGCACTGAGTAGCCCCCCTCTGTGCAATGTTTAGTGTCGAGGCACCGAGGCAGGGTGGATGGTTGACAGCTGGTGAGCTGTGTGACATGATCGACCTTCTGGGCCATATTTGGCAGATGAACCACCCCGACTCGTAGATTGAGTTTGGAGCCGTTGGAGGCAGAGTCGCGGCTGGGTGGTGATGGAGTGATTAATTGAGAGCCTCCCTGTGCTTGTGAGTGTATGCAGTTGTTGAACTGCGCACTCCAGATTCGAGGGACGAGGCGCATAGGATATATGAGACTGGGAGTGGATTGCGCCAGGACACCTTTCTGTTATTCAGTCCCTCCATTGTAGATTTAGACGCCCTCGTTGGAGCAGGCACAGTGTATGGAACGCGGCATTGCAGTTCCTTTGGATAGGGATCTGTCGCCAGAGGTGAGTTCTGGATTTGGGCGTTTGGCGCCGGATGATGGAGGACAGATCGGCCGGCAGGGGCATGACTAATTTTCTTTCTTGGATGGCGAATTCCGAGATGTCAGAGGTCGATGTGGACCCCGAAGGCGACATCAGTATTTTATCAGAGTGGCGCAGCGGATAGCATGATTTGTTATCTGCGGAGGACCTTATTCGTCGCCTCATTGTGGTCAGAGACAGAGGTCGTGCTTCCTAGTGATAGCCCTGATTTTCAGGCAGATTGAGCACAACCACTTGCTTTGAGCGGATGGATCTGTGCCGCCCGGTTGGAGGGCGCCACGGTAGTGGATTGAGTGTCGCAGGTGGGATTTCACCACGGTAGTCGGAGTTTAGAGCATGTTCCACTCTTACCTGGGTTAGAGGCAGATTTGTTACCACGTGCACTAGAGGTACAGGTTCCTGTTGTGTTGTGCACGTGGAGGAGGCTTTTGGATCATGTCCAGTGCGGGCCGAGACCGCGAGATGCCGGCAGAATTATTGGAAATTATAGCAATTAGGTGTTTTGACCTTATGCTTGAGATGGTTGGGCACTATGCCACAGGATGTTCGACTGCGGCAAAAGAGGACTGATCTTCGGCAAGACAGGCAATTGGAGGCTTGCTCGTTGAGGTTGTTAGAGCACTCTGGTTTTAGCGACAGGATGAGAGGTGCTTACGGCGGCACCGGGACTCGAGGATATCTCTGTTGCCTGCGAGATCCCGTGTGTGATTTCCCCTTAGTTGTTGGTAATGCCGCCGGTTAGGGAGATAGAGATTGCGTTTGACGTGGTTCGAGGAACCGCGCCACTCGGGACGGGCACCTCATTGGATATCGCCGGTAGAGCTGAGAGAGAGCTGTTGGCACAGTTGCAGGATCTGATGGATCGAGGGGTCTGTTTGACCTAGTGCCACGCCGTTGGTATACGGTGGTGATGCCACGTCGTTGATACACGACTGTGAGGATCCTTTTATGGTTCGAGTGTAGACAGGTCCGGGTTGGTATCTATGACCTTCGATGGAACTATACTCCGGCAGTTGGTGGATGATGCGAGCACCCACTTGGTGTTAGACAGCTGAGGACTTCGCCTAGGTGGCGTTTTGGACGCGGTGAGGGCATTATGAGTTGTTAGTGAGGCCAATGGAATGACGATTGCCCCGTGGATTTCAAGATCTGAGGAATAGTAGGTCCGGTTGTACTTGGACGGACTGGGAGTGGTATTTTCCCGGTGATATTTTGATTTACTCCCAGAGTGATTTGGAGCACGAGGAGCGCTTTGTGGATGTGCTATCATGCCCGTGGGGATGAAGCGGTATGCCAAGTTATTGAAGTGCAAGATGTAGCTGCAGAAGCATACCTTCTTGGGTCGCTTTGTTCGAGCCGTAGGGGCGGCGGTGGAACCCGACCTATTGGATGTTATTCAAGTTGACTGAGACCGATTTTCATTCTTGAGGTGAGAAGCTTCTAGACTTGGCGGTGCCGAGAGAGCATGGCCAATGGATAATGTGTCTGATATTAGCGCCAATGCTAGTGTTTCCTGTGTTGGGAGATGGAATTGTGTGATTTAGTGATGCCTCCATTGTGGCGGTGGAGTTACCGTGGGTGGATCTTCGGTCCACACTTTATTAGTCCAACCTATGAGTGTTGTGGCAGGATGAACCGCTGTTTGCAGGCAGCTTAGATTCCCCGGTTGAGCCTTCAGTACACCCTTTATTCCCAGCTTGGATTGTTATACATGGGCGTAGGCCATGCCTGTTTGGCTATCAGTTTTGATTACTCAGCATCTTGAGTGGGATTTCCGCGGAATGTTGTTGCTGATTTGGGATTTTTGACCGCGGGTTTGAGCCTCCGCTTTTTGATCGCCTTCGAGCCAGTTTTCCCTCCCGTTCACTGACGGTTTGGTCCCCGTCAGGGCATCTTTTTCGACCCGTGGGTCCGTTGGAGTTATGTTGGCTTGTTGAGTGTCCAACCGTGGCTTGAGATTGTGTCTCTTGAGGATCCCTTTTGAGGGTAGCTCGTGGTCGAGTAGGCCACTCGGGTGGATTTTGGATCGGAAGTAACCGAGTGAAGACCCCAGCTTATTGGATCTTTTTCCTCATCGGATGAATTTGTGGGTATACTTGGGTGATGCCTGGTTGAGTAGACACCAGGAGGTGGTTTGGGCGAGTGTTGCGCTGTTGATTATTCTGTTTACCCCGGCTCTTGATGGGGCCTCTGTATTGTTTCACGTCTCAGCTCAGGAGGTTTTTGCTTTTGGATCCCTCGCCCGTGATTGACTTGCCCTTCCGAGATCTGTGATTGTCGGAGTACGAGGGACGCCCGTTGCGATTTCTGGCTCGTAGTGAGTGAAGAAAATCGCATGTCGGGCCATGCCGTACTTGTTGTGTTGTTGTTGGGAAGTAATCACGGGGAGTGAGCGATGGTTTCGGGAGCTGGAGGCGTTATTGATGAAATACCTACCCGTGGTATGTGGGACCCTTGGGGATTTGAGTTAGTTTCAGGACGAAACTTTCTTAGTGGGGGAGGATGTGGAGGACCTGGATCCCCACGTCGAGATTACTGGATCATCTACAGCTCCCGGAGGCCCTATGTGGCGTGTTGGTGGTATTTGTGCCCCAATTGGACATTAGGTGGGCTCAGCGTGTTTAATGGATCACGTGGTGATCATTGGACTCCGTCGGATCGTTAGAAGTGGTTTCGCGCGCCAAGGATAGTTTAAATTGGACTCAGTGCGAAGTTTGGACCAAGGATACCTTTTCCGGATGCCTTCGGCAAATTTGGAGTTGGAATTTGGCAAAGGACTCTCGGGATTGGATTCAGCGCGCGAAAACGGTTAAAACGGACTAACCACTGTTATTTTTTGGCTCTGGACACTGTTCACGCCGAACAAGGTCCCGGTTCCGGCGCGGCGGAGCGGCCGCAGGCGGGCGGCGGACGGAGGCGCGGGCCGCACGGTCCACGCGGCGGCGTGCACCGGGGGCTGGACGCGGGCGGCCCGGTAGTGGGCCGGTCAGCGGGGCGCGGGTCTACGGGGAGTGCGGGGCGCACGGTTGGGACCGGGGTGACGTTTGGCAGCATCTAGAGGTGGGTTCACAGCGGTTGTGGTCTACGCGTATTCGGGATGGCTCGTGGTGTACGGTGCACCGGGCCTTGGACAAGTGGCAGGTTCGCTATGGGTTCGGTCCACAGGATTTCGTGCACCGGGTTCACTAGGGCAGTGGCTTGACACGTGGCGTTCTCCGATTGGTGGTGGCTTACTGTGCGCGGTCAGGGTGGCAGGCGGCGGCGTCAGCATGGCGCACGTGGGCTCGGCCGTCGGGCGGATTCCCGCGCTTGGGGTGAGGGACACGTGGTCGTCGTACAGCGGGTGGCCACGCGGTCGCGACGGTACGGATGGGGAGGCTGTCTCATGTTTGGAGGGCGAGGGGGAGGCCTGGATGGGTATGTCGGGACGGGCGATACAGTGTTCGGGCGGGGCGGGTTTCGGGCTGCTACAGTGCGCGCCCGAAAATCTCCCAGCCGCCCGGAGAAGGGGAGACTTATTGGTATTTTCCCAATTGGTTTCGCTGCCTATAAAAGGCGATCCGAGCTCATTTCATTCCCTTTTTCCGCCATTTCCGAGCCTCATCTCGCCTGGGTCGGTACATTCAGCAAAGATGAACCCGAGTTTTGGATGCATTTTTGCAAAGTTTTGGGATTTTTGGGGCAAGCTTATCGAGGTTTCTATTTTACGAGCGCGGCTACCGGCGCGGCCGCTCGTTTGTGGTCTTCTTCGTCGCGTTTGGTGGCGAGGACTCTCCCGGCCTACCCGAGCACTTTTTCGGTGATTCTTTGCGCCGTTGGCTTCAAGACAGGTAGGGCTATGTTTCCCATGTATTACTGGTTTTTCCCATTCCGAGCTTTTCATGGGTCTTTCGGATCATCTTGTAACCCCTTTTTCTGGGCGGAGTTTGGGGACACGCGGTGCGGTATTTTGGCGGATATCTTCGCGCACAGGATCGGATTGGGGCATTCAAGAGGCGACTTTGCATCTACACATCACGAGGAATATGCTCCCAAATTTTTATTTGAATTTTCTGGATATTTCTCGAAGGTGAAGAATTATCTGTGAAGACAGTATTTGTGCTACAGTGTTTGAGTGTAGTTTGATTTCGGGGTGGTGTCCCTTGCGGAATTGTTTCTCAGTGTAGGAAGCTCGGAATTGGACGTCGGTACTCCGTTTCGAAGGTTCGACAAGCAGAGGATTACTAGTGATTTTTATTGGATTTTATCGGGGCACTTGCAGAGGGTGAAATATGCGCGGCTTTGGGACTGATTTTCAGATTGTGTATGTTTGGTTAGCTTTTGGAATAAAAGTGTAATGTTGAAGCGTATTGTTGTGCCAGGGGTGTCTTTAGCTGTTTGAAGCCGAGGCTTACGCGACTTGTCCT
>CM055076.1:13678901-13808901 GCA_029204045.2 Tillandsia leiboldiana
CGGTGCATTTTGACCTTCGTCATGGAGATTCTCTAGGGAGAGATAGAGCTCTGGTGATGGGTCTATCAATCTGAATTCCAGTTTCCCTCAAATTCTTTCGCCTAGTGTCCTGCTTGGTTGTTGAGGAAGATTTTTATCAGCTTCTTGTTCTTCAAATACAACCTATCTTCTTTGTCAATAGCTTTTTGTGCTTGTTCACAAATATCTTCCCAGTCTTCTTCATCTGATTTTGGTCAGCGCCATTTGTCGGAGACCTAATGCCAATCTCTCTTGGTTAGCAGAAAGTCTTCTTTGGTCCTGATGAATGGCGGCCAATACAGTAGCTTCTAGAGCGTTTCTCTTGGAAGTCGCTGGACGAGTTGTAGAGACAGATGATGCATGCTGGTCTTCAGCCCATGGGGATTCGCTAGGTACCGAGTATGCTCTAGAGAGGGATTCAGTAATTTGAATTCCACTTCCCTCTTCATTTTCCTTCATCCTAGCCGAGCTGATAAAGTCTAGTGGAGGTGCTTGGCTAGCAGCTGGTTGCTCAATGGTAATTCCCTGAGCACTGCCTCTTTTTCTTTCACCGGTTTTTCTTTTTGTTCCAGTTTGACTTGGTTCCATAGGGGCTTTCCTTTTCAGCTGCAGTAGGCGTTGAAGCTTCAGCAGTTGCTTTCCCTTTGGAGACAATGGGGACAGTTCCCTCGATTTCGATGTTATCCCAGTCGATCGACTCCGTCTCTGATTCAGTTTCGGAATCATCCTTAGTCCTTCTTCGCTTTCTTAGCCTTCTTAGGCTTGGCAGTATCCTTGACATGTACCATGGCAGCAAGTAGGAAAATAATCCAAGTGATCACCATTTGATTGCTAGTGAAAAAAGTATCCTGTGAAGACCAACTCAAGAACACATGAAAAATTGTTAATTTTCAAAAATTTGAAAAATTGTACCCAAACAATCATAATCATGTAGAGAGACTAAGAATCAAATTAGTTTGCAAAGGACTTTTAAAAATAGATCAATTGCATGTTTTTCGAAAATCCTTATTATATGCCCTAAAACCGAAATTTTAGAAATCGAAGCCTAAAAATCCGTTAATCAGGAGAGTACCTAGCATATAATCAAAACTAATCTACCCAGAGTTCTTATTTCAAAAGAAATTTGATCAAAAACCATCCACAAACAAAGTCGATCCAAGAAATTCATCACGTTTGAGGAGGAATAGAGAAAAACGGTGAAAAACTGAGATTTTGATCAATAAAACTTACTTGGAGTTGAAGAACTTGAGTTTGAAAGCTTCCAAGAAGGATGAAATCTAGAGAGAGAGGCTCTGGAAACTTTGGAACAAAAGATTGGAGTAAAAGAAATCAAAACCCTTTTGTTCTTTATAAAACCCTAGCCGCGATCCGGATCATCCCATGCTTGCGATCCGGATTGGCTACCCGCAGTGAGAAACTGCGTTCGGGATCCGGATCGGCAGATACAATCCGGATCGTCAGCCCGCAGAAGAATTCCTGCGTTCGGGATCCGGATCATCTTGCCCGATCCGGATCGGCTCCAACTTTTTCTTTAGAAAATTTCAGAGAAATTCAAGAAAAACCAGAAAAAGATTGTAAGCACAAATGTTTATCAACTTTAAACAAAAATCATCGTTTCATACAACAAGAATTAGATTATGCCAAATCTATCAATAATATCCAAAAATGAAACGAGAATTTACAAAAATTAAATCCCTTAAAGTTGAACACCTTCAATCACATCTAACTTGATCTTATGAGTAATGCCTTTATCAAATCATCAATTCAGTAAAGAAAATGAAATACAAAGATCAATAGATGTTTGAAATCCCAAATATAGTAGATAATGTATCTAGACAATCTGTTGAAGAGAGTGGCTCTTTGAGCATCTTTCTTTAAAAACCCACCTTATACCAACCTTGAAATTTGACAGAGTCAAGTATTTCAACATGCATTTTACTTAATCAAAAATTTGAACAACCATGCTTGGTATACATGTGGTAGCTGCACACAATACTCGGACGACCGAGGTGGTAGCTCTTTCCTCCATGTGGTGGTAGTTTTCACACTCCTCATTGGGATGTAACTCTTTCCACATCTTTTGAGCATTTTACTTTTTCTATGACTCCCCCTCAATTGGCTATCAATTATTTAAGATATAAAGTATTCAACCAAATATTGATCTCGATTTCATACTCGACTAAGCAGTCAAATAAGATAATGACTATACCAAGAGATCATTGAGAGAGAGAAATTGACTTTGATCACTTAGAAGATGATTTAATTAACATAAATGATCATTGCAACAGTGAAATATTATGATGGCAAAAGCATAATAAATTTCTAAATGTGCGAGAAGATGCAATTAAAGTCAATTATGATCTATGCTCAATTAATGTCCTATGTACAAACATAGATAATGAACAAAACAAAACAAATACAAAACCTATCCTAAGCAAAGGTTTCAAAAAGAAGTTTATTTCAAGGAAAGCATTCCAATTGCTTTTCGTAAATGAATAAAACGTTTTTGATCCAAAGGTTTTGTTAAAAAGTCAGCCAATTGATCCTCAGTTGAAATATATGAAAGTTGAAGAGTATTTGATTCAACTAGCTCTCTAAGAAAATGATATCTAAGTTCAATATGTTTTGTTCTAGAGTGCAACACAGGGTTTTTAGAAATGTTAATTGCACTTGTGTTGTCACATAGAATTGTTACCGAAGATGCTGAAATGCGGAAGTCGCTCAATACGCTTTTCATCCAAATGAGTTGAGTTGAGCAACTTCCAGCTGAAATGTATTCCGCTTCGGCAGTCGAGAGTGCTATGCAGTTCTGCTTTTTACTGTGCCATGCAACAAGGCAATGGCCAAGATAGAAGCATGCACCACTCGTGCTTTTCCGATCATCCACTGATCCTGCCCAATCGGCATCTGAGTATCCAACAATATCCAAACTTGTTCCCATAGGATACCAAATTCCGAAATTAATTGATCCTTTGATATACCGGATGATCCTTTTCACCGCTTTCAGGTGAACCTCCTTTGGTGCTGATTGATATCTCGCGCAAATCCCAACACTAAAGGATATATCCGGGTGACTAGCCGTGAGGTAAAGTAGACTTCCAATCATACTTCTATACAGTTTCTCGTCTACATTCTCACTATGTGATTCACTTCCAAGTCCCTTGTGGCTAGTTCCCATTGGAGTCGGAAAATCTTTACAATTTTCTAGATCAAACTTTTTGACCAACTCCATTGCATACTTGGATTGACTCAAGTGAATACCTTCATCATTTTGTTTAATTTGCAATCCAAGGAAATAAGTCAATTCGCCCATCATGGACATCTCAAATTCGCTTTCCATGGTCTCCGCGAATTTAGAAGCATCATTATCTCTTGTTGCGCCAAATACAATGTCATCGACATAGATTTGTGCTACAATGAAATTGCTTTGATAATGCTTCACAAAGAGAGTCCTATCAGCTCCCCCTCGAGTATAGCCCTTCTCAAAAAGGTGCTTTGTTAACCTTTCGTACCATGCTCGCGGTGCTTGTTTCAGACCGTAAAGAGCCTTTTTCAAACGAAAAACATGGTTAGGTTGTTTATGATCTACAAAACCTTTCGGTTGAGCCACATAAACTTCCTCATTTAAAAACCCATTTAGAAATGCGCTCTTAACGTCCATTTGAAATAATTTGATTTTAAAATGACAAGCAATAGCAAATAGTATACGAATGGACTCGAGTCTAGCTACAGGGGCGAAAGTTTCATCAAAGTCTATACCTTCTACTTGAGAGTAGCCTTGAGCAACTAATCGTGCCTTGTTCCTGATGATAGTACCATCCTCATTTTTCTTGTTCTTGAAGATCCATTTGGTACCTATCACATTATGTTGCTTTGGAGGCTTCGTTAATTCCCAGACTTTGTTTCGCTCAAATTGATGGAGCTCTTCCTGCATTGCTTTAATCCAGTAGTCATCCTGAAGAGCTTCATCTATGTTCTTTGGTTCGATTAAAGATACGTAGCAAGCGAATCCACAAACCAACTGCCTCCGAGTTCTAACTCCTTCTTGTGGATCTCCAATGATGTTTGATTCCGGATGATCCTTGGAGATTCGTAACGTTTGTTGAAACGGAGTACTCGGAGGTACATGAGATGATTCCTGCACATCAGATAAACTAGAAGAACCATTAGATGCATCATTAATATTGGAAGTATTATCATGAGAAGATGCACTAGCAGGAGAATCATCATCTAGAGAGATATCGAGGGTAGATTTTCCAGATCCAAAGTGAAAAGCTTCATCTACTTTAACATTTATAGATTCTACGATCGTCTTAGATTCAATGTTAAATACTCGATATGCTCTGCTATTCGTAGAATAACCCAAAAAGATCCCTTCATCACTTCGAGAGTCGAACTTTCCAAGATTTTCACGGTCACGTAAAATGTAACATCGACTCCCGAAGATACGAAAGTATTTGATATCCGGTTTTCTACTAAACCACAGCTCATATGGTGTATTTAAAGTTCCTGGGCGCAAGTAAACTCTATTAATGACATAGACAGCGGTGTTCACGGCTTCAGCCCAAAATGTAGCGGTAAATTCCGGCTATGAAGCATCACACGCGCCATCTCTTGAACAACCCTGTTTTTGCGCTCAACAACACCATTCTGCTGAGATGTATAGGGTGCCGAGAATTCATGTTTAATGCCATTTGAAGTGCAAAAATCAATGAATTTTGAATTTATGAATTCTCCACCTCTATCACTTCTAACACGAATGATCTTTTCATTCTTTTCAATCATAATACGATGGCAAATCTCATGAAAAGAGTCAAACGTATCAGCTTTCTCTTTTAAAAATGCTACCCAAGAAAACCTAGAGAAATCATCAACCAATAAAAGAATGTACCATTTACCTCCCAAAGATGGTTGACGGGTCGGCCCCATTAAATCCATGTGCAAAAGTTCCAAGGGCCGTTTTGTACCAACGTGGTTCAAGTTCTTGTGTGCAGTCCTAGACTGTTTTCCCTTTTGGCAACCACCACACACAACGTTTTGTTTAAATAAAAGTTTTGGAACCCCCTTGACCACGTCCTTGTTTAAAATTCTAGTAAGTTCCTTAAAATTTAAGTGACCTAGCCTTTCATGCCAAAGAGTTTCATTATTCAAAGCGGCTAAGTTACAATTTTCAGAAAATTTATTGGGAACAACATAACAATTGTTTTCAGATCTAACCCCTTTTAAAAAGAAGACATGGTCCTTATCAGTTACAACGCATTCAACAGATGAAAAGTTAACTGAAAAACCATTGTCGCAAAGTTGACTTATGCTTATGAGGTTAGTCTTAAGGCCATCAACAAATAAGACGTTTTTTTTCAAAATCGGGCCATCTGGAATAGCTACCGTCCCTTTTCCAACAATTTTGGAAGATCGACCGTCTCCGAAAACAACGTGTCCTCCGGAGATTTTCTCAAGATTTTGAAAACTATTTTTGTCACCGGTCATGTGACGGGAACACCCGCTATCCAGATACCAAGACGAACTATCATATGCATGCAAGGAAACATTGGAAACAAGACAAGGGAAAATTTCACCTTTGCGCACCCAAACTCTTTTGGAAGGCGTCTTGTTATAGCGATTGTTGTTCCTTGATGAAATCGTCTTGCGCGATGAACTACCAAGTCTCTTTTCATTTGAAAAGTTTTGCTTTGATTTCCGGGGAGGAGCCTTTTTGGTAGTTGTTGCAAGAGGTCCTTGAGATGAGCGTTCGACTCCCGTCTTGCAATATCTTCTTATGTGCCCTGAAACACCACAACGAAAACATACCTTAGATCTTGACGATCCCAAAGAGGATGAAGTAGGTTTGTTGTCGTTGTTTGTCTTGAATTCCGGTGTCGGAGGAGGAGATACCGACTGAGGCACAAAAACTGTCCCACTCGAACTTGGACTGTTTCCAGTTTGAGTGTATCCGAGGCCGAACCGATTTGATTGACCAAGACCAAGAAGTCTATCCAACTTACTCCTTCCTGAAGAGAATCGCTGTAAGTCATTCTTGAGTTGGAAAATGGTCTTTGTCATTTCCAGGTTATCCTGTCGAGCCTCGTTGTAGAGCTTTGAGAAGTGATTCGCGTTATCCACCAGATTTGTATGTTCCTTCTCAAGTTGCTCATTGGACTCATGAAGGGAAACATTTGCTTTTATCAGGTTTTCCCTTTCCACTTCAAGAGCGTTTGAGAGAGAAGTCGCTCTTTTTGCTTCTTCTTCGAGATCATGCACTCTCCCTCTCAAACTCTTGTTTTGCTTAGCCACTTTCTTTGAATCCCTCAAAAGTCTGTGGTAGGCTAGAGCAAAATCTCCACCTTCCGAATCATCCGATTCGTTGTCCGTTGCATTCTTTTGAACAGTGGAGTTGGACAACGACTCGGATGTACTTGCCATAAAGCACATGAAGGGTGAAGATACGGACGCGTGGAATGCGGTGGAGCTCTTTTCTTCATCACTCGAAGACGACTCATTTGACGTTGAGTTGTCATCCCAAGTGATGACTTGCATCGCCTTCTTCTTTGCCGGATACTTATTAGGACACTCCGTTGCAATGTGGCCGTAGCCTCGACATTTGAAGCATTGTAGTTGTCCTTCTGAACTTTTCTTATCCTTTGAGAAGTTCTCTTGCTTTCTTGACTTGTAACTTGAAGTACCCTTGCCTTTGTTCGACTTTCCGAAGAATGGAGATTTACTTGAATTACCCCTTCGAAAGTTGCGGCGAAACTTCCTTGTCAAGAGAGCGAGCTGCTTCTCAAATTCCTCCATAGAAAGGTTCTCGTCATCGTCTGAGGAGGATGTATCCGCGTCTTCTTCCTTAGTTGTTTTCAACGCATAACCTGAAGACGTAGAAGTGGATGCCTTTCCAGAAGAATTGTTAGTAGTAAATGTCATTTCATAAGTTTGTAATGAACCAACTAATTCTTCTACACGTATTTCGTCCGGGTGTTTAATAGTTTCAATGGCAGTAACCTTTGGGCGAAATCGTTCAGGAAGAGTTCTTAAGATCTTTCTTACAATCTTAAATTCTGGAATCTTCTCTCCCAGATTAGCACATGAGTTTACGATGTCTTGCAATCGTGTATAGTAGTCCGTGAAAGATTCATTTTCTGCCATTAAGATAGAGTCAAACTTGCTCGTAAGCATTTGCAGTTTCTGAATCTTCACGAGGTTAGTTCCCTCATGTGTAACCTGAAGAACATCCCAGATTTCTTTCGCAGTCTCACATGCTGAGACGCGAGAGAACTCAGTTTGAGATAAGGCATTAAAAATAGCATTAATTCCCTTGCCATTGTAAGAAGATGAATCTAACTCTTCCTTGGTCCATTTCGACCTAGGTTTTAAGGTGCGAACATCACCAATAAATTCAGTTGGATTAGACCATCCTAATTCAATTGATTGCCACACCCGTTCGTCGATGGAAATTAAAAAGGCTTTCATCCGTACTTTCCAGTACGCATAATTTGTTCCATCGAAGAACGGGGGTCGGTTGATGTTTCCACCTTCAACCATTGTTTACAACCCTATTCCCGCTCTGATACCACTTGTTGGGTTATATGTAATAAGGATCTAAATAGGGGAAAAAACACCTAGAGGGGGGTGAATAGGTGTAAACGTATAAACACTCAAAAATCGTTGCAATAAAAAACCCAATGCGGAAATAAAAATAACTCGCAAGATTTTTACGTGGAAAACTCCATCACCGGAGTAAAAAACCACGGGACCGATAACACGGCAGAAATCCACTAGAATTAAAACACGTACAAGGTGATTTACCGTACACACTTACGACTCAACCTTTTCCATACGCTCCTAGAGGATCTTCTCCGCTCGCTCCGCGACGCTTCTCGAATCCACGATCTGCGCCCAACGCCGAATCCACGGCGTCCAACGTCGAATCCACGACGTCCGACCGAATCCACGGTCTTCACCCAATAGCACCCTTCGAATCCACGAACGTGCCTCGCTCCGAATCCACGAGAGCGGTTGAACCTTGAATCCACAAGGACACGCGAATCCACGCGCCGATTTTTGGGGTAAATCGTTGTTTTTGGGTGGTGATGATCCGCCGAATACTTAGATCAAAGATAGATCGGAAATACCATCTAAGTATTCATTAGTTTGATTCAACTCAAGATGTGAGTATGAAAACCTAGAATCAAACTAATCAATATAGATGAAGAAACATAGAGTGTTCTCTAATGATTTCCTTTCTTCTCTATATGTGGATCTAGAGCCGTAAAAGATGATATAAGAAAATGACGGTTATTTTCCTTTTTATCGGCTTACCCTAGAAAATGAATCATAGGGTCTATTTATAGGTTAGAAACCCTAGGAAGGAGATAAGAATCAAAAACCTAACATTTCTGGAAATTTTACGGACGGCGATCCGGATCGGATTAGCTGTGATCCGGATCGTCGTAACGAGTCAGGCAATTCCAGAAAAACGAAGGTTCGGGATCCGGATCGAAGTGCTTGATCCGGATCGTTCATACAGTTCACCAAACATCAACGTTCGGGATCCGGATTGCGAAGCCTGATCCGGATCGTTCAAGGAAGATGGTAAACTCAGTGTTCGGGATCCGGATCAAGAGAGGCTACGATCCGGATTGAACTGGTGTATGAACGAACCACCTTCGGGATCCGGATCGAACAACCTGATCCGGATCCTGAACATGTCCCAAGTCCAGTTTTTGATTTTTATGCAATGAAAGATTCTTCCAAGTGTTTCTACACTACAAGAAGTATTCGGATCACACAAAATCTTTAGTTAAACATACCTGATCCTTTTGAATTCTTCTTTCTTGAGATTGAGTTAAATGATCCAACTTTCTTCACCTTCAATCTTCAAGACTTGAGACTTTCACGAAACTATGCCAACTCAAATTCCGTAACATTTAGCGCCCCTGAACTCGGATGCAGGGAGGAGGGACTCTGGGGATATCGCGCGACTTGTTCGTTGCAGCCGCCGCCTTGCAAGCAGGGATGCAATGCCGGTTGGTGACAAAGCAATCCCCAGGAAAGCGTGACTACTGGATACCGGAGGAAGCAGGAGGGAGAGGCGTACCCGCTTTAATAGTAAGAAGATCCTGTGCAAAAGCCTAAAGTGCGGGGTGCGCTTAAACGAGGGGGAGGCGAATTCCTTTAAGGAATTTGTGTCCCATAAGGTCTAAAATGTTCGCCGGTTGGCTCTAGGTGGGGTCACTAGCGGGGACTTTTTGGGGACGCGGTTGTGAGGGGGGTCGAGCAGCAGGGAGGGTATGGTGGTGTGGAGTTCCTTTGGGGGCTTTTTGGGTTTGCATTGTTTGTGGCATTGGTTCGGTAGGGGTGTCTAGTTAGGGTAGGGTGTACCAGGATTTATGATGATCAAGGTTCCTAGTTGGAATGTTCAAGGGCTTAACAACCCCTCATAGCGTAATGTTGTTTGACATGTTGTTTCTTTCTTACGAAATGTTGTAGTTTGCCTACAAGAAACTAAGATTCAATCTGTGTCCTGTTTCTTTCTTAGAAGCTTCAGTGGATCTTATCTGGATAAGCGACAGATCATCGAGGTAAATGGTATTTCTAGAGGACTAATTGTGATGATCCGGATCTCTGCGGAGGTTTTGCAGTGTGATTAGCTCCTTCTGGAGGCCTATTTTGGATGATGGAGATGGTTGTGCGCAAATCGGACCCCAGGATTAGACCCAGCACTAAAATTAGATCAAGTTTGCCTATACGGATGCCTTTGTCGAATTTTACAAGTGGATTTTGGCAAAACGGATATCGGATTTGGATTTAGCACGCGAAACCGATGAAAGTTGGCTATTTATTTGTATTTTTCTCAGTCCGGACACACAAAAATGGACAACCAGAAGTTTCTACTATGTTTCGGGTGCATGGAGAAGCCGTGGACCGGGGAGGGGGGCACGTGGCAGCTCCTGGTTGGGTCGGCGCAGTAGGCGCGGTCCACCCAAGAGGCACGGGCAAGTTGGGCAGCCACAGGCACGCGCGCGGGGCAGGTGGTGTGTTGTCCCCGCGTGGGACATGTGGCGCGCGCCGATTCACCGCGCCGCGCCCAACTGGATCAAGCCGCGTGCATTGATCCAGCCCGTCCACCCGGGTTGCGGTTGTAGAGTGCCGGGGCTATGTGTAGTGCACCGACTCCGCAAATTAAGGTGGTGCGGGGAAATCGCTTGTGGCATGTTCATCTTATGAGTACAGATGAGTTTGAGACGTTTCGGATCGACGCGAGAGCCTTTGGATCGAAAAGTGAGTCGACGACGTCGAAATTTGGGATCCACAGCTTGATGCAGCTCTGTGGGGCATTGCGTACCGGTACGCGAGGAGGGGTACCGGAGCGAATTAATTTGGGGGACCGACAGTGGATTTTTGGTTTGGGAAAGCAGCAGAATTTTTCTAAGTCCCTGGGTACCGGTACTGAGCTATGTGTATCGGTACCCCAAACCCCAAATGACTTGGGTACCAGAACGCCAAGGAGGGTACCGGAATCCTGTGTTGGACTGGGCAGGGTTGGCCCTCGGTTTGGGAAATTTGTGCTTGGGTACCGGTACTAGGAACCCGAGTACCAGTACTCAGCCTCCAGAACATGGGGGCAGTGAGGTAATTTTCCATTTTAAGTGGGGGCGAAAGAGTAATTTCACACCCCTGCCATCCCTACCACCCCTCTGTACAGCATTAATTCCTCTCCACCTTTTATTAGATGACCACCCCCTCCTCCCCTCTTCTCGGTTGGAACCAGGGAAAGAAAGAAAGAGAAAGAACGAGAGTGAGAAGGGGAGGGAGAGGCAGCGCGCGAGAGAGAGGGAGAGAGCTTGTCCTGTTGAGGAAAGCTCGGTTAGAGCTCGCGCGCGTGGACACAGCATCAGAGGTAGGTACTGTGCTGCTTCGAGATTTCAGTTTTTTTCGTGGATTTTGAGTTATTGGACTGTGGATGGGATTTTGAGCTGGGAATGGAATTTTCCATTTTTTTCTTCTTCCCTGTGATGAGTGGAGCAGCAGAGTATTGCGCGTGCTGTGGAGCAGCAGGGGGCTGTGTGGGTGTGTGTGCTGGAGGTTTGGGAGTGACTATGAATTGTGGATTTATGTATATTTTCAGATGTTCAGTTTATGATTTTGTAGCTACTTGTTTTACTTCAGCTCTGATACATGTTTAGCTATAGATCTGATTTGCAGGTTAGACGCTTCGTCTGTGCGGAGATTTCCGTGCAGATGGCGGATCTGTTGGCGAGCCCGGGTCGCGGTTCCGACCACGGGGCGTGACAGATTAGAGTGGTATCAGAGCCTAGGTATATAGGTCGTTGAGGACTTAGTGACCCTAGGCTATTGGTTGAATAGTAGGATGACTGTCGTGAGATGCGTGACTTTAGCGAGAGTCCTGATTGAGTCTGTACCTTCCCCAGGGGATTGGGGTGAGTGATCTTACATGTTTATTCTCTAATGTAGTTATGTTGGCTGCAGATGACATACTGCTTTAGAAGGGGTGGCATGTTCTAGACTTTCGCTTGATCGGGTCGAGAGATTTCTTGGTTCTGACGTTTGGTTTTGTTCCAGTTGTCTACGATGCCTCTGAGACGTCGTGTAGTGACGAGGGCGCATCCTGCCTTAGATGAGGAGCCCGAGCAGCGGGAGGCTGAGCAGACAGAGCAGAGTGAGGTCTGAGAGTTGCCGGCCCAGGTAGCCCAGATGTCAGAGGCGATGCGGCGCTAGGAAGAGAACATGGAGCGCATGATGCGCATGCTCGAGCAGAGAGCATCTCCTGTGGTACAACCAGTAGTACCTCCGGCCGTGACATCGTCGACTTCGACCCAGATTGCACCGTTGACAATGCAGGAGCAGCGAGAGCTTACTGATCGGTTGTCTTACATAAGCCATTTCCATTCCCCGTAGTTTTCAGGGCAGAGTTTAGAGCCCTGGGAGGCAGAGAACTGGATCGCTGTGATGGAAAAGTTGTTCGAGAATTTGTTCATCCAGGAGAAGCATCAGGTGCACTTGGCCACGCACTTTTTGGAGAAGGATGCCGAGACTTGATGGCGTCGAGTTCGTCCTGTTGGACCACCTGGAGTGCAGTTGATGACTTGGAGCGAGTTTTGTGCTTTGCTGCTCGGGGCCTTCTTTCCCGACAGTGCGAAGCAGAAACTAGAAGGGGATCTGAGACGCCTGCAGCAGGGGAGTTCACCTCTTCAGGAGTATGTCCGCGAGTTTTTGCGATTGCTGAACAGTGTGCCCCATGTTGCCCGGGATGAGGCCCAGAAGGTTGATCTATTTGAGAGGGGACTGCATCGGGATATCTATCACTTCGTGCATTCTCAGCGAGCGTCGACTCTAGATGCAGCGATTGAGCATGCTCTTTGGGTTGACCGAGGATCTGTGATTATGTCTGAGAGGGATGGAGCGCCAGGGACCAGCTCCGGAGAGAAGCGTCCAGTGCCGCTTGATTTTGGGCAATCGAGTAGATCGAGACCCCCGAGGTCGCCACGATTCCAGTCTTAGGGTCGTGGGTCTTAGAGGAGACAGAGACCAGGAGGTTCTCGTCAGCCGAGGCAACAGCAGCCGCAGCAGCAGAGGCGTCCCGACCGATGTGTCATTTGCGGTGGGCCTCACGCGCCCCAGCAGTGCGAGCAGCGGCAGGGCCGGTGTTTTCGTTGTGGCCAGCCAGGACATTTCACATCGTCTTGCCCGAGAGCAGGTTCGCTAGCACCTTCGGCAGCATCGACACTTCCCTCGCCTTCGCAGGTAGTAGGTGTGACACCCCCGAAATGTGTATTAGTCCTATATATAAATAATATAATAGAACTAAATCTCTTAACCCGGCTATAGCATTTTGGGTGGTAGCAAGATCCGAGAGATTAAGAGGGTTAAGCGTGCTAGAGCTAGAGTAGTTCTAGGATGGGTGACCCCCTGGGAAGTTGGGGCGTCACAGTTGGTATCGGAGCCAATCACCAGCCGGAAATGTGAGATGAGTCTCGGCTGAGCCAGGGTTATTTAGCGAGTAGAGCGAGGCTCCCTGGCTAATGACCGTTGTGGGTGGAGTGTAGCTCCCCATAAGGTCGGCTAAGGCTAGCGAGACTAGTCTCACATCGCCTGGTGCTTGTGAGTGTCTTTGAGCCTGACGAGGACGTCAGGGCTTAAAGGGAGAAAGAATGTGACACCCCCGAAATGTGTATTAGTCCTATATATAAATGATATTATAGGACTAAATCTCTTAACCCGGCTATAGTATTTTGGATGGTAGCAAGACCCGAGAGGTTAAGAGAGTTAAGCGTGCTAGAGCTAGAGTAGTTCTAGGATGAGTGTCTTTGAGCCTGACGAGGATGTCAGGGCTTAAAGGGGGAAAGAATGTGACACCCCCGAAATGTGTATTAGTCCTATATATAAATGATATAATAGGACTAAATCTCTTAACCCGGCTATAGCATTTTGGGTGGTAGCATGACCCGAGAGGTTAAGAGAGTTAAGCGTGCTAGAGCTAGAGTAGTTCTAGGATGGGTGACCCCCTGGGAAGTTGGGGCGTCACAACTTCTTTCTTTACTGCATCGCGGGCAAGAAGACTGGTGGAGGGAGAACGTATGGTATTCATAGCTTCAATGGTTTTGATCTCTCGGCCTTCAGCATAGCCAGCGGACACCCCGATTTTAAGGGATCTTCCAGACGTTTTTCCAACCGAACTCCCGAAGATGCCCCCGAGCGAGAGATTGTTTTCCCTATCAAGCTTCCTCAGGGCACGCAACCTATCACAAAGGCACCGTACAGAATGGCTTTCGTGGAATTGAAGGAACTCAAGGCACAACTAGAAAACCTTCTGGATAAGGGGCAACCGTACTCTTCGTGCGGAAGAAGGACGGGAGTTTATGTCTGTGCATCGACTATCGGGGGATAAACAAGGTCACAGTGAAAAACAAGTATCCCTTGTCTCGGATTGACGACCTATTCGACCAACTACAAGGAGCAACGTGTTTTCTGATCATCCGAACCTTAAAATTTCTTTTATTCACGCAGAAGGAATTGAACTTACGGCAGAGACGTTGGTTGGAGTTGTTGAAGGACTACGATTTGTCCATTCAATACCACCCTGGAAAGGTAAACATAGTAGCCGATGCCCTGAGCAGGAAGGGTCAGACGGAAGAGTTACCAGGGCACTGCTACTCGACTTTTGTCCCTTATAGTCAAGCTTACCTTGTTTGAGAAAATCCTGGAGGGTCAAATGACGGACGCTCAGTTGCTGCTCGTGCGGGACAAGATTTCTTCAGACCAAGCAGGCGATTTTTGATTGGTATGGACGACGCAATACGGTTCCGAGGGCGTTTTTGTTTGCCCGACCTGCTGTATTTGAAGGTTGTGATATTGTCGGAGGCGCACTGTGCTCCCTTTGCGGCGCATCCTGGTGGCACGAAAATGTACAAGACCTTAAGCAGACTTTTGGTGGCCTAAGCTAAAGGAGGACATAACGCGGTTCGTGGCACTCTGTCAACAGGTAAAGGCCAAACATCAGCGCCCGGCGGGAAAACTGCAACCTTTACCAGTACCAGAGTGGAAATGGGAGCGGATCACCATGGATTTCGTCACTGGTTTACCACGATCACAGCAAGGATGCGACGTGGACTCGAGATCGTTTGGCGCAAGTCTACATCAACGAGGTAGGGGGAGCACGTGTTGCTCTGGGTTTCGCATCCAAGGGGATTAAACGGTTCGGTTTGAGAGGCAAGTAGAGCTCGCGGTTCGTTGGACCTTTGGAAATCTTGGGGCGGTTCAGTCCGGTAGCATATCGTTCAGGATTACCACTAGATTCCGACAGGATACATAAGGTGTTTCACGTGTCAATGCATCGGGGGTAGGTATTTGACCACGATATGGCTCTTGGCACGTGAGAATAGGTAGATTTATACCCGACTTTTCTCTACGTGCTGGGTTGGTGATGTAACCGTGGGGAGTTTGGAGCTACGTGAGTTTTACTTTTAGTTTGGTGAGAGCGTTTTTCCGTTTTACTGGATGGGTGTAGTAGTTAAGTTTCGGGGACGAAACTTCTTTTAAGGGGGTTGTGATGTAATGACGCTGACTTTTTACTATTTTCTTATCGACGTCTTTTGGTTTTAAGCTTGTTTTTGGTGGATTTTTCTTGGTGTTGGTTCGCTTGGTTTTTGGGATGCGGTTGCCGCGTCGTTGTAGAGCTCGTTAAACGAAGAACGACGATGCAATCGGATCGGAAATCCGACTTACGGATCTCCCGAAATGAGGGTTTCAATGTTAGCGGCTCCGAGTGGATAAGTTCAGAATTTCTCGGGACCCGTTAAGTGTTGTTGGTGCATCGGGATCCGTGCTAGCGGTTACGGGATGTTTCAGAGGATCGGCACGCTTATTGAGGAAGTCGTGGGAAAATCCCTTTTGTTTTTAAATATCGAATATTGGGATTTTCGTACGTACAAAGATAAATAAATAAATAAAAAGCTATTAATATCCCAAATACCGTATAACCCTAATTTTGAGAAAAGATCGTTCCTCTTCCTCTTCCCTCGTTGCGCGTGCCGAAGACCGAGACCGAAAGCGTCGCCGATACCGAGGAGCGGATCCAGAAACACCACCGTTCACGGAGATCGGGATCGCGTTGTCTTCTCCGTCAGAGCTAGGTTAGCACCCTTTTCGTCTTCGCTTTGTGAATCTTGATCTTTGGTTATCGTACTTTAGTTTCTTCGCATTCTTGAATGTCGTTGGTTGGTTCCGTTCGTCGGTTTTTTATCGTTGGTTCGTATGATGGTTTCATTCGGTGATTTTGTTCGGTTTGATCGTTGGATGGCTTTGGTTCATTGGTTTTGTTCGGTTCGATTGTTGGTTTTTGTTCGTGGGTTTTGGTTCTTGGTGACGAGTTTTTGGGGTTTTCGGCGGGGACGCTAAGGATCGTCGACGGTGGCTCCGTCGCCGCTCGATGCCCTAGCCGAGCCGCCGCCGCTCGATGCCCTAGCCGAGCCGCCGCCGCCGCCGCCGCTCGATGCCCTAGCCGAGCCGCTGCCGCTCGATGCCCTAGCCGAGCTGCCGCAACCACCGCAGGCCGCGCGCCGCCGAGGCGCTGTCGCCGCGCGCAGCCAAGCGGGCTGCCGCCCGCGCGCGCTGCTACGCGCTGTTTGCCGTGCCCGCGCGGGGCTGCCGCGCTGCGTGGGCTGCCACCCGCGTGCGCTGTTTGCGCGTGCTCGCGCGGAGCTACCGCGCGCGCTGCTACGCGCTGTTTGCGCGTGCCCTCGCGGGGTTGGGCCCGCGCGGGCCTGCCGCGCCGCTGCCGCGCCCGCGCGGGCCTGCCGCGCCGCCGCTTTTTCCACACGAGTCGAGCCACTGCTGTCGACGATTTTGCTCGACGGTTTTGGCTTGACAGTTTTTGGTTTGACGATTTACTTGGCGTTTTCATCGACGGCTTTGCTCGACGGTTTTGGCTTGACAGTTTTTCGTTGATGATTTTACTTGGCGTTTTGCTCAACGGTTTTGCTTGACGGTGCAGTCCGCTTGACGGTGCAGTCCGCTGCACGCAGTTGTTTTTGCTTTTCATCAGATGAGCCTCCGCTCGGTTATTTTTCATCGCAGACTTCGTCAAGGCAACGATTGGAACCCTTTTTCCGTCAATTGCCTCGTCGACGGTCGGACCGCGTCGGAAGTACGGTTCTTGCAACCGGAGGGATTTTTGGACACGGAGTCTTTCGTCGATTTCTTTTTTGGGGATAAAAGGGGTTTTGGGTACAGTAGTCGGGACCACTAAATTTGCCGGTTTGGGGGGTAAAATGTTGATTGGTGTTTTGGATATTTTATTCGGCCCGCGGGTGGTGTTGTTTGCTATAGAGGGTCGCGGGCGCGGTCGTTTATCTTCGTTTCCAGTGGGTACCTTCTTCTTGCATTTTGGTTATGGTCTCATATGTAATACGTAAGAGTAAAGTAGATGTGCTAATGAATCTTGACTAACCCCCTTTTTGTATGAGTATCCCTATTATCACACATTGACTTCGGTCACTATGCTCATGGTTGCTTACATGCACACCAGCGGTTTGGACACCGCACTGGTGTACTTTTCCGAAAATGTGGTACGTTGACCCGTGTACCCCACAAGGTGACATAGTGTGGACCCCTCGCGGTTACTTAAGGTGCTGCACAAGTGCCATGGAGGGGTTGGAGGCAACAAGGTAAGAGCAAGATGTTTTCATTTTGCATGCACTGTTTCGATTTACAGGAGGGTACTGCTGATCCATGCGGGAGAGTGTGGATGCTCTGGTTTTCGGTTTGCTTTATTTCCAGTATTTATAGCATTTTGCACATCTTACTTTTACCTCTTACTCTTTGTGTTGCTGACTTCCCACACTGTGACAGGTTCGGTTAGAGGTGGGATCCGGGATGACAGTGAGGCTGTGACTAGAGGAAGTTAGCCTCGTTTGGGTCTGGTGACCTCTCCATTATTTCACTTTTGATTATTTCGGTTAGTTAGCTTTGTGTGTGTGGTATTTATTTGTGGACGGTGTGGATGATGGAGATTTCATGATGAACGGTTTTTCCTTTACGTTATTTTGGGTACGGCCAATTTCAAATAAAAGAAAAGAATTACGAAAATAGTTTTGAAAAGAATAGGTGTCGTGTGGGCACTGTTTTACAAACTCGTAGATTTATCCTTTCAAAATGTAGGTGGCCGTCTTGATTATTGCGCATGATTATAAATTTTTCTCTCCACTTAACTTCTTGACTGGTGTGGTTAAAGTGTGAATTGTGTTTGTGACGCCGTGCACATACAAAGGAGACTCTGTCCGTTGTGGGGTGAATTTGTATGTGTGGCGGGTCTGGGCACGTACCGGAGGGTGGGAATGTTTCAAAAAAAAAAAAACTTACACGCTTTTCGCTTATTTAAACCCCCGGGGCGTGACATAAAAATGCCCAAGGGGGGTTCCAAACAGCAGTAACAATGTCACATTAATCAAATAAACCTTTTCCAAGCATCAAAAAATCCATCTTAAACCCTTTTTATTTAACTTATACCAAGAACTCCCACATGCTGTCCAAAAACAGGACACTAATTTCAGCATGATGTTCAAGAATTTTTAGGGATCAATCTAGAAGGAATTCCTCATAAGTTTCAACATGAAAATGCTCATATACATCTTGATAATACATCTATACATTGAAATCCCCAAAAAATATGATATTTCCATAGCTATCCACACACAAATGCTCATTGTTCAAAGAAACAATTCAAAAATTGCACAGTTAAAAACTGCATTGTAGTCTGGAAGATGACAGAATTTATCTGGGAAAACAAGCTCCGAATCCAAGAAAGGTGGCAATAGATTCCTTGTCGTGAGTAGATAGAAATCGAGCTAAAGAACTCCCAATTTCGAGCAAATATGAAAGAGAAAACTCAAAATTACTCAAGGGTGTCCAAGCACAAAATCTGTGCGTGATGGTTCTAGAAATACTAAAAATACTCCAAGAAATCTCATGATCCATGAAAATGTTGAATATCAAAACTGTAGATTTACCTCTTGTGAAGATCCCTTCCAACAATTAGCTAAAATTTCCAAGAATTGAGCTCTAGGGAGCTTCTGCACCGAAACGCGACGAAGTTGGTCGAAGCTTCAACAATGGTGGAGCTCTCCAAGGTTGATGAAGAAGATGATCAAAGGGTCTTCAAAATCCTCCAAGAATCCCAGGTGATGTAGAGGAGGTGAAGGTGATTCTCTGGTAGAAGCCTCTCCAAAAATGGCCAAGCCAAAAAAGCAAAATGGAGAAGCAATGTCCCTATTTATAGCCTAAAACAATTCTGTAAAAATCCCAACTTTCGGGCTCTTGGACCAAATTTGGGCGCCCAAAACTTCCATGGTCAACGTCCGATGACCGCCCGAAACAACCCGAATCGTCCGATCAAGCCACGCATCACCATCTGCGCCAGCGCCCCGCGGTCAACAGCCCCGCCTATCAGCGGCCGCCGCGTGGCAACCTCATCCAACCGCGCGCCGACAGCGCGATCAACGTTGTCTAATGAGGTCGCGCCACGTGGCGCGCCTTATCTGCTCGGCGCCCGCGCCTGCCTGCGTCTCTCCCGTGGGTTGCACCCACGGAGCCCGCTACGTCGGCCAATCTAGAGCCGCTACGTGGCCGCGCGCTCCACTCAATGCGCACCACTTGGCGTCCCCTGGTCCACGGCTCTCCCCTGCACCAGAAATGTTGCAAAACTTCGAGTTGTCCGTTTTAGGGCGTTCGAACTCAGAAAAATACATTCAAATAGCCAATCTTGATCGTTTTTCCGCGTTGAATCGAAATACGGTGTCCATTTTGCAAGAGACCACTTCTATATTTCGACGAAGGCATAAGAATAAACAATCTCGATCTATTTTTCACGCTGAGTCCTTTTCTTGGGTCCGATTTGTTACGGAATTTGAGTTGCCGTATTTCGTGAAATCGGTTAAGTCTTGAAGATTGAAGATGAAAAAGTTGGATCATTTACCTCAATCTCAAGAAAGAAGAATTCAAATGGATCAGGTACGTTTTACTAAAGATTTTTGATGATCCAAATACTTAGTATAGTGTAGAAACACTTGGATGAATTTTTGATTGCATAAAAATCAAAAACTGGGCATTTTACATGTTCAGAGTTCGGACCGTGGATCTCAGTCCGGACCCCGAACGTAGGTTTGTTCATGTGCAATTCCAGTCCGGACCTTGGAAATTTCAGTCCGGACCCCGAACGTGGAATTGTTGAAATTGCATGAACAGTCCGAACCGTGGATTGCAGTCCGGACCCCGAATGTCGTCTTTTCTGGAAAAAGTCTGTTTCGCTGAAGCAGTCCGGACCGTCAATTCCAGTCCGGACTGTCGTCCTGTAAAATTCCAGAATTGGTTGGTTTTTTAGGCTTATCTTCTTCCAATGGTTTCTAACCTATAAATAGACCCTATGATTCATCTTTTAGGGTAACGCGAAAAATACGACCGAAATAGAAAAATTCACATATAGAGAAGAAAGGAAATACTAGATTTAATTCTATGTTTCTTCATCTATATTATTAATTTGATTCTTGGTTTTCCAAACTCAGATTTTGAGTAGAATCAAATTAATGAATACTTAGATGGTATTTCCGATCTATTTCTAATCTAAGTATTCGGCGGATCATAACCACCCAAAAACAACGATTTTCCCAAAATCGGCGCGTGGACTCGCGTGGCCTTGTGGATTCAAGGTGCAACCGCTCTCGTGGATTCGGAGCGAGGTACGTTCGTGGATTCGAAGCGTGCTACTGGGTGAAGACCGTGGATTCGGTCGGACGTCGTGGACTCGACGTTGGACGCCGTGGATTCGGCGTTGGGCGCTGATCGTGGATTCGAGAAGCGTTGCGGAGCGAGCGGAGAAGATCTACCAGGAGCGTATGGAAAAGGTTGAGTCGTCTGTGAGTACGGTATATCACCTTGTACGTGTTTAATTCTAGTGGATTTCGCCGTGTTATCGGTCCCGTGGTTTTTTACTCCGGTTTGGAGTTTTTCCACGTAAAAATCTTGCGTGTTGTTTTTATTTCCGCATTGGGTTTTATTGCGCAATGATTTTTTTTGAGTGTTTAACGTTTACACCTATTCACCCCCCTCTAGGTGTTTTTTCCCCTATTTAGATCTAATTATACATAACCCAACAAGTGGTATCAAAGCGGGAATAGGGTTGTAAATAATGGTTGAAGGTGGAAACATCAACAGACCTCCGTTATTCGATGGAACAAATTATGCCTACTGGAAAGTACGGATGAAAGCCTTTTTAATTTCCATCGACGAACGGGTGTGGCAATCAATTGAATTAGGATGGTCTAATCCAACTGAAATTATTGCTGATGTTCGCACCATCAAACCTAGGTCGAAATGGACCAAGGAAGAGATTGATTTATCTTCTTACAATGGCAAAGGAATTAATGCTTTATTTAATGTCTTGTCACAAACTGAATTCTCTCGCGTCTCGGCATGTGAGACTGCGAAAGAAATCTGGGATGTTCTTCAAGTTACACATGAGGGAACTAACCTTGTGAAGATTCAAAAACTGCAAATGCTTACGAGCAAGTTTGACTCTATTTTCATGGCAGAAAATGAATCTTTCACACACTACTATACACGATTGCAAGACATCGTAAACACATGTGCTAACTTGGGAGAGAAAATTCCAGAATTTAAAATTGTAAGAAAAATTTTAAGAACTCTTCCTAAAAGATTTCGATCCAAGGTTACGGCCATTGAAACTATTAAACACCCGGACGAAATCCGTGTAGAAGAATTAGTTGGTTCATTACAAACTTATGAAATGACATTTCCTACTAACTATTCTTCTGGAAAAGCATCCTCTTCTAAGTCTTCAGGTTATGCGTTGAAAACAACAAAAGAAGAAGACGCGGATTCATCCTCCTCAGACGATGACGAGAACCTATCTATGGAGGACTTTGAGAAGCAGCTTGCTCTCTTGACAAGGAATTTTTGCCGAAACTTCCGAAGGGGTAATTCAAGTAAAACTTCATCCTCCGGAAAGTGGAAAAAGGGCAAAGGTTTTTCAAGCCAAAAGTCAAGAAAGCAAGAAAGTTTTTCAAAGGATAAGAAAAGCTCAGAAGGACAAGTCCAATGCTTCAAGTGCCGAGGATACGGCCATATCTCAACGGAGTGTCCAAATAAGAATCCGTCCAAGAAGAAGGCGATGCAAGCCGTCACTTGGGATGACACCTCAACGTCAAATGAGTCATCTTCAAGTGATGAAGAGAACAACGCAACGGCATTCCACGCGTCCACATCTTCACCCTTCATGTGCTTAATGGCAAGTACATCCGACTCACTGTCCAACCTCACTGTTGAAAAGATTGCAACGGACGATGAATCGGATAATTCGGAAGGTGAAGACTTTGCTCTTGCCTACCATAAGCTTTTGAGGGATTCAAAGAAACTGGCAAAGCAAAACAAGAGTTTGAGAGGGAGATTGCAGGATCTCGAAGAAGAAGCAAAAAGGGCATCTTCTCTCTCAAACGCTCTTGAAGTGGAAAGGGATAATCTGATTAAAGCAAATGTTTCCCTTCAAGAGTCCAATGAGCAATTCGAGAATAATTATGTGGATATGGTGAACAAAGCGAATTACTTCTTGAAGCTCTACGGCGAGGCTCGACAGGAAAAATTGAAAATGACGGAGACCATTTTCCAACTCAAGGATGATCTAAAGCAATTTTCTTCTGGAAGGAGTAAGTTGGATAAGCTTCTTGGTCTTGGTCAAACAAATCGGTTCGGCCTCGGATACACTCAAACTGGAGACATTCCTAGTTCGAGTGGGACAGTCTTTGTGCCCCAGTCGGTATCTCCTCCTCCGACACCGGAATTGACGACAAACGACGACAACAAACCTACTTCCCCCTCTTCGAGATCGTCTAGAACAAAGGTATGTTTTCGTTGTGGTTATGCAGGGCACATAAGAAGAAATTGCAAGAATGGAGCGCAAAGATCAAATCAAGCACATCTTGCAACTACTACCAATGAGTTCATTTCCCGCAAATCAAAGAAGGATCTTTCAAAAGGAAAGAACATCGGTAGTTCATCAAACAAGACGACGACGTCAAGGAAAAGCGATGGATCAATCAAGACGCTTTCACCAAAGGTATCAACTTCACAATCATTTCCGACGTACACCAAAACTCGAAAGGTTTGGGTACGCAAAGGTGAAATCTTCCCTTATCTTGTTACTAATATTTCCTTGCATGCATATGATAATTCGTCTTGGTATCTGGATAGCGGTTGTTCCCGTCACATGACCGGTGACAAAAAATGCTTTCAAAATTTTGAGAAAATCTCCGAAGGACTTGTAGTTTTCGGAGACGGTCAGTCTTCCAAAATTGTTGGAAAAGGAACAGTAGCTATTCCAGATGGCCCGATTCTGAATAATGTGTTATTTGTTGAAGGCCTTAAGACTAACCTCATAAGTATCAGTCAACTTTGTGACAATGGTTTTTCAGTTAATTTTTCATCTGTTGAATGTGTTGTAACTGATAAGGACCATGTTTTCTTTTTAAAGGGGGTTAGATCTGAAAACAATTGTTATGTTGTTCCCAATAAAATTTTTGAAAACTGTAACTTAGCCTCTTTGAATAATGAAACACTTTGGCATGAAAGGCTAGGTCACATAAATTTTAAGGAACTTGCTAGAATTTCAAACAAAGACGTGGTCAAGGGGGTTCCAAAACTTTCACTTAAACAAAACATTGTGTGTGGTGGTTGCCAAAAGGGAAAACTATCCAGGACTGCACACAAGAACTTGAACCACGTTGGTACTAAACGGCCTTTGGAACTATTGCACATGAATTTAATGGGGCCAACACGTCAACCATCTTTGGGAGGTAAATGGTATATTTTCTTATTGGTTGATGATTTATCTAGATACTCATGGGTAGCATTTTTAAAAGAGAAAGCTGATACTTTTGATTCTTTTCACGAGATTTGCCATCGTATTATGATTGAAAAGAATGAAAAGATCATTCGTGTTAGAAGTGATAGAGGTGGAGAATTCATAAATTCTAAATTCATTGATTTTTGCACTTCCAACGGCATTAAACATGAATTCTCAGCACCCTATACACCTCAACAGAATGGTGTAGTCGAGCGCAAAAACAGGGTTGTACAAGAGATGGCACGTGTTATGCTTCATAGCCGGAATTTACCGTTATATTTTTGGGCTGAAGCTGTGAACACTGCAGTCTATGTTATTAATCGAGTTTATTTGCGCCCAGGAACTTTAAATACACCATATGAACTATGGTTTTGTAGAAAACCAAACATCAAATATTTTCGTATCTTTGGGAGTCGGTGTTACATTTTACGTGACCGCGAAAATCTTGGAAAGTTTGACTCTCGAAGTGACGAAGGGATTTTCATGGGTTATTCTACAAACAGTAGAGCATATCGGGTATTTAACTTGGAATCTAAAACGATAGTAGAATCTATAAATGTTAAAGTAGATGAAGCTTTCCACTTTGCATCTGATAAATCTACCCTTGATATCTCTCTTGATGATGATGTTCCTGCAAATGCATCTTCTCATAACAATTCTTCCGATAATGATGATGCATCTAATGATTCTTCAAGTTTATCTGATGTGCAGGAATCATCTCATGTACCTCCGAGTACTCCGTTACCTCAAACATTACGCATCTCCAAGGATCATCCGGAATCTAACATTATTGGAGACCCACAAGAAGGAGTCAGGACTCGGAGACAGTTGGTTTGTGGATTCGCTTGTTACGTTTCCTTAATCGAACCAAAGAACGTCGATGAAGCTCTTCAGGATGACTACTGGATTAAAGCAATGCAGGAAGAGCTCCATCAGTTTGAACGAAACAAAGTCTGGGAATTAACGACGCCTCCGAAGCAACACAATGTGATTGGTACTAAATGGATTTTCAAGAACAAGAAAAATGAGGATGGTACCATCATCAGGAACAAAGCACGTTTAGTTGCTCAAGGCTACTCTCAAATAGAAGGTATAGACTTTGATGAAACTTTCGCCCCTGTAGCTAGACTCGAGTCCATTCGTATCCTATTTGCAATTGCTTGTCATTTTAAAATAAAACTCTTTCAAATGGACGTTAAGAGCGCATTTTTAAATGGGTTTTTAAATGAGGAAGTTTATGTGGCTCAACCGAAAGGTTTTGTAGACCTTAAACTACCTAACCATGTTTTTCGTTTGAAAAAGGCTCTTTACGGTCTAAAACAAGCACCGCGAGCATGGTACGAAAGGTTAACGAAGCACCTTTTGGAGAAGGGCTATACTCGAGGGGGAGCAGACAGGACTCTCTTTGTGAAGCATTATCAAAATAACTTCATTGTAGCACAAATCTATGTCGATGACATCGTATTTGGTGCAACAAGAGATAATGATGCTTCTAGATTCGCTGAAACCATGGAAAGCGAATTTGAGATGTCCATGATGGGCGAACTGACATATTTTCTTGGATTACAAGTGAAACAAAGTGACGATGGCATCCATCTGTGTCAATCCAAGTATGCAATGGAGTTGGTCAAAAAGTTTGGTTTAGAAAATTCTAAAGATTTTCCGACTCCAATGGGAACTAGCAATAAGGGATTAGGAAGTGAATCTCTTAGTGAGAATGTAGACGAGAAACTCTATCGCAGCATGATTGGAAGTCTACTTTACCTCACGGCTAGTCGCCCGGACATATCCTTTAGTGTTGGGATTTGCGCGAGATATCAATCAGCACCAAAGGAGGTTCACCTGAAAGCGGTGAAACGGATCATCCGGTACATCAAAGGGACAATAAATTTCGGAATTTGGTATCCTATGGGAACAAGTCTAGATATTGTAGGATACTCAGATGCCGATTGGGCAGGATCAGTGGATGATCGGAAGAGTACGAGTGGTGCATGTTTTTATCTTGGCCATTGCCTTGTTGCGTGGCATAGTAAAAAGCAAAACTGCATTGCACTCTCGACTGCCGAAGCGGAATATATCTCAGCGGGTAGTTGTTCAACCCAACTCACTTGGATGAAAAATGTGTTGAGCGACTTCCGAATTTCAGCAACTTCGGTAACGATTCTCTGTGACAACACCAGTGCTATAAACATTTCCAAAAACCCTGTGTTGCACTCAAGAACAAAACACATTGAACTTAGATATCATTTTCTTAGAGAGCTAGTTGAATCAAATATTCTTCAACTTTCATATATTTCAACTGAAGATCAATTAGCTGACTTTTTAACAAAACCTTTGGATCAAAAACGTTTTATTCATTTGCGTAAGGCAATTGGAATGCTTTCCTTGAAATAATTTCTTTTTGAAACCAATCCTTAGGTTAGGTTTTATTTTTGTGTTTTTGTTCTTTACCTATGCTTGTACATAGAACATTAATTGAGCATTAGTTATATTGACTTTAACTGCATCATTTTATATGTTTAGAAATTTATTATGCTTTAGATATCATAATATTTCAGTTGATGCAATGATCATTTATGTCAATTAAGTCATTTCTTAAAGTGATCAAAGTCAATTTCTCTCTCAATGATCTCTTGGTATAGTTTTTATCTTATTTGACTATTTAGTCGAGTATGAAATCGAGATCAATCTTTGGTTGAGTTCTTTATATCTTAAATAATTGATAGCCAATTGAGGGGGAGTCAAAAGAAAAAAATGTTATGCTCAAAAGATGTGGAAAGAGTTACATCCCAATGAGGAGTGTGAAAACTACCACCACATGGAGGAAAGAGCTACCACCTCGGTCGTCCGAGTACTGTGTGCAGCTACCACATGTATACAAAGCATGGTTTTTCAAGTTGTCTAGATAAAATGCTTTTTGGAATACTTGACTCTGTCAAATTCCAAGGTTGGTATAAGGTGGGATTTTTATTGAAAAGATGCTCATAGAGCCACTCCTTACAATAAATTGACTAGATATATTATCTAACTTATCTGGGATTTCAAACATCTATTGATCTTGGTATTTCATTTTCTTTACCAAATTGATGATTTGATAAAGGCATTACTCATAAGATCATGTTAGATGTGATTGAAGTTGTTCAACTTTAAGGGATTTAATTGTTATAAATTTTCGTTTCGTTATTTGAATATTTTTGATAGATTTGGCATAATCTATGTGACACCCCCGGAATTTGGATTAGTCCTATATATAAATGATATAATAGGACTAAATCTCTAACCCGGCTATAGCATTTTGGATGGTAGCAAAATCCAAGAGGAACATGAGAGTTAAGCGTGCTAGAGCTAGAGTAGTTCTAGGATGGGTGACCCCCTGGGAAGTGGGGCGTCACAGTTGGTATCAGAGACATTCACCAGCCGGAAATGTGAGATGAGTCTCGGCTGAGCCAGGGTTATATAGCGGGTAGAGCGAGGCTCCCCGGCTAATGACCGTTGTGAGGTTATATAGCGGGTAGAGCGAGGCTCCCCGGCTAATGACCGTTGTGAGTGGAGTGCAGCTCCTCACAAGGTCGTCTAAGGCTAGCGAGACGAGTCTCACATCGCCTGGTGCTTGTGAGTGTGCTTGAGCCTGACGTGGACGTCAGGGCTTAAAGGGGGGAAGAATGTGACACCCCCGGAATTTGGATTAGTCCTATATATAAATGATATAATAGGACTAAATTTCTAACCCGGCTATAGCATTTTGGATGGTAGCAAAATCCAAGAGGAACATGAGAGTTAAGCGTGCTAGAGCTAGAGTAGTTCTAGGATGGGTGACCCCCTGGGAAGTGGGGCGTCACAATCTATTTCTTGTTGTATGAAACGATGATTTCTATTTAAAGTTGATACACAAAAGTGCTTACAATCTTTTTCTGGAATTTCTGGAATTTTTCTGAATTTTTCTGAAGAAAAAGTTTGGAGCCGGTCCGGACTGGACAAGCTGATCCGGACCCCGAATGCAGGAAAATCCTGCGGGTAGCCGATCCGGACTGGACTCTTCGGGCAGTCCGGACCGCGGCTAGGGTTTATATGAAACGAAGAGGATTTTGATTTTATTTCATCACAAGCTTTCGTTTCTAAGCCTCCAAACTTTCTCTCTCTAAAAAGCAAGGATCTTGGAGCCCTCTAAACTCATTCTCTTCACTTCAAAGTAAGTTATCTTGATCAAAATCTCGGTTTTTCACAGTTTTTTATATTTTCTCTCAAAACGTGATGAAAATCTCATATCTTTTTCGTTTGTGGATAGTTTTTGATCAAACTTCTTTTGAAATAAGAACTCTGGGAACATTAGTTTTGATTATATGCTAGGTATTCTCATGATAAACGGATTTTTGGCCTTCGATTTCTAAAAATTCGGTTTTAGGGCATATTTTGAGAATTTTTGAAAATCATGGAATTGATCTATTTTTAAAATTCTTTTTGCAAAACTAATTTGATCCCTAGTCTCTCTACACGATAATGATTGTTTAGGTACAATTTTTCAATTTTTTGAAAATAAACAATTTTTCGTGTTCTTGAGTATTGCTCACAGGCTATTCTCTTATCTGAGCACGAGTAGAAAAATGGTTTTCGCTTGGATTATTGCGCTCATTGTAGCATTAGTGGGAACTCGAGCATCTGTCAAAAAAGAACAAGCTGAAGCAAGTCAGGAGAAGATAAACACTGTTCCTCAAGCTGAGTCAGAATCAGAGGATGAAGAAGATTGGGAAATATTTTGTAAAGAATCAAAACAAGCGGTGGATGACGGAGATAGGTTCTATCTAGAGGAAAAGAAGCTGATAACGTCTTCCTCAACAACCAAACATCCCACAAGGAGCAAGAATTCGAGAGGCAGAGGAATTCAGATCAATGAACCACTCGCCAGAGAACGCTCTCTGCCTAGAGAATCTCAAAATAAACCTTCAGCATCCGCACAATCTCCTTCTACCTCCAAGAGAATAACCACAAAAGCTGATATACTGTCTATGCAACGAGCACAAAGGAGAATGTCTGAAGCACAAGAAAGAATGTCGGTTGACATTCACAAGATGAAAAAGAACTGCTCCAAATTATCAAAAATGCTTAAAGGGATTCTACACAAACTGGACTGCAGTAGCTCAGAAGGATCAGAGTTTGACAATTGAACTTCCTTCTAACATATCGTTTTGTTGTGCAGGCTTAGTTTTTAGTCTTTTTTCTTTTAGGTCTCTGATTTTTCTTGTTTTAGTACTTTTCACCTCTCCGTTTTGTAGTTGTTTGGCTTATTTTGTGACAAAAGGGGGGAGAGAGTATAGGAGAACTTTGAACAATGCACAATGCTCTGTGATTGACCATGACTACACGATGCTCTGTGATTGACCATGACTATACTTGTGTGAGAACAATGCTGAAACTAAGGTAAGTATAACTTTCAACTTTGGTTTTATATGTGTTTTGATGCATGCCTCCGCTAACTATTCGACTAACTATTTGGGCATGTAATATAACTAACAAGTTGCTTGTTGACTAACCTTTCTGTGACATTTGGATTTGTATTGCTTAGAAGATATGTCGATTTTTTTTTGTGATTTTCATACATATCTGAATTTGCAAATGTCATGATGAGTATAAACTCTATCTCTGTGTTTGGTTTTGATTGTTGAAAATTCTTGAGGTTACTAACGATCTTTTGTGTCAAGAATGATTTCTTTTGCAGAGATTACAGATGTCTAAGTCTAGAGTCTGTTTTAGGAGTTTAACTCATGTATTTATCTTTATTTGGATCTTCAATGTAAATTTTTGTTGTATGGTGATATCAACAAAAATATCTTTTTGAATTTTCTTGAGTGGATTTGTGTTTTGTCACGAAACCGCCAAAGGGGGAGATTGTTACGGAATTTGAGTTGGCGTATTTCGTGAAATCGGTTAAGTCTTGAAGATTGAAGATGAAAAAGTTGGATCATTTACCTCAATCTCAAGAAATAAGAATTCAAAAGGATCAGGTACGTTTTACTAAAGATTTTTGATGATCCAAATACTTAGTATAGTGTAGAAACACTTGGATGAATTTTTGATTGCATAAAAATCAAAAACTGGGCATTTTACATGTTCAGAGTCCGGACCGTGGATCTCAGTCCGGACCCGAACGTAGGTTTGTTCATGTGCAATTCCAGTCCGGACCTTGGAAATTTCAGTCCGGACCCCGAACGTGGAATTGTTGAAATTGCATGAACAGTCCGGACCGTGGATTGCAGTCCGGACCCCGAATGTCGTCTTTTCTGGAAAAAGTCTGTTTCGCTGAAGCAGTCCGGACCGTCAATTCCAGTCCGGACTGTCGTCCTGTAAAATTCCAGAATTGGTTAGTTTTTTAGGCTTATCTTCTTCCAATGGTTTCTAACCTATAAATAGACCCTATGATTCATCTTTTAGGGTAACGCGAAAAATACGACCGAAATAGAAAAATCCACATATAGAGAAGAAAGGAAATACTAGATTTAATTCTATGTTTCTTCATCTATATTATTAATTTGATTCTAGGTTTTCCAAACTCAGATTTTGAGTAGAATCAAATTAATGAATACTTAGATGGTATTTTCGATCTATTTCTAATCTAAGTATTCGGCGGATCATCACCACCCAAAAATAATGATTTTCCCAAAATCGGCGCGTGGACTCGCGTGGCCTTGTGGATTCAAGGTGCAACCGCTCTCGTGGATTCGGAGCGAGGTACGTTCGTGGATTCGAAGCGTGCTACTGGGTGAAGACCGTGGATTCGGTCGGACGTCGTGGACTCGACGTTGGACGCCGTGGATTCGGCGTTGGGCGCTGATCGTGGATTCGAGAAGCGTTGCGGAGTGAGCGGAGAAGATCTACCAGGAGCGTATGGAAAAGGTTGAGTCGTCTGTGAGTACGGTATATCACCTTGTACGTGTTTAATTCTAGTGGATTTCGCCGTGTTATCGGTCCCGTGGTTTTTTACTCCGGTTTGGAGTTTTTCCACGTAAAAATCTTGCGTGTTGTTTTTATTTCCGCATTGGGTTTTATTGCGCAATGATTTTTTTGAGTGTTTAACGTTTACACCTATTCACCCCCCTCTAGGTGTTTTTTCCCCTATTTAGATCCAATTATACATAACCCAACACGATTTGCGCGCAACCAACTCTAACGAACAAAAGGGAGCCTCCATAAGCTACTAGCCATACTGTAATCTTCCACGGAGATCCTGGTCATCACAAGTCCACTGGGACGCCCTACGTAATTCCTGCCCAGTGAGTGGGAGGTGGTTGTAGGTGAGCGCATGTTTGACTGGCCTCTTTTTGGCAGTCATTACGATTGGGTCGATTGGGCACCCCGAGTTAGAGTGGTTGCATATCATCATCTGTTTCACCCATTGAGCATCGTAGATAGAGGCATGATAGCTGTAGATTTTCTTTCCAGCTTATCCATTCTTATTTACAGTATTCCTGTTATCTTTTGCCTCTAGTAGACTTAGTGGGCAGACCGTTGGGCTTGGAGACGGTACCCACTGAGAACTATTGATTGATGTATTTCTCACACCCTCTGTTGGTGATAGTTTTGTAGAGGCTTTTCCTTTCGTCCCTACTCGAGCTTGCTTGACGGATCGAGGTGAGGGAGTCACGAGATAGATCCCTACCAATGTTGTTCATTTTGGTGAGATAGATATATCAACCCGAATTGTGGGTTTATACTGTACATTATTGTATTATTATTTTGGGAGATGGATCATGCATTATTTCAGTTTTAGTTTATCCCCTTTTTGGGTTCATAAATCTTGTATCTGAGGATTTATGATTGTACAGTGATATAGTGGATTAGTTTTTATTTAGCAGCTTTTATTTCCAGCTCTGATATCTGTATAGTTTCTAGATACTATCTTTTGCAGGTTAGATGCTTCACCTATGCGGGGTTTCCCGTATAGGTGGCCGATCTGTTGGTGAGCCCGGGTCGCAATTTCGACTCCGGGGAGTGACACGGGTCGAAAGTACGACCACTTTTTCGAAAAATAACACCCTCTTGTGGTGGGCAAATCGCTAGTGTATGCGAAATGCACTAAACAAGTTGTAATGATCAATACAATATGGTCAATAGTCCACCATCGGCAAATAGCAAACAACAAGTCCACAAGAAAAAGTACTGACCAAGAAGGTCATCCAATCTCATATATGTGTGTCACACCGACCAAACAGGTCAGTTGACATGTATAACGTTATACGAATAAATACCTCTCTACAACTAGATCATGGTAGACATGTATAGAAAGAAAGTAAAGTAAATAACTATGAAGTCAAGTGGTGATACGTGCTCAACATGCAAGATATGTATAACAAGTAAAAAGGGAAAGAATGAACGTCACTGAGCTAGCACCACTTGTAGTGCACCGGCTTCGCAAATAGCAAAGTGCGGTTAAATTACTCCGAGCATGTCCAGAGTGTTATTAAGAATGAATTTGGAGTGTTTTGGTTCGAAACAAAAATCTTCGGATCAAAAGTGAGTTGAGAATGTAGCAAGCTGAAACTAGGTGTTTCGGTTTGAACTTTGGCCAAATTGGGCAAAGTGCAATGAGAACGTGTTTTAAAGGTGTTTCCCACGGTGCGTGCAAAATTTCAGGCAAAACCGAGCTCATACGGTGCAAAATTGCCTTAGAAACGGACTCCGAAGGCTAAATGTGCAAAAATCTGCCTAAGTGCGGAAATTTGTACTAGGTACGGGTACGCCATTTTGGGTACCGGTACGCCATGCATTTGGTGCTGAAAATTACATAGGGTACCGGTACTGAATGCTTAGCACCGGTACGCAGTGTGCCCAAATGTAAGAAAATTGGCCAAAAATATTCTTAGTCCCTAGGTACCAGTACCAAATGTTGGGTACCAGTACCTATACAAAACATGAAATTCCAGCCCTCGGGTTGGAGGTTTCGTGGGTTTAGTACCGAAACACGAAGCTCGGTACCGGAACTAAAGGCCGTGTACCGGTACTCAAACCCGAGTACCGATACCCAGTGCCCAGAATGCTGGGATAGTGAGATGAATTCTTTTGTAAGTGGGGGCATTAGGGTAATTTCAGCCCACCAGCCACCCCAAGCATAAAAGCCCCTCTCTCACTCTCTCTCCCCCTCATTCCCTCACTCTCCTATTTCTCCCCCTCTCTCTCTCTCTGCGCGTGTGAACCAGAGAAGAAAGGAAAGAAGGAAAAGAAGAAGAAGAAGATGGAGAGGAGGCTAGGGTTTGGAATTTGATCTCCAAGGAGCTTGGGGATTTCATGGTAGGCTTCAAGGGAGCCCTTCAAGAGGAGTTGGAGCTCATTCCTATTCCTCTTTTGGTCAAGAAATCCTCATAAGAGGTAAGTGTAAAATTAGGGTTCTCCTGTAGAGTACCGGGGCTAAGTATCTGTTCGGGTGTGCCCATGTGAGCATCTGGGGATGCTTGGTTAGTGTGAGTGTCGTTGGAGGCGCAAATGGCGCGAAAAACATACTCGGGACTGCAAAACAGCTGAAACTGGAGGTTTCAAAATTTTTCGAGTGTTTTAGGAAAATTCTCGGACGCCCGAAAAATAATGTTGGAATTTTTTGGACACCCGAAAAATACTGTAGTCGGCTAGGTGGGTTACTTTTGTTTTTTTGGGACGCTGGTGTGATCTGCGATTTTTTTTTTTACTGTAGTTCGGGCGCCCGAAACGTGGGTTCCTTGCTACGGGAACGGGTTAGTGTGCTGGGTGATCCGCATGGACAGCAGACCTTGGTGGTTGTGGCCTCACGTGTGGGTGGAGGTAGGTGGAAATCCATGGTTGGGATTGGTCAACAAGTCATTTCACTCTCTCTCTCCTCTAAAATCCTATTTCTTTTCTTCTTTTCTTTCTTTCTTTCTTTCTTTCTCTTGGTTACCTGCTGTAGCTACGCAGAGGGAGAGAGAAAGAAGCCACCATTATTGCACCCTCGTCCTCGTGGCAGTGAGCTTCCTGACAGCGGAGTTGGAGTTGCCCTTCTCGCCGGAGTAGCAGAATCCGACCGAGAGCGCGGCATTGGGCTTGGACCATCGCGTGGGAGAGCACGGCCTGGAGCATTGCGCACGGAAGCACCCCGAGGTTGGTTGCTGTTTCATTTTCGCAGTTCAGATTCCATCGCAGATTTTGGATTTGGAGGTTCGGATTGGGTTTTCCTTCTTCTTCTTTTTTCCCTTCCTACCTCCGTGAGCGCGCAGGCAGCTGATTGCTGCGCGTACCGAGGAGGCTAAGTGCCGCTCGGTTCACTGCGCAGGCGCGCAGTGGTGCTACGTGGGCGCGCAGAGACGCCGCGCGGGCGCTGCGCAGGCGCGCAGAGGCTCCGCGCGGGCGCTGCGCGGTTGGCGCGAGCGCGCGGGTATTGCGCAGGCGAGCGGCTGTGCGTGTGCCGAGGCTAGTTGATTGCCCAGTGCGCGCGGGGAGCTAGAGGTTGCGGCATGTGGACTTGTTGTTAGCCGAGCTTGACGTAGTTCCTTTGTTTTTCTTTTCTTTTCTCTCTAAGTGCTGTGAGTAGCAGCAGCGGATCGCGCGGATTGCAGGAGTCTGGTTCGTTGCCGAGGTGCTGTGCAGAGCCGCGGGGAGCAGGGCCAGCGCGCTCAGTGAGCTTGGTACCGCGCGAGCTGTGATGATCCGGAATTCTACAGGGCTGTTACAGTGTGATCGGCAGCTTCTGGAGGCCTACGGGGCATGTCGGCGGTGTTCGTGCGCCAATTTGGACTCAAGTGATGAATTTCGGGCTTAAAATGGATCACGTGGGTGATCGGGGGGACCCCGTCGGATGTTTAGAGGTGTTTTCGCGCAAATCGGATATCAAATTTGGACTCGGCACGAAATTCAGATTGAAAACGCCTTTCCGGGAGCCTCCGGCGATTTATCGGATGGGAATTTGGCGAAACGGACGTCAAATTCGGATTCAGCGCGCGAAAACGGTCAAAACGGACTACCCACTTGTATTTTTGGTGCTCGGGTACTGTTCACTGCCGGAACAGTAACTCCGGCGATAGCCGGCGGCCGGAGCGGCGGCGGGCAGCGTCGGCGGGGCGCGGCGCGGCCTCGGGCAGGCGGAACGGCGGCGGCACGCGGCGCGGGGAGGGCGCGGGCAGCGCGCGGGCGCGCGGGCAGGCGGGCGGTCCACGCGGCCGACGTGCACCGAGGCGGGGGACACGTGGCAGTTTCCTATAGGCTGGCTCACGGCACGCGGTCTACGGAATATTCAGATTGCTCATGGTTCATGATGCACCGGGCTTGGACACGTGGCAGGTTTCTGTTGGCCTCGGTCCGCAGGATTTCGTGCACCGGGTGCACTAGGCATTAGCAGTGACACGTGGCGGATTCCTATTGGTTGGTCAACTGTGCGGGGACAGCTGGCGCGTCTGGGCGCGCGGTCAGGCCGGTCGGTGCCACGTGTCGAGTCCTCATTGGCTGTTTTCTGTGTTTCCTGTTCGGCGGGACACAGAGGGAATTAATGGAAAAGATTTTCTGGTTTTTCCTATTGTTTCCATCCGAGGCTCATTCAAGGGCATTTTTCACCACCTTAGAGGCTTCATCTTCTCGAGGAGTGAGAAGATGAAATCTTTATGAAGAAGAGAGGAAGCATCCTGTGGAGTTTCGGATTTTTGGGCGGCACGGATTACGAGATTTCCATTTCTCCGGCACGGCGCGACGTTCCTTCATCGGTGTATCCCTTTCGTCGCATTTCAATGCGAGAGCTCTCTCGGCCTACCCCGATCACATTTTCCGGCGATTCTTGCGCCATTGGAACGGCGACTGACAGAGCTTTAATGTTGGTAATTCCTGTTTTCCCTCATTTCGCGTTTTTCGAGGATTTTTTCTGAGTTTACTGTGACACCCTTTGCTGCGATTGAGTTTTGGACAGCGGTTCGATCTTTCAGCGATATCTCCGCAACCGGACATCGGATTGAGGTGATTCAAAAGGCATTTTGCATCTACACATCGCAAGGAACATCCTCAAATTTTCCTGGATTTTTCTGGATTTTCCCCGAAGGTGAAAAAGGCATTATTTTCAGTATTTGGTGCTGAAATTTACAGTACAGAGTTCTTTGGGATAGTCCCCTTGCCGAATTTATATCTCAGTGTAGGAAACTCGGATTTGAGCGTGCAGGTACTCGTTTCGACCGGCTCGTCGCGAGGATCGCGACGGTATATTTTTGGGAATTTTCTGTGCACAACTCGCAGGTGAAAAAGGCTCAACTCTGGACTAATTACTGGAATAGCATGTTTTGAGGATAATTGTATGTTTAATTGCATGTTTTGGGGTAATTGTGAACAGTGATCGCGGCGGCTTATCTGTTTGGACTTGTGGCGTGAAAAAGAGATATTGGACAGCCTTGGGTTGCGCAATTCCAGGTGGGTGGTTGCTTTACTCCTCTTTTCGGATGTACCCACTAGGAATATTAGAGTGATCCCCTTTATTGAACATGTTGAATGGTCACCTAATGGACATGCATGCTTAACTGGATAATTGTGAGCCTATCATATGGAAAACATTATATTGGAAACTTGACATGTTGGAACTTATACATGCTTCATGGACATCGTTTTAGCATTTAACCTTGCATGAGGGAGGGGGATGTACTTTCATATTGTGATATTGTGAGGCGTCTTGTGGGAGGGTACCACTTGAGGATTTTTGGACAGGCATAGGTGGATGATTCATGTGAGGGTGATTAGCAGGTTATGGACATGTGTAGTTGGATTATGATTTAGCATGATGATTACACCCAGGTGGAGTTATTACTTGGTACACATGGTGAACCACTATTTGTCACTCCCCTTCTTTCTTCCATGAGGAGATAGGCTTGATTTCAGGGATATCTAGTTAGACCATTTCTGATCGCTACACTATATGTTGGGACTGACTTAGGAGGAACCCTATTGTCTCTTCTTCCCCTATTCCTTAGGCAGGCGGCTATTTGTTGCTCGGGTTTGAGCAGGGATCGGCATAGTGTAGCTGGGGCTTGGATTTTAGCTTTTGGGGTATTGCGGCTATTGCGGATAGTAGGCGGTTGACCGGATGTCGGATCTGGGTCAGGATTGTCATTATGGGTGTGGTTGTTAACCCTTCTTCTTTTGATTACCCGCTAGGCATTTGAGTAGCTTCTTTGATTAAAAGGATAAATGCACTTGATGTGTGGCAATGGCTGGCTTATTGTGATTAAACAGATATTGTTAGAACTTGCTTGATTGGGGATTATGATTGTAGAACAGCAGCGTCATGTTAAAGGATAAGGCTAATCAATGATTTGTGGGCTTTGGGTATGTGGCATAGGCAGGCACAGGCTATCTCATATTTACTATTCTCATACTGTTCTCTACATGCTCTGACATTATGAAGGTTATCGACATCTGTTTATCTTTATATCATCTTGGGACATTTGCATGCTTGTATGGTCACCTAGATAGGCCACCTTTTTCTGCTACACTATCATGCTGGAATTGACATAGGAGAAACCTTTTTATTATTCTTTTCTACTTTCATTTGAGGCTCTGTGTATTTGTAGCTCGTGCGCGAGCAGGGGTTTGGGATAGTGTAGTCAGGATCTTGGTTTTTGGGACAGGCAGGCTTGATGGCAGGGCATTGCGGCAACCGCGGACCTTGGGCGGTTGACCGGTGGTTACTTATGCATCAGATTGGGTATCAGGTCTCTAGTGGATGGAGTTTCCCACTATTTGTTTATCTTGCATCAGGTTGAGATCGGGTCTCCCTTTAGTGGATGGGTTTTCCCACTTTGGTCATAGTCATGATCCAGTCCTGCTGACTTTGATACTTGTTACTGAGGCACTTGACTCGTGTGGGTCGCTCCCCTCGAGTGCCACTCCGGAGTGTGCGGTTTTCAGACCTCGAGTCTTCGAGACTCTCATCCCCTATCGGTGTTATGCGTAGGCTGGCATACCCTGTTACGGCTTTTTGGTATTGGCATATTTCGTGAGTCAAGTCAGTGTGTTGAGTCGGAGTCTTAAAGGGATCAAATTGTCAATCAGCAATCAAAGACTTAGAGAAGATTCAACAAGAGCTCAAGTTGACACTCAGTGTCTTGAGTCTTGAAGATTGAAGTTGAAGAATTGTTGGATCAGTTACATCAATCTCAAGAAGAAAGTATTCACAAGGATCAGGTATGTTTAACTAAATAATTTTGGTGATCCGAATACTTTCTTATAGTATAGAAACACTTGGATGAATTTTTAATTGCATAAAAATCAAAAACTGGACATGGGACATGTTCAGGATCCGGATCAGACAATCCAATCCGGATCCCGAAGGGTGATTGTTCATTGGCAATTTCAATCCGGATCCTAGGCCATTCCGATCCGGATCCCGAACATGGGACTTTGCTGAATTGCATGAACGATCCGGATCGGACCTTGCAATCCGGATCCCGAACCCTTGGTTTTCTGGAATCGTCAATCTCGTTACGACGATCCGGATCGCAGTAAATCCGATCCGGATCGCCGTCCTGAAAATTTCCAGATAAGGTATGTTTTTGATTCTTATCTCTTTCCAAAGGTTTCTAAACTATAAATAGACATTTAGGGTTTCTCAAAAACGGGGGTGCTACGGCCGATCAATTTCTAAAACACTTGAGAGCAACCCTAGAGGCTAGGTTTTTATCGTTCTTCTTTATAGCCTCTTTTAGGTCAATTCGATGGTTCTTTCAAGAACATATCTTTTGTCGAATTGATCTAATCTTTGCTTAGAGATTTTTCCCATGGATCTTCATTGATAATCTAAGCAAAGGATCACCATCGAAGTCAATATTCTTATCGACTGAGTTTGCGTCGTGGATTCGACGTGGCATCGTGGATTCGGTGTGCTAAAGGCGTTTCGTGGATTCGAAACGTGTGCTCGTGGATTCGAGTGGCGTTCGTGGATTCGAACGTGCGCAGTGGACGTGCAAACGGTGGAGCGCGAGGTCCAAGAAATTGAAGGAGGGGTTAAATCCGTGGAGACGGTAATCACCTTGTTATTCTTCTTTTCTTAGGGATTGTTATTGCGTGGATATCCAACCGGTCAGCGCAAGGTCCGAAGAAGCTGAAGGAGGGGTTGAGTCCGTGGAGTCGGTAATCACCTTGTTATTCTTCTATTCTTAGTGGATTGTTATTGCGTGTTGGTCCCGTGGTTTTTCTCCTGAATTGGAGTTTCCACGTATATCTCGGTGTGCTGTTTTTTATTTCCGCATTGGTTTTTATTTTGCACCGAGATTTGGTTTTATAAGTATTACACCTATTCACCCCCCCTCTAGTTGTTTGATAGTACCTATTTAGATCCTTGTGGATCCTATAAAAACCAACAATTGGTATCAGAGCGGGTTTTAGGTTTATCTATCATGATGGGTGAAAGTGGTAATATTTATAGACCTCCTCTTTTTGATGGGACTAATTATGCTTATTGGAAAGTGCGGATGAGAGCTTTTCTCATCGCAATTGATGAGCGGGTATGGCAATCCGTGGAATACGGTTGGGTGCATCCTGTTGAGGAAGTAGGAAATTCTACTACCCCAAAACCTCGCTCTAGATGGTCCAAAGAGGAATTTGAAAGATCTTCTTACAATGGGAAAGGTATGAACGCTTTATTTAATTCTCTTTCCTCGACTGAGTTCACACGAATTTCCGCGTGTGAAACCGCGAAGGAAATTTGGGATATTCTCAAAATTACACATGAGGGTACTAATCTTGTAAAAATTCAAAAGCTCCAGATGCTTACAAGTCAATTTGACTCTATTCATATGGAAGAGCATGAATTGTTTACAGATTATTACACTAGACTTCAAGATGTAATTAATACATGTGCTAATTTAGGAGAAAAGATCCCGGAGCCGAAAATTGTAAGAAAGATACTTCGGACTCTTCCGGAACGGTTTAGGGCAAAGGTTACCGCCATTGAAACCGTTAGTCATCCGGATGAGATGAGTGTAGAGGAATTAGTAGGCGCTTTGCAAACTTATGAAATGACTTTTCCTACTAATCAAGTTTCTTCCAAGTCTTCTTCTAAGCTTACAGGTATTGCATTCAAATCAACAAAGGAAGAAGATAGCGAATCGAGTTCCGACGATGAAATCTCTTTTGCCGATTTTGAAGAACAATTGGCGCGGATCACAAAGAAATTTCGTCGGAAGTTTTGGAAGAATCGAACCGATGGATCTTCATCCACGAAACCTTCTAAAGGATCATCGGGTTCTAAATCCTCTAACCTCAAAGGCGTTGCAAAACCTTCTAAAGAAAAAGAAAAAGAAGATTTCGAAGGGGAAATCCAATGCTATCGATGCAAAGGCTACGGCCATTTTTCAACGGATTGTCCTTCTCCGAAATCATATAAAAAGAAGGCTTTGCAAGCGAAAACTTGGGACGATTCTACTTCTAATGAATCGACCTCAAGAAAAGAGGAAAACACCGTTGCTTTTCATACCTCTAAAATTCCCTCTTCTAATTTGTGTTTATCATCTTTAGTCACTGACTCTACTCCTTTGATTTTGTATGAAACATCAACAACCGGCGGAGAGTCATCAAGTGAGGGGGAGTCGGACGAAGAAGAACTCGTTGAGGCATATGAACAACTTCTTACGGAATCAAAGAAGATGGCCAAACATATTAAGAAGTTGAGGAAGCAACGACTTGAGATTCAAGACGAGAATCAAGCTTTAAAGATCAAACTCCATGATCTCGAGGAGGAACGAGAACGTTTATTGAAAAACAATAAAATCCTCCAAGAAGAGCGAAACCAATCGGAGACAAACGCTAAATCATATATGGACAAGATTGGTTTTCTTGAAAAACAGTTTGAAGAGGTTCATGTCACCAACCAAGCTTTGACTAAGCAAGTTCATGAACTCAAATCCGACATACAAAGGATTTCAACCGGTTCGAAGAAACATGATTGTATGTCCGGACTAGGTCAAACAAGCAAGGTTGGTTTGGGATTCAAAAAGGACCAAACTGTGCATGCTTCAAGTTCCACAATGAAATTGAAAGGAAGAACTTGTCACTTATGTGGGCTTGAAGGACATTTGGTGAAGAATTGCCCGAAAAAGAGAAAGAAGAATCCTTCGGCAACTTCATCTACGGAGCGAACTCAACGGAATCAAAAGACACATCAAGTCAAAGGAGTTCACTCAACCCACCAAAGGTCTGAGCCACATCATCAATCATACAAGTGGATCATTGCGAGGCAAAGACCTAAGATGGATCAACAGTCAAAGCGGACAACCCCCGGCCACAACGAATCAAGACAACCCAAAATCCAGCGATTTTGGATTCGGAAAGGTGATATCTTTCCTTGTCTTAAGTTTTAAATTGCTTTTGACTGTATGTAATGCTTTGATTGGTTTTCCTTTCATATTTTTCTAAATCTTTGCATTACATGGTTTTCAATGCTCTTGGTTTTATGTTTTGTTCTTGAACAAAAGGGTTTTAACGAACAAGTGCATTGAATAAAAAGGGCTTCACGTTCATTCACTCCAAATTAATTTTATATGGATTATCAACTTTACTCCATAATCATAATCTTGAAGATACTTCATTATAGGAGTTTTTGATATTATAAGCATCAAATTTTAGAAATCATGTGTGATCTTTAGATGCTTAATCTATCTCGGTTGTGTGAATTCATTGTGATAAATGTGAGACAACCGATAGGCTAAGATTTGGGATTTAATTCTTTCACGTAAGAGATTACATTCTTACAAGGGTAAATAAATGAATTATAAAAGATGTGGAAAGAGTTACATCCGAAAGGAGTGTGAAAACTACCACCACATGTAGGAAAGAGCTGCCACCCCGGTCGTCCGGTTTGTGTGTGAAGCTACCACATGTTATGGATGCTTGAAATTTTTTTTTTAAATTTAATTTTTAGTTGAAGCATTTGGAGATTTATATTCAAAGTTCTTATTTTGAACAATCTCCTGGTTGGTATAAGGTGGGATAGTTAAAAAGATGCTCAAAGAGCCACCCTTAGGTATTTTAGTGCTTATCTCAAATTTGAAAGGGTAAAATTCAAAATTGATGTCGTTTGGAAATCTCCGTAAGTCATCTTTGTAAATCCGTTACATCTTGATAGAGTTTGGATCTCAAGATTATTTTTGATGACTTGTGTTTGATGAATATAACATGAAAAACTGTTTATAATGATTTATCTTTGTTTTTCATGATTTAGGAGTAAATCTTTTTAATTTTGTGAAATTAATTGGATTGAATGGCATCTGTGTGATCTCATAATATTTCAAAGCACTTAAATTGTTTTCTTGATGGAACACAAATCGGTATTTGAAAAGATTCCAAAATCTGGATTTGTTTCAAGAAATTATTTGATTTTTGCTTTCTGGTACCGGTACGCAATCTGCATTTTTGTTATATACCGGAACTGAGCTTTTATCTCTCTTTCTCTATGAACTAATGTTGTTAGATTTCCTTTTGTCTTTTAATTTCACTGTTTGACAATTTGTGACAAAAAGGGGGAGAAGAGAATGACGGAGATGAGGAGATGAGATCATCGAGAAGAGATAGGACAAACAAAAAAGGGGGAGAACAGAGATGCTCAAGAAAGGGGGAGAACATGGAGAACATGTTAGAGATGCTCAAGATAGGGAGATAAAGAAAAGATTGAAAGAGCCGAAAAACAAAAGAACCAAAAGGACGAATCAAATGTAGGATTTTAATTTCTAACGACTAACGTTTGATTTTGTTTGGAGTTTTGTTTTGCAGGAATTACAACACTTTAAGACTACAAGTCCTAAGTCATAGAGTATGTTCTAGGACTGTTTGGTTCAAATGTAATTTTGTATTTATTGGATCTTTCACGCAAAGAAAATCAATGTTTTGGTGATAACATTGAATTTCGATTTTTGGTTTAAGATGAGTGACTTGAGCGCTTTTATGTATTTTTGGGTTTTGTCACGAAATTGCCAAAGGGGGAGATTGTTACGGCTTTTTGGTATTGGCATATTTCGTGAGTCAAGTCAGTGTGTTGAGTCGGAGTCTTAAAGGGATCAAATTGTCAATCAGCAATCAAAGACTTAGAGAAGATTCAACAAGAGCTCAAGTTGACACTCAGTGTCTTGAGTCTTGAAGATTGAAGTTGAAGAATTGTTGGATCAGTTACATCAATCTCAAGAAGAAAGTATTCACAAGGATCAGGTATGTTTAACTAAATAATTTTGGTGATCCGAATACTTTCTTATAGTATAGAAACACTTGGATGAATTTTTAATTGCATAAAAATCAAAAACTGGACATGGGACATGTTCAGGATCCGGATCAGACAATCCAATCCGGATCCCGAAGGGTGATTGTTCATTGGCAATTTCAATCCGGATCCTAGGCCATTCCGATCCGGATCCCGAACATGGGACTTTGCTGAATTGCATGAACGATCCGGATCGGACCTTGCAATCCGGATCCCGAACCCTTGGTTTTCTGGAATCGTCAATCTCGTTACGACGATCCGGATCGCAGTAAATCCGATCCGGATCGCCGTCCTGAAAATTTCCAGATAAGGTATGTTTTTGATTCTTATCTCTTTCCAAAGGTTTCTAAACTATAAATAGACATTTAGGGTTTCTCAAAAACGGGGGTGCTACGGCCGATCAATTTCTAAAACACTTGAGAGCAACCCTAGAGGCTAGGTTTTTATCGTTCTTCTTTATAGCCTCTTTTAGGTCAATTCGATGGTTCTTTCAAGAACATATCTTTTGTCGAATTGATCTAATCTTTGCTTAGAGATTTTTCCCATGGATCTTCATTGATAATCTAAGCAAAGGATCACCATCGAAGTCAATATTCTTATCGACTGAGTTTGCGTCGTGGATTCGACGTGGCATCGTGGATTCGGTGTGCTAAAGGCGTTTCGTGGATTCGAAACGTGTGCTCGTGGATTCGAGTGGCGTTCGTGGATTCGAACGTGCGCAGTGGACGTGCAAACGGTGGAGCGCGAGGTCCAAGAAATTGAAGGAGGGGTTAAATCCGTGGAGACGGTAATCACCTTGTTATTCTTCTTTTCTTAGGGATTGTTATTGCGTGGATATCCAACCGGTCAGCGCAAGGTCCGAAGAAGCTGAAGGAGGGGTTGAGTCCGTGGAGTCGGTAATCACCTTGTTATTCTTCTATTCTTAGTGGATTGTTATTGCGTGTTGGTCCCGTGGTTTTTCTCCTGGATTGGAGTTTCCACGTATATCTCGGTGTGCTGTTTTTTATTTCCGCATTGGTTTTTATTTTGCACTGAGATTTGGTTTTATAAGTATTACACCTATTCACCCCCCCTCTAGTTGTTTGATAGTACCTATTTAGATCCTTGTGGATCCTATAAAAACCAACATACCCGATTTGGCAGGCAGAGCAGGCAGTACTAGTGTTTACTGGTGGTCAGATTGGGTTTATTCAGGCAGGCATTTGTATTCTGAGGCATACATTCAGCTATTCTTTTAGCTCAGTTTTAGAGGCATTCTAGTGGTAGCTTTTCATCAGGAGTCATACTCATTGCATACCACCCTTATTCCTTTTGCCTCTGGTAGACCTAGTGGGCGTGTCAGAGTTGAGGTTTTACCCACTAGGGGAGGCTACTGGTTTACTAGTAGTCTCACCCCCATTCTTCTTTCCTCTTTTTCTTCTCCCTTGTTTTGCAGTGTCTTCTGTGGGTGCTACTGGGCTTACAGTGGCGGGTCGAGGAGAGAGGACGGCTGAGTAGATAGATCCCGAGGCAGGATGAGCACGTTAGCTGGACTGTTGGTGTACCCATGTTTCCTCAGACGGTAGTACTTTCACTTTTGGGACTGGCTTTCGCCAGCAGGTTGTATTTATTTTGTGAGCTGGGAGAGACTGCTGTATCATTTATATACAGATGTATTGTATTTTATTTCCAGCTTCAGTCTGAGATGCATTAGTTTTAGTTCAGCTCTGTTTTTATTGCTCTTTTATTATATCTCTTATATCTGAGCAGGTTACTGGCGCTTCGTGTACACGGGAAATACCGTGTGCACGGCGGATCTGTGGACGGGCCCGGGTTCTGGTTTACACCCGGGGCATGACAAATTTAGTTGGTATCAGAGCTTAGGGATAGGTCGGTTGGGACTTAGGAAACCCTAGGCTTTTAGCAGACCCTAGGATGATAGGACGCGAGAGACGCGACACCTTGCGAAAGTCGGCGATTTATTTGTTTTACTCTTCCTGTGAGTGAAGAGGGATCGACATACTCTATTTCTGTGGGACAGTATGTTGGCTGCAGACAACATAAGGTTACAGAAATAGAAGGATGTCTTTGACTTTCGCTAGATTGGGTCGAGTGTTTGGGGTGTGCTGATTTGCGGTTTGTCGTGGCGAGCGGTGTCTCCCCGACGTTGGGCCTTGACCCGGGCGCACCTTAGTGCGGCAGTTGGGTCTGAGCTAGTTGTTTCAGGCCGGATACCGGATTAGAGTCAGAGGACTCCGGACCCACATGACAGGATTGTCAGAGGCCTATCAGCGGCAGAGTGAGCGAGCATCTGGTTTTAGCGACACAGTTGTCGGAGCAGCGGGCAGCTCGACAGTGCTTCTTTCTGAGACCACCCGGATGCAGTATCCTCAGGGGCGAGGATTTCTGTAGTACTGATGGAGTGAGTAGCCCCTCCGTGCCAATGGTTAGTGCCGGAGCGCCGAGGCAGGGTGGATTGTTGACAGCGGAGGAGCTGTGGGACACCATTGATCAGTTGAGCCAGTTTCGGCAGATAAACCACCCGATTCATAGGATTAAGTTTGGAGCCTCTCGGGGTAAAATCGTGGTTGGTGGTGATGGAAAGACTGCTTGAGAGCCTTCTGGTGTCAAAAGGGTTTACGCAGTTATCGAACTGCGCGCTCTCTGATTTAGGGGGGACAAGGCGCATAGGATATGCTTTACGGTGAGTGGATTTCGTCAGGATACCTTTCAGGTTATTTGATTTCTCCGTTTTGGATTTTGGATGCCTCGATAGAGTAGGCATTGTGTATGGAGCGTAGCGTTGCAGTTTCTTTGGATAGGGGTCTGCCGCCAGAGGCGAGTCTGGGATAGAGGCGCTTGGCGCTAGGTGTTGGAGGACAGGTCGGCCGGCAAGGACATTTCGTTTTCCTTCCAGGATGGTGGATATCTTTGTGGATGGATTATGTAAAGCTTACCCAAGGGGGATGTTACCCTTGGTGATTGATAACATGCATGTTTGGGGTACAACATATGTGGTTGAGGGGTGAGCTTAGTAAGGATACTTGTATAAGGAATTGCACGAGTTGATTGTGCGTTGTCGTGTGACGATGATATCCAGGTGGATTTCTGAGACGTCAGAGGTCGGGTGGACCCCGATGGCCGCATCAGCTTTTATCAGAGTGGCGCAGCAGTAGCGTGGATTGGCTGTCTGCGAGTGACCACATTCGTCGCCTCAGTGTGAGCAGGGACGGAGGTCGAGCTCCCTTTGTGATTAGTCTTGATTTTCAGGCAGACTGAGCGGCGATCACTTGCGTCATGCGGATTAGTCTATGCCGACCGGTTGGAGGGCGTCATGATAGTGGATCGAGTGTCGCCGGTGTGATTTCATCACAGCAGTCAGAGTTAGAGCATGTTGCAGTCCGGCATGGACTCGAGGCAGAGTTGTTGCCCCGTGCACTAGCGGTACGGGTTACTGTTGGTATTGTGCAGGTGGGGAAGGCTTGTGGATCATATCCAGTGCAGTAGAGGCCGTAAGTTATGCCGGCAGACTTATTGGTATTTGTGGCCGTTCGGTATTTAGACCCAGTGCTTGGGACTGGTTGGCATAGTGCCACAGGATGTTTGACTGCTGAGAGAAGGGACCTTGTTTTCTGCGAGGCAGACAATAGAAGGCTTGTTTGTTGCGACTGTTTGGGTACTCAGGTTACAGCGATAGTGTGAAAGGTGCCTACGGCGGCACCGGGACGTAAGGATATTCTTGTTGCCGTGAGATCCCGGGTGTGATTCCACCTGAGCTGATGATGATGCCGCCGGTTAGGGAAATTGTGATTTCGATTGACGTGGTTCTGGGAACCACGCCTACCTCGATAGCACCTCGTTATATATCATTTGTAGATGCTGTGGCAAGGTCTGTGAGGATAAAGTTTTATGCTAAATAGTTTTGGTACAAGTTTTAGCTTTGAGAGCACATCTTCCTGGATTACGTATTTAGCCGCAGGGGCGGCGGTGGAAGTCCGGTCAAAATAGATGCTATTTGAGATGGGCCGAGATCGGCAGTTACTATTGAGGTGAGGGGCTTTTGGACCGGATGGTGCCAGCAGAGTTTAACGAGCGGATGGTAAGATTGGTACCAGCGCCGATTTTAGTTTGGTCAGCGGAGGAAGATGGACTTGCGAGTGATAGTGATACCTCCCATAGTGGCTATGGACCTACCATTGGATTTTGATGAGCATCCAGGATCACCCCGACCGGGCCACTGTGGTGGCGGATACCTAAAGCAGAAGAGCTAAATTGGGAGTTGAGTTTGACGGTTCCATAGCTGGCGCTGTGTGGGACCATGGTGGTGTACAGGGCTTGAGATTGTGTCCCAGGGGATCCCTTTTGAGGATAGGCTGCGGCTGAGCAATCTACTCGTGTGGTCTGGTTTTGACAGATTAAGTTGGTATCAAACAGTGACCGAGTGAGAACCCCTGCTTGTTAGGGCCCCTTTCCTGTGCGGGTGCTTGTGTAGAGGTGTTTCGGGTCGCCCTGGTCGAGTTGGCTCTAGAGGGTGATTTTAGTGCGTGTTGCACTGGCTGTTCGTTCTTTTCCCCCAGGCTTTTGATGGAGTCCCTGAGGTTTTCCTGCGTCTCAGCTCAGGAGTGTTATGTTTTGGACTCCTCGCCCGTGATTGACTCACTTCTTTGGAGCCCTGCGAGAGTTTGGAGTACGAGGGACGCCCGTTGCGAATTCCGGCTCGTGAGATGAGGGAATTGCGCAATCGGGCTATGCCGTACTGGTTGTTGCTGTTGTTGTTGCTGAGGAGTAATCACGGGGAGTGATAGGCGACTGGAGAGCGGGAGACGGCGGTGTTGAGTACTTACCCCTGGTTTCTGAGACTCCTTGAGAGTTGCTTTAGTTTCGAGGACGAAACTTTCTTTTAGTGGGGGAGGATGTGATGATCCGGAATTCTACAGGGCTGTTACAGTGTGATCGGCAGCTTCTGGAGGCCTACGGGGCATGTCGGCGGTGTTCGTGCGCCAATTTGGACTCAAGTGATGAATTTCGAGCTTAAAATGGATCACGTGGGTGATCGGGGGGACCCCGTCGGATGTTTAGAGGTGTTTTCGCGCAAATCGGATATCAAATTTGGACTCGGCACGAAATTCGGATTGAAAACGCCTTTCCGGGAGCCTCCGGCGATTTATCCGATGGGAATTTGGCGAAACGGACGTCAAATTCGGATTCAGCGCGCGAAAACGGTCAAAACGGACTACCCACTTGTATTTTTGGTGCTCGGGTACTGTTCACTGCCGGAACAGTAACTCCGGCGATAGCCGGCGGCCGGAGCGGCGGGGGGCAGCGTCGGCGGGCGGCGGCGCGGCCTCGGGCAGGCGGAACGGCGGCGGCACGCGGCGCGGGCAGGGCGCGGGCAGCGCGCGGGCGCGCGGGCAGGCGGGCGGTCCACGCGGCCGACGTGCACCGAGGCGGGGGACACGTGGCAGTTTCCTATAGGCTGGCTCACGGCACGCGGTCTACGGAATATTCAGATTGCTCATGGTTCATGGTGCACCGGGCTTGGACACGTGGCAGGTTTCTGTTGGGTCGGTCCGCAGGATTTCGTGCACCGGGTGCACTAGGCATTAGCAGTGACACGTGGCGGATTCCTATTGGTTGGTCAACTGTGCGGGGACAGCTGGCGCGTCTGGGCGCGCGGTCAGGCCGGTCGGTGCCACGTGTCGAGTCCTCATTGGCTGTTTTCTGTGTTTCCTGTTCGGCGGGACACAGAGGGAATTAATGGAAAAGATTTTCTGGTTTTTCCTATTGTTTCCATCCGAGGCTCATTCAAGGGCATTTTTCACCACCTTAGAGGCTTCATCTTCTCGAGGAGTGAGAAGATGAAATCTTTATGAAGAAGAGAGGAAGCATCCTGTGGAGTTTCGGATTTTTGGGCGGCACGGATTACGAGATTTCCATTTCTCCGGCACGGCGCGACGTTCCTTCATCGGTGTATCCCTTTCGTCGCATTTCAATGCGAGAGCTCTCTCGGCCTACCCCGATCACATTTTCCGGCGATTCTTGCGCCATTGGAACGGCGACTGACAGAGCTTTAATGTTGGTATTTCCTGTTTTCCCTCATTTCGCGTTTTTCGAGGAGTTTTTCTGAGTTTACTGTGACACCCTTTGCTGCGATTGAGTTTTGGACAGCGGTTCGATCTTTCAGCGATATCTCCGCAACCGGACATCGGATTGAGGTGATTCAAAAGGCATTTTGCATCTACACATCGCAAGGAACATCCTCAAATTTTCCTGGATTTTTCTGGATTTTCCCCGAAGGTGAAAAAGGCATTATTTTCAGTATTTGGTGCTGAAATTTACAGTACAGAGTTCTTTGGGATAGTCCCCTTGCCGAATTTATATCTCAGTGTAGGAAACTCGGATTTGAGCGTGCAGGTACTCGTTTCGACCGGCTCGTCGCGAGGATCGCGACGGTATATTTTTGGGAATTTTCTGTGCACAACTCGCAGGTGAAAAAGGCTCAACTCTGGACTAATTACTGGAATAGCATGTTTTGAGGATAATTGTATGTTTAATTGCATGTTTTGGGGTAATTGTGAACAGTGATCGCGGCGGCTTATCTGTTTGGACTTGTGGCGTGAAAAAGAGATATTGGACAGCCTTGGGTTGCGCAATTCCAGGTGGGTGGTTGCTTTACTCCTCTTTTCGGATGTACCCACTAGGAATATTAGAGTGATCCCCTTTATTGAACATGTTGAATGGTCACCTAATGGACATGCATGCTTAACTGGATAATTGTGAGCCTATCATATGGAAAACATTATATTGGAAACTTGACATGTTGGAACTTATACATGCTTCATGGACATCGTTTTAGCATTTAACCTTGCATGAGGGAGGGGGATGTACTTTCATATTGTGATATTGTGAGGCGTCTTGTGGGAGGGTACCACTTGAGGATTTTTGGACAGGCATAGGTGGATGATTCATGTGAGGGTGATTAGCAGGTTATGGACATGTGTGGTTGGATTATGATTTAGCATGATGATTACACCCAGGTGGAGTTATTACTTGGTACACATGGTGAACCACTATTTGTCACTCCCCTTCTTTCTTCCATGAGGAGATAGGCTTGATTTCAGGGATATCTAGTTAGACCATTTCTGATCGCTACACTATATGTTGGGACTGACTTAGGAGGAACCCTATTGTCTCTTCTTCCCTTATTCCTTAGGCAGGCGGCTATTTGTTGCTCGGGTTTGAGCAGGGATCGGCATAGTGTAGCTGGGGCTTGGATTTTAGCTTTTGGGGTATTGCGGCTATTGCGGATAGTAGGCGGTTGACCGGATGTCGGATCTGGGTCAGGATTGTCATTATGGGTGTGGTTGTTAACCCTTCTTCTTTTGATTACCCGCTAGGCATTTGAGTAGCTTCTTTGATTAAAAGGATAAATGCACTTGATGTGTGGCAATGGCAGGCTTATTGTGATTAAACAGATATTGTTAGAACTTGCTTGATTGGGGATTATGATTGTAGAACAGCAGCGTCATGTTAAAGGATAAGGCTAATCAATGATTTGTGGGCTTTGGGTATGTGGCATAGGCAGGCACAGGCTATCTCATATTTACTATTCTCATACTGTTCTCTACATGCTCTGACATTATGAAGGTTATCGACATCTGTTTATCTTTATATCATCTTGGGACATTTGCATGCTTGTATGGTCACCTAGATAGGCCACCTTTTTCTGCTACACTATCATGCTGGAATTGACATAGGAGAAACCTTTTTATTATTCTTTTCTACTTTCATTTGAGGCTCTGTGTATTTGTAGCTCGTGCGCGAGCAGGGGTTTGGGATAGTGTAGTCAGGATCTTGGTTTTTGGGACAGGCAGGCTTGATGGCAGGGCATTGCGGCAACCGCGGACCTTGGGCGGTTGACCGGTGGTTACTTATGCATCAGATTGGGTATCAGGTCTCTAATGGATGGAGTTTCCCACTATTTGTTTATCTTGCATCAGGTTGAGATCGGGTCTCCCTTTAGTGGATGGGTTTTCCCACTTTGGTCATAGTCATGATCCAGTCCTGCTGACTTTGATACTTGTTACTGAGGCACTTGACTCGTGTGGGTCGCTCCCCTCGAGTGCCACTCCGGAGTGTGCGGTTTTCAGACCTCGAGTCTTCGAGACTCTCATCCCCTATCGGTGTTATGCGTAGGCTGGCATACCCGATTTGGCAGGCAGAGCAGGCAGTACTAGTGTTTACTGGTGGTCAGATTGGGTTTATTCAGGCAGGCATTTGTATTCTGAGGCATACATTCAGCTATTCTTTTAGCTCAGTTTTAGAGGCATTCTAGTGGTAGCTTTTCATTAGGAGTCATACTCATTGCATACCACCTTTATTCCTTTTGCCTCTGGTAGACCTAGTGGGCGTGTCAGAGTTGAGGTTTTACCCACTAGGGGAGGCTACTGGTTTACTAGTAGTCTCACCCCCATTCTTCTTTCCTCTTTTTCTTCTCCCTTGTTTTGAAGTGTCTTCTGCGGGTGCTACTGGGCTTACAGTGGCGGGTCGAGGAGAGAGGACGGCTGAGTAGATAGATCCCGAGGCAGGATGAGCACGTTAGCTGGACTGTTGGTGTACCCATGTTTCCTCAGACGGTAGTACTTTCACTTTTGGGACTGGCTTTCGCCAGCAGGTTGTATTTATTTTGTGAGCTGGGAGAGACTGCTGTATCATTTATATACAGATGTATTGTATTTTATTTCCAGCTTCAGTCTGAGATGCATTAGTTTTAGTTCAGCTATGTTTTTATTGCTCTTTTATTATATCTCTTATATCTGAGCAGGTTACTGGCGCTTCGTGTACACGGGAAATACCGTGTGCACGGCGGATCTGTGGACGGGTCCGGGTTCTGGTTTACACCCGGGGCGTGACACGAGCAGTTGGAGCTTGTGGAGTGTGTGTGTGGGTATGTGTATTTTAAGTGTGCTGTTTGTGTTGTGGTGGACTTGGAGTGGGCTGAGGGCACTTGTTTAGTGCTGTGAGATTTTAGAAGGTCCTGTAAGCATTTAGGGTGCTGTGAACTTGTGGCAAAGGTGAAAGCGACCATGCGCCGAAGAAGCAGCTTCAGTAGATTTTCTTCAGTGAGCGAGCCGCACTACACCGACTTCGCGTTTGCCTACGGAAAGCATTTCAGGTGGGTTGGAAGTCTTCCAAACTTTGTGGAATGCCCCTAATGCTTCTGTATGCAATGTTATTTTGTATGTCTAGTATGTATTTTATTAGAATGAAAAATCTGATAGTTGCCTGGATTATTGCAGAATAATAATCTGTACCCCTAATTATTTTATTTGGACTTTGGACATCATATGACACTAGCCGGTATAGTTAGTTGGTATTTTATCTGCATCTGAACCAATTTAAAAATCACCGAACTGGTTTTAATGGAAAATTGACTTTAAAAATATTCTTTTAATTTATTAGATCGCCCAGAGGGGTTGGATGGGTTCAGGGTGCATGTACCCTCGTGCCTGGGGGCCGAGTGAATTTTTACTTGACTCCGTGGAGAGTTTCTAGTGTCTTGGGGGTTTCATGGGCTTTATCAGATTGAGTCGTGGAAGGTTCTCCGACCTAGACATGATTGTGGGATTTTGGGGCATACGAGTTTCCGATCTGTTTGATCGAGGATTTAGCCTGCAGATGCCGCTTATTTATGCCAGATGAGACACGCTTGTTCCTCGGTGGGGTCGCTCCCCTCGAGTTGCCGCTCCGAATGCGATGATGATGCGCCTGATGAGGCTGCTGTGTGTGGTACGTGATAGTCCGATTGGACACCCTTGTTGGTTTTTATAGGATCCACCAGGATCTAAATAGGTACTATCAAACAACTAGAGGGGGGGTGAATAGGTGTAATACTTAAAAACTCAATCTCAGTGCAAAATAAAAACCAATGCGGAAAATAAAAACAGCACACCGAGATTTACGTGGAAACTCCAATCCAGGAGAAAAACCACGGGACCAACACGCAATAACAATCCACTAAGAATAGAAGAATAACAAGGTGATTACCGACTCCATGGACTCAACCCCTCCTTCAGCTTCTTCGGACCTCGCGCTGACCGGTTGGATATCCACGCAATAACAATCCCTAAGAAAAGAAGAATAACAAGGTGATTACCGTCTCCACGGATTTAACCCCTCCTTCAATTTCTTGGACCTCGCGCTCCACCGTTTTGCCCGTCCACTGCTCACGTTCGAATCCACGAACGCACGCTTCGAATCCACGAAACGCCTTTAGCACACCGAATCCACGATGCCACGTCGAATCCACGACGCAAACTCAGTCGATAAGAATATTGACTTCGATGGTGATCCTTTGCTTAGATTATCAATGAAGAACCGTAGAAGAAATCTCTAAGCAAAGATTAGATCAATTCGACCAAAGATATGTTCTTGAAGGAACCATCGAATTGACCTAAAAGAGGCTATAAAGAAGAACGATAAAAACCTAGCCTCTAGGGTTGCTCTCAAGTGTTTTATAAATTAATCGGTAGAGAACACACGTTCTTGAGAAACCCTAAATGTCTATTTATAGTTTAGAAACCTTTGGAAAGAGATAAGAATCAAAAACATACCTTATCTGGAAATTTTCAGGATGGCGATCCGGATCGGATTTACTGCGATCCGGATCGTCGTAACGAGATTGACGATTCCAGAAAACCAAGGGTTCGGGATCCGGATTGCATTGCCCGATCCGGATCGTTCATACAAATCAGAAAACTTAACATTCGGGATCCGGATCGGAAATTGCATGGATCCGGATCGAAGTCTTGTATGAAGCAACAACCTTCGGGATCCGGATCGTTGGCTCTAATCCGGATCCTGAACAAGTCCGAACACCAGTTTTTGATTATTATGCAATTAAAAGTTCATCCAAGTGTTTCTACACTATAAGAAAGTATTCGGATCACCACAATTATTTAGTTAAACATACCTGATCCTCTTGAATACTTTCTTCTTGAGATTGATGCAACTGATCCACAATTCTTCAACTTCAATCTTCAAGACTCAAGACACTGAGTGTCAACTTGAGCTCTTGTTGAATCTTCTCTAAGTCTTTGATTGCTGATTGACAATTTGATCCCTTTAAGACTCCGACTCAACTCACTGACTTGACTCACGAAATATGCCAACACCAAAATGCCGTAACAATCTCCCCCTTTGGCAATTTCGTGACAAAACCCAAACATACATAAAAACGCTCAAGTCACTCATCTTAAACCAAAAAATCGAAACTCAATGTCATCACCAAAACATTGATTTTCTTTGCGTGAAAGATCCAATAAATACAAAATTACATTTGAACCAAACAGTCCTAGAACATACTCTATGACTTAGGACTTGGAGTCTTAAAGTGATGTAATTCCTGCAAAACCAAAACTCCAAACAAAATCAAACGTTAGTCGTTAGAAATTAGAATCCTACATTTGATCCGTCTTGCTTTTGGTTCTTTTGTTTTTTCTTTGTCTCCCCCTATCTTGAGCATCTCTAACATGTTCTCCATGTTCTCCCCCTTTGTGATACGATCATCATTTTCCGTTCTCCCCCTATTTCTCTTCTCCCCCTTTTTGTCACAAATTGTCAAACAGTGAACATACTAGACAAAAGGAAATCACTAACAACATTAGTTCATAGAGAAAGAGAGATAAAAGCTCAGTTCTGGTATATAATAAAAATGCAGATTGCGTACCTGTACCAGAAAGCAAGAATCAAATAATTTCTTGAAACAAATCCAGATTTTAGAATCTTTTCAAATACCGATTTGTATTCCATCAAGAAATCAATTTAAGTGCTTTAAACAGGGAATTCACACAGATGTCATTCAATCCAATTAATTTCACAAAATTAAAAAGATTTACTCCAAAATCATGAAAAATAAAGGTAAAACATTATAAACCGTTTTTCATGTTATATTCATCAAACACAAGTCATCAAAAATAATCTTGAGATCCAAACTCTATCAAGATGTAACGGATTTACAAAGATGACTTACGGAGATTTCCAAATGACATCAATTCTGAATTTTTACCCTTTCAAATTTGAGATAAGCACTAAAATACCTAAGGGTGGCTCTTTGAGCATCTTTCAACTATTCCACCTTATACCAACCAGGAGATTGTTCAAAATATAAGAGTTTTGCATATAAATCTCCAAATGCTTCAACTAAAGATTTTCTCATAAAATACTATCAAGCATCCATAACATGTGGTAGCTTCACACACAAACCGGACGACCGGGGTGGCAGCTCTTTCCAGCATGTGGTGGTAGTTTTCACACTCCTTTCGGATGTAACTCTTTCCACATCTTTTGCAAATCATTTCAATACCCTTGTAAGAATGCAATCTCTTACGTGAAAGAATTAAATCCCAAATTTTAGTCTATAGGTTGTCTCACGTTTATCACAATGAATTCACACAACCGAGATAGATTAAGCATCTAAAGATCACACATGATTTCTAAAATTTGATGCTTATAATATCAAAAACTCCTATAATGAAGTATCTTCAAGATTATAATTATGGAGTAAAGTTGATAATCCAAATAAAATTAATTTGGAGTGAATAAACGTGAAGCCCTTTTTATTCAATGCACTTGTTCAGTAAAAACCCTTTTGTTCAAAAACAAAGTATAAAAACGAAGAGCATTGAAAAAAAAACATGTAATGCAAAGATTAAGAATGAAATGAAGGGAAAATCAATCAAAGCATTACATACAGTCATAAGCTATTTAGAACTTAAGACAAGGAAAGATATCACCTTTCCGAATCCAAAATCGCTGGATTTTGGGTTGTCTTGATTCGTTGTGGCCGGGGGTTGTCCGCTTTGACTGTTGGTCCACCTTAGGTCTTTGCCTCGTAGTGATCCACTTGTATGATTGATGTTGTGGCTCGGACCTTTGGTGGGTTGAGTGAACTCCTTTGACTTGATGTGTCTTTTGATTCCGTTGAGTTCGCTCCGTAGATGAAGTTGCCGAAGAATTCTTCTTTCTCTTTTTCGGGCAATCCTTCACCAAATGTCCTTCAAGTCCACATAGGTGACAAGTTCTTCCTTTCAATTTAGTTGTGGAACTTGAAGCCTTCACAGTTTGGTTCTTTTTAAATCCCAAACCAACCTTGCTTGATTGACCTAATCCGGACATACAATCAAGTTTCTTGAAACCAGTTGAAAGCCTTTGTATGTCGGATTTAAGTTCATGAACTTGCTTGGTCAAAGCTTGGTTGGTGATATGAATCTCCTCAAACTGTTTTTCTAGAAAACCAATCTTATCCGTATATGATTTAGCGTTTGTCTCCGATTGGTTTAGCTTTTCTTGGAGGATTTTATTGTTATTCAATAAACGTCCTTGTTCCTCCTCGAGATCATGAAGTTTTATCTTTAAAGCATGATTCTCGTCTTGATTCTCAAGTCGTTGCTTCCTCAACTTCTTGATATGCTTGGCCATCTTCTTAGATTCCGCAAGAAGTTGTTGATATGCCTCAACGAGTTCTTCCTCGTCCGACTCCCCCTCACTTGATGACTCTCCGCCGGATGTTGATGTTTCATGCAAAATCAAAGGAATAGAGTCAGTGATTAAAGATGATAAGCAACCATTAGAAGAGGGAATATGAGAGGCATGAGAGGCAACAACTTTTTCCTCTTTACTTGAGGTCGATTCATTAGAAGTAGAATCGTCCCAAGTTTTTGCTTGCAAAGCCCTCTTTTTATATGATTTCGGAGAAGGACAATCCGTTGAAAAATGGCCGTAGCCTTTGCATCGATAGCATTGGATTTCCCCTTCGAAATCATATTTTTCTTTTTCTTTAGAAGGTTTTGCAACGCCTTTGAGGTAAGAGGATTTAGAACCCGATGATCCTTTAGATGGTTTCGTGGATGAAGATCCATCGGTTCGATTCTTCCAAAATTTCCGACGAAATTTCTTTGTGATCCGCGCCAATTGTTCTTCAAAATCGGCAAAAGAGATTTCATCGTCGGAACTTGATTCGCTATCTTCTTCCTTTGTGGATTTGAATGCAATACCTGTAAGCTTAGAAGAAGACTTGGAAGAAACTTGATTAGTAGGAAAAGTCATTTCATAAGTTTGCAAAGCACCTACTAATTCCTCTACTCTCATCTCATCCGGATGACTAACGGTTTCAATGGCGGTAACCTTTGCCCTAAACCGTTCCGGAAGAGTCCGAAGTATCTTTCTTACAATTTTCGACTCCGGGATCTTTTCTCCTAAATTAGCACATGTATTAATTACATCTTGAAGTCTAGTGTAATAATCTGTAAATAATTCATGCTCTTCCATATGAATAGAGTCAAATTGACTTGTAAGCATCTGGAGCTTTTGAATTTTTACAAGATTAGTACCCTCATGTGTAATTTTGAGAATATCCCAAATTTCCTTCGCGGTTTCACACGCGGAAATTCTTGTAAATTCAGTCGAGGAAAGAGAATTAAAAAGAGCGTTCATACCTTTCCCATTGTAAGAAGATCTTTCAAATTCCTCTTTGGACCATCTAGAGCGAGGTTTTGGGGTAGTAGAATTTCCTACTTCCTCAACAGGATGCACCCAACCGTGTTCCACGGTTTGCCAAACACGCTCATCAATTGAGATGAGAAAAGCTCTCATCCGCACTTTCCAATAAGCATAATTAGTCCCATCAAAAAGAGGAGGTCTATAAATATTACCACTTTCACCCAACATGATAGATAAACCTAAAACCCGCTCTGATACCACTTGTTGGTTTTTATAGGATCCACCAGGATCTAAATAGGTACTATCAAACAACTAGAGGGGGGGTGAATAGGTGTAATACTTAAAAACTCAATCTCAGTGCAAAATAAAAACCAATGCGGAAAATAAAAACAGCACACCGAGATTTACGTGGAAACTCCAATCCAGGAGAAAAACCACGGGACCAACACGCAATAACAATCCACTAAGAATAGAAGAATAACAAGGTGATTACCGACTCCACGGACTCAACCCCTCCTTCAGCTTCTTCGGACCTCGCGCTGACCGGTTGGATATCCACGCAATAACAATCCCTAAGAAAAGAAGAATAACAAGGTGATTACCGTCTCCACGGATTTAACCCCTCCTTCAATTTCTTGGACCTCGCGCTCCACCGTTTTGCCCGTCCACTGCTCACGTTCGAATCCACGAACGCACGCTTCGAATCCACGAAACGCCTTTAGCACACCGAATCCACGATGCCACGTCGAATCCACGACGCAAACTCAGTCGATAAGAATATTGACTTCGATGGTGATCCTTTGCTTAGATTATCAATGAAGAACCGTAGAAGAAATCTCTAAGCAAAGATTAGATCAATTCGACCAAAGATATGTTCTTGAAGGAACCATCGAATTGACCTAAAAGAGGCTATAAAGAAGAACGATAAAAACCTAGCCTCTAGGGTTGCTCTCAAGTGTTTTATAAATTAATCGGTAGAGAACACACGTTCTTGAGAAACCCTAAATGTCTATTTATAGTTTAGAAACCTTTGGAAAGAGATAAGAATAAAAAACATACCTTATCTGGAAATTTTCAGGACGGCGATCCGGATCGGATTTACTGCGATCCGGATCGTCGTAACGAGATTGACGATTCCAGAAAACCAAGGGTTCGGGATCCGGATTGCATTGCCCGATCCGGATCGTTCATACAAATCAGAAAACTTAACATTCGGGATCCGGATCGGAAATTGCATGGATCCGGATCGAAGTCTTGTATGAAGCAACAACCTTCGGGATCCGGATCGTTGGCTCTAATCCGGATCCTGAACAAGTCCGAACACCAGTTTTTGATTATTATGCAATTAAAAGTTCATCCAAGTGTTTCTACACTATAAGAAAGTATTCGGATCACCACAATTATTTAGTTAAACATACCTGATCCTCTTGAATACTTTCTTCTTGAGATTGATGCAACTGATCCACAATTCTTCAACTTCAATCTTCAAGACTCAAGACACTGAGTGTCAACTTGAGCTCTTGTTGAATCTTCTCTAAGTCTTTGATTGCTGATTGACAATTTGATCCCTTTAAGACTCCGACTCAACTCACTGACTTGACTCACGAAATATGCCAACACCAAAATGCCGTAACAACCCTACGTTGATACACGAGGGGCCCTAGTTGATACACGAGGGGCCCTAGTAGGGGGCGCAGGCTTGACTGGACCAGATTTGGCAGTCACCGAGATCGAGTTGATGTGAGCGAGGAGATGCATTGCATGTTCTTAGTCGAGTTTTCTTTTGAGCATGATACATGAGGCATATTAGCTGTAGTTTCCTTTCAGCTTATTATTTATCTGTTACCTATCTGTTTTGCCTCCAGTATACTTAGTGGGCATACCGTAGATATTGGTGCCGGTACCCACTGAGGACTACCTTCTGCAGTAGTTCTCACACCCGCTGTGGTGGCAGGTTTTCCAGAGGTTGCTGTCCCGGCTTCTGGTCGTGCGAAGACAGTGGATCGAGGTAAGGGCGTGGCTGAGTAGATCCTTACCCGTTTTATTTTGAGAGTCAGTGGAAGAGGTACCCTGTATTTTGAGTTTCCACTTTTGTACTGGACAGTCTGTATGACCATGTATTATTTTGGTGTTTTGGATTTATTTTTTTATTCAGATGTTAAGTATTTGATTTCTGTAGCTAGTTATTTATTTTTCAGCTCTGATACATGTTTAGCTATAGTACTGACTTGCAGGGTAGACGCTTCGACTGTGCGAGGATTCTCGTAGAGACGGCGGATCTGTTGACGAGTCCGGGTCGCAGTTTCGACCGCGGGGCGTGACATTTACTCTTTTAAGGTTTTTATGAGTTTAGATGGCATAAGAATGATCTCTTATGGTTCTAATCCCCCTTTTAGGGATTTTCGTGAAGAGGAAATAGATCAAACCTTAGTTCTTGCAACAAGAACATCATGGTGGGGGTGTCACGCCCCGGGGTCGAAACTACGACCCGGGCTCGCCAACAAATCCGTCACCTATACGAAAACCCCGCATACGCGAAGCGTCCAATTTGCAAGAAAAGGTACTACAGCTAAACAGATATCAGAGCTATAAAGAAAACTGCTGTAAAACTAAAATCCAACCACTGTACAACTAGAAATAAAGGTACAATATCCATCTCCCAAGAATGAATCATATAATATCCTCTGATACAAAAATCCAAGAACTCAACAGGGAGGAAAACTAAAATACAATACACTAGTGTACAGGCTCTAGGTACAAGTCATATCCTCACTACAATAATCTCTCAAAAGCAGAAATAAAACTAATCTACTGACTGTACTACAACTCACTGGGGTGGGGGTACAGCTACTCTCCAAAGAAAGGTAGGGATCTAGCTCGCGACTCCCTCGCCTCGAACAGTAACAGCAGAATCAGCATCTCCCAAAGATGACTCTGCAAAACAAAGGAGAGGAAAGAAAAAGAAGAGGGAGAACCCCCAACGGGTGTGAGAACTACATCAACACGTAGTTCTCAGTGGGTACCGCCACCAAGCCCGACGGTCTGCCCACTAAGTCTACTAGAGGCATAAGATAATAATGCAGTAAAAACTGAACAGGAAAAGCTGGAGATACTCTACAGCTATCATACCTCTATCTAAATGCTCAATGAGTGATACATATGAAAAGATATGCAACTACTCGCACCCAAGGTGCTCAATCGACCCAATCGAACTGACTGCCTCATAGGGTCCAGTCAAGCCTGCGCCTACCTACTGCCACACATCCACAAGAGGACGGGACTTACGTAGGGCGTCCGTGACTGCCAAAACTGGCCCAGCTAGAGGGACTGCGTCGACAAGTCATGATACGAAAGTAACGGGCCCACTCCGGACGGGGCACTCGAGGGGCGCGACCCCACCGAGGAAAAAGGTATCTGCGCATCTCTATCGAGCTCAAAGTGGCTCATGCAGGCTATAGTCAAAATCCACGCTCACTCTCAGAACGAAAGGACTCAAGATCCTCAAATACCTCGCACGACGGTCGGAACACTCTCAACGACCCAGCTAACCAGCTCTGACAAATCTCGAGGCACTAACGAACTCAACCAACTCGTGCCACTAAACCCACTAGCTGGAGATACTCCGCAGCCGGAGATACTCAAACGGCTCCCAAAACGAAACACCCAACTCACCACTCTAAACACACAGGCTGGAGATACTCCACAGCCGGGATCGACCCACAACTCATGGCTAGACAAACTGGTCGGACGACACTCAACGACCCGGGACCACCGTCAACCCCAACAGTTCCCAACAACACTGACCGGAAGATACTCGACGGCCCGGGACCACCGTCTACCCAAACGGCTCCCAACAACACTAGCACAGGTCTAAACTCAGCTACTAGACTCCACTCAACCCCTAGGCACGAGTGCAACAATTTCCCACAGTAACCTGACCACTCGGCCCACTACCCGGGCGAGGAAAATCTATGTCCAGGAAAAGATGCAAAGTGTGGGATGTCTAAAGCATAAAAGAACCTAGCCCAAGTGAAGGTTCTCTACTAGTCTGGTTAAACATGCATCATATGACGGGGTGCTAGGTCAAGTTCCAATAATCAATATATAATCCTCTAACCATGTTAAGCATAAAACTGAACCAACAACATGGACAATTCATAACATGCTTGTGTGGCGCCCCACTTCCCAGGGGGTCACCCATCCTAGAACTACTCTAGCTCTAGCACGCTTAACTCTCATAACCTCTTGGATCTTGCTACCATCCAAAGTGCTATAGCCGGGTTAAGAGATTTAGTCCTATTATATCATTTATATATAGGACAAATTCAAATTCCAGGGATGTCACATTCCTCCCCCCTTTAAGCCCTGACGTCCACGTCAGGCTCAACACAGTCACAAGCGCCAGGCGATGTGAGACTCGTCTCGCTAGCCTTAGTCGACCTTGTGGGGAGCTACACTCCACCCACAACGGTCATTAGCCAGGGAGCCACGCTCTACCTGCTATATAACCGTAGCTCAGCCGAGAGTCATCTCACATTTCCGGCTGGTGATTGACTCTGACACCAACTGTGGCGCCCCACTTCCCAGGGGGTCACCCATCCTAGAACTACTCTAGCTCTAGCACGCTTAACTCTCATAACCTCTTGGATCTTGCTACCATCCAAAATGCTATAGTCGGGTTAAAAGATTTAGTCCTATTATATCATTTTATATATAGGGCAAATTCAAATTCTAGGGGTGTCACAGCTTGCTTCCAATCAAAAGTAGTATACTCTAGTCATACATGCTCACAAGCTTAAACAATATAGAGTAGACATGCATCAATCATATTTTTCAACAAGTAAGTGAACATTATCATCTAGCATGCTTTTCCACTAGTATAGGATAACCATCTTTATCTTGTAACTCTCCCTCATGTATAAGGGTAAATAAATCATGCAACGCTCAAATCCACATATCATGTACAATTTATCAATTAAGCCCCAATCCTATCATTCAAACTATTTCTCATGCTTAGATCACAATCATTAAAATTGTACCTTAAACCATGCATGCATACTAACAAATAGAGTTAGAGAACCGTCCACCGGTTTTGGAGACAAAGTAACCCACCTGAATCGCTTTCCGCAGGCAAAGCCGAAGTCGGTGAAGTGCGTAGCCACACGCTAACAAAATCCACCGAAACCGCACCCTCGGTACTCGGTCGCACAAGCCTCTGCTCAAACAACATCGCAGCCAATAATCAATCAACACCACAAACACACCCCAAATAGCATTTGCTGTTTTGCCAAAATAGCACAGAAAAGGGGATCTTTCACCTGCGTACAGTTCTCAGAAAAATCAAGAAAAATCACGGCTGCGATCCGCGCGACGAGTAGATGCAAATCGAGTATTTATACTCCTCGTTCCGACACCTGTAGGCCAAGATATAAATAGAACACCGCGGAAAGTCAATCAATCCACAACTCGCAAATCTGCAGAAATCAGTCACGAAGAAGCTAAAATATCACCTTCGAAACGACCTCAAAAAAATCCGATAAAAATATGGTCGCGTTCCTCTCGAAGCGTAGATGCTGATCGAGTCCTCATACGCCCCGATCCGATGCCCGTAGGCCGAGAAATCCCAACAATACTCCACCGCTGTCCCAAACATCGCAGCAGTTCATGGGGTCAAAAGCTTCCTCGAGAACACCACCAAAAACTCGAAACAGAGTGAAGTGATCAACATGGAAATTGAAGGCGAACCTCTCATGAAACCGCTGCCACAAAAATCGGCTCAAAAATCCATCGGGGTGATCCAGGGGGCCTCGCGCACTGAAATGCGACGGTAGAAGCCACAAACGAAGGAGCGTCGAAGTGCGCCGCGTCGCAGAAAACGCCGATCCTGCGGCCTACAAAAATTCTGGGAATCCATCAAGAAGTAGAGGACAAGGTGAGGAACAACATTTCTTAAGGCCTCAACCCAAGAGGAGCTCGAGAAAAGGCCCAATGAACAGCAAAAAGGGGCTATTTATAGCCCAAGGTCCACACACAAGAGGATCCGGATTCGGGCGCAGGATTCGGGCGCCCGAATCCGGCCCGACCCAACACTGTGCGCGCCCGAATCTCCCTCAGCGCGCCACGTCACCCGCTCCGCGCCCCGCTCGCCCGGTAGACGCGCGCCCGCCAATTGCGGCGCGCCGCGTGGCGACGCAGTCCACGGCGGGGTGCACGCGCCGCGGTCCACGTCGGGCCACCCGGGTTGCTGCGCCCGCCAATGGGCGAGCGACACGTGGCCTTGCGGATCCACCGTACGCCGCGCCCGGCGCGCTGTCCCGCGTGCGTTGACCAACCAATCAACGCGCGCCATGTGTCCCGCCGAACGCCCGCTGGTCCCGGTGCACGCCAGGTCCCGTGGATCGGCCGCCCGCGCTGCTGCCCGCGCCCGCACCGCCGTGCTCCGCCGCTGCCCGTCGCCGCTGACGCTGCCCCGGCTATCGGAACAGTAACATCTTGCCTCGAAATCCGTGTTTTGGCATTCAGGCTCCGAAAAATACAAGTAAATAGTCCATTTCCATCATTTTCGCACGCTGAATCCAAATCCGATGTCCGTTTTGCCAAATTCCGCTTCTAAAATTTGTCGAAGGCATCCGGAAAGGTATTCTTAATCCAAATTTCGCGCTGGGTCCAATCCTGAGGTCTGATTTGCGCACAAGTACCTCCATCACACCGAATAAGCCTCCAGAAGTCACTGATCACCCAGCAAAAGCTCTGCGGAGATCCAGGTCATCACATCCTCCCCCACTAAAAGAAAGTTTCGTCCTCAAAACTAACACAACTCAAAAGGGAGTCTCAAATACCAAGGGTAGGTACTCAGCAACACCGTCTCCAGCTCCCAAGTCGCTACTCACTCCCCGTGATTACTCCTCAACAACAGCAACAACAACAACAACAACCAATACGGCATGGCCCGGTTGCGCAATCCTCTCATGGCACGAGCCAGAATTCGCAACGGGCGTCCCTCGTACACCAAACTCTCACATATCTCCAATGGAGTGAGTCAATCACGGGCGAGGGATTCAGAAGTATAACACTCCTGAACTGAGATGTGGAAGAACCTCAGGGACTCCAACAAAAAGGCTGGGGGAAAAGACAAGAACAACCAGTGCAACACGCACCAAAACCACACCCTGGTACCAACTCAACCAAGGCGACCCGAAAAACACCCACATGACCAAACAAGAAAGGGAAAAGCCCAACATCAGGAACATCATCAACTCCAACTCTCAATTATAGAAAACCGCCGACAACAGCGAAAGGTCCAAAAATTTCAAAAGCCAGTGCCTTCACCCCAATCAAACAAGAACAGGCTCCGGCACCGTCTCCATTTCTGGAGCAGCCTTTCGAAGTTTCGGCCCGTGCGCAAGCCTCGACATATAGACGTGAAAAAGGAAGAGAAGTGTTGAAGTTGTTCCTACTGTGGCTGCACAAACGAAGGCTATAATCTAACTGCGACCCCTAGGGACACAACCTCTAGCCTTGATCGTCTCAACCGCTCCAGTAGCGACGGCTGTCGCGCGATCATCAAGCTCCAACACTGCACTGCCGTCCTGTTCAAGGTATCCGCACACATCCAAGGCCGTTGTCGGGCGTCACTGTAAGTCAACCTCTGCTGACAGGCAAAAATTATCCACTGTCTACTCAACAGTAAGGAAGGTGCTCCCCAAGGCGAGACTCTAGGTCTAACAACTCTCTATCCATCAGCTCCAGCAACTGTGCCAACAGTTCTCTCAACTTTACTGGTGCCATCCAACAAGGTGCCTTCAATATCGGAGCGGTTCCCAGAACCACGTCAATCACAATCTCAATTTCCCTGACCGGCGGTATCATCATCAACTCAGGCGGACTCACACCCGGGAACTCACGGCGATGGGGATATCCTTGAGTCCCGGTGCCGCCGTAGGCACCTCTCACACTATCGTTGTAACCTATGTGCTCTAACAGTCTCTACAAACAAACCTGCTCTTGTCTGCCTCGCAAAAGGTCATAGTCCTCTCTCTCCGTAGTCAAACATTATGTGGTACCGTGCCAACCAATCTCAAGCATTGGGTCAAAACACAGAACTGGCACATATACCAATAAATCTGCCGGCATAACTCGCGGTCTCAACTGCACTGGTCATGATCCACAAGCCTCCTCTATGTGCACAGCACCGATAGGAACCCGTACCTCTAGTGCACATGGTAATGACTCCACCTCTAGTCCATGCAGGAATGCACCATGCTCTAACTCAGACTACTGTAATGAAATCACACCTGCGACAATCCGATCCACTATCGTGGCGCCCTCCTACCAGGTAGCACAAACTCATCCGCTCGATGCAAGTGGTCGTCGCTCAGTCTGCCTCGTCATCAAAGTCCAGTTTGCCAGAAAATATCTATACCAATCACATAAGGAGCACGACCTCTGCCTCTGCTCACACTGAGGCGACGGATGTGGTCCTCCGCAGATAACACATCCACGCTACCGCCGCTGTTGATGCTGCCATCGGGGTCCACCCGACCTCTGGCGTCTCAGAAATCCACAACCTGGGGAAGGAAATCGGGAATGCCTCTACCGGCCGATCTGTCCTCCATCACCTAGCGCCCAGTGCCTCTATCCAGAACTCGCCTCTGGCGGCAGATCCCTATCCAAAGGAACTGCAACGCCGCGCTCCACGAACAACGCCTACTCCATCGAGGCGTCCAAAACCTGTAACAGAGGGACCGAAAGAGCTAAAAGGTATCCTGACGCAATCCACTCTCAGACACATATCCTATGCACCTCATCCCTCTAAACATGGAGCGCGCAGTCCAACAACTGCGTAAACTCTTTGACACAAGGAGGCTCTCAGGTAGTCTCTCCATCACCACCAACCACAATTCTGCCTCCAAAGGCTCCAAACTCAAACCTATGAATCGGGGTGGTTCATATGTCGAAACTGGCTCAACTGATCGATGATGTCCCACAGCTCATCAGCTGTCAGCTATCCACCCTGCCTCGGTGCCTCGGCACTAATTGTCGGCATGGAGGGGGTTACTCTCTTCATCGGCGCCACTGAAACGCTGCCACTGAGGATACTGCAACCGGGTGGCCTCAAGATGAAAGCACTGTCGGGCTGCCCGCTGCTCCGACAACTGTGTCACCCAAACCAGCAGCCCACTCCGCCGCTGATATAACTCTGACAATCCTGTCATCTGGGTCCGGAGCTCTCTGACTTCAATCCGGGCATCCGGCCCAAATCTAACCGCTCGGGCTCCACTACACAATAGGGTGCACACGGGTCAAAACCCAACGTCGGGGAGACACCGCTCACCACGACAAAACTGCAACACAGCACACAACAAACACTCGACCCAATCTAGCGAAAGTCTAGGGCATGTCACTCATTCCACAGCATTATGTTGTCTGCATCCAACATAATCACTTAGAAGAATAAACATGCCAATCACTCATCCCATCCCTTGGGAGAGGTATAAAACTCAATCAGGACTCTCGTTAAAAATCACGACTCTCACGAAGTCATTCTAGGGTCCAACCACAAGCCTAGGGTCTCTAAAGTCCACAATGACCTACATCCTAGGCTCTGATACCACTCTAATCTGTCACGCCGCGGGGTCGAAACTGCGACCCGGGCTCGCCAACAGATCCGCCACCTATACGAAAATCCCGCATAGGCGAAGCGTCCAACCTGCAAGAAAAGGTACTATAGCTAAACAGATATCAAAGCTATAAAGAAAACTGCTGTAAAACTAAAATCCAACCACTGTACAACTAGAAATAAAGGTACAATATCCATCTCCCAAGAATGAATCATACAATATCCTCTGATACAAAAATCCAAGAACTCAACAGGGAGGAAAACTGAAATACAATACACTAGTGTACAGGCTCTCAGTACAAGTCATGTCCTCACTACAATAATCTTTCAAAAGCAGAAATAAAACTAATCTACTAACTATACTACAAATCTCCGATGTGGGGGTACAGCTACTCTCCAAAGACAGGTAGGGATCTAGCTCGCAACTCCCTCGCCTCGAACAGCAACAGCAGAATCATCATCTCCCAAAGATGACTCTGCAAAACAAAGGAGAGGAAAGAAAAAGAAGGGGGAGAACCCCCAACGGGTGTGAGAACTACATCAACACGTAATTCTCAGTAGGTACCGCCACCAAGCCCGACGGTCTACCCACTAAGTCTACTAGAGGCATAAGATAACAATGCAGTAAAAACTAAACAAGATAAGCTGGAGATACTCTACAACTATCATGCCTCTATCTAAATGCTCAATGGGTGATACAGATGAAAAGATATGCAACTACTCGCACGCAAGGTGCTCAATCGACCCAATCGAACTGATTGCCTCATAGGGTCCAGTCAAGCCTGCGCCTACCTACTGCCACACATCCACAAGAGGACGGGACTTACGTAGGGCGTCCGTGACTGCCAAAACTGGCCCAGCTAGAGGGACCGCGTCGACAAGTCGCGATACAAAAGTAAAAGGCCCACTCCGGACGGGGCACTCGACGGGAGCGACCCCACCGAGGAAAAAGGTATCCGCGCATCTCTGTCGAGCTCAAAGTGGCTCATGCAGGCTATAGTCAAAATCCACGCTCACTCTCAGAACGGAAGGACTCAAAATCCTCAAATACCTCGCACGACGGTCGGAACACTCTCAACGACCCAGCTAACCAGCTCTCACGAATCTCGAGGCACTAACGAACTCAACCAACTCGTGGAACTAAACCCACTAGCTGGAGATACTCCACAGCCGGGACCACCGTCGACTCAAACGGCTCCCAAAACGAAACACCCAACTCACCACGCTAAACACACAGGCTGGAGATACTCCACAGCCGGGATCGACCCACAACTCAGGGCTAAACAAACTGGTCGGACGACACTCAACGACCCGGGACCACCGTCAACCCCAACAGTTCCCAACAACACTGACCGGAAGATACTCGACGGCCCGGGACCACCGTCTACCCAAACGGAGATACTCAAACGGCTCCCAAAACGAAACCCACTAGCTGGAGATACTCCGCAGCCGGAGATACTCAAACGGCTCCCAAAACGAAACACCAAACTCACCACTCTAAACACACAGGCTGGAGATACTCCACAGCCAGGATCGACCCACAACTCAGGGCTAAACAAACTGGTCGGACGACACTAAACGACCCGGGACCACCGTCAACCCCAACAGTTCCCAACAACACTGACCGGAAGATACTCGACGGCCCGGGACCACCGTCTACCCAAACGGCTCCCAACAACACTAGCACAGGTCTAAACTCAGCTACTAGACTCCACTCAGCCCCCAGGCACGAGTGCAACAATGTCCCACAGTAACCTGACCACTCGGCCCACTACCTGGGCGAGGAAAATCTATGTCCAGGAAAAGATGCAAAGTGTGGGATGTCTAAAGCATAAAAGAACCTAGCCCAAGTGAAGGTTCTCTACTAGTCTGGTTAAACATGCATCATATGACGGGGTGCTAGGTCAAGTTCCAATAATCAATATATAATCCTCTAACCATGTTAAGCATAAAACTGAACCAACAATATGGACAATTGATAACATGCTTGCTTCCAATCAAAAGTAGTATACTCTAGTCATACATGCTCACAAGCTTAAACAATATAGAGTAGATATGCATCAATCATATTTTTCAACAAGTAAGTGAACATCATCATCTAGCATGCTTTTCCACTAGTATAGGATAACCATCTTTATCTTGTAACTCTCCCTCATGTATAAGGGTAAATAAATCATGCAACGCTCAAATCCACATATCATGTACAATTTATCAATTAAACCTCAATCCCATCATTCAAACTATTTCTCATGCTTAGATCACAATCATTAAAATTGTACTTATCACGCCCTGCGGTCGAAACCGCGACCCGGGCTCGCCAACAGATCCGTCATCTGTACGGAAATCTCCGCACAGACGAAGCGTCTACCCTGCAAGTCAGATCTATAGCTAAACATGTATCAGAGCTGAATAAGAATAAGTAGCTACAGAATCAAAAACTGAACATCTGAATATACAAAATCCAAAATACATAGTCATCTCCCACTATGAACATGATACAATAAATCTCTCAGACTGTCCAGTACAAAATAAAATCTCATATACAGGGTACATCTATCTCTGACTCTCAAATAAGCTGGTAAGGAACTATTCGGCCACGCCCTTACCTCAATCTGCTGCCTCCGCCCAAACCGGTGCCGGAACAGCTACCTCAGGAAAACCTGTCACCACAGCGGGTGTGAGAACTACTGCAGAAGGTAGTTCCCAGTGGGTACCGTCACCAATATCCACGATATGCCCACTAAGTCTACTGGAGGCAAGACAATAGGTATACAGGTAGATAATATGAAAGCTGAAATGAAACTACAGCTAATATGCCTCAAGTATCATGCTCAAAGGAAAAACTCAACTAAGAACATGTAATGCATCCACTCGCTCACGAGGTGCTCACATCAACCCAATCTCTCTGACTGCCAAATCTGGTCCAGTCAAGCCTCAAGAATCATGCTCAAAGGAAAAATACTCAACTATGAACATGTAATGCATCCACTCGCTCACGAGGTGCTCACATCAACCCACTCTCTCTGACTGCCAAATCTGGTCCAGTTAAGCCTCAAGAATCATGCTCAAAGAAAAAATACTCAACTATGAACATGTAATGCATCCACTCGCTCATGAGGTGCTCACATCAACCCAATCTCTCTGACTGCCAAATCTGGTTCAGTCAAGCCTCAAGAATCATGCTCAAAGGAAAAATACTCAACTATGAACATGTAATGCATCCACTCGCTCACGAGGTGCTCACATCAACCCAATCTCTCTGACTGCCAAATCTGGTGCAGTCAAGCCTCAAGAATCATGCTCAAAGGAAAAATACTCAACTATGAACATGTAATGCATCCACTCGCTCACGAGGTGCTCACATCAACCCAATCTCTCTGACTGCCAAATCTGGTCCAGCCAAGCCTGCGCCCCCTAGTGTATCAACTAGGGCCCCTAGTGTATCAACTAGGATGTCCAATCGGACTATCATAATATCACGCAAAGCAGCCTCATCAGGCGCATGCAGCCTCATCCGGCGCATCATCATCATCGCATCCGAAGCGGCTCTCGAGGGGCGCTACCCAACCGAGGAATAAGCGTGTCTCATCTGGCTCAATAAGTGGCATCTGCAGGCTATAATCTACGATCGAACAGATCGAAAACTCGAAATGCCGACTAACCCATAAACAGGTCGGAGAACTCTCCATGACTCAATCTGATAGTGCATACAAACCCCCAAGACACTAGGAAACCCATCCACTGAGTCAATAAAAATCCCCTCGGCCCCCCCAGGCGCGAGAGTTCATGCATCCTGAACCTATCAAACCCTTCTGGGTGATCACAATATTTAAAACTATTTTTGAAGCCACTTTTTATATTAAAACGGGTTCAATGATTTAAAAACAGTTCAGATGCAGTTCGAAAGCCAACCAATCATGCAATCTAGTGTCAAACAGTCTCAAGATCATACAGATGATAAATGGGGTTTAGGTCTGTCATTCAAAGATAATCTAGACATCTATCAGATTTTACCGGCTATACAAATAGCTAAACTAGGCATGCTAACATGCTTTCAACAGAATTAGAAGGCATTCCATAATGTTTGGAAGAAATCCAACCCACCTGGATGTGCGCGTTAGTCCTGAGTCCAAACAAGCTGAAATTTAACGGGTATGATCCTCAGGTTCTCACGATTCCAACGCACCAAAAATCGACCGAAAATTCCACCCGGTCGCTGAGATATAAGCCGAACATCGTGGTAAGCTCAAATCACTCAAAACAGTAATTTTATCGCACATCTGCCCACAAAATAGGAAATTACCTCCTGCGAGATGCCCTTCAAAAATTCCAAGAAAAATACGACGGCGATCCTCGCGAAGTGTAGATAGAAATCGAGTCCTTAAACACCAAATTTCGCCTCTCGTAGGCCGAGAAATTGCAAGATTACTTCTCCGTTGTCCAGAACATGCAACAGCAAAAATGGGGTCTAAAGATGCTGCACGCACTCCCATAAAAACTCAAAATAGAGCAAAGTGATGAATATCAAAGTCGAAGATCTACCTGTCGTGAAAACGCTGCCGCAAAAAACCGGCGTAAAATTCCAAGAAATCAGCTCGGGGGAGTCCGCGGACGAAAAGTCGACGAAAATGATCGATATCGGAACAGCATCGAAGCTCGCGAGATCGGGGAGGAAAAATATTAAACGGCCACCAAAATTTCTCCAAAACCCCAAAAAGTGTAGAAGACTCGAAGTAAAAACTCGCTGTCGAAAACGACACTCAAAAAGGATCTCAGAAAGTCCAGAAATGAAGCCCTCAATGGCCTATTTATAGCCAAAATTCTAAGAAATGGGCTGTCGGATTCGGGCCAAGAATCCGGGCGCCCAATAGTTACTGTAGTCGCCCGAATCGATGAGATGCTGCCACATGTCCCGCCCGAATCCGCCAGATCGCGCCACCTGTCCCGCCGCCCCACGTTCCGCACGCCTCGCGCACGTGGGCGGCGTGCGCCCGCCAATGGCACAGTGCCACGTGTCCCTACATGGTTCACGCGGCGCACGCGCTCCGTCTACGCGCCGGGTCTTCCGGATCTTGTGGGCCAATCACACGACGCCACGTGTCACTGCCGCCGTCTGACGTCGTCCAACCAATAGGGTGCTGCCACGTGGCATCACCAATCCTCGGTGCTCCCAATGCACGCGCCTGCTCGTGGACCCGCCGTCCGCGCCGCGCCTGCCCGCGGTCGCGTTCCGCCGCTGCGCCGCCGCGCTCCGCCGCCTGCCGGTCGCCGCCGTTGCCGGAATCACTGTTCCGACCGTGAACAGTAACTTCACTGTTCCAAATTCCAAAAAATGCAAGTAAATGGCCCATTTTCATCGTTTTCGCGCGCTGAGTCCAAATCCGCTATCTGTTTCGCCAAATTCTCTTTCTAAATTTTGCCGGAAGCCCCCGCAAAAGCAAACTTGATCCGATTTTCGTGCCGGTTCCAAATCTGGAATCCGATTCATAAACAACCAACTCTGTCGCACAACATAGGCCTCCAGAAGCCACTGCTCGCCGTGCAAAACCATTCCAGAGATCCGGATCTTCACAGTACCTTAAACCATGCATGCATACTAACAAATAGAGTTAGAGAACCGTCCACCAGTTTTGGAGACAAAGTAACCCACCTGAATCGCTTTCCACAGGCAAAGCCGAAGTCGGTGAAGTGCGTAGCCACACGCTAACAAAATCCGCCGAAACCGCACCCTCGGTACTCGGTCGCACAAGCCTCTGCTCAAACAACATCGCAGTCAACAATCAATCAACACCACAAACACACCCCAAACAGCATTTGCTGTTTTGCCAAAACAACACAGAGAATGTGATCTTTCACCTGCGTACATTCCTCAGAAAAATCCAAAAAAATCACGGCTGCGATCCTCGCGACGAGTAGATGCAAATCGAGTATTTATACTCCTCGTTCCGACACCTGTAGGCCAAGATATAAATAGAACACCGCGGAAAGTCAATCAATCCACAACTCGCAAATCTGCATAAATCAGTCACGAAGAAGCTAAAATATCACCTTCGAAACGACCTTAGAAAAATCCGCTAAAAATATGGTCGCGTTACTCTCGAAGCGTAGATGTAGAATACCGGGTTTTCGGATAGCGCACCAACCTCGCAAGATGGCGTGGTGCGTAGAAATTGCCTCGAGCGTGTCCCATATGTGTTTACAGATGAGTTCGGGTCGACTCGGTTTAACGCGGAAGCCCCAGGCTGATTCGGGGTTTTCCGGGCATTGTCCGCCGTTAGAGGACCGGTTTCGGGGAAGCCTCGACTTCACAGTGGAGTGCAGAAATTTTGGAAAAGCTTTGGACACGCGTATTTTCAGATTACAGCGGAGTTCGGGAGGTTCCGGACGGACGCAGAGAGCCCGAAGGCGAAAAGTGAGTTGGAACTGGCAGTTTTGGAGCCGGTTTTTGGATTGAGCACACCGACTCCACGGTTGAGCTTTTTGAGGAGAAAAAGCTTTGAGCATGTGTATTTTCAGATTACAGCGGAGTTCGGGAGGTTCCGGACTGGTGCGGAGACCCCGAGGGCAAAAAGTGAGTTGATGGGGGGCATTTAATGGATTAATTAATTTATTTATTTAATTAGTGGTTTTGGGGCTTTGGTCTGGGAGGTTTGATGGAAAGAAAAGAATTAGTGATTTGAATTAGTTAAGGGAGTGGATTAGTATGATATGGATTTGAAAGTGTAAGCTGGATATTTTGGGGTAGTGCATTAAATGCACTCAACCACCCCCCCCTCCCTTATTAATTAGGCCACCCACCCCTCTTAATTAAGGTCTGCCAACTCACTTCACCACCTTCCTTCCGAAACAGAGCAAGTGGGAAGAAGCAGAGGAGTGGAAAAATGGATGAAGGAAGAGAAATGAGATGAAGTAGTTGAAGCAGAGGAATGATTTGGTTGAGAGTTGCTGGTCTGGAGCTTCCTGCTTGGAGCCGCGGCGCCAAGCGGAGCGGAACGCGCGCGCGCCGTTCGCCAAGCAAGGTAAGGTTTGTTGCAGATTTTTGGGAGCTTGGGTTTTTGAGGTTATTTTCTTGTTTTCTTTTTCGGTTAGTGGGTGGAGGTGTGCTCTGGGCTGCTTGTCCTTGGGCTCGTGGTGCTGTGGGGCCGCGGCGGGGGGAGCCGCGTGCGCGCACAAGGGTGCGCGCGCGGCTGGTGCGCTCTGCTGCGAGGGCAAGCGCAGCAGGGCCCCGCGCGGGCGCCGCACAGGTGCACTGCACGCGCGCTAGGCGCGCGCGTAGCGGGCTGGGCCGCCGCGCGGCGGGCCCATGCGCCGCGCAGCGACCTTGGGAACCCCGCGGCAGGCTGCGGCTTGATTTCGGGTTTTGTTGCTAATTTTTATTGTTTTCCTCCCTGGTTTGTTGCAGCCGCTCGGTGCGCGCGGCGAGCTCGGTGCCGCGCGAGCAGGTAGGGCCGACGGAGTCGACACGTGGAACACAATCTGATGCGAACTGCTGATTTAATTCCTGCTTCAGAGTTTTGCAGAATTATTGGAATTTCTTTTGAGTTGGATTGTGCTGCGAATGTGTAATGGGTGTGCTGAGGGGCTTGTAGAGGGTGAGCTATAGTGAGTTGTAAGGAGTATGTTTTACCCTGTAATTGGAACCTGGGCAGTGTGCTTGAGCAGTGAGTTGAAGTGAGTGTGTTGGGATTTATTTGTTGTGTGTTTGGACTTGTTTGTGCGTGTGGATGTGCTTAGAGCATGGTAGTGTGCTGTTGGATTTTGGAGCTTATGGAGAGCAATAGTTAAATTTGTGCTGTGGGGTGTTTGTGTAGGCATTGTTGTGAAGAATGTTGGGGTTGTGTGTTTTTGGGCTGAGGGTATACATAGGAATTGTGGAAGCTACTGTGGGTTCTTTCTTTTGTTGTTGGAGCTACAGGGTTGGTTGGTATGTGTGTGTTTTCCTTTGAGTACAATTGGAGCAGGTGGAGTTTTGTATTGTATTTAAGTGAGCATGCTGATGGAGCTGTGAAATGTATGTGATGTGTGTTGAGGGAGCATGTAGTATGTCAATGGATGATTTAAGCTTGTTTGTGAAATTGATTTTATTTGGGCTACCGGGGATTTTTCCGGATTCGCGGCAGTGTGCGCGCGCAAGGCACGATTTTCGAGGTTTCGTCAGGTTGAGGATCCGGCTCTTCACCGACTTCAGCATTTGCCTGCGGAAAGCGTTCCAGGTGGGTTGGAATTTCTCCAAAATTATGGAATGCCCTCTAATGCTTCTGTAAGCATATTGATCATGTTTAGCTTATTTATCATATATTGATCATGTTTAGCTGGTTTATTATATATTGATAAATCTGATAGTTGTCTAGAAAATTATAGAATGACATTCTTGAGCCCCAGACATTTTTAGTATAACCTAGAGGTTGTTTGACACTAGACTGCATGTTCATTTGAGATACAGGCTGCATCTGGACCTTCATATATTTTTAGTGCCCCGTTTTAAGTAAAACTCCATTTTTAAAAAGGGTTTTTAACTGTTGAGAACACTATGAAAGGTCCAGATTGTTCGAATTGATTGTATACTCGTGCCGAGGGCCGAGTAGATTTTTAGAGCAGTGTGAGATGACTTTCTAGTGTCATGAGAGAGTTTTAGCATTTTTCCAGTACGGGGGCGGAAGCTATGGGCGGCTACGCCTGTAGCCTGTTCTTGTTTGATAGGGTTGTAGGGGGTAGTCGTTCAGAATTTCCAGGCCTCCCCTGTGAGAGATTGGGAACTTATTTTCCCTGTTTGGTTTACTCTAGATCTTGGGTCGTGTTCTGATTTAGTGGTGGAGGTAGTTCTCCCACTTAGTTTTGAGGATATTTGGGGTTCTGGCAGATCGAGTCGTGGAGGTTTCCGACTCAGCCATGGTCGTGCATTATCAGATTGAGTCGTTGAGGGTTCTCCGACATAGCTGTGAGAGTGTTTGGGCTATTCATATTTGAGTCGAGGTTCTTTTCCGACTGAGTTGTGCTTTTGAGCTCGTGATACCGATCTGTTTGATCGTGGATTATAGCCTGCTGAGCCTGGCTTTTTATGCCAGTTATGAGATACTTGAGATACTCGAGTTCGCGGGGTCGCTCCCCGCGAGCTACGCTCCGGATGCGATGATGATACCGAGCCTGACGAGGCTGCGATGTGGTTACTGAGATAGTCCTTGAGGGACACCCTACGTAAGTCCGTTCCTCCGGGATGTGCGGCAGTAGACGAGCGCAGGTTTGACTTTGACTGGTCCAAAGTGGGACAGTCATTGAGATTTGGGTGATTTGTGTGAGTGAGTTTCATTGCATGTTCATAGATGAGTTTTTCTTTGAGCATAATACTTGAGGCATATTATTAGCAGTGTTAGTGTATGCATAGCAGGGTCAGAGTTGAGTTCCTTCAGCATGATGTTGTTACTTATTAGCTGTAGTTCCTTTCCTGCTTTCCTTCTATCTATCTATCTGCATACCTATCTGTTTTGCCTCCAGTAGACTTAGTGGACATACCGTGGATATTGGGACGGTACCCACTGAGATCTGCCTTCTGCAGTAGATCTCACACCCGCTGCGGTGACAGGTTGAGGCAGCTGTTCCGGCTTGGTTCGTGCGGAGACAGCAGTTCGAGGTGAGGACGCGGCCGTTTAGTTTCTTACCAGCATTGAGAGTCAGAGGTAGATGTACCCTGTTAGTTTTATGTTTCCACTTTTGTACCCTGAGGGTGAGGCTTGTATTTTATATTTCTTTCGAGAGACCTGTATTGAGGATTATGTATTAGTGGGGCTTTAATTATTTCAGATGTTTCAGTTTTTTTTTGTTAGCTACTAGTTTTATTTTCAGCTCTGATACATGTGTAGCTTTAGATCTGACTTGCAGGGTAGACGCTTCGTCTGTACGGCAGTTTCCGTACAGATGGCGGATCTGTTGGCGAGCCCGGGTCGCAGTTTCGACCCCGGGGCGTGACAGTAGATGCCGATCGAGTCCTCATGCGCCCCGATCCGATGCCCGTACGCGAGAAATCCCAACAATACTCTACCGCTGTCCCAAACATCGCAGCAGTTCAAGGGGTCAAAAGGTACCTCGGGAACACCACCAAAAACTCGAAACGGAGTGAAGTGATCAACCCGGAACTCGAAGGCGTACCTCTCGTGAACGTGCTGCCACAAAAATCGACTCAAAAATCCATCGGGGTGATCCAGGGGGCCTCGCGCACTGAAATGCAATGGTAGAAGCCACAAACGAAGGAGCGTCGAAGTGCGCCGCATCACAGAAAACGCCGATGCTACCACCTACAAAAATTCTGGGAATCCATCAAGAAGTAGAGGACAAGGTGAGGAACAACATTGCTTAAGGCCTCAACCCAAGAGGAGCTCGGGAAAAGGCCCAATGAACAGCAAAAAGGGGCTATTTATAGCCCAAGGTCCACACACAAGAGGATCCGGATTCGGGCGCAGGATTCGGGCGCATGAATCCGGCCCGACCCAACACTGTGCGCGCCCGAATCTCCCTCAGCGCGCCACGTCACCCGCTCTGCGCCCCGCGCACCCGGTGCATGCGCACCCGCCAATCGCGGAGCGCCGCGTGGCGACGAGGTCCACGGCGGGGTGCACGCGCCGCGGTCCGCGCCGGGCCACCCGGGTCGCTGCGCCCGCCAATGGGCGAGCGACACGTGGCCTGGCGGGTCCACCATGCGTCGCGCCCGGCGCGCTGTCCCGCGTGCGTTGACCAACCAATCAACGCGCGCCACGTGTCCCGCCGAACGGCCGCTGGTCCCAGTGCACGCTAGGTCCCGTGGACCGGCCGCCCGTGCTGGTGCCCGCGCCCGCGCCGCCGTGCTCTACCGCTGCCCGTCGCCGCCGACGCTGCCCCGGCTGCCGGAATAGTAACATCTTGCCTCGAAATCCGTGTTTTGGCATCCGGGCTCCGAAAAATACAAGTAAATAGTCCATTTCCATCATTTTCGCGCGCTGAATCCAAATCCGATGTCCGTTTTGCCAAATTCCGCTTCTAAAATTTGTCGAAGGCATTCGGAAAGGTATTCTTAATCCAAATTTCATACTGGGTCCAATCCTGAGGTCCGATTTGCGCACAAGTACCTCCATCACACCGAATAAGCCTCCAGAAGTCGCTGATCACCCAGCAAAAGCTCTACGGAGATCCGGGTCATCACAAGGGGATTCTACCGAAAATGGGTGACCTCTCCTCTTTGTCCTTTGATTTTCTGATCTAGAAGCATGTTAGTAAGCATGTTAGGGTATTGTGATCATGTATGTGCTAATTAGGGCTTAACCCTAAAAGAGGATTATGATAAACCTAATGTAGGTTATGTTTGCATGCGCAATTAGTAAAGGATTTATGTGTAGCATGATCATGATAGAGTACGACCCTAGAAATTATGTAAATGCATAAGAGGAAAGAGCATGGTTGGCATTGAGACCTAGAAGAAAATGAGGTCAATTTGCATGGATATAAAACTAGGAGGAAAACCTAGATTAAGCGTTAAATGAGTGGCATGGTAACCAAGGAGTTAACCTTAAGAGAATGAGTGGCATCGTCTTAGGGAATAACCTAAGGTTGATTGATAGAGTATTAATATAGAGTCAAAGGAACTCTAGGTTAATGTGAAAAGTGAAACTTAGAGTCAAGGAACTCTAGGTTGGAAATGAGATGGAATGTAAATAGAGTAAATGGACTCTAGGGAAATGTTGAAATTCAAATAGAATTAATAAACTCTAGGTAAAGGATGGAAATACAACTAGAGTAATAAACTCTAGGTAAAAGATGAAAATGGAATTAGAGTTAATAAACTCTAAGCAAAAAGGGAATGGAATTAGAGTTAATGAACTCTAGGCTAAAATGGTATGTGGATAAAGTTAATAAACTCTAGGAATATATTGAAATGCACATAGAATTAATAAACTTTATGCCAAATATAAAGTGAATATAGAGTTGGTAAACTCTAGGCCAAAGATAATTGAACTAATTAATGTCCAGGTGACATAGTGAACCCTAAGGTCATGGACATAGGGTTAAAGTACAAGATTGAGTAATTAAAATGAGAAAGCAAAAAGGGCAAGAAAGTTAAAGAAATTGCCAAGTGGCAAGGTTAAGTGAAAATGTAAATGAACAAGATGTTCAAATCTAAAGTGGTGTTAAAGACACCCAAGCTATCCTAGAGTAAATAACCTAGGATAAAAGAGAAAAGTAAAAGAGCAAGTATTGAGGCGTGAGTACTATCGGGAGGTCGAGCATATTTCACTCCCGGGTGGATGAGTGCCAAGGTGCTTAAACTCATCTAAACCAAAGTGTAAAGAAAGTGCTTAAAAAGCAAAAGAAGCAAAAGGTTTAATTGAATGAAAGAAGGAAATGCTTAAAGAAAAGTAAAAGATTAATTACATTGGGCTGAGAACTATGGGAGGCGGTGCTTATAACCTGTTCTTGTTTGATTGGGGTTGTAGGTATCCGTCTCTTGGAACCCTCGGACCCGACATTGTTGAACTCTAAAAGAAAAGCCAAAGTGGCTAAAGAGATTAAGAAAAGGCAAGTTGCCAATGGGAGGTTGAGGAGATATCACTCCCAAGTGAATGAGTGCCAAGATGCTTTAAACTCATTCGAGACGGGAGGTTTGAGCAGATTTCACTCACGAGGAAAATGAGTGCCAAGGTGTCTTAAACTCATTTGAGGCAATGAAAAAAGAGAAGAGTAAAGCAAAAGTTAAAGGCTTAAGTGGACCCAAAAGTAAAGTGAAAAGAAAAGAATATGCAACGTGTACCAAAGTACAAGAATGTGAATAAGAAAAAGAAAGAAAATGTAGCGTGGCCAAGGTGGCTAGGTTAGCATAACCCTTTTGTAGGCAACATAGTAGCCTAGTATGTCTAGATATGATAGAAATGAGACAAAGAATATACACAAATAGTGTAGATTTATTCATACATGTTATGACCATATTAGTTAGCATCTGCAGTTATTTTTAGCATATGTATTATCTTGCTATCCTACTTCCATTGGACCAAGCGGTGTAGAACATTATTTCTCGGTGGTTGAACCTACTGGGAACTTTAAATAGTTCTCACACCCTTGGGTGACTATTTTTCTAGGTTCAGGTGCGGCCGGCGAGGCATGCGACAGGGGCAAGGGCCGAGCAGCATAGAGACCTAAATGGTCTAGCAGATATACCTCTTTTATATTTTGAGTGAACTATGTATTGTGAGAAAAAAGATGTAAAATGTAATAATATTTAAGTTTCAAGTTGGGAGATAGAAATATAATAAATTTTTATATTGGTTCACTCATGTGTTGCTTTCATTTATGGTTTAAAGTGATTGTTTAATGAATGAAAGTTTTTAATTAGTAGTGGTTTTTAGTACTCTGATATTGAGCTTCCACATACACTAGATGTATTATTTTTGGATGTTACCGTTTCTTTCGGGTATAGAGAGGTCATGCCCGATTGGTGGGTCTGTTGGCGTGCCCGAACTGACCAAATTGGCGGCCTCGAGGCGTGACACCACTGTACCGACTTCGGATCGAAGTACCCACATGAATCGGCGAAGCACCTAACTCTCACGATGCTCCCGATCAAAGACCGAACATGCAAAAGGTCCACCGAGTCAAAACTAGACTCTACAACTCAAGATCACCCATCTCTCAATTCCAAAACTATCGGAAAGATCGATTCTTTGAACCGACTCCCAAAACTACCAAAAAAATTCCCAAAATTTTCCCGAAACACTCTCGGAATCTCCAAACTGCTCCGAAAAATCCAAAACAATAAAATAGGTCACCCGCTGTCCCAAAACGCACCAAAACAGGTGCCCGAACAGCATACACCAAATTTGTAAACATTAAATATCTCTAGGTGCAATTATGTTGAAACAGATTTTCGAAATTGCCGAAATCGGCTCCAGGACCTCGATTATGCTCCACGAAAGCCGCAGATCATGGACGAATAGTCCAAAGGGTCCGTGCAGTGTAGATCATGGACGAATAGTCCAAAGGGTCCGTGCACACTGCCTGAGGCAACCTGTGCGACCACTAAGCATTTAGATCCAACACATTCCATATAATGAAATTAAAATATGAAAAGCAGTAAATATGGCTTTTTATCGAAAATCGCATGCTTCAGAGGCGAACCGGCAATGCAAGTTGATAAATCTCGATGCGCCGAACGCCGCGCTCGCTGCCTGTAGTGAAGACGATGGCCGAGGAGCGCGCCGGGTCGAGCAGAACACCAAAACTCCAATGTTTCCAGGGGTGGCGCACTCAATCGCGCAACCCGAGGCAATCCCGAAGCTTGACAACGATGCTGCGACGTCCGCGATGGAGCTGTGCATACTCAGATTACCTCACAGCAACAGAGAGTGAGATAGAGAGAGCTCTACTTGGGAGAGGGAGAGAGCAACAGAGAGACCGAGGGTTGCTGCCACGGGAGGGAGTAAGGCAGTGGGGCTCCCGGGTTCGGACGCTCGGATCTCAGGGTGGGAAGAGAGGGCGCGGCAGTGTGGCTGTAGAATACCGGGATTTCGGATGGTGCACCGCCCTCGCAAGATGGCGTGGTGCGGAGAAATCGCTTCGAGCGTGTTCCATTTTGGATTACAGTTGAGTTCGGGTCGACTCGGATCTACGCGGAAGCCCCAGGTCGATTCGGGGTTTTCCGGGCATTGTCCGCCGTTGAGGACTGGTTTCGGGGAAGCCTCGACTTCACAGTGGAGTGTAGAAAATTTGGGAATACTTGGAATAGGTGTACTTTGAGATTACAGCGGAGTTCGGGAGGTTCCGGACTGACGCGGAGGACCCGAAGGCGAAAAGTGAGTCGGAACTGATAATTTTGGAGTCGGTTTTTGGATTGAGCACCCCGACTCAACGGTTGAGCTTTTAGAGGAGAAAAAGCTATGGGCATGTGTATTTTCAGATTACAGCGGAGTTCGGGAGGTTCCGGACTGAGGCGGAGACCCCGAGGTCAAAAAGTGAATTGATGGGGGCATTTAATGGATTAAATTATTTAATTAAGGAAATTTTGGCCTGTGATGGACTAGTGTAAAGAGGAGTGTGGAATTAGTGAGTGTAGTTGCTTTGGGTTTAGGTATTTTGGTTTTGGGAGTGGATAAGGTGGGTTGGGATATTTTTTTGTTTTGGTGCATTTAATGCAGCCCACCCACCACCTCCACTAATTAGGTTCCCTAATTAATTAGTATCCACGTCTCCTTCTCCCCTGCATGAAAGAACAGAGGAAAAAGGAAAGAGAGAAAAGGAGGAAAAAAGAAGAGATAAAATGGTGGAAAAAGGGAGGAGATGGTTGAGAGGGGTTGCCGTGGACCTTATGCTAGAGGCCGAGCGGAGCGTGCGCGCGTCGAGCGCGATCAAGGTATGTGCAGTTTTTTTTTTGAAGCTTGGTTTTGGTCTTTAATGGTGATTTTTGGATTTAGTTGGTCTTCTTGGAGTTGTGCTGTTTTTAGAGAGGGAGTGAGATTCTTGGTGGTGCTGTTTTTGTGGTGATTATGCATTTGATTATGCTATTGGGTTTTCTTTTGTTGTTGGAGCTACAGGGTAGGGTGTAGGTGTTTATGAGGGTGTACTGAGGAAGCATGTGTGTATGAAATGAGAGCAAGAAATTTTAATTTGTTCTGAAACCTTCGTTTGTGAAGCTTGGTCATGGCTGGTTGAGCATCCCTCTACGTCGCGTTTTCTTCCAGGAGGGCTCCTGAGCTGTAGGAGTGGAATTTATGGTCCATTTTTGCGGCGTTCTCTTCACAACCACGAGAACTCCAACTTTGATAGTGAAGAGGAACCCTAGTTGAAGCTGGAAGACAGGTAAAATTAGTGATCTTTGCTGCATTGATTTTTTGCTCGGATTTCTGCGCAGTAGTTAGTGTTTTCGCTACCCTGGGATGTACAAATGGAATTTTGAGGTAATTTTTTTTGGGAAATTTTTAGGATTCAAATATCTCCAACTTTCGTGTTTACTGAAGTTTCTAATTTGGGCTCCAAGATAGGTAATTGAGGCCATCTCTGGGATGTTTGTACACAGTTGAGGTTTTTGTTTCAGCTTTGAGTTATGTGCAGTGTTTGTACCCTCTAGGGTTGTAGGGATGGACTCTTGAGCTCGGCCTTATGGGGATTTCACCAGAACTTAATAATCTACAAGTTTTATATTGAAGAGAAGGTTTAATTCCTGCTGCTAATAAGGTAAATGTTTACATCTTTGAGACCTTAAGTACAGAGTTGGATTTTGAGCAACCTGTAGTAATCTTGGGATATATTTTTCTCCTCTTTATGAAATGATAAATTTTTAAAGTGGAAATTTTTCTTGACTTCAAGAGGAACAAATTGGTACCTTAACCACGAAATTTGGATAAGATTTGATGTATCTACTCTAGGTTCTTTCCAGTCCTTCTACTACTGAAATACTGCATGTATGCTGGAATAGAGTATTTGATTGTTTGTGAGTCGACTTTGATTTCGTGGTTAGTAGTGCTTATGGGGGGTTAATTGTAATGATTTTTCATAATCCCAGATGCAGGATGGACAAGTTATTTTTGGGTTCAACTTGTAAAAATATTTTAAATTGGAGGTTAAGCAAGTTGAATCTCAACTCACAATTGTTTATCGGAATCGGGATTGTTTTGGGTTCTATTCCTTGAACTTATGCGGAAGTAGTAAGCTAGTCTTTATGAACTTTTGGTAAGTGGATATCATTTGGGGGTATATGGACTTGCTGTGAGTGTGGGGAGTTTCTTTTGTGTGTGCAGAGAAGTTGGAGAATGTTGTTGGGTGTTGTGAATTGTGGTGTGGGCTGTGGTTTATGGAATGTATAAGTGCTTGTATGTGTGAGGTGGTTTTGTAAGTGAATTAGAAGATAATTTATTTGTGCTTAGATGCTGGTTGTGTGTGTATTTGTGGTTAAGTGAACATTGATTATTTGAGGGCTTTTGGAACTTTTAAGTGTGCACGCGCGCGGCGCATTTTTTCGGAGTTTCTTCAGTTCGAGGTTTCGGCACTTCACCGACTTCAGCGTTGCCTGCGGAAAGCGATCCAGGTGGGTTGGAAGTCTTCCAAACTTTATTAAATGTCCCCTAATGCTTCTGCATGAATATCCTGTATGTCTAGCATGTATTTTTATTATAATGAAAAATCTGATAGTTGCCTGGAATATTGTATAATGCTAACCTGTACCCCTCATTATTTTTAGTAGGTTCCTATTATCATTGGACACTAGCCTGTATATTTAGTTGGCATTTGGACTGCATCTGAACCGTCTTAAAAATCACCGAACTTGTTTTAATGGAAATTTGACCTTAAAAATACCCTTTTAAATTATTAGATTGCCCAGAAGGGTCGGACGGGTTCAGAGTGCATGTGCCCTCGTGCCTGGTGGCCGAGTGGAATTTTACTTGACTCCGTGGAGAGTTTCTAGTGTCTTGGGGGTTTCATGGGCTTTATCAGATTGAGTCGTGGAGGGTTCTATTGGTTCCGTGAGATGCCGCCCAGTGAGGGGCGATGCCGCCCAGTGAGTGGCGATGGTTTGTCCTGTTGAGGCGGTTCCGTGAGATGCCGCCTAGTGAGGGGCGATGCCGCCCAGTGAGGGGCGATGCCGCCCAGTGAGTGGCGATGGTTTGGCCTGTTGAGGCGGTTCCGTGAGATGCCGCCCAGTGAGAGGCGATGCCGCCTAGTGAGGGGCGATGCCGCCAGTGAGAGGCGATGCCGCCCAGTGAGAGGCGATGGTTTGGCCTGTTGAGGCGGTTCCGTGAGATGCCGCCCAGTGAGAGGCGATGCCGCCCAGTGAGTGGCGATGCCGCCCAGTGAGTGGCGAAGGTTTGGCCTGTGAGGCGGTTTTCACACGAGGGTTCTATTAGTTCCGTGATATACCGCCAGTGAGTGGCGATGCCGCCCAGTGAGTGGCGAAGGTTTGATGGTTCTATTGGTTCGATTAGCATTCTCTTTGAGTATGATATTTGTGGCATATTAACTGTAGTTTCTTTTCAGCTTTCGTATTATCTATCTGCATACCTATTGTTTTGTGCAGCGGTAGACTTAGTGGGCATACCGTGGATATTGGTGACGGTACCCACTGGGAACTACCTTCTGCAGTAGTTCTCACACCCGCTGTGGTGACAGGTTTCCTGAGGTTGCTATTCCGGCTTGGTTCGTGTGGAGACAGCTGATCGAGGTGAGGACGTGGCCGTGTAGCTCCTTACCCATTTTATTTGAGAGTCAGAGGTAGAGGTACCTTGTATCTTTTATGATTCCACTTTTGTACTGGACAGTCAGAGTGATCTGTGAGGATAGTTTTATTTTTCATAGCTGAGATACTATGCATTTGAGGATTTATTTATTTTCAGATGTTCAGTGTTTGATTCTGTAGCTATTAGTTCTATTTCAGCTCTGATACATGTTGAGCTATAGATCTTTTGCAGGATAGACGCTTCGTTTGTGCGGCAGTTTCCGTACAGATGGCGGATCTGTTGGCGAGCCCGGGTCGCAGTTTCGACCCCGGGGCGTGACAGTGGCTCCCATGCGGGCAGGCCCGCGCGGCTTGGACCTCGCACGGCGCGTACGGCACGCTCGGCTGGGCGTGGGTTGATGCGAGCGACGCCCGATCCAGGCAGTGGTGCACGCTGTGGGCTGGGCTGAGGGTTTTCCTGCGTGGGGCGTGCTCCAGGCACGGCGCGCGCTTGCGCCGGCGGCTCCACGCGCGACGCTACGAGCAGAGGGAATAGGGCACCCGGATTCTCAGCACAGGGGAGGAGAGAGATTGAGGTCACCTTATTCTTCTTCTCCGGCTCGGATCTCGTTGGTACGACGGCATACGGACGTAGGAGGAAGAGAAGAGGGTTTCTTGGCGGCTGAGGAGGAGGAAGAAGAAGAGATTAAGAACTTTAATTAGGGTTAAAGAAGCCCTAATTTTATCTCAATCCTTCTTTTTAAAATAATTATTTAAATTATCTCCATGTCTCCAAAAAAAGATATTTTACGCTCCCTTTTGATCCCAAATTTTGATTTTTAATTTTCAAATTCTCCACATGCGTGCAAAACGCAAGCACGTCCCTCATACGCCTGATTTCATGAATTCCGGTGCGGAATTGCTGTGACTGAACTAAAATCACTGAAATCCGATTTTTTGGTCCGATTTTCTCGCAAAACGCATAGTTCCGGGAGATCCGAACATCAGATTTGAGATCCGATTGCACCACCGTCCTCAGCTCGACGACGCCGTCTAAGTGACAGCTTCTGTTTTCCGAAATTCTCACCGGATTAAATAACTAATTATTTTTCGAGAAAATTCAACTTTTACGGTTTTCCGTCAAGTTCGGTTTCTCACGCTTGTTCGTGCAACCAGTACAGCGAATTCAAAAACATACTTGACCACTGCCTTCAGCGCTGACTCACCAACACACCAATGATAAAAATTTTGAAAAATTATTTCTCAATACGATGAAAATGATACCCTTTTTAAAATTTCCAGAATAAAATTTTCAACTTTATTCAAATTCTCAAATTCAAAGAATCAAATCCATAATTAAAAAATTACAGATATTACATTCAAACTCTATATTTTGTCATTTTTTACTCTATTTATTAAACAGAGTATTTATTTCAAATTAGAGTATTTTTGGTTTGCCAAATAGCTCCTTAATGGTTAATCAAATCAATTAGATTTTTCAATTCGAAACTTTTTAAAATAAAAATTATATTATTTAAAAGCAGAAAAATATTTTGCTTATAAACAAATCTCATAATATTTTACAAACTTTACAACTTAATGGTTAATCAATTAGACTTTTTAATTTGAAACTTTTTAAACCAAAATTATACTATGTATGAGTAATTTTTTTTTTTCTTACAAATAAATTTCATAATATTTTACAAACTCTACAACTTAATGGTTAGATTTTAATATATTATTAAAATTATAAGTCATTCTTACTTTATGGTGATATATATTTTTATGTCAATTAAATATCATGAGTGATACTGATTTATAAAATATTATAAAATTTATTTGGAAGCATATGTTCCTCTTACAAGTAATATTAAAATCAAATCCAAAATTTCATTTTGGTTTTGGTTTTGTGGGGTTTTCAACCCTTTTCCGCACCACGCTAGGCTGTCCGGCGTATAAAACCTCTGGTCCCTCCATCCCACCTTTCTGCCCCGCCTCAAATAAAAAAAATAAAAAAAAAAACGGCCAAGCCGACGAGCAGCAGCAGCATCACCAGCAACTGCTCGCAAGTCTCCAAACTGCTACCAAAAAGAAAACCGAAGCGATGGTGGGCCAAAACGGCCTCAAGCTCGCCGTCCACCTCATCACCGCCCACTTCGGCGACCTCGTCACTGTAATCCCTCCCCGCTCCTCTCTCATCGTCCTCTTCTCTCAAACCCTAACCTACTCTTCTCATCCTTTCCTCCCTACTACCGCAGAAGGTATGCAGCTGCCTTCTCCACCGCGGCACGCTCTCCCTCCAAGAAATCGTCCGCTTCACGCAGCTCTCCAACTCCCAGGCCAAGAACTGCCTCCTCGTCCTCATCCAGCACAACTGCGTCCAGGCCTTCTCCACCTCCCGACCAGGTCCCGCCCTCCCTTTCAAAACCCTAGTTCCAACTTCACATTGATCAATGCGACTAACGAAGAACAAAACCAAAAAAAAAAGAAAAAAGAATTAGGCCTTGATGATTTTTGTTGGTTTGATATGTTTGATAGGGGCGGAGAAGACAGTGACTCAATACGTTGCCATCTTCGACAACATCCTCCACCGGATGCGCTTCCCCAAGTTCCTCGTGGTTGTGAAGGACGACTTGGGTCCTGAGGTCAGTGTTCGGTATTTGCTTTGCTTTGTCTAATTGTTGCCGTTGCCGGTCAGTGTGAGTCAAGCAAGCAATGCCTCTAATGGCGAAAAGTTATTTGATGCTAACTTGTGGGTGTGGGAGTTTATTTTGTGATCGCAATCGTGGAGATTGATGCAAGTTAATCACAAGGCTGCAGTAATCTTGATATTTCAGGGTGGTGCATTTCACTTGCTAGGTAATTTGTGATGCTCCGGATAAGATGACATAGAAGATATGTGAATTATGTTGCCCATAAACCAATTATCACATTCTTTTTTAGTAAATAGAAGAGATATTCTGAACTGGATTTAGTTTCTCTTGGTCATGAGTATTTGAATAGGACAAACTAGTCTCCGGCTTAGTAGCAAAGCAAGTAGGGCATGTCTGGTTCAAAATAGGAATCGAAACCGGAGTAAGAATGAGGATGGGCTGGAATAAAAAATGGAAGGATAAAAACAACAATTTGTTTGGTTCATAAGAGGAATCAGAATCAGAATCGTGTTCAAATTAAAATTTTTTATTAAATTTAAATTTGTTATTCAAATTCATAACCAAAATATGAATCCGAATTCAAACTTATAATTTGAATATACAATTCAAGTTCAAGGTCAAAGTCAAAATTTAAATTTAAAACTATTAAATTAGAAATTATGATGTGATCTAATGAATTTATATTTAGATTTATATTTGAATTCAAATTATTATTAGTGGAAAAAAAATCTTTTCTCAATCACTTCGGAATGTTTTTGACTCCCACCTCTTTGGTGGGAAGTCACTTTTGAGGGATTCATATCGCCCTGGAATGAAAATTAGAATGTTAATCCCTCAATTCTAACATTAACAATGGGAATGACTTATTCTGATTTTCAAAGTTTCAAATACTTCAAGGTTCAAACCAAACATGCCCCTAGAATGAGGCTTGGTCAATTGGAATGTGTATTATCCATTTGGGAGATCTTCCCATTTAGAAGATCCATTAACCTCTAGCAAAGAGAAAAATCTCTATCTTTTTTTTTTTTTTTTTAAGCTTATTCTACATATTTTTCTTTATTTACTTAGTTAAACCAACATATTCATGCATCCAAACGTGCCCTTTTTTACTCAAGAAGCTTGCAACATTATGGTTGATGAAGGGTATGATCAAATGTATAGGAAGCCATACTATATTGATCTCCAAGTCATTTTCCGGGATTAACTTCAATTACCTTGTAGGTGAAATATGCGATCCTAACAAATCACGGCTGCCAAGACCTTCTGAGGTGTTAAAACCCTACATTGCAATCACTAAAGAAAATCCTCGTAGTGCACATATTATTAGGGGATTAATTGTTCTGACATTGGAGCAAGCCCTAAAACCTCAAGCTGCTAGTCTTGAGGCTAAATACACTATATGCCCTATGTCCAATACTCTCCCCCTCATGACTAGACTTGAGTCTTTCTAATGGAATATATATTTTGAATTTGATTGCTGGGGTTTTTTTGAGATTTGATGAAGGTAGGGCTGCTGGGATTTGAACTAAGTCCTCTTGCTCCTGTACCATTTGAAACAATTGATATCTCTGAAAACTTGCACCTGCTAGAGATTAGTGTGTTATGTATTCTATATGTCACGCCCCGAGACCGCCAATTTGGTCGGTTCGGGCATGCTAACAGACCCGCTAATTGGGCATGACCTTTTTATACCCGAAAGGAGTGGCAATCGTCTCAAACAGCGAGTGCGCAATGAGAATACATGTATATCAGAGTAAAACTATTACTAAACTGTACATTCAACTTTAAGCATAAATACAACTTAATAAAGATGAAATGAAATACTAGAATGAACATTTGCCATATAACAATTAGTTATAATATTCTTTTGTTTATTCTCACCAAAATACAATGTTCACTCTAAGATACCAAAAATGGATAAAATACTACTAGGCAATCTAGGTTTCTATGTTGCTGGGCTCTTGCCCCTGTCACGTGTCTCACCGGCGGCATCTGGATCTGTAAAAAGATGTAAGCCCACAGGGTGTGAGAACTACAAATAGTTTTCAGTGGGTTTATCCACCGAGAAACATGTTCTACACCTCTTGGTCCAATGGAAACATTAGTAGCAAGATATATATATATATATATATATATATATATATATATATATATATATATATATATATATATATATATAGAGAGAGAGAGAGAGAGAGAGAGAGAGAGAGAGAGAGAGAGAGTCCGGCTAGAATACTATCGATAGCACCAAACAATTGGTGCTATCAAGTTTTCAGCCGTTGGATGAAAAGATATGCGGTTGGGATTATAGTGGTCCCCTAAGATTTTTACTATTCAACCAACCACCTAGTAAACCCTAGGGGCCCACTATAATCCTAACTGCATATTTTTTCATCCAACGGCTAAAAACTTGATAGCACCAATGGCTTGTTGCTATCGATAGTATTCTAGCCTAATTATATATATATATATATATATATATATATATATATATATATATATATATATATATATATATATATATATATATATATATATATAATTATATGGAAAACTGTAAATATTATACTAGCATGCTGATATGAAAATCACTACACTACTAGTCCATAACCAATGCCCCTCTGCTACTATGCCATGCCACACTAGGCTATTAAACCATACCCCGGCCACTATGCCGCTACTCGAGGGTTACATCTAACCCGATCGCACCCAGTCACTCTAATCATATTATGATTTAAATTTCATAATTATGCTTCGTAGAGAGTCAATTAATGCGCGAACCCTTTCTACTAGGCGGTTGCTTGGCCTCTTTTGAGCCATCCTTACACAGAGAGTCGAGTCTTGCTCGCTTACTCTCCCATTTGTCTCGAATGAGTTTAAGGCACCTTGACACTCATTTATTCGGGAAGCCGAGCCTTGCTCGCTCACTTCCCCCGGGAGTCGAAATATGCTCGCCCTTCCCGTTGGCACTTTTCTCTCGCTTCCGGAAGTTTTACTTTTTTCTTTTACCCTAGGTTATTAACTCTAGTATAGCTAGGATGTCCCAAGGACACAAATTTAGGTTAGAGTTATCTTGTTTACTCAATTTGCATATTCACCTTAAGTTCTTTACTCTAGGGTTACAAGATATCCCAAGGGCACCAAAACACCATCCAAGCCACTCTAACCTTAGAGTTCGATGACTCTCCACCTTAGGTTTTTTCTAAGTTAAATGCCGCTCAATTTGATCTAAATTTTCTCCTAGGTTTCATGCCACACATATCACAAGTTGTCCTAGATTTTCTCCTTAGTCCATAAGCCACACATTTCAACTTAGGTTTTTCTCCTAAGTTCATTTCCATGCAAGATCGACCTACAATTAAGTTTATTAATCACTTTCATGCAAGACTAAACCTTGAAATTTCTCTTTTACACCACTTAGGGCTAAACCCTAATTTTAATCCACAACTCAATAGTTCTAGGGTTTTACTCTTATAGCAATATTTCTAAAATTGAATAAGCAAAGGAAAAGAGATGAGTTCACCCTTTTTGGTGAAATCCCCCACCTTTATGTCCTCTTGCAAGAACTTTGGCTTGATCCACTATTATTCCAAGAAAATAAACCCTAAACCCTAAACCCTAAACCCTAAAAAAGGAAATAAAAACCCATAAGAGATCAATAGGTCTCTTCTAAAGCCCATAAAACTCGTAAATACCAAAACCCTAGAGATTTACTTCTTGTTCTTGCCCCAAAAATGTGGAGAAGAAGCTTCCTGCTAGCTCCAAGAATCTCCTTTGGAAGCCTCCTTCAAGCCTCTTGCCTCACAAGAGATCAATTCCTTCAATCCTCCAAGCTAGGGTTTCCTCTCCCAAACTTCTAGAGAGAGAAAGAGAAGAGGAAAATGAGATAGGAGGGGAGAATGGGGTTTGCTGTGAGAGGGGGTGAGGTTTTAAGTTGGGTTAACCCCACTTAAATCTACCATTTAACTCTAGTTGACTAACTCAACTCGTGCTGTCAGGGGCTTGGGGTACCGGTATACTGGTTGAGGTACCAGTACGCGGGCTTTGGTACTGGTATGTGATATACTGGTTGAGGTACCAGTACGCGGGCTTTGGTACTGGTACGCGAGGTCCTATACTGGCACGTCTCCTCTGTTTCCTCAAAACCAGCGAGCTGGATTTTTCAGCCTTCAATGGGGTTCCGGTACGTGCCTTGAGGTACCGGTACGCCATGCAACAATCTGAAATTTTGCAGATTTTGGTTTTCCAAGCTCTCTTTCCAACTCAACTTTGGTCCGGATGCCTTTTGCTTCGAATCAACTTACTCTTTAACTCATTTTAATCATATTTGTAAATATGCTCAGGGTTACTTATCCGCACTTTGTCACTTTAGCGAAAGCCGGTGCACTACACTATATTCAGAAGTAGGGCAGAAAAAAGGTATGAATTCAGTACCATAATATAAGTTGGATCTTCTGTTGGTCTTATAAGTAAATGATGTATTGACTTTATGCATTTTCAAATACATGACATATATATATATAGGTGTGTAAGAAGATGAACTAACATCCTGGCTTTCCTTGGAGTGAAAATTTCTCCTGTGATACTAATAAGCCTCAGTTGAGACAAATTTTGTAATACTGAATGTTCTGAATGTTGCCCCTATTCATTTCTTTATTTATTTGCTCCTTTCTTCTCTTGAAGATATAGCTCCTTGCTACTCTTAGGATTCTTTTAAAAAGATGTATCTTTTGTGGGCTTCATGGATGACTTAGTGACTTGATACATTTCTATAGTAAGGACTAAGATTGAAAGGTCCTAATTGTGGCTAAACAAAATATAAGGGAAAATAATATTTTTAAGGGCATACAAGATGTTCAACTGTACTACTTTAGTATGTTCCAACTGGCCTTGGTCTGCACTTGTGGCTCTTATGTCCCAAAAGCTTGTAATTCTTATGCTTGCAATGGCAGAGATGACATTTTTGTTTTTTAATTTCTAACATTTGTGCAACCAAAATCAGAAGTAAATTACATTTACTCCTGATTAATAGTGCATCTTTAAGATAAAGAACCTTCTGATTTCTTATGGCTTTGTAGTTTGTCTGCCAGTGGAAACTTGTGTGCTTATTGCAGGGTGAGGTTCTTCTCGAGGGATTGCTTCAAAATGGTAGGCTAACTTTTGACCAGCTTGTGGAGCGAACACTCTCAAAGACAACCGAAGGTCTGAACGTATTGTTCTCTATGGAATCATCAGCATCTAGTAGTTTTAATTTATCCTTAAGTTTTGGCTCCTTTCAAATATACAGCCAACTCAATGAGTCTAATTTGTAATCATAAGTTTTTCTTGTGACTATCATGACAATCATGCCTTTCTTAGCCAGCACATCTATAAGAGAAGAGATGCGTGCGAACTTCAACAATCTTGTGCATTCACGTTATGTGGAGCGCTGTCCAAAGCCAGAGCCCTTCGTTGGACCAGATTCAGAAGATCAATCAACATCTGCAAGAAAACGTGGTGCTAAGATAAGTTCAATGTGTTAAAACCTGTATGCTACAGTAATATAATGCAGCTGTAAATTGGAAATTATTAACTTTGACTTACAATACCACCATGTGATGTTATTTATCTTATTATTTTCTTGACCACTAGTTCTTATTGCTTCATGAAGGGTACTATTGATGCACATTGTGCTATTTTAATGTGCTTTCAAGTAACTATTAACATCAACTTATTGTCATTTCAAAATGCTTCTTTTTGGATAATATTTATTTGTGCAATGCAGATTAATGCTTTTAGCATAAATGGTTTTTTTGACAATTCGGCTTAGGTAAATAAGCATGTGGAGTTTCTTTAAGATTATAAATAAATAAATAAATAAATAAATAAAATAATATGAATAGGAGTAGGAGTTGAACATTTAGCTCTCAGCATGATGATAGGACTCTTTGACCAAGATTTTTACACGGCTTAACTTACATGCCCGGGCTGTATTGCACTGACACATTAGTACAATAGAGATTGGATAACATTTTGTATTTGTATGACCAGGTAAACCTTTAGGTTTACTTTTGGAATATGTATATGATTGGAAGTTTACTGCAATAATTGCGATGACTTTATTAATTTTTGTGATGGGAATGTGTTACCAAATTGCATATATAAGATATTATTGTGGTTGCAGATGATAGCCAAGCATATACTCAAGGTTACAACATGACTCCAGCAATACATATATAGGGTCGTTTTTAGAATAAATGATAGCTATATAAGCTATATGATCTGTATCGCACTGATGCATTAATGCTTACCAAGGATTTAATTGCCGTGGCACGGGGTCGTGCCGAAAACTTGCTGGCATGGTACGGCACGGTGTGTGTCGAGCAATGCCGATAAGTGCCGGTCACAAAAAATACATGTGTGCCGACACATAATGACATGAAATATTTATTTTCTTTAGCAACAAATTTTTTTAATTACTTATTATGTATCTTTATCAAATCTTTTAAACTTTATTAAGAAAATTACTTAGTAATTTAATGAAAAGAAGGTTTTCAGTTGTGTCATTGACACGCGAGCTGTATCGTGCCGGTATCTTGTTGACACGATATGGCATGGTGGATACGGACCGTGCCGATCGATACTTAAATCCTTGGTGCGTACTATATATTCAATCTTGTTATACAAAAATCTTTAGGATACTTTTTTTTGGTTTTGATCAACAACATTATTCATGCTTTTTCCAGATGGTTTTGACATATTGGAACTGTTGTGTCGATTATATTACAGACTCATGTGCCAATCTTATCTTTGGAACAACAAGTAATGATGGCTGCTATTCTTCGTGATCACGAAAGATTTTCTGATATTCCTGATGATGGTAAAAAGACAGTATCTGTAGATGTTGCAGATCGCCATGTTGCCACAATTTCTGGTGAGAAGGTTGGTGCTTTTAGCAGCATAAGCATGGTTACTTTTGAAGTATTTGATATTTATTTAAATAACTTCTTCTATTACTGAATAATGAGCCTCTGAATGGTGTTCTTGCTTCCTGAGGTTTTGTTCCTTCTGTTCTGAAGTTCTATGCAACACCAGTAATTTGCTGTGTCACGTTCTTTCTTTTTAAATTATCTGTTACTCGCCAAATTGAATGTTTCATATTAATAAATGAGATGAATTTGCAGCATTCGGTTGTTATGATAGATTTGCCTGTCAAACAGATCAAATGTGATAGGTGAAATAATATAAATGGTCCATTAAGGAATTGAATTTGATCAAAAACTAGTTTAGTCAATCCTCCAGAGCTAAGCTTTTTGTCAGATTGCTCGGATCCTTTTCTAACTAAAACCTGACCATTTCAGTTTCTAGTTGATTTTTGGGCATAGTTGTGGATTTCTGTGTAGGAGTTTTGGCTCTATTGTTTTGATGAACTAAAAAGAATTTTCTTAAAAAAAAAACGACAAAAGGGATTAGGGTTTCAATTGAATCAAACTGAAGATCAGGGATTTCCATATGAACTATTAATTTGCATGGCTATTGTATGTTTTTGCCTTCTCGAATCTTACATGTGCAATAAGTTTCTGGTTACATAATTACTCCACAACGTTTTGCTAGAATTTTTTTTTGGAATTATGTAGCCAAGTAATTAACAGAACTATTGCTTCAGTAAGTATTGGCAATTGTTGTCATTATGAATGCGAGTATTCACAATTGCACATACTTTCTTGTACTAGTCATCCTTCCTTGTACCATTTGTTATCTTTATTTGGTTATTGAGTTTGTGCTTGTGCATCTTTTAGTTATAAGCTATACATAGCAATTTTGTCACGCCCCGGGGTCGAAACTGCGACCCGGGCTCGTCAACTGATCTGCCGCTCATACGGAAAGCCCTGCATAGACGAAGCGTCTAACCTGCAAAAGATAGTATTACAGCTATACAGTTATCAGAGCGGAAAAATAAACTGCTGTAAATGTAAAATGCAACCACTGTACAACTGGAATAAAAAAATACAAGACCCATCTCTCACATATAAATGATACATAATCTGATCCACAGGAATAGTACAAATAAAAGATCCTCCTATACAACATCTATGAATCCAAAAAGGGAGATAACTAAAACAATAAATACAACAGTGTACAGTAAAATTCCACAATCCGGGATGGTACATCTATCTCACCAAAATAAACTATACTGGCAGGGATCTATCTTGTGACTCCCTGTCCTCGGTCCGTCAAGCCAGCTAGAGCAGGAACGGAAGGGGTATGCCTCTGCAAAACTGTCACCGACAGAGGGTGTGAGAACTACATCTTACAGTAGTTCTCAGTGGGTACCGTCTTCATGACCAACGGTCTGCCCACTAAGTCTATTAGAGGCATAAGATAACAGAATACTGAAATGAAAGGATAAGTTGGAAAGAAATCTACATCTATCATGCCTCTATCTACCATGCTCAATGGGGAAAACATATGATGATATGCAACCACTCGAACAAGAGGTGCTCAATTGACTCAATCATAATCACTGCCCAAAGGGCCAGTCAAACCTGTGCCCACCTACTATCACACATCCACCCTGGGACGGGATTTATGTAGGGCGTCCCACATGGACTGCATCGACAAGTCACGATAGCAAAGTAATAGGCCCAGCTCCGGAGCGGCACTCGAGGGGAGCGACCACACCGAGGAAGTATCTGCGATTCTTTGTCAAGCTCAATCTGGCTCATGCAGGCTATAGTCCAAATCCACGATCAATCAGATCGAAAATGCCCAACTCACAACACTAACCCACAGGCTGGAGGTACTCAACAGCCGGGACCGCCGTCAACCCAAACGGCTCCCAAAACAGGAATCCAACTCAACACACTAAAGCTCACTAGCTGGAGATACTCTACAACCACAACAACGAAGGGTTCGAAAACCCCGGAAGACTAATACCTACAACCCCAATCAAACAAGAACAGGCTATAGGCATAACCTCCTGTTGTTCTCGACCCGAGAATAAAAACAGCCCTTAGAACCCAGATCGCTCAAACCCTCTCGGGTGAGGAAGTTTGTAAGAAAAGATGATTTTTATTGCTAAATACCATTTCCACTCAGATCCTCTCAGGGTGAGGATAAAAATAGCTTCCTTTTTAGAAAACCGTCTTGATTTGAGAAAATCTACTTTTATAGATTTTAGTTCTTGCGAAAATCAGTTAAAAATAAGTTTATTTTCCGAACCCCGAAGGGCTAATGCCTTCGCCCAATCAGACAAGAACAGGCTCCAGCGACCCCTAGAAATTCGGAAGAAAAAACACTGGTTTACTAAAATCATGAGTGTCCAAAAACATTCTGGGTTCAAGGTCCTGATATTACAAGCACACCACGGCCACAAACTCGGTGGCGACAATAAATCGGAGAATACCCGACGATCCGGGACCACCGTTTACCCAAACGGCTCCCAACACTGGCACAACACTAGCCACGGTTACCAGACTCCAGTTGGCCCACAGGCACGAGTGCAACATGCATCCCACACTATTCCGATCACTCGGTCCACTATTCGGGCGAGGAAAAGCTCTATGTCCAGGAAAAAAGAATGTAAGGGGTGGAAACTAGAACAAAAAGGAATCTAGCCCAAGTGAGAGTTTTCTAGCAGTCTGGTTGAATATTCACATGCAAACATGTATCAAGGTGCTAGTCAAAGTCTCATAACTTTATAAATATCATGATACAGTAATAATAACACCTATTCTAGCATGCGGAGATCTTATCATACTAGAATTAATAAGAAGTCCGCAGTTTTGGAGGAAATCAAACCAACCTACCTCGTTTGCCGCCAATTTCTTGTAGACACTTGCAATTGGGCTCCTGCAGCAACACACCCTCTTTTGAATCAGAAAGCCCAATGGCGCTCACCACGCGCGAACGGTACACCCTGAAAAGCCCGGCGGTGAACTGTGCGGCAAAACGACACCTCCAACAACGGTCCCTAATAGGGATAAGGGCACAGAGTTAAAAGGAAAAACCCCGACAGTAAAACCCAAAAACTCTTCCGAAAAATACCGCAAAACACGAAGCGGAACCTACCTTAACGCAGGCGCGCTGTCAAACTTGCGCCCGCATGTCCGTCCGGCTCCTAGGAACACCTTGCGCGCGCTCCACGGCACAATCAGCGCGCTTGCGGCACCTCACGACCACACCCACGCGCCCTCTCTTCCTCCCCAAAGCACCTACGGTTGGAGCAAAAGGGAGAAAGAGGAAAAAGGAAGGTGTTTCGGGCTTTAAATAGCCCAAAACGCCAAGATTCGGGCGCCCGATTCCCACATTCGGGCACCCGAAACCCTTCCAGGCGTGCTACAGTGGGCGCCACGTGCGTCCACTCCCCGCAGCGGCCTCTCGGAGGCCGACACGTGGCGGTACGGCCCCCCCCCCCGCGCCAACGCGGCGTGCGACCAACAGGACCCCGCTATGTGGCAACGCCTGCGCGCCCCCACGCCAGGCCGCGCCGCTCCCCCAGGCGCCCTCGGCCCACGCCCCACGCCAGCGCCCGCCCCGCGGCCTTTCCCCGTTCGACAAGTGGCATCGCGCGGCTTCGCTGCTCCCGGTGCACGCATGTGGGCCGTGAGCCGGCCCGCGACCGAAATGAGCCCGTTAGACCATTTTCGCCCGAAAATAACTATTTTCACTGTTTTCGCGCGCTAAGTTCGTTTTTGGCGTCCGTTTGACGCGCAACGCACTCGATACACCAAAAATAGGTGTTTTCTCGCCGCCAACCACACGGACAAGCCACACGGAAAAACGGGACACCACAGATTTGTTATATGAGCTAGGTTGGGGTGCGATTAATAGCACAAAGGTCTTGGTGCTATAGAGTCATTGTTGATGATCGGGTATTTGATTCGATGATGGACGCTATTAAACTTGATCTATTATATTTGATTCTCTTAGGGACCAAATTGGTGATTTCTACATCATTTACCTGGTGATCAAGTGCCCTAGAAATTGACAATTTTGAAGGCCTAAATGAGGTGCGTTCTTGTTTAACGCTGTAGGACTATCCAAATCAGTTGAAGTTTTGATTGAAAATTCTTTTAACAATCCAGATCAAGATCTAGACGGTGGTGATTGTAATGACGACATTATATAATGTGGTGGAATTTCTCTTTTTTTTTTTAAATTTTTTGTGGGCTTTATTTATTTTATTTAGGATGCTGAGGGGGAATGGAGGACCTATCCGACCGACGTTAAGGAGGAAACTAAAGACTTAAAAAGATCTGTCTACAAGTTTCGAATCGGTGATGCCCACACTATTGGGTTGTCATTTCCTCACTCATTTTATGGCCACTTGATGAACTAAAAAATGATTTTCCAACAATATGAAATTTGGTTCCTACTAAGTTAAATATTCTAGATCATGTTTGATCCAGTCCATCATCAATTCAGATGCCCTATCATTAAAAACAACTCCTATACTATCATCCTGGTTCGACCCCTATTATATTGACAATAAAAACAATATATTAGATAAAATGTGATGCAGGCTGCAAATGGGTCATTTGTGATTAACTTCCTAATAATTATGGTTCGTGCCTTTCACGTTTTGGTAGCATCTGTTTTGTGACTTCATCTGGAAAAATAATTTGTAAAAGATATTATGTTCAAATTTTCTATCAGAAATGCCATTATTATCTTGCACCTTTTCCTGAGGTTTTTCCTTGTCTAAGCATAAAAAATTTCTTCTAAAGGTGTGAAGAAAATTTGGTGCTCACTTAAGCAATTTCCATGCAGGATATATTTATCATTTTATATACTAATGATTTATAACACTTAGCAAATAGTGTAATAATCTTTTGCAATGTTGGGTCCAGTTGTCCTTTATCTTGCCAATCTAAGTGGGTTTCTGGTTTCCAAGTAAAGTGATGTTGTGGACAATGCAAATGTATGCCGTCTTTTGCAATCTTAGCTGCAAGTACAGACTCTTTAAGCTGTCAGTTTCAAAGATTAAAAGCTGGATTGTTAAGCTATCCTTCGCTTGTCATTTGCAATTGCATTACTTGGTGGCATTTGTGTTTCCTTGGATTCATCCCTCAAATGCTTAGTTGTGCATGCTCCCACTTTACATGATTTACACCTTTCACCTTAAATTAATAAAATATGAAATCCTATCAACAAGGAATAAAGTGTCGTGACACGGGGGCGTGCCGTTGTCCGCCTGGCACGGTACGGCATGGGCACGCTTCCGTGCCGACACGTGGCACGCTTGTGTGCCGATGAATACGCACGACCTCCCAGTGGCACGCTCTGGCACGTTTTTTTATAGTTTTTTTGTTCCCAAGCTTTTATAATGTTATTTTGAAAGATATTGTCAAATAATTATGAATATTCACTATATATAACTTACTATACAAATCAATTAATATAGTGATAAGTTTTTTTAAATGTAAACAAAAATTATACCTCATTGAAATAGAAATTTAAATATAATAATAAAATTTACAAGTAAAATTTATTTAAAAAAATTAGAAAAAGAACAACATGATGGAAAAAAACAATATGAGCAATAAATTTTATGACAAATAAATTAAACAAATTTAAGTATCAATTGATTTAATTTGACTTTTAATTTTATTAGTTTTTTTAATTTTTTAATTTTAAAAATAAAATTATTTTTATCGCAAATCTTATATAAGACACTAGATCTATCCAAAATAATTAAAAATTTAATTATATAATAATTAAATCAAGTATATCTATTTTCAACTTTTATAAACTACAGATAAAAAATTATCTAATTTTATATATTTTTTTAAATTTTTTTTACAAATTTAAAATATTCAAATAAAAAAAAACTACCGATACAAAGGCCAATCCCCAAATTTTTTTTTTTTTTAAAAAAAAATCGAATGAAGGACATAAGGACCTATAAAAAAAATCTACTAAAAGAAAAAAAAATAGATAAAAAACACAAAAATCCACCAAATAAATAAATAAATAAATAAATAAATATATATATATATATATATTTAAAAAAACAATCAAAACTGAAAGAGAGAAAAAGAGAGAGGGGGGAGAGGGGCGGCAAGAAAAAAAGAAAAAAAAAAGTGGCACAAAAAAAAAAAAAATAAAAAAAAATGAGCGGCACGTGCCGCTCGTGCCGCTCGATACCCACGGGGGTATCGCGCTGTCTCGCGCGATACCCGCCAGGGTATCGCGGCACGGGGGGTGCTGTGGCACCCCCCTGTACAGTGCCACTATTTGAGGGGCACGGTACGTGCCGCCCCGTGCCGAGCGGCACGGGGCGGCACTTAAAACCCAGCCTATCAATGATGTTTTATAGTCAAGGATTTAAGTGCCGTGGCATGGGATTGCGGCGAGTTCTTGCCGGCACGGTACAACACGGTGCGTGTCGTGTCATGCCGATTTGTTCTATTACAAAAATACCTGTGTGTTGACACTAAAGATTTAAGTGCCCATCGGCATGGGCCGTATCTACCGTGCCGTATCGTGCCAACAAGATATCGGTACGATCGAGCCACCGTCCCGATGGCGCAACTCAAAATTTTTTTTTCTTTAAATTAATAAGTAATTTTCTCAATAAAGTTCAAAATATTTGATATAGATACATAATAAGCAATTATAATATTTTGTTGTTAAAGAAAATAAATATTTTATACTATTATGTGTCGGCATGCATATATTTTTTGTGACCGGCGCGCATTGGTGCAGCCTGGCATGCATCGTGCTGTATAGTGCCGGCAAGTTTTTTTTGATGCAATTCAGGATGCTTTGTCTGTTATTAAGGTAAGTTGGCTCTCAAGATCTTCTAAAGATTGTTCTCTTTGATACCAGCAATGTTTATAGTCAATTTTCCTTTCTGCACAATTACACAAATGGCTTTTGTGGTAACCAATGAGTTAACTTTGACAAGTATTAAGTTTTCGTGTGGGTAACTTATGTGAGAGTGCTGTTGGGGAACCTGTGAAGGTATTTGATAGGAAACAACTGTCTTGATCTGGGTGCTTGCAATATATTGTTGTTCTTCTCACAGATTTTTTGGATTAAGGGGATATTTTATGTCTATCACTAATTATTAATCTTCAACTTTTCTATTATTTACGGAGACTAGGCAGCTGAATCCTGTCCCTTTTTCCCCTCTTCTGGTTAGCAGTATCTAATATGGCAGTTGAAGTTTTTGAAATCATAAATTTCAATTTCTACCTAAGCTGATAATGGTTTATGTTTTGTGCTAGTGTGTCTTCTTCTCTTTGTTACCTTAATTATCTATGTTTTTAATGAGTAACAGTCTTTTGTTTTTTCTTCAATTAAATTGTTATGATGGCTACAATACTTTGACAGCGCAAGTTTGAGGCTTTAGAGATGGATCAAGAGCTTCAATCTGCAATTACTGAGAATGAAGTCCTTTGGCGGGCAAACTATCAGAAGTTTGTACAATGTCTGAAGAAAAAGGTAGAAGTCCTGAACTTCTTAAAATTTTGACTGTAAAAAAAAACATTCACATTATTTTGTACAATTCTGTCGAAATTTGTAATCTCTTTTTGTTATTCAAGGGGCTTCTTATTTTCTTTACTTTTCAATTTCCAAATCCTTTGATCTCAACCTTACTTTTTTCCATCCATGTGGAAGACCCAATGATTTTTGTCTAGTTACAAGGATATGCTAAGCATGTTCTCTTAACTGCAGCAGCACATGGTAGGGTAGATAATTGGCTTTCAACTTCTTTTAGCTAACTCTTTGACTTAATTATTTTATCTACTATGCACATTTCCAGAAATAAAATGAAGCAAAATGAAGGGAGAAGAAAAAAATTAAAAACATACTGTTTGTTTAAGTAGATAATCTTAGCGGGCATTTGAATAGAGAAATAATTAAAAGTGTTTGGTTAATAGAACCTTATACAATTGCGATGTATTGGTTTTTCTTACTTTTGATTTGTTCCTTATATCCTTCCATAGAAGAGAATAGTTTGGCAGTGGAAGGAATCACAGTTTCTCATATTGAGCAGGTAATATGTATTTGGAATAAGGATGAACACTCTGTATCCAAAAAAAAGTGAAACAATTTGCTATGTAATATGCTTCTGTCCTGATTTTTTTGGTGTTGGAATTTAAAGAAATCAAGAAAAAAAAATCATTGACACTGATGCCAAATGTATGGTAATGGTTTACTAAGTTAAAGTTTTTTAATTTACTTAATGTGCCTGTGATTACATTTGTATTTCTAGAAAGAGGAATATAAATTTTGGGTGACAAAAAAAACTCCGAGAGCATTGGTAATAGTATCTGATGATGGATGTTGGTTTGGTAGGAATTCTTGGCCCTTTTGTTAACTCTTTGCTATCTTATAGTGCACTTCCATTTTATAGTTTGTCGGCAATGTAAGTGTTGGGATTGTGCTAATACGATTACATTCATAGTCCTTTGCCAAACAAATACAACGCATGTTGCTCAAAATCCTATTGACTGCTTACTAGTAGCTTTCTACCTTTTGGGTAAAGATTAACTTTTCTTTTCTTTTCTTTTTTCTCTTTGGGGGTGGGGTTTTGGGGATGGGTGGTAGGGTTATGCAATGACCATTTCTTAGGGTACTAGCAGCTAGCACTTTGTATCTTTCAACTATTTAAGCTTTTTAGTACATTTAAGATATGCTTTTTAGATTTTAGTATGTTTTTCATATATTTTGTTACTTTTCTTCTATTTAGGCTTGCACTGCAAATGTAAGATCAAGGCTGGGTCTTGATGCTGGTGCCATTTTGGAAGCAATGATTGAGGCTGTTGATCAGGAATATGTTAAGAATAAAAACACAGGTAACATCCCGTAAGTTAGGTTTGTACTTACTAAATACTGGTGTGGAATTCTGTGAAATTTAGTATGTGCAAAATTGTTGGCTTTATTAGAAACAATCTACGACTCATGCTAGTAGTCATGTCCTATCCTTAGCTAAGTGAGATTGTGAATAATTACACGTTTTCTTATCAATAAAGCATCCAAACACTTTTCAAATCTGGGAGCATGTCAGCTACTCTGCTCAAAGTTTTCAAGCACACAAACTAATTATATATCACTTGATATTTTCTGATGCAACTTTGGTTGTAACTACGTTTGTCACTGTATGTTTTGTGTTTTCCTATGTGTTGTGTTACTAATATATATATACATTTACATTTAATGAAATTTTAGCCTGAAATACATGTAATTTTAGAAATTAATGTTGAACATTCTTAGAATCTGTGTATGTAATTTTAGCTTGAAATATTAACCATTCCATATGACTATCAATTTTTCTGCAGTTTTAAGCTATTTCCTCCTCTTTATAGTGGTGTATTTGCAAATAAATGTGATTGTAAAGGTACATAGATTTGACTAAACACTTCATAAATATGCTAAATCTGTTTTTTTTTTTCTTTTTTTTTTTTTTTTACGTCGGGGTTGGCTATCATTGTTGGAGCATAATCAACTTCTTGTTCTTAATCTATTTTTGAATCAAAAGTACATTTCTCTCTTACTAATACTTCATACATCAGGAAAATGAATGCTATGTGGATTGCTGATGTTCTGAACGATCAGGTAAAGTTGTAAAGGCCCCCTCTAGGGTTTCCATCAAATATATAATAAAGACAATTACAAAAAAACACCATATAGTACAAGTTATGTTAAAGTTAAACTCGACCCTATACAAGTAAAATAGACTAACATTCTCCCGTAATCTGACCATCGTGAGGCTGAATGTGAAGATTGATACGAAGTACAATAAAGTGAGCACTAGGCAAAGGTTTTGTGAAAATATCTGCCAACTGTTTATCGGAAGGAATGTAAATTAAAGAGAGATCACCTAGTTGTACTTTTCTTGCGCAAAAAATAATGGTCTAGTTCAATATGCTTTGTCCGTGCATGTAATACCGAATTGGCGGCAACGTATGTTGTACTGAGATTGTCGCAATAGATAGTGAGAGGATGATGTAGTGACACACCAAAATCCCGAAGCATACGACAGATCCAAACGCTCTCAACAAGAGTGAATGCAATACTACAATACTCAGCTTCAGAGCTAGAGTGAGAGATTATCGATTGTTTCTTAGCAGATCATAAAATTAGATTGGAACTAAGAAAAACATAGAAACCGAATGTTGAATGTTGAGTGTCAGGACAACTAGCCTAATCAGCATCAGAGTAGGCGATAAGAGAGGGGGAAGTACATTGTGAAAAATGAAGACTATAATTCATTGTCCCTCTGAGACAACATAGAATGTGCTTAACAGGTTGAAGGTGAGGGTCCCGAGGTGCTTGTAGAAATTGAGCAACCAGATTCACAGCATATGAGATATCTTGTCTAGTGAAGGTAAGGTATTGGAGCGCACCAACAATCTGACGGTGATATAAGGATTCTCAAGTAGGCGACCTTTATGAGAAGATAGCCGAGTCGTAGATGATAGCGGAGTAGAAACAGACCTACTAGAAAGCAATACCATGTCGCTCAAGTAGATGTTGAGCATATTTCTGTTGAGTCAGCTGAAGACCATGAGCTGAATTAGTTACTTCTACTCTCAGAAAAAAAATGAAGAGATACCAAATCTTTCATAGCAAATTCTGTCTAGAGTGTGAATATTAAGGAGTTTAGCATAGAGGATGAGTTGATATTATCAATATATAGAAGATGAGTATAGTCTGCTACAGGATCACTACCAGTAAAGAGAAGAAAGAGCAGCGTACTGTAGTAAATACAGTAGCAATAGCACTGTAATGGCAACACCGTAGCAATAGTACTGCAGCAGAAGTACTGTAGCAAAATACTGCAAAGGCAACACTGTAGCAAAAATACTGTAGCAGCAGTACTGTAGCAAAATACTGCAGCAGCGGTAGAATGATATTAAAGAGGAAGAAGAAAAAAAAACTTGCGACAGAAAGGAAGAAGAATGACGGTTCTGTTGATTTTCTCTGGAGGGTTTGTGGCTCTGACATCATGAAAGATTGGATAAAGCCGTAAAGACCCCCTCTAGGGTTTCCATTGAATATATAAGAAACATAATTACAAAAAAAACATCTTATAGTACAAGTTATGTTAAACTAGATCCTATACAAGTAAAATAGGCTCTAACATGTTCTAACACATATAATGGTCCATCAACATAGTCCGTGATAATCTTCCCTAAACCAGGATACTTCTAAAACAAAGCACACAAGGCTTCAGCAATTTAATTCCTTGAAGCGTAAGCAAGTTACCTGTAATCCAATTATTATTATTTTGCTTTAAATCTGCTGTACTAGTGTAGACAAAAGCCCTTTATTTCACTGTCCTTCAAATGTACTCTAAATTTGCTATACTTCTGTCGGATAGGAGTCTTTTGTTTTAAGTGAAAAATTCAAGCATGGAGGCCTTAAAATTGATATGAAAACTGTTTGATGTGATCAACAACTTCTCAGAAGGCCTAATAGAAAAACTCTCCATTTTAATTCAAGTAGGGTTGGCCCTCGCCTAGGGAACGAACGCCACTTTTTATGGGTCCAGAGATTCTTTCGCAAAACAATCCATCTTTTTCTGGTTTATTGGTTTTATAATGAATGGGAGTTAGGAGGAATGCTTAAAGAAATTCCATTAGTTTAGTATAGTAGTGGAGGCTTAGCCTTTCACTAATAGACAGCTTGAAAGTCTCTACAAGGGAAGGTTGATTCACCAGTTTCAGCTTTCGCCCGGTGGATAAGGTTCCTATAGGATCGGATTCCCCCCCTTTAAAATCGGACTCAGTTTTTGAGTTTTATCTTTCTCACGTCAAGTAATCACGAAAGCAATTATTTTTATTTTTTCGCCAATAAGGAAATGATTGGATGATTATAATATGGATGTTTAAAATACTGGAACATTTCTTAATGTAAGGCAAGGATTTGATAGTTTTATATGCATGTGTGAGTGTGTGATTTAAAACTGTATAGTAGTTTCAGCAAGACAGCCTTGACACAATCACCTGTCATTACGATGACCTGTGAGTTGATTCCATTCAGTGCCGTACTTCTAATAATATATTTTTTCATTGTCTCCTGTCATATATCCCTGAAGACAAGTTATATTAATTTGAATAATTTGCATGGCGAGTTTTTATATTTGCAGTTTCCGCATCAATGGGTAGCATTATTGAGAGGGTGAGAGAGAAGCCTGGAGGAATTTCCATGACACTAGAACATGTCAGAACAATCCTTGTTGACCAACTTCTCTGTCATTCTTCTACTGAGGATACCAGCTCATGGTACACCATTGGTAATTGGCATATTATTGCAATATGAAATAGTTTGGAGTCCTCTTTTTTTTAATGTTGTTGACTTGAATCTTTTGAGATCACAATTTGTGTTGTTGGATGTAGATTTGAACAGCATTATTGAAAATTCTCAGAATGATGAGGTACTCGTTTTCCAATCTTTTGCCTTTCATACCTTTTTTCCTTTGTTGACATATTTATGTTATGTCTTCTCTTTCTGTTAGGTAGAAACATTTATACGAGCCAAATATGGACCGGAGGCTTATAGGATATTTAGGTTGTTGATCAAGTGTGGACACCCGGTCGAGACAGAGCAAGTGAGTATTGAGCTACCTAAAGTGGTTATCTGATAATTTGCGCCTAATGTTTTTTTAAGAAGATCAATTGTTTTTCCTTAAAACTTATATTGTTGTGTTAGTAATATTGTTAATACACTGAATCAATGTTCCAAAAGCGGCCTAGGCAGAACTGTCAATAAACCACGCGGCTTACACCGGATGCGATTCCATATGCAGAAGGGCCGCATATGCGGCCCGTCTTGTATTAGGCAGCCGCATAGGAGCCCGCATGTGGTTTTCGAGTCACGGTCGTTAACGGTTCAAGTTAAGACTAAAAAGTGAAGGGAGCCCCTTCTCTCTCTTGATTCACCTTCCCCTCCTCTCCCTCTCGATTCCCCTTCCCCTCGTCTCTTTTGAGCCTTGATCTAGCAGCAGCACCAAAGCGGCAGCTTTGGCGAGTGCAACGGTAGTGTCGAGCGGGAACGGGAGTGGCTAGAGGAAGCAGGAGTAGAGAACGGGAGCAGTGAACGGTCGGATCTCTCTCTCTCTCTCTCTCTCTCTGCTGAAGGCCTGTGGGCTTGTTTTGGACTTTTTGGTCAAAAAACAAAATACAAAAGACCCCTGAACTATAGGCAATCCTGAAATAGGTCCCTCCACATTTATATTGTAGGTTAAATGCCTTTAAATGCTTCTATTTTTGAGTTAAGGAGGTAATTTGGAATTTAAATAGCCTACAGTTAAGGGGTTTTCTATCACTATAAATTTTTATCAGTTTATAGTAGTAACCAAAGATAATATTTGAATATTTGATAAGATCCATTTATAGAGAAATTTTAAAATGTAAATTGTGTGTGATTGCTTTTATATTATTTAGCTTTGTTAGGAAGAATTTATATATATTTTTAATACCTATAAATATTTTTTACTATTTTAAAAGCTGGACCGCATATACACCCACATATTGTATATGCACTATGCGGTGGGTAACCGCATGGATACAACATACCACCTTTTGGAACATTGCGCCGAGTTGTAGTATCTATCGGTTGGATACACAAATAAGATAATGTTAACTTTAAGGTGCAATCTCATATGCATATTAGTGTTTGTTGGTTAATTTGTTGCACAGGAGAAGGATTGGAGGTGGGGACTGAACAGGTCGATGAGCGAAAATTGCTTAATTTAAAATCTGTGGAAACTGTTTGCAAAACCATGATAAACAAACGAGTAATGCAATATATAAAATAAAAGGAGAGAGTGAGACAGAGGGTCGAAAAATAAGCACGATAAATGAACATAAAGGGCAAGGATTTAAGTATCCATCGGCATGGTCTGTATCCACTGTGCTGTATTGTGTCAACAAGATATCAGTACGATACAACTCCTGTACCAATGGCACAGCTGAAAACCCTCTTTTCTTTAAATTATTTAGTAATTTTCTTAATAAAATTCAAAAGATTTAATAAAGATACATAATAAGTTATTAAAATATTTTGTTGCTAAAGAAAATAATATTTCATGCCATTATGTGTCGACCAAGGATTTAAGTACCGTGGCACGGGGTCTTGCTGAAAACTTGCTGGCACGGTGCATGTCGGGCCGTGTCGATGAGTGCCGGTTACAAAAAATACATGTGTGCTGACACATAATGGCATGAAATATTTATTTTCTTTAGCAGCAAAATTTTATAATTACTTATTATGTAATTTTATCAAATATTTTGAATTTTATTGAGAAAATTACTTAGTAATTTAAAGAAAAAAGGGTTTTTAGTTGTGCCATCGGCACGGGTTGTATCGTGCTGGTATCTTATTGGCGCGATACGGCACGGTGGATACGGCTCATGACGATGGATACTTAAATCCTTGGTGTCGGCACACATGTATTTTTTTTGATCGATACTCATCGGTACCGCTCGGCATGCACCGTGTTGTATCATGCCGGCAAGTTTTCGGCACGACCTATGCCATGGCACTTAAATCCTTGATAAAGGGAGAGTAAATGTAGAGGGGGAGAGAGGGTGAGGGGGTGTGGAGGGAGAAAGGCCGGGAGAGAGACTGTTGGATGTTGCCCTGGCCTCCTCCCAGGTCAACTGGTGAACTTTTCAAATCAAGTCCTAGGCACATTTAAATTTTGAGGCACTGATTATTCTCTTCAAGTTCCTATAAAGTATCCAAATCAAGCAAATAAATAAATGGAGAGTGAGACAGAGGGAGTGGAAACATAAGAACAATAAATGAACATAAATGGAGAGTAAATGTAGACGGAGAGGGGGGTGGGGGGTGAAGGTCGCGAGAGAGACCATTGGATATTACCCTGGCCTCCTCCCGGGTCAACTTATAAACTCAAGCTCTATGCGGATTTGAATTTTGTGGCACTGATTATTCTCTCAAAGTTCCTATAAAGGCACTAGTCGACAGCTGGATTATTCACAATCAGTTGATCTAATATATATTTAAATGTTTCAACTATGTGAAGATCAGTTGCTCATCAAGCAGTTAAATTAAAAGAAATAAGAAGTAAGAAGTATGGTCAATGTTATCCATCTTTCAGCTTTTGATGATGAATTTCCAGTGTAGTCCATTCTGCTTGAGAGTACTTGTCTACATCATTCTCATATAATAAATTAGGCTTGTCTATTTGTTTGTAATCTTCAAAATCAACAGGATATGGAACTACTGTGTACAAAAATCAAGGATTTAGAATGCATTTGTCAATGCTTCAAGCGATAGATAAGTCACAATGTGATTAGGTGCCTATGGCATGAGCTATGCTACTTTTTTTTTACTTTTTTTAATCAAATTTATTTGTATTTTTGCCTTCAGTTTATTGTTTTATTATTCTTGGTACACTAGGCATTTAATGTACTTCATGATTTGTGTGTGGGACATTTATGTGATAGTCAACAGTAGCTAAGAGCTCTTCCTTGTGAAGTCTTCCTAAATACTTTGATTCTTTTCAATGGAATAGAAGTTTCTTTGTACTAGTGAGAGTATTTTCTGATCAGTCCGGTGTCACTAGAGGTTAATATTCATTAGAATGCATTGGTAATCTCAAATTTTCTTAGACAGCATGCTTATCATTCAGTTTTTCTGGTATATTAAATTTTAGTGTTGTATCTTTTGATCTCGTTGCATCTGCTCAGTAATCCCTGTAGGTTTGTTTCACTTAATCTTGGAATAAGAATGAAGGGATTGTTGTGAATGAATGCCATTTTTACCTTAAGAGAGTCTTTGCTAGGTTGGTTGATAGCTACTGTGGAACTTTAGGTTGACGCTTTTCAAATCTTGATACTATTTTTCTCCCTTATTATGTAGGTTATTCTTCCTAATGTCATGAACATGAGGACTTCTTTATGTCTTTCCCCGTCAATGATTTCCTTCCTTTTGCTTATTATATTCATGTTTCAGATTGTAGAAATTACATTTATTGAGAAGAAGAACGCTCAAGAAATTTTGTACAAACTCTGGAAGGACGAATACTTGGAAATGGAGGTGAGGAACATTTAGTTTCAAACTTTGATTCACTTACTTTTTTAGTTCAGTTCACTACTATATTTCTGAGATAGGAAAATTACATAGAACAATGATCTTTTCTGTCTTATTAACTATAGAATTTTGTTTCCTAATGTTGTTCCATTCGTTAAATTACCCACCGCTTTATGGACTGTCTTTTCTTGACAGCTACTTCCTACAGTGTATTTACTTAAAAGGCTCTACAAATGGTAGTGGTAGTATCTTTTCATACTCCTTATTAACAAATTTACTTATTCTTCTTGAGTAAACGAAAGAGATACGCTGGACTAGATATTCATGCATCCTATCAGGCCCTTAGGTATCAAAAGAGAGGAATGATCATTTGCTAAGCTATAGTCACAGTATGTGCGGACTGGCCCAATTTATTTGGCATGTCCATGGCAAGTTAGCATGTATTTGCTTGGCCAATTGTAGTGTTTTCTTTGCTGCTGTGGGATCAACATTGGTTGATATAGTTTGATATGTTTGATGAAGGAAGTATCAAGGTCCCGATGATCATTTGAACAGTCACTACTTACTGTTATGTGACGAGCATTCTGTGTATTTCTGGCAAAAGAATTGTCTTGAAGGAAGGTTTGCCTTTCTGGTCGGTATTGTGGGCACGTGCCAACAGTGTCAAATGTTGGCAGTACTGTTGCACAACATTTGCTATGCCGATGCCCAATCAAGACGAGCTGCCAATAAATGAATCATCAACTCTAGAACTCCTAGAATCTGTTGTTTTATCTAATTTGTGGGTCTGCGAAGAAATCATGCTATGGTGATTTTGGAATAGATTAAGTTAAAAATGAGGTTATGTTTTGATTGGAAATGGTGAGATCCAAACTGATTACTTTTCTTCATTCACCTGAATCATGCATTTCCGTACAATCGAACTGATTACTTTTCTTCGTTTACCTGAATCTTGTTATTCCATACAATCCTGATTGGCTGTAAATTCAGTGCAAATTTTCTTAGGATTTTTTTTCCCGCTAGTTTCAGGTCAATGAAGGGTTAATTTGCTTTGTTGCAGTACTTGGGAAGTAGGAAAATGAACTGCCGGAAACGGTTTAAAATGGATTACCTATTTTTTATTTCCTGCGTAATAGTTCTTATCCTGTCGTAGTAGTATTTTCCAGTGGAATGGGTAAAGTTGTGGCGACTGATAAGTCTTGTGATTCAGTTTGCACTAGTTATAATTGTACTGAAAGAATGCTTCTATTATATATAGCAAATGCTTACTTTTTCATTGTTAATTTCTTTATTTTATGCAGTGTCACACTTTACAGTGATAATCAAAGAGTTTTGTTGTCAATTCTATGTTGCAAAAGAAATATCTTACTGTTGTATAAAGACCCTTCATTGTCTGCTTTTGCTACGAGAAGATTGCTAAATCTTCGGTTTCATTGGCTGTTTTGTACTCTTTGATATTGAGGAGATGGAAATTATTGACTTTGAAATTTTGGCTGTTTCTTGCAGAAAGTTGTTATGCATGGATCGGGCCAGACACAGGTTTTCTTGTGGAAATTGAACAAGAAAATGCTTAGGGAACATATCATAGATGATATGTATCACGCTTCTTTGAATTTGAGTCAGAAGATATCTCAGATCGCTCAGCAGCAGCGTGAGGTCCATCATTTTATAATCTTATAATCTTTTCCTTCTTTTTCATAGTTATTTTTGTGTACTATGTTCAACATAGCCTTGGCACTTGAGCACCTTATTAAATAATCATCTTTACATTCTAGTTTCATAGAAGTGAGTGAGCTATATCCCTCATAAGTTGATTTCTCATATTTTATTTTCATAATCAAACTAAATTGTTTCACATGTTGCTAGCAATTTACATTGCAATTTTCTTGTCAGTTCCCATGATCAGTAGCATAAAAAATATTCATATTAGTTTTAGCAGTTACTTTGGATATTGAAATACTTATCGCTCTACATATCGGTTGCTCATTATGTATAATATGACTAGCCTAAATTACCTATGTAAGAGCAATCCCAATTCTATGGAACCGCCATTTCTCTGTAAGATAGAAACCTAGAGTACAGGTATTCTATAATAATTTTCTATTTTGGTTGTTTTTTCATAATCTCCTATATACCCGACCTCTTTAATATTGCATTTGTGCATTCAAGTTAGTTTTCTGCTGCTAATGTCAAACCGGTCCTCATTTTTAACCTTCCATTTTTGTCTTCTCTTCAGTCTACTGTCTCCTTATGGCTGATATCTGATGATTTCTGCTATCATCATTCTTTTTTCCTTTTTAATATTGCAGGGATTTTTTTTTCCTATTTTACATCCTTCAAACTTTTCATCCAATTTAGAGTGCAAGCGTGTAATATGGAAATATACGACATCCTATTTTCTATTTAATCGCTCTTAATTAATAATTCTTTCATCCTATCATACCCGTCCGTCCTTTTATCCTCTATTGCCGCTAAGTAGCTGTTTTGATCCGCTGCCACCCTATTCTCTTTTTCTTTTGGAGATAGAAAAGCCTAAAAGTCTTGATTTAAAGAGAATAGAATAGCAAAGAGGGAGAATGGAAGGGTCGAAACACTTTCTGAAGTTGCTTATAACTGAAATATTTTATGCAGTTATTGGAAGTTAATATGTATTATAGAAATTAGAAATCTGAAACAAAAATGCTTCAGTGCAGATTTTATTATAAAGAATGTATTATTACATGCGTGTGAGATTAGAAGTTTTCATTGGCAATTATGTGAAAAACCTACTCTCGGAGAATCTCGTTTATATATATTCTGATTTTGAGATTTTTGTGGATGTCTGGATGATGACTGCAAATGATCCATGATGAATATTACTCTTTTAGAGTGCTTGCATATTGAAAAAAGGACCTCTTCGATGTATTATCTAAGGGCTTTTTTTTTTAATCATTACCGGCAGCATCTATGTTGTTGACTGCTTGTTCACTGCTTGTTCTTGTATTATGAGTGTTCACTTCTAGGATTGTTTTCAGTCGCTTGTCCTTTTTGAATTTGCAGTAGAATGTATACTTATTTGATTTTTCATTTCACAGCAGAGAGTATTAAATGGCTTTGCATTTTCTTCGTTGCATCTCTATTATTCTATCAGGTTTCCCGGGATGGTGACAAGAAATATCAAAGGGGAAAGTGCATATTGCAATCGTCCCTCTATAAACTTGATGACGCCCTCATGCTCTTCCAATTTTTATGACATTCAGGTAACTGTCAATTGAATAATAGTTTTGAAATGTTGAATGATTGCTAAGAAGAAAAAGACACAAAATTGCCTTATTTGCGAAATGAGTATGATGTGCTCTTGCTGTTGAACTTCAAATTACTGTGGTTGTTCATGTGGAGGACTAAAATGCAAAAGATGGAGACTCGAAATTCCTATATAATAATCCTGTAGCAAAAAATTAACTTTAATAAGGAAAGAGGTTCCTTTTGTTAAAATCAACAGAAACAAAAAAAGTAGGTTTTTTTTTTTTGCATTTAGCCCCCTCAGAACTTAATATTTTACAAATGGCCCCAGTAAAGTTATATTTGCATAAATAGCTCTGTCCCTGCCACGCGAGCTCCACGTTGGACAGGTTAAGTTGAATAGGTGATTGAACACGGTGATTGGATCACCGTGTTCCGATCCACATTTTAGTCCCTATTTTTTGAGTTAGGGCTGGATGGGAATTAAAGGAATACGGTGAAAAACACAAAATGGAACATGATAATATAATCATCGTGCTTAAACACGGTGATTGGATCATTGTATTCAACTTTAAAATGCCCATATGGCCCTACCTTGTCCAGCATGGCGGTCGTGTGGCAGTAAATCATGTGGCAGTAAATCATTTATGCAAATATAAATTTATAGGGGCCATTTATAAAAAAAAGGTTTTGAGAGGGCAAAATGCAAAAAAATCCAAAAAAAAGTAAACAGTACGAAGAAAATTTGGTGAAGGATTGTTGATATTTTCGGGCTTGTGCGTTCGAAAGAGAATTTTGTTTTGGTTAGTTGTATGTCAAAGTAAATTTAATGCTTCATCTCTAGTTTGATGCTTTTTATATAGATCATATCTAGATACTTGAGTTATTATTATTAATATATTTTTTTCTTGGTTTCAGATGAACTATTGAGTGCAGCTATTTCTGATGGAAGAAAGCAAATTTTGGCTAATTTCCGTTCTCTTTTGCAAGCTACCTTGCAAATTTTAAATCTCAGATTTTCCTTCATTTGGTATTAGGAAGAGCATTTTGAAATTTCTTTGTAGGTGGTTTATTTGACTGTTGACTAATCTCTAGGCAAGAATGATATATTTGTTGATTTAGGATATCTGCAGGTTTTTCTGGTTTCTTTATCTAAATGTGATTGTATTGGCAGACGTTCTTTCGGCTCAACTTTGCTCTTCTAATTACTTTTTTCAGTTTGCTTTCGAACTGTATATTTCACTTTGTTCAGTTCATAGATCGTGCTTATAGAAGAGAGCAGATTACCAGTTCTTATTTCATTGCACCTGCATTTAATCTAGTCAAATTGACCTGCGATCTGAATCCAAATCCTATTATGAGCTGTAGGTAAATGATCAATGGCAGCCCATTGAATATCGTAGTGCAAACTCTTACTGTCGGAGTTTCAATTTCTGGTTGTGTGGGTGTAGTGTTGTGCAAGTTGTTCCTAAGTTAAAGGAATCTTTTTTTATATTACGCCAGATCCTGTCTTGGCGAATATACTTGATCCCAATTTGTCTCTCAGCTTTTGGAACAGCATAACTAGAGAGGCATTATTCCAACATCTAGCAAATGGAAATGTGGAAACGTTTGAAGTTTCTGGTTTGAGTTTCGTAGATGGGAGTGCATGGGATCACCAATCCTCCTGCTCTTTATCTTGGATTGGCATACATATTGGGCATTAGTTTTGACATCCACATTATTGACTTTTGGCCAGATTTATTCCAAATATGCTGTATTCCAAACTCGTGACTATATGCTTCTTGGGATGGTGAGAGACGCAAGGACCACTTTACTCTCCTATGTGGTTCCTCAACACAAAACCTTACCGGACCTCAAATTTGTGAACTTTTATCTATCCAACTTGAGAGAATCTTTGGAGTGTAGCATGTACAGAAATTGTTGGAAGCGTCAAAAAATATCTAACACTAATTATTCGAACGATTATGTAATTTAGGATCTAAAATTTTAAAATACAAAAATATCGAGAAGAGATATTGAAGAAGAATTAATATTTTGTTAATAAAATATATTAAATTATATTTTTAACTATATTTTTGATTCTATGCGGTCATGTCTATTGTGTTTTTATTCATTTAATTATCACGTTTAGATATAACTATCAAATTATAGCAGATCACACATCTAGATAATTATAAATAAATTTTTAAATATAATTTGGATAAACTCTATTTTTAACTAAATTTTAAATTAAGTTTGAATTATTATTTTCAACTCAAATAAACCAGGCTTAAAAATATGGAGAAAAATCAATATATTGAAATGGTACTTTATATATTTCTCTACTTTTACTGTGTTATGAATCAAAAAATCACCAAGTAACCCTACCTGGCATATTTCAATTTGAGGGCTAAGTAAGAGGTGCAAACCCTACTCTTTGATACAAAAGATCATACTCCCAAAAGTAACCCTTCTGCAAATTGCTGCCGATTATCGAACCGTCGCTCGCGCTGATTGGTCGAATCCCCAAGCACTTGACTCCATCTCCATTTTCATAGAATAAGTTTTCTCGATTTGGAGCAAATCTAGCCCCGCCTTCGAATTCGATGACCATTTTGGGTACTTGAACTCCATCAAATTCACTAGCCAAAAAATTGTAGCATACATCGAAATTCGTAATCTCGACGCTGTTATAAGTTTGAAAGAACTCAGCGTAAAATTCATGTATTGTGTGAAACGCGAATTCGGGCACGTATGTGAATGTGGTCCCTGTATCCAAAATCACCCCTCCTGTTTCATTCCGGGCATCATATTTCCATGCATTCTTGGGGATCTCCAGTAGCTTATCGTCTATAAATAAGCACAAAACCTCAACGAAGAAGAACAAGTCACTGCGAACTAGCTCTATATACTGCATTCGGTTTCGATCGAAGCTAGATCCACCTTGTTTCCCAAATACTAAATGATTTGGCCCTAGTTTAGCTTTGTTAGTGGAGAGGGAATAAGAGAATATGGATCCAAATCTAGGTGCTATATGCGCAATAAAAGAAGGGTAATTAGGAGATAATCCTAGGATTCCATCACCATCAGTAAGATTAGTAAAAGCTGGGGAGCTACAACCAATCATCACATTCTTGATCTTGATGTCTGATCCTTCTGATGACCTGAGTGCGACAGTCTCTCTAGCCCAAAATCCGGCAGTCGAGGTCCCGTCAACATATTCATGCGTGTAGTTACAAGTCAGAGGAGTAAAGGTGTTAGAAAGAGAGTAATCGAAGATGTGATAGTTCGGTTTATCATGATATGTTTGATAATAAGCTCCACGATCGCAGTAGACCCAAGAGGCATCACTACCTGTATCAGGTATTAGGAAACGAGTTTGAGGGGGTTCACCAATCCTGACTCGTACTAGGTGAATTTCTGATGAGCCCGTGCCGGCGGAGATTATCGGGATCTTGGTTGCTCCATCGTTTGATCTATAATCCTTTTTGTATTGCAAAGGGATTTGCAAACTTCTTTGAGAAAATGAAGGGATAAAACTGCATAGAATCAAAAAGGCAAATGGAAGGTAAAGGAGGTATGAGGTCATTATAAAGAAGAGAGTGGTGAAACTCAAAAAGAGTAGGAGAAAAGAACTTCGAAAGAATGCAATTGTTGCCGTAATAATTATGAAAAGATGGGGTGAGTTATAGCTTTTCCACAATCAGTCAATCACTCTTTCAACGTGAGCTTTGTTTGGAGTGTGTTTTTATCTGCATGACTTTTCTCCATGCGGGAAGTGTGAAGAAAAGAAGTAGGTTATATTTTTCAAGTTTGAGGATTTGCCACAAGCATGAGTTGCTGGACGGTTGGGAGTTCAAATATTGATTAGCAAAGCGTTACAGTAGACCCAAGAGGCATCACTACCTGTATCAGGTATTAGGAAACGAGTTTGAGGGGGTTCACCAATCCTGACTCGTACTAGGTGAATTTCTGATGAGCCCGTGCTGGCGGAGATTATTGGGATCTTGGTTGCTCCATCGTTTGATCTATAATCCTTTTTGTATTGCAAAGGGATTTGCAAACTTCTTTGAGAAAATAAGGGATAAAACTGCATAGAATCAAAAAGGCAAATGGAAGGTAAAGGAGGTATGAGGTCATTATAAAGAAGAGAGTGGTGAAACTCAAAAAGAGTAGGAGAAAAGAACTTCGAAAGAATGCAATTGTTGCCGTAATAATTATGAAAAGATGGGGTGAGTTATAGCTTTTCCACAATCTGTCAATCACTCTTTCAACGTGAGCTTCGTTTGGAGTGTGTTTTTATCTGCATGACTTTTCTCCATGCGGGAAGTGTGAAGAAAAGAAGTAGGTTATATTTTTCAAGTTTGAGGATTTGCCACAAGCATGAGTTGCTGGACGGTTGGGAGTTCAAATATTGATTAGCAAAGCGTTACAATTAGGGTGGCAACTATAATATAACCTGATCCGGTTGACCATCAATTCAAACTTGAGTAATAATTGGATTCAGGCAAAATTGTCACACTCCGAGTTATATTGGAATCCGGGCTCGCCAACAAATTCACTGTATATACGAAAAGTCCTGTACACATGAAACACTAGTACCTATTCAAGTATATAACAATCAATAGAAACTAATGAATTGTGGGTTCTTCAGAGCTTATCTGTCGCCCTCCCCTGCTTCGTTTGCCTACGTGTCCTCTTCTGCGCGCCTCTGCCCTCCCCTTCTCTCTCGCCCGGGTTCTCCGCGTTCGTGCTGCACATGCCCTTCTCGCTCTCTCTCACTTCTTTCACAGTCCAATCCGCGGTTCCTCCGCCTACGTGTCGTCCGAACCGCGGCTCCTCCGCCTAGGTGTTGCCCGAGCCGCGCCTCCTTAGATCCGCCGTCGGTTAGTGGGGGTGGTTGAGATCCGCCGCCATGTGCACACCCGTGCGTACGGGGTGGAGATCCGCCGTCGGTTCGTGGGGGTCGAGATCTGTTGGTCGTCGTTGGGTCGTCCAGATCCGGCCGATCGACCCGTACGATCGTTGATCCGGAATGATCCGGCAGCTCCCGATTCCTGCGGGCCCGTGTCCCCTCCTCCCATGTAATATTCCTCCAATCTCCTCTAACTTCTCCCTCCGTAGGGAGTACGGTAAGCTACCCCCCTCCCCCCCCCCCCTTCTTCGTTCTCTTCTCTTCTTCCTTCTCTTCGAATCACCCCGGTGCGGGTGCCGGAGGCCATCTGGTACTGGGGGGTCATGATGGTTGGTTACTGTATTGTATCATGTTGCCTCCACGGTTCACATTCCTCTGTTCCTCTTCCTTCGGCTATAAATGTTGGTGTGCCTTCACAGGTGATGCTTGCAGATCTCCCACCTCCATTTCTTTAGGTCTCTTTTGCTTCCCTATATGAGATTTTGGTAGTTTATAGTAGTGTTCACTGGACACCTCCATTTCTTGAGGTCTCTTTTCTCACCATATATGAGATTTTGTAGTTTATAGTACTGGTTACTTATACCTCTTAATTATTGGTTATATATATAATTATTATTGCAAAAAAATTAATCAATATGTTCTTCAAAATTATATAAATAATTCTTGCAAAAAAAATAAACAATATGTTCTTCAAAATTATATGAAGAACAGCTCTATTTCATGTGTATATGAAGAACACCATTCATGTATCTGAAGATAAGTATATGAAGAGCACCTTTCATTTGTATATCTCCTGGGCTCTCCCTCTTTCCTACAAGAAAGGTGCCTTTTATTTATGTATTATGTATATGTATATTATAAGTATTCCATGTATTTGTACATATAGCATTTGTAGAAGTTTTTTATTTTCTTTATGTAATGTGTTCAATATACTATAAAAATATAATATATGTAATGTGTTAAATAAATTAGATACTATAAAAATATAAAAAATCATTGTTAAATTTTTTTTCCCTCTCTTCTCTGTGCGCCTGTGGTGTTTATCTCTTTGAACTCGCAATTTAATTCCCTTCCTTTCATTACTTCTTTGTTCCTCCAGTTCATTCTTTCGGCTGTCATTGTCACGATGACAATTGTTCAACTTTCTAATATTAAGTTGCTTGCGGAAATCTGTAAGCAAATAGATCTGGAAACTCCTGATTGTGTGGTGACTTCTGCTGCGGAGGGTTGGTACATAGCGTACATAGATGTGGAAATCGGACATGTTGGTCCTGTTACCGAAGCATCCCGTTGCTGGGGTGGGCCATCTCCTAATATTGAAGAAGCAAAGAATGACGCAGCCCGTGTTGCTGTCCATAAAATGAGGGGTGAACTTGGTTTGGAAATTATGGATGCCAACTATGAAGACTACACATTATATAGGAATTTGTACGATCATGTTATCGCTCAAAACACTGATCTCTTGGCTCGGTTCAATAATCTGGACCGAGAATACAATCTCCTCAAAGATTCTTATATGTCCGCAGTGTCCCAAAATGTTGAGTTTATGGCCGAGCAAGAGAGGCTACGTGGTACAATTGCCGAATATCGTTCCACCATTAATGCTCTCTATGCTCGCTGCGCTGCTCCTCCGCCAGAACCATCTGAAGCAGGCTCTGCTTCTTAGGCGTGCACTAAGTTTTCTAGAAACAGCTCTTTTATGTTACATATATATATATAAGTGGAATCCCTCTTTGTATTACGGGATTGGTAGTAAGATATCCTGATAATTTTGGTATAAGTAGACTCTATTTTGTGCTGCCTGTCTGATTGTAAAATATTCATTGTATTTCTGTTCTTATGTATGTTGTGTTACTAAATATTAGTTATTGGATTGTCACTAAGACATTCATCGTATTTTGAAGTTGACTATCCATTACTTTGAGTTCTTCCCTATTGTTTCTTCCTTCTTTTCTAATTAATTGACATTCTACTTTTTTTTGCTTATTTCTTTTTTTCCGGGCTATGATGATACATAAGGAATAACAACAGATCTTGACTGGCGTTGTGTCACGCCCCGGGTGTAAACCGGAACCCGGGCCCGTCTACAGATCCGCCGTGCACACGGTATTTCCCGCGTACACGAAGCGCCAAACCTGCTCAGATAAAGAGATAACAATAAAAGAGCAATAAAAACAGAGCTGAACTAAAATCTAATACATCTCAGACTGAAGCTGGAAATAAAATACAATACATCTGTATAAATGATACATCAGTCTCTCCCAGCTCACCAAAATAAATACAACCTGCTGGCAAAAGGCAGTCCCAAATGTAAGAGTACAACCGTCTGAGGAATCCTGGGTACACCAACAGTCCAGCTAACTCGCTCATCCTGCCTCGAGATCTATCTACTCAGCCGTCCTCTCTCCTCGACCCGCCGCTGAAAGCCCAGCAGCACCCGCAGAAGACACTGCAAAACAAGGAAGAAGAAAAAGAGGAAAGAAGAATGGGGGTGAGAACTACTAGTAAACTAGTAGCCTCCCCTAGTGGGTAAAACCTCAAATTCTGACACACCCACTAGGTCTACCAGAGGCAAAAAGGAAAGAAGAGTGGTAAGAAATGAAACCGCTGAAAAAGGGAAATCTACCACTACTATGCCTCTAAAATACAGTCCTAGACTGGAATAACCGTATGCAACAATAACCAACCGTCCCAGATGAACCCAATCTGTACCGCCCTCATCATCGGGCAAGAAAGCCGCGCCGATGTGATAGCAAAGTTCCTACTGCCGCCCTCATCATCGGGCAAATAAGCCGCGCCGATGTGATAGCAAAACCGTCCATAACTGTCTGGCCCCGGCCTCCGGAGGGGATCTCGAGGGGAGCGACCCACACGAGTAAAGCATCACCGGGCAATAACCGCGCCGGTGAGATAAGTAACAAAAGCAGGATTGGATCACAACTATAAAGCCCCAGTGGAACACAACCCTCCACTAAAAGAAAACTGATTCCCAATCAGATGCAAAAGTAACCATCCGGTCAATCGCCCAATATCCGCGATTGCCGCAATACCCCACAATCAACAACCCAGTCTCACAACCGACCTCCGGTCAACCGCCCAATATCCGCGGTCGCCGGAATAACCCACAATCACAATCATGTCCCACATTCGACATCTGGTCAACTGCCTACTATCCGCGGTTGCCACAAAACCCTCTAGTCCATAATCATCCCCTGTCACCGATGTCCTATAACCGACATCCGGTCAACCGCCCAATATCCGCGGTCGCCGCCAAAACCCATAATCCATAATCTAGGCCCCGGCTACACTATCCCAACCCCTGCTCAAACCCGAGCAACAAATACCACCTGACTAACGAAAGGAGAAAAGAAACAAACAAGGTTTCTCCTAAGTCAAGTTCCAGCATGAAAGTGTAGCGATAAAAGATGGCCTATCTAGATGTCCATACAAGCATGCAAGTGTTCTTAAGGAAACAAAGGAAAATGTGTCCAATAGTGGTTCCACATGTGTAACAATTAATAGCTCCGCATAGATATAACCATCATGCTAAAACATTATCCAACCACACATGTCTCTAATCCATGTTCCATAATAAAGCATCACTATCCACCTATGCATGTCATAAAATCCTCAAATAGTACCAACCACTAACAGGATAATCATATAGTCCAAAATAAATATTCCATTCCACATGCAAGGTTAAACGCTAACATTCTATCCATACAAACATGTGCAAGTCCCAACCACTATCAGATATCCACAAGCATGCAAGTCCCAATTACAATTATCAATCATGGATGTCCAAGAAGGATCTCTCTAATACTCCTAGTGGGTAAGTCAGAAAAGAGGGATAAAGCAACCACCCACCTGGACACGCGCAATCCTCAGCTGTAAAACCTCCTCGCTGTCCAATATCCCCTTTTCACGCCAAATGCTCAAACAGGTAAACCGCCGCGATCGCTGTTCACAATTACCCCAAAACATACACACAAATAAGCACACAAGTATCCGCAAACATGCTGTCCAGAATTCAGTCCCAAAGATGCCCTGTTTTTACCTGCGAGAAGTGCCCAGAAAATTCCAATAAAAATACTCTCACGATCCTCGCGACGAACCCGTCGAAACGAGTACCTGCACGCTCAAATCCGAGTTTCCTACACTGAGAAACAAATCCGACAAGGGAACCACCCCGAAATAAACTGCTCTCAAAAACTGTAGCACTAATTCCTGTAAACAGAGATTTCTCACCTTCGAAAAATATTCAGAAAATTCCCAGAAAATTTAGGGATATTCCTCGTGATGTGTAGATGCAAAACGCCTTTTGAATCACCCCAATCCGATGCCTGTACGCAAAGATATGGCCGAAATACCACAGTGCTATCCAAAACTCCGCCCAAGAAAAAGGGTCAAATGGAAGCTCGGGGAACTCCAAGATAAACTCGAAATGTGGAGGAGCTCAAAACACAAAGATCAAAGCCTTACCTGTCGTGAGTCCAACGGCGCAAGAATCGCCTCAATCGGAGGTCGGAGTAAGCCGGGGGAGTCCTCGCACCAAAATGCGACGAAGAAGATCACAAACGAACGAGCGTCGTGCCGCGCCGTAAAAATGCAAACCTCGGGATGCGTGCCGCAAAAAAATCCTGGAATCTGCAGATGGATCCGGCTCTGGGAGATGAAGATTTCTTGTGAAGGTGGCGCTGTAAAAATCCGCGCAGAGAAGAAGTTCTTCAGTGCTGAACTCGGCCTATTTATATGCTGGAAGAAACAAATCCAAAAATTCCCAACCTGTCCCAAGTTTCGGGCGCCGGGAGTTTTCGGGCTGCTACAGTGTTGGGCCCGGCCCAACACTGTTCACGCCCGGATTCTTCCTGGGCCTCCACGTTGCCCACAAAACAGGCAACAGCGGGAGCCACCACTCCCGCTGCGCCGCGTGGCCACCCCCGGGGATCGACACGTGGCGCCCCCAACGCGCGGGAAACCGCGGTCAGCGCCCACGTGCCGCCTGCCAGCGCTGCCTGCCAACCCTGCCGGGCACGCGCCCCGAGGCCACCCGCACCCGTTCGGTGCACCGAGCGCGCTACACCGCACCAACCACCGGCCGCCACGTGTCCACCCCGGTCCACTGTGCGCCCCGCGCTCTCCGTAGACCGCGCCCCGCGGACCGGCCCACTCCCGAGCCGCCACGCGTCCAGCCCCCGGTGCACGCCCGCCGCGTGGACCGGGCGGCCCGCGCCTCTGCCCGCCGCGCTGCCCGCGGCTGCTCCGCCGCTGCCCGCCACCGCCGGCGCTGCCCGCCAGCCGCCGGAATCACTGTTCCGGCATGAACAGTAACCGGTGCTAAAAAATAACAAGTGGGTAGTCCATTTTGACCGTTTTCGCGCGCTGAATCCGAATTTGATGTCCGATTTGCCAAATTCTAACTCCAAAATTTGCCGAAGGCATCCGGAAAGGTGTTCCTTGGTCCAAACTTCGCGCTGAGTCCATTTTTAATATCCGCTTCGCGCGAAACCACTTCTAAAGATCCGACGGAGTCCACTGATCACCCACGTGATCCATTAAGCCCGAAGTCCGCCACTTGTGTCCAATTGGTGCACTAACACCTCCAACACACAGTACAGGCTCCCCGGATGTCACCAATGACTCTACCACAGCTCTGCAGAGATCCAGGTCATCACACGTTGGGTGTTCAATTACTACTTGGTTTGTGACGGTGTTCATGCAAAAAATTGATAGTGTTCGATGGCTGTGAATATTTGTCGGTGACCTTCCGCAACCGGCTGTTGTTTATCCACTCATCCTACATCAAAAAAAAAGTATTCCTTCCATTCTCTACTCTTTTTTATATTTGTCGGTGACCTTCCACAACCAACTGTTGTTTATCCACTTATCCTACATAAAAAAAATATATATTCCTTCTATTCTCTACTCTTTTTTTGGATTGAGTTGGAATTGGATTGCGTTGGGATATTATCTGAGCCTCACAGTTAAAATATTTTTTACTACCTTTAATTTATGTAATGGTGATTGCTAATTTACTTTGGATCTTCATTTCTTGACTTTAAGTGTATGAACATTTCCTATTTTAGAGTTCACTCTTGATTACTTTTAGTTCTTCCTTATTTGTTCCTGTTTTTTTTTTAAATTAATTTATATTCGATTCTTGGTTTTTCATTGTTTTTTTGCGGGCTATGATGATACGTAAGGAATAACAATAGACCTTGGCTGGCCCTGGGTGTTGACTTAGTACTTCGGTCGTGGTGGTATCCATGCAAAAAATTGGTAGTGTTGGATGGCTGTGAAGAACCAAATGTTCTTTTTGCAACCCATTGCCAATACTTGCTGGTTATATCCCGAGAGTATGTAAGGGTGTTGTTCTTTTCCCCTTCTCTCACTCCACCGTAAGTGTTTGTGTTGCCTTTGTGTAAAAATGTGATTATTTCTCGGTGACCTTCGGCAATCGGCTGTTGTTTATACTGTGATCCTACATTAAAAGAGAAGTATTGCTTCCATTCTCTACTCTTTCTTTGGATTGGGTTGGAATATTATCTAGCCTCGCATTTTAAATAATTTTTATTACCTTTACTTTACTTGATAGTTGTTGTCAATTCATTTTTGATGTTACTTTCTAATTCTAATGCAGTTGGCATTATTAAAAAAAAATCTTTGTTCCCAAGTATAATGATCCTTAATTAATTGGGTATATTTAGTGAAAGGTCTTTAAAGCTTCCTTTTCATATATGTCCTGCATCCCCTTGAAAATTTACCTATCTTCATTTCATCTACTAAACTTATATATATATATATATATATATATATATATATATATATATATATATATATATATATATATATATATATATATATATATATATATATATATATATATATATATATATATATATATATGTATGTATGTAAATTTAGGATATTGAAAATTTACCTATCTTGGTTTGATCTACTAATTGGTGGTTTTGGTTGGATGTTGTGTTTTTAACATTTTATACTTGACTAAAATTCGCTTAATCGAAGAACAATTTTCATGTATCTTTATTCTTTGCGGATAGTGGGTATGCTTTGGATGGCCTACTTTGCGGGCAACCAGTTGCCCAACTTTTCTTAAAAAAAAAAGAACTTTCATGTATCTTTATGCTCTCTACTACGGTATGTACATTGTATCACAACACATTGCCTCAAAATTGAATTATGGAAGTGTGGCGTAGTTCCATACGAAGATCCGAGAGAAGGTAATTAAAAGAAGAAGAACTCTTATATATCTTTAAATGAGCACCTCTATTTCACTTCTTTATATATATATATATATATATATATATATATATATATATATATATATATGTTTTTATGGTCCTTACAGAAGCATGAATGACAAAACTCTTTTTGCATTGATGAAGATTGGAGTGTGTATTTTTGTGCTTAACTAACATATTTTGATGGTTATTTAGTGCTAAGTGTCTTTGTCAAATGTTAAAAGTCGAACCAAATTTGCGCTTGCTTGCTTATTTGATTCAAATATCGTGTTTTACACTGATAGCAATGCTTAGTTATGACTTAGTATTTGGGGACGAATCATTATGTATTTTTGTTCTACTTACAAAGATGTTAGAATGATGATGGAGCTATTTTTTCCATGTATTAAGGTTGAATTTTGCAATTTTGAGGTTGACTAATACATTCAGATGGTGATTTATTGTTGTGTCTTTTTTGAGTGGATAATTGTGGATCAAAATCTGCTTCTTTTTATGCTTGTCGGTTTTAACTTTATGCAGTTTTTCTGATACTAATGTTCAGTTATTGCCTACTATTTGGAGAATCTTGATAGTGTGTGTTTTTTATGTTCTGTAAAAGGACATTTGAATGAGAACGGAACTATTTTTCTCATGGATTAATGTTGGATTTTGCATGAATGACAAAACTCTTTTTGCATTGATGAAGATTGGAGTGTGTATTTTTGTGCTTAACTAACATATTTTGATGGTTATTTAGTGCTAAGTGTCTTTGTCAAATGTTAAAAGTCGAACCAAATTTGCGCTTGCTTGCTTATTTGGTTCAAATATCATGTTTTACACTGATAGCAATGCTTAGTTATGACTTAGTATTTGGGGACGAATCATTATGTATTTTTGTTCTACTTACAAAGATGTTAGAATGATGATGGAGCTATTTTTTCCATGTATTAAGGTTGAATTTTGCAATTTTGAGGTTGACTAATACATTCAGATGGTGATTTATTGTTGTGTCTTTTTTGAGTGGATAATTGTGGATCAAAATCTGCTTCTTTTTATGCTTGTCGGTTTTAACTTTATGCAGTTTTTCTGATACTAATGTTCAGTTATTGCCTACTATTTGGAGAATCTTGATAGTGTGTGTTTTTTATGTTCTGTAAAAGGACATTTGAATGAGAACGGAACTATTTTTCTCATGGATTAATGTTGGATTTTGCATGAATGACAAAACTCTTTTTGCATTGATGAAGATTGGAGTGTGTATTTTTGTGCTTAACTAACATATTTTGATGGTTATTAGTGCTAAGTGTCTTTGTCAAATGTTAAAAGTCGAACCAAATTTGCGCTTGCTTGCTTATTTGGTTCAAATATCATGTTTTACACTGATAGCAATGCTTAGTTATGACTTAGTATTTGGGGACGAATCATTATGTATTTTTGTTCTACTTACAAAGATGTTAGAATGATGATGGAGCTATTTTTTCCATGTATTAAGGTTGAATTTTGCAATTTTGAGGTTGACTAATACATTCAGATGGTGATTTATTGTTGTGTCTTTTTTGAGTGGATAATTGTGGATCAAAATCTGCTTCTTTTTATGCTTGTCGGTTTAACTTTATGCAGTTTTTCTGATACTAATGTTCAGTTATTGCCTACTATTTGGAGAATCTTGATAGTGTGTGTTTTTTATGTTCTGTAAAAGGACATTTGAATGAGAACGGAACTATTTTTCTCATGGATTAATGTTGGATTTTGCATGAATGACAAAACTCTTTTTGCATTGATGAAGATTGGAGTGTGTATTTTTGTGCTTAACTAACATATTTTGATGGTTATTTAGTGCTAAGTGTCTTTGTCAAATGTTAAAAGTCGAACCAAATTTGCGCTTGCTTGCTTATTTGGTTCAAATATCATGTTTTACACTGATAGCATTGCTTAGTTATGACTTAGTATTTGGGGACGAATCATTATGTATTTTTGTTCTACTTACAAAGATGTTAGAATGATGATGGAGCTATTTTTTCCATGTATTAAGGTTGAATTTTGCAATTTTTAGGTTGACTAATACATTCAGATGGTGATTTATTGTTGTGTCTTTTTTGAGTGGATAATTGTGGATCAAAATGTGCTTCTTTTTATGCTTGTCGGTTTTAACTTTATGCAGTTTTTCTGATACTAATGTTCAGTTATTGCCTACTATTTGGAGAATCTTGATAGTGTGTGTTTTTTATGCTCTGTAAAAGGACATTTGAATGAGAACGGAACTATTTTTCTCATGGATTAATGTTGGATTTTGCATGAATGACAAAACTCTTTTTGCATTGATGAAGATTGGAGTGTGTATTTTTGTGCTTAACTAACATATTTTGATGGTTATTTAGTGCTAAGTGTCTTTGTCAAATGTTAAAAGTCGAACCAAATTTGCGCTTGCTTGCTTATTTGGTTCAAATATCATGTTTTACACTGATAGCATTGCTTAGTTATGACTTAGTATTTGGGGACGAATCATTATGTATTTTTGTTCTACTTACAAAGATGTTAGAATGATGATGGAGCTATTTTTTCCATGTATTAAGGTTGAATTTTGCAATTTTTAGCTTGACTAATACATTCAGATGGTAATTTATTGTTGTGTCTTTTTTGAGTGGATAATTGTGGATCAAAATGTGCTTCTTTTTATGCTTGTCGGTTTTAACTTTATGCAGTTTTTCTGATACTAATGTTCAGTTATTGCCTACTATTTGGAGAATCTTGATAGTGTGTATTTTTTATGCTCTGTAAAAGGACATTTGAATGAGAACGGAACTATTTTTCTCATGGATTAATGTTGGATTTTGCATTTTTTTGTCCTAACTATTATAATTAGTTGGTGACTTAGAGCTAAATGTCGTTTTTAAATGAGCTTATGCTGTTTGTAATTTTCTTACCCATTTTTACTGCCTTTAACTTCTGGTATTGATTGACATGAGCGCTGGTAGCAGTGCTTTAGTTAACGCATAATCTTAGGAGAAGAATCAAGATGTGTTTGCATGATCCTTACGAAAACATTATAATGGGAAAGGTGCTAATTTTTGCATGGATTAAGATTGAATTTTGCATTTTTAAGCTCAACTAATGCCTCATATTTAGGTTATGTTGGATCTTTCACAACTAGACCTTGGGAAACCCTCCTCTGCTTTATCGCCCTTTGTGTGAAAGTGTAACATATTACCACCAATGTGGTTGCTGTTTCTTTCCCTTTTAGTATCTGCTAAACCACTTTTAAGTAGAGTTAATCAGTGATCAAGACTAACCAACCAACCCTTATCGACAACATTTTGAATGATTTACGTTTAATGCATTCCTGAATCAGGAATTCTGAACGGCAGCTGCGGAATGCTAAAATGTTATAATCAAAACTACATAGAGTGCTAAGGCTGAAATAGAACCCGAAAACCACACTGGGGTTCTTTTAGGTGGTCTATATCTTGTGCCTTTGTTAAGTTCATGGCTATCTGTTATCTATCTAAACCTTTGTTAGTGTAGAGATTTGAATTTGGTGTGCCGTTCGGATACTTTCCTATGTTCTCTCTTTGTTTATCCTCATTGAATACTTGACTAAATATTTATCCAACATTTATGCTTTAATAATATTATATATATATATATATATATATATATATATATATATATATATATATATATATATATATGTATGTATTTTCTTATGGTAGTTAGTTGCTATGATGATTTCCCTCTTTGACATGGTCTTCTAATACTTACTGATTATGTTGACAGTCGGATTCTTGGTTATGCCATTTTGGATAGAAATGTGGGGAGTTCCTTCCTTAGTTGGTATACTTTGGGCACCTTATGCAGGAAACTTTTCTTCTTTAGTGGATAGTGGGTATGCTTTAGACTGCCTATTTTGTGGGCAACCAGTTGCCGAAGTTTTCCCTACAATGTATACTTTCGGTTTGCACTTTGCGCTCGGTTTGGTGAATGTTGTGAAACAAATGGTGGCTTTTGAATAGCGGGAAAATCCAAATGGTGACTCTTGAATAGGGGAAAAATCTGAGATCCAAAATGTGACTCTTGAATA
>CM055076.1:13813901-13853062 GCA_029204045.2 Tillandsia leiboldiana
GTGTGTGTGTGTGTGTGTGTGTGTTCAGTTGTTTTAGTTAGTAACCTATAATCATCCTGCTCAACAGATAGTTATGTTTTTACAGGTATAAAAGGCTGTACTTTTCGGTTGGATCTTATCTTTTTATTGTTATGTATTTCTTCCTTTACTGAATTTGATCTGTTGCAGCCATAATAAATTAAGATCTTTACGAAATGTAAGTTGACCGTACATAGACATTAAAAAATAGAGAAAAGATCTATTTGGTTAATGTACATTGTAGGTTCAGGAATAAAATTTCGCGTATTACTTCCAATTGTGTTAAGCTGTTAGATCTATAGTTGTTTTATACTAAATATGTGTAGGTTTACATACCTGAAATGTTATGTCTTTTCCATATAAATTGTTGCGGTTATTCAGATGGATCAGATTTAAACCTTTGATCTTCGTTCGTCGTCAATACCATTCTATTTGAATAATTAGTTTTAGTTCTTTAGTTTTAGTTGCTAAACTATTAATTTTTACATACTTTTCTTCTTGAAATTTCATCATCTTCATATTGAGAAAATCGCAATCTCTATTGGGATTATTTCATGTTAAGATGGTGAATTTTCAAGAAAAAAAATGTCTAGAAATTAGTGACGCAGTATTTTCATGAGTCGATGTCGAATAAATATGTTAAATTAAAATGAAACATATGGTTCTAATTTGAGATCCACAAGTCCTGTCATTTACATAATAATTTAACAAAACCATAACTTATGCAAGAATAATTAGTTTTAGTTCCTTAGTTTTAGTTGGCAAACTATTAATTTTTACATATTTTTCTTCTTGAAATTTCATCATCTTAATATTGAGAAAATCACAATCTCTATTGGGATTATTTCATGATAAGATGGTGAATTTCCAAGAAAAAAAATGTCTATAAATTAGTAGCGCAGTAATTTCATGAGTCGATGTCGAATAAACATGTTAAATTAAAATGAAACATATGGCTCTAATTTGAGATGCACGGGTCCTGTCATTTACATAATAATTTAGCAAAACCAAAACTTATGCAATTTTTCAGTGTAATTAAAGGTTGTCATCGTATCTTCTTTCATAATTACTGAGATTGAAGAGATTTATTGTTATATATATTAGTTACACGTTAATAGGTTATAGAAGCAAGAGCTGTCTTTATGTGAATTTAATTATTGTAGTGATTAGGTCTGAGTTCGGGTACTCAAATGGATTAGATCTAAGCATTTGATCTTTGTTTGTCGTCAATACCATTCTCTTAGAATAATTAGTTCCAGTCCCTTAGTTTTAGCTGTCGAACTATTAATTTCCAAATACTTCTCTTCTTGAAATTTCATCATCTTAATATTGACAAAATCACAATTTCTATTGGGATTGTTTCATGATAAGATTGTGAATTTCCCAGAAAAAAAAAAGCCTAGAAATTAGTAGGACAGTAATTTCATGAGTCGACGTTGAATAACCATGTTAAATTGAAATGAATCATATGGTTCTAATTTAGGATGCATAGGTCCTGTCATTTACATAATAACTTAACAAAATCATAACTTATGTAATTTCCCTATGTAATTACGGTTTGTCATCGTATCTTCTTGCATAATTACTGAGATTGAAGATAGTTAACGTTATATATATTAGCTACACATTAATAGGTTTTAGAAGCAAGAACTGTCTTTATGTGAATTTAATTATTGTAGTGATTACATTTGAGTACGGCTACTCAGATAGATTAGATCTAAGTATTTGATGTTGGTTTGTCGTCAATACCATTCTCTTAGAATAATCAGTTTTAGTCCCTTAGTTTTTGTCACGCCCCGGGGTCGAAACTGCGACCCGGGCTCGCCAACAGATCCGCCACCTATGCTAAAACCCGCATAGGCGAAGCGTCTAACCTGCAAAAGATAGTACTATAGCTACACAAATATCAGAGCTGAAATAAAATGCTGTAAAATAAAATCCAATCACTGTACATCAAGAAATAAAGTACAATATCCATTTTCTCAAATACAGATGATCATCATACAATGTCCTCAGTACAGCATCTCTCAACTATAAAAGGAGATAAACTAAAACTATAGTACATCAGTCTCAACATCAGTCTCTTCAAATACAAAAGATCTCTCTCCAAATAAAACAGTAAAAATCAGCTGACAGCTATCAGGAATCTCCAGCCAGGGGGTACAACTGCACACCTCGGGTGGTACAGATCTAGCTCGCGACTCCCTCGCCCCGGACAACGATCAAATATCAGTAACTCCCGAAGAGGACCCTGCAAAACAGGGGGGAGAAAACAAAGGGAAAACAACAATGGGGGTGAGAACCACTAGTAAACCAGTAGCCTCCCCCTGTGGGTAAAGCCTCAAGCTCCGGCGTACCCACTAAGTCTACTAGAGGCAAGAAAGGGCAAATGGTAAAGCTGTGAACAGAACTACTGGATAGAAGGGGAAACCACTACTAGTATGCCTCTAAATGCAGTGCCAAAAAGGTGTCTGTATGAATGCAACTATGAGGCTAACTGCCCAAAGAAACCCAATCAGAAAAGCCAGAAGGCTCTGGCACTGCCTGCTCTGTCATCACTCACAACTCACCAACTGACCGGCACTCGGCACGGCCCGCTCTGTCATCACTCGCAACTCACCAACTGACCGGCACTCGGCACGGCCAAAAGCCTACTCCGGAGTGGCACTCGAGGGGAGCGACCCACACGAGTAAAGTATCTCTGTATCAAGCATCTCTGTAACCACTGTCTCACAATAGCAGGACTGGATCAAGACTATGATCAAAGTGGGAAACTCCGTCCACTAATAAAACCCCAATCTGATGCAATAGTACTCAAAAAGTGGGAAATACCATCCACTAGAAAAATCTGATACCCAATCTGATGCAATAGTAAACATCCGGTCAACCGCCCAAAGTCCGCGGTCACCGCAATAACCCACAATCCACAATTGGATAAAATAATCAAGATCCGGTCAACCGCCTACTGTCCGCGGTTGCCGCAATAACCCACAATCCAACATCAAGTACACCCTGTCTCTGACCCTAAGGTCCCGGCTACACTATCCCAAAACCCCTGCTCGAACCCGAGCAACATGACTCGAAAGTCTAAATAAGAAGGAGAAAGAAAGCAATCATGGTTTCTCCTAAGTCAAATCCCAATATGATAGTGTAGCAATAAAATAGTGGCCTATCTAGATGTCCAAATAGGCATGCAAAAGTCCTCATGCAATGTGAAAGAGAGAGAAAGTCAAATATAGCTCTACATGTGTAACAATTAATATATATCCACATAAATATAACCATCAGGCAAAAATCGTCAGTCGACTACACATGTATATGCTCCCGGCTCCATAATAATTTCCCAGAGTGAAACCCGCACATTGATGTGTCATTATGTCCCAACAATTAATCATTTAATCCACTTTCATAAAATTTAGGTGCTGATGTAGCATGTTAATTATCACTAATAAATTATTCCAATGATCATGCTCCAACAGAAATATTATCCCAATAATATCTTCAACATGCTATATCCACAAAATTAATCTCAGATGATAGGCTCACATGTATATCAGTCAAACATGCAGGATACTCAATCAATATGCTCAACATTGGGGGTTTTCTAATAAACTTAGTGAGTAAGTCAGATGTAGAGGCAAGCAACAACCACCCACCTGAAGCGCTAACTGTCCGAGTCCGTACAGCTGAAAATACCCAAAACTCCAATCCCTTGCTCCAACAAGGTCAGCACACCCGCAACACTCCTGGCACAACACCAAGTCCACTAAAACACTTAGGCTCCCAAATAATGCGCTTACAAATACATACAACAACAGTCCCAGAACTGTTAAATTATCACCTGCAGAAAGTGCCCAGAAAATTCCCAAAAAAATATCACGGCGATCCTCGCGTCGATAGCTTCGCAACGGTACATTGCACGTCCAAATCAGAGTTCGGTAAGCCAAGTTATAAATTCGTCAAGGTGGTAATCCAATCAACAAACTGTGAAGAAAAACTGTACACAGTACACTGAGAAAACAGTGATTATCACCTCGAAATAAATCTCTGAAAAATCCAAGAAAAATACGAGCGCATTCTTTGCGATCCGTAGATGAAAAATTTGTATAAGCCCGTCTCCGTCTGATGCTCGTGCGCGAAGATATGGCCGAAATACTCTGCTGCTGTCAAGGAAATCCACACAGCAAAAAGGGGTCACTGTTTGCCTCGGTATCCGTGCCAAAACCTCGAAACAGAAAAGCGCGATCAAAATGAAAGTTGAATTCCTACCTGTAAGGAGTCAGCCGGCGCAAAAATCACTGAAAAAGAACCTCGGGGTAGCCCAGGGGAGCTAAAACATCACTGCTGCGCTGAAGAAGGAAACAGGAAATGCAACGTCGCGCCGCGCCGTAAAATGGAGAACCTCGGGATGCATGCTCCAAAAATCCTAGGGCTTGGCAGGAAGGTCAAGGATCAAGAGGTGAACAAATCTCCTTAAGGTGGCTCGGGCAGAAGAGGCTCGAAAAAGGGAGAAAAACTCGAAAAGAAGGGGCTCGGGTTGGTATTTATAGGCTGAGGGAAACAATTGGGAAAATTCCCAATTGGTCCCAACTTCCGGGCGCCCGAATCTTTCGGGCCCCGATTTCGGGCGTGCACAGTAACCCGGCCCACACAGCCCACGCCCGCACACCCGATCCGGTCGGACCGCGCACCCGTCCGACCCGCTCCACGCACCGACACGTGTCCCCCGACACGAAACAGCGGATCCGACCAATCCCCACGCGCCGCGTGGCTCCCCACAGGTCAACGGGCAGTTGGCGCTGGCCAATAGGCGGCCGCCACGTGGCGCACGCGTGCGCCACGTCGGCGCCGTGGCCGCCACGCCCGCCGGCACCGCCGCCTGCCGCCTGCCACCTGCACGCCTGCCCCGTCGCCTGCCGCCCGTACGCGCACAGTAGCTCGCCCAATCCTCGCACGCCACGTGTCCAAGCTACACACTCGCTGCACCCGGTGCACGACATCCCCAAACACCTGACCAATGATAGCTTGCCACGTGTCTTCACTGTTCCACCGTGCACCCCGAGGATTTTCGTAGACCGCGACCTGTGAACCATCCAATGGTAAGCCGCCACGTGGCACCCCGCTCCGGTGCACGTCGGCCGCGTGGACCGCGCGCCCTGCCCGCGCGCCCTGCGCCCTGCCCGCCGCCGCTCTCCGCCTGCCCGAGGCCGCGCCGCCACTCTCCGCCGCTGCCCGCCGCCGCCGGCGATCGCCGGAATCACTGTTCCGGCGGTGAACAGTAACCGGAGCCCAAAAAGTCAAGTAGGTAGTCCATTTTGACCGTTTTCGCGCGCTGAATCCGAATTTGACGTCCATTTTGCCAAATTCCAACTCTAAAATTTGCCGGAGGCTCCCGGAAGTGTATACTTAGCACAAATTTCGCGCGGAGCCCAATTTTAATATCCGATTCGCGCGAAACCACCTCTAAACCCTCCCCGGGGTCCTCCGATCACCCACGTGATCCGAATAAGCCCGAAGTCCAACACTTGAGCCAAATTATGCCCCAAACACCTCCAACACACCATGTAAGCCTCCAATAGCCACCCCAACGCACTGCAGCAGCTCTGCGGAGATCCGGGTCATCACATCCTCCCCCACTAAAAGAAAGTTTCGTCCTCGAAACTAAAGTCGTTCCTCAACACGGAAACTCAACCAAATAAAAGGGGGGTATATATCCAATCATCCACCGCTCAAGCTCCCAAGGCTGACAAATACCTCCTCCAGAGACGCGATGCGGTCCTCGGGTCTCTAACTAGAACAGAATAGAGCCGGGCACTCCAGAAAAACCGTACCAACTCAACCGAGTACAGCTGGGCTAACCGCTCGGGCTACCAAGTAATCTGCATCGGTACAAGCCTCCGCTCCTCCCAGGGCCCAAGATAATCCAACCACAAGTCCATCAACACACCAGCTCGATCCGAATACCTCTGTACTCCCGAGGTATCCAATATAAGTCTTCCAACTGATCACATAGACTCTGATCTCTAATCCAAAACCATCAGGGTGTAGCAACACCTCCCCAACTCTCGGGCATCAGCACACAACTATAAGCAGTTGAAAGAACCATATCGTAAATCAATCTTCGAGAAGATCCAGTACCCTTGCAGCCGGTAATTCCAATCCTCCAGGCTCGAAAAAGGGTATCTGGAGGGGGTCCTCGCCCGGTCGCTCCCAATTCTTGACCATCCGAGCGAACCAATCAGCCGCGGTCTAACATCCAAAGAGTCCTCAGTGACACCACCATATGCCACATTCGCCTCGACAGTCCACTCAGCGCCAGCTGTGGCATCAACAAACTCGACCTCTGACAGCTTTCCTGCTCCAGGTATCCGCCACTACAGTGGCCCTAACGGGGTGATTCTGGGTGCTCATCAAAATCCGATGGTAGCTCTACAGCCACTATGGGAGGTATCACAATAACTCGCAAATCCATCTCCCACCATCGACTAGGTTAAATCGGCGCTGGTACCAATCCCATCATCCGCTCGTCAAGCTCTACTGGCACTATCCGGCTCACAAGCTCCTCACCTCAACAAATAACTGCCGGTCTTGGCCAATCTCGCATAGCATCCATTTTGACCGGATTTCCATCACCGCCTCTTACGGCTAGACTAAGTGATCCAAGAAAGATATGCTCTCGGAGCTAAAACTCGTACCACGACAGCTTGGCATACAGCTTCATTTTCACAGACCTTGCCACACCATCTACAAGTGCTCCACCGGCTCTAAACCATACAGAGATGGGGTAAAATCAAACTATCCAGAAGAATACCTCCAATAATTCTTCTAAGTGCAGCTGGAACACACAATTCCTCAAATCCTAAGACGACAGGGCCATAGTCATTCCATTTGTCCTCACAGTACCCATAATGCCCCTTACCATGCTTTGAACACCATCTTGGCGAAATACTCAACTGTATGATTCCAAAAAGATACATGCATCAATAGCAACAACTGCCGGAGTATATTTCCAACAAATGGTCCTAAATAATATCCAAACCCGCCCGCGGTCACCCCACACAAGGACCCTCACTGTCGTGTGCCAACGATGTGGCACTAGATCGAACAGACCCTCGATCCATCGGATCCTGCGACTGCGCCATCAGCTCTCTCAACCCTACAGGTGATATCCAATGAGGTGCTATCGGGGTTGGCGTGGTTCCCTGAACCACGTCAATCGCAATCTCAATCTCCCTAACCGGCGGCATCATTATCAGCTCCGGTGGAATCACATCCGGGATCTCACGATAACGGGGATATCCTCGCGTCCCGGTGCCGCCGTAGACACCTCGCGCATAGTCGCTACAACCTGTGCGCTCTGACTGTCTCAATGAACAAGTCTCTAATGTCTGCTTGCAGAAGATCATAACCTTCTCTCTCCGTAGTCATACACTATGTGGCACTGTGCCAACCAATCCCACGCACTGGGTCAAACACTGACCAGGTACAAATACCAATAAGTCTGCTAATACCCCTCGAGGTCTCAACTGCACTGGACATGATCCACAAGCCTCCCCCACATGCACCACCCCAACAGGAATCTATACCTCTAGTGCATGTGGTAACCAATCTGCCTCTAGTCCATGCAGGAATGCATCATACTCTACTCCGACTGCTGTGATGAAATTACACCTGCGACGACCCGATCCACTGCCTTGGCGCCCTCCACCCAGGCAGCACAGTCTCATCCGCACGATGTAGGTGGTCGTCGCTAAGTCGGCCAGAAAATTAAGGCTATCCACAAAAGGGGCACAATCCTCCGCTTTTGCTCACACTGAGGTGATGAATACAGTCCGCCGCAGACAATAAATCCACGCTACCGCTGCGCCACCCTGATAACGATGCTGATGCTGCCACCGGGTCCACCTGACCTCTGACATCTCAGAAAATCCGTTAATGCAACCGTCATAAGGCAAAACATAATTATCCCTACAAAGCTCACCCCTCAAACATATAAATTGTACCCCAACATGCAGGTTAATAATCACAAAGGGTAACACTCCCTTGGGTAAGCTTCACACAATCCGTCCACAAGGACAACTGCCACCTGGAAAAGGAAAATGCCTCTGCCGGCCGATCTGTCCCCCAACACTTAGCGCTAGGCGCCTCTATCCAGAACTCACCTCTGGCGGCAGATCCCTATCCAAAGGAACTGTAATAGCACGCTCCATACATAATGCCTACTCCATCGAGGCATCCAAAATCCAAAACAGAGGGATCAGATAAACAGAAAGGTATTCCGGCGCAATCCACTCCCACTCACACATACCTTATGCGCCTTGTCCCTCTAAACTTGGAGCGCACGGTTCGACAACTGCATCAACTCTCTAACACAGGGAGACTCTTAATTGATCACTCCATCACCACCAACCACGATTCTGCCTCAAAAGGCTCCAACTCCAATCCATGAATTGGGGTGGTTCATCTGCCAAAGCTGGCTCCATTGATCTATGATGTCCCACAACTCATCAACTGTCAGCTATCCACCCCGCCTCGGTGCCTCGACACTAAACATTGGCACGGAGGGGGCTACTCACTCAATCGGCGCCACAGGAATCACTGCCGCTGAGGATACAGTAACCAGGTGGTCTCAGGAGAAAAACACTGTCGGGCTGCCCACTGCTCCGACAACTGTGTCACTCAGACCAGCGGCTCACTTTGCCGCTGGTATTCCTCAGACAATCCTACCATCGGGCCTGAAGCTCTCTAACCTCAATCTGGTTATCGGGCCCCAAAACAAACCGCTCGAACTCCACCGCTACGACGAGCGCACACCAATCCGCACAACGCGTCGGGCAGACATCGCTCACCACGACCAACTGCACCACAGCACAAAACAAAACTCGACCCAATCCCGCGAGAGTCTAGAGCATGTCAACCGTTCCGCCGCATTATGTTGTCTGCAGCCAACATAATTGCTTAGGAGAATAAACATGCCAATCACCCATCCCATCACTCGGGAGAGTTATAAAACTCAATCAGGGCTCTCGCTAAAAGATCACGACTCTCTCGAAGTCATCCTAGGGTCCAACCATAAGCCTAGGGTTTCTACAGTCCCAACTGACCTATCCCTAAGCTCTGATACCAACCTAATCTGTCACGCCCCGGGGTCGAAACTGCGACCCGGGCTCGCCAACAGATCCGCCACCTATGCTAAAACCCGCATAGGCGAAGCGTCTAACCTGCAAAAGATAGTACTATAGCTACACAAATATCAGAGCTGAAATAAAATGCTGTAAAATAAAATCCAATCACTGTACATCAAGAAATAAAGTACAATATCCATTTTCTCAAATACAGATGATCATCATATAATGTCCTCAGTACAGCATCTCTCAACTATAAAAGGAGATAAACTAAAACTATAGTACATCAGTCTCAACATCAGTCTCTTCAAATACAAAAGATCTCTCTCCAAATAAAACAGTAAAAATCAGCTGACAGCTATCAGGAATCTCCAGCCAGGGGGTACAGCTGCACACCTCGGGTGGTACAGATCTAGCTCGCGACTCCCTCGCCCCGGACAACGATCAAATATCAGCAACTCCCGAAGAGGACCCTACAAAACAGGGGGGAGAAAACAAAGGGAAAACAACAATGGGGGTGAGAACCACTAGTAAACCAGTAGCCTCCCCCTGTGGGTAAAGCCTCAAGCTCCGGCGTACCCACTAAGTCTACTAGAGGCAAGAAAGGGCAAATGGTAAAGCTGTGAACAGAACTACTGGATAGAAGGGGAAACCACTACTAGTATGCCTCTAAATGCAGTGCCAAAAAGGTGTCTGTATGAATGCAACTATGAGGCTAACTGCCCAAAGAAACCCAATCAGAAAAGCCAGAAGGCTCTGGCACTGCCTGCTCTGTCATCACTCACAACTCACCAACTGACCGGCACTCGGCACGGCCCGCTCTGTCATCACTCGCAACTCACCAACTGACCGGCACTCGGCATGGCCAAAAGCCTACTCCGGAGTGGCACTCGAGGGGAGCGACCCACACGAGTAAAGTATCTCTGTATCAAGCATCTCTGTAACCACTGTCTCACAATAGCAGGACTGGATCAAGACTATGATCAAAGTGGGAAACTCCGTCCACTAATAAAACCCCGATCTGATGCAATAGTACTCAAAAAGTGGGAAATACCATCCACTAGAGAAATCTGATACCCAATCTGATGCAATAGTAAACATCCGGTCAACCGCCCAAAGTCCGCGGTCACCGCAATAACCCACAATCCACAATTGGATAAAATAATCAAGATCCGGTCAACCGCCTACTGTCCGCGGTTGCCGCAATAACCCACAATCCAACATCAAGTACACCCTGTCTCTGACCCTAAGGTCCCGGCTACACTATCCCAAAACCCCTACTCGAACCCGAGCAACATGACTCGAAAGTCTAAATAAGAAGGAGAAAGAAAGCAATCATGGTTTCTCCTAAGTCAAATCCCAATATGATAGTGTAGCAATAAAATAGTGGCCTATCTAGATGTCCAAATAGGCATGCAAAAGTCCTCATGCAATGTGAAAGAGAGAGAAAGTCAAATATAGCTCTACATGTGTAACAATTAATATATATCCACATAAATATAACCATCAGGCAAAAATCGTCAGTCGACTACACATGTATATGCTCCCGGCTCCATAATAATTTCCCAGAGTGAAACCCGCACATTGATGTGTCATTATGTCCCAACAATTAATCATTTAATCCACTTTCATAAAATCTAGGTGCTGATGTAGCATGTTAATTATCACTAATAAATTATTCCAATGATCATGCTCCAACAGAAATATTATCCCAATAATATCTTCAACATGCTATATCCACAAAATTAATCTCAGATGATAGGCTCACATGTATATCAGTCAAACATGCAGGATACTCAATCAATATGCTCAACATTGGGGGTTTTCTAATAAACTTAGTGAGTAAGTCAGATGTAGAGGCAAGCAACAACCACCCACCTGAAGCGCTAACTGTCCGAGTCCGTACAGCTGAAAATACCCAAAACTCCAATCCCTTGCTCCAACAAGGTCAGCACACCCGCAACACTCCTGGCACAACACCAAGTCCACTAAAACACTTAGGCTCCCAAATAATGCGCTTACAAATACATACAACAACAGTCCCAGAACTGTTAAATTATCACCTGCAGAAAGTGCCCAGAAAATTCCCAAAAAAATATCACGGCGATCCTCGCGTCGATAGCTTCGCAACGGTACCTTACACGCCCAAATCAGAGTTCGGTAAGCCAAGTTATAAATTCGTCAAGGTGGTAATCCAATCAACAAACTGTGAAGAAAAACTGTACACAGTACACTGAGAAAACAGTGATTATCACCTCGAAATAAATCTCTGAAAAATCCAAGAAAAATACGAGCGCGTTCCTTGCGATCCGTAGATGAAAAAGTTGTACAAGCCCGTCTCCGTCTGATGCTCGTGCGCGAAGATATGGCCGAAATACTCTGCTGCTGTCAAGGAAAGCCACACAGCAAAAAGGGGTCACTGTTTTCCTCGGTATCCGTGCCAAAACCTCGAAACGGAAAAGCGCGATCAAAATGAAAGTTGAAGTCCTACCTGTAAGGAGTCACCCGGCGCAAAAATTACTGAAAAAGGACCTCGGGGTAGCCCAGGGAAGCTAAAACATCACTGCTGCGCTGAAGAAGGAAACAGGAAATGCAACGTTGCGCCGCGCCGTAAAATGGAGAACCTCGGGATGCGTGCTCCAAAAATCCTAGGGCTTGGCAGGAAGATCAAGGATCAAGAGGTGAACAAATCTCCTTAAGGTGGCTCGGGCAGAAGAGGCTCGAAAAAGGGAGAAAAACTCGAAAAGAAGGGGCTCGGGTTGGTATTTATAGGCTGAGGGAAACAATTGGGAAAATTCCCAATTGGTCCCAACTTCCGGGCGCCCGAATCTTTCGGGCCCCGATTTCGGGCGCGCACAGTAACCCGGCCCACACAGCCCACGCCCGCACACCCGATCCGGTCGGACCGCGCACCCGTCCGACCCGCTCCACGCACCGACACGTGTCCCCCGACACGAAACAGCGGATCCGGCCAATCCCCACGCGCCGCGTGGCTCCCCACAGGTCAACGGGCAGTTGGCGCTGGCCAATAGGCGGCCGCCACGTGGCGCACGCGTGCGCCACGTCGGCGCCGTGGCCGCCACGCCCGCCGGCACCACCGCCTGCCGCCTGCCACCTGCACGCCTGCCCCGCCGCCTGCCGCCCGTACGCGCACAGTAGCTCGCCCAATCCTCGCACGCCACGTGTCCAAGCTACACACTCGCTGCACCCGGTGCACGACATCCCCAAACACCGGACCAATGATAGTATGCCACGTGTCTTCACTGTTCCACCGTGCACCCCGAGGATTTCCGTAGACCGCGACCTGTGAACCATCCAATGGTAAGCCGCCACGTGGCACCCCGCTCCGGTGCACGTCGGCGGCGTGGATCGCGCGCCCTGCCCGCCGCCGCTCTCCGCCTGCCCGAGGCCGCGCCGCCACTCTCCGCCGCTGCCCGCCGCCGCCGGCGATCGCCGGAATCACTGTTCCGGCGGTGAACAGTAACCGGAGCCCAAAAAGTCAAGTAGGTAGTCCATTTTGACCGTTTTCGCGCGCTGAATCCGAATTTGACGTCCATTTTGCCAAATTCCAACTCTAAAATTTGCCGGAGGCTCTCGGAAGTGTATTCTTAGCCCAAATTTCGCGCGGAGCCCAATTTTAATATCCGATTCGCACGAAACCACCTCTAAACCCTCCCCGGGGTCCTCCGATCACCCACGTGATCCGAATAAGCCCGAAGTCCAACACTTGAGCCAAATTATGCCCCAAACACCTCCAACACACCATGTAAGCCTCCAATAGCCACCCCAACGCACTGCAGCAGCTCTGCGGAGATCCGGGTCATCACAGTTTTACCTGCCAAACTATTTATTTCCGCATACTTCTCTTCTTGAAATTTCGTCATCTTAATATTGACAAAATCACAATTTCTATGGGGGTTGTTTCATGATAAGATGGTCAATTTCTAAGCAAAGAAAAGTTCAGAAATTAGTAGGGCAGTAATTTCGTGAGAGGATGTTGAATAAACATGTTTTTCTTCTGGTTTCTAATTTGTAGGAAATTATCAAGGACTTTGATTTTAGAGTTAAAGATTTCAATGCTCAAAGTGTACAGCTAAGATATTAGGTATTTAAGTTTTTATGCCTTGCAACTCAGAGACTGGAGTTCAAAATTGTACGTGCCTACGTCATTTACTGAAGAATCTTATATTTATCGCTGTCGTATGCATATAATTCTCGAAGAAAACTATGTGATAATATGAAAGATTTACTTTCCCTGCTTCGATAGCTACATAACGAATTATATGTATTCAACTGTCAATTTGAAAAGTATGCATCAATGACAAGAGTAGCTAAAGAGTCAAGTGTACTGACGGGTAATCAACTTACATTAAAAAATATAAATTATTTCCACAGAAGAAAAAAAACGAAAATAAAAAACAAAAAAATGAGGAATTTCGGAATATAGTACTAATAGAGAAGGCTAAATTTGTATATATATATATATATATATATATATATATATATATATATATATATATATATATATATATATATATATATATATATAGAGAGAGAGAGAGAGAGAGAGAGAGAGAGAGAGAGAAAAAGATGCTAGGTCCTGTCGTTGATTTGCTTTTCCTGTGTATACTACATGATTTATTTGTATATCTAATGTTTTTTGCTGAGGTACCCTACATTTGTCGATGGTCGTATACATATCGTTCTTGAACTGTGGAGATTTATATGTATACGACCCCCGATGAGTGTAGCGATCTTCAGTAGTAACATAAATTAGATCGTCCAATTTAATGGTACTCTGTACTAGATAGAGCAACAAATATAACCAAACCTCTATGATTAATTTCTACATAGTTCTCTTCTTGAAATTTCATCATGTTAATATTGGCAACATCCCAGTCTCTATTGGGATTGTTTCATGATAAGATGGTGAATTTCTAAGAAAGAAAATGTCCAGAAATTAGTAGGGCCTGTCTTTACGTGAATGGTTTTGGTTAACAATACTAAATTAAAATGAAACATACGGTTCTAATTTTAGATGCACGGGTCCTGTCATTTACATAATAACTTAACAGAACCATACGTTATGCAATTTTTTAGTGTAAGTAAGGATTGTCATTGTATCTTCTTTCATAATTACTGAGATTGAAGAGAGTTGTTGTTATATATATTAGTTACACATTAATAGGTTTTAGAAGCAAGAACTGTCTTTATGTGAATGGTTTGGTTTGGATAAATTGTCTTGGCCGAAATTCGAAAGCAAGTATGTTTTGTTGAAAAATTTGGGTTGGGTGAAATTTATCATCGGAATCACAATTAGCAGCAACGTACTCAAGCTTCATAAAATCTACAGCTGGGTAAAAAAATGCTTTGCTGCTAATGCTGATTCAGATGCTAAATTTCACACACCTCAGAAGAAGAATAACATAATATGAACTTACATCAAAAGCAAGCCAAATAATTACGAAATTACTAAGTAATAAATTAAAATTTCTAGCAATTTACCTTAGGTGTGGTGACAGATAATCAATTAACACTAAAAAATATACATTTTTCCCACATAGAGAAAGGTAAATTTGTATATATATATATATATATATATATATATATATATATATATATATATATATTAGAAAAAAATGCTACGTCCTGTCGTTGATTTGCTTTTTCTGTGTATACTACATGATTTCCGGCTTCATAGGCCTTAGAATTTAAAACTCCTGAAAGAGGTTTAACAAACTTACTATATTTGATATTCTATAGTACTTAGTATAGATCTCTGCTCGATAGATGTCAATGTTTCTCCACATTCACCTAACTCAACGCATGAGGTCATATATCAATCTTATGACTTGAAAGTTACTTACTCAGTATGCCTTCAAAGTCTTTTTGCAAGTGCAATTCCCTACTCTAAACCTTGCAGGAGGGCCCCTCAGAATCCTAATGTAGTGAGAAAGAGGGGATTATCAGAGTAATACTCAACTCATACATTTTGTTACTATTCTTAGATTATTCTGAAATCAATCAGCTCAATTTCTAATGCTTCTTTTCCTTCTCTCTCCTTCTGTCGAAAAATTGTTTGTAAATTTTGCTCTAATCTGTTCATGAATTGCAGGAGATTTGCTGCCAATTTACCAAACCAATCAAGAACTCATCACCTGCAGGTAATCTAATCTAATCTAATCTAATATAATATAATCTAATCTCAGATCAGAAACTTAACAACTGAGCAATGTCAGATAATATAGATTTTATAACATTTTATTTAATCAGGCATTTCTGAGCACAATTTGTGGCCAGATCTGTGAGCAAAACACTGTGCGAGTTTTCTCCTTCGATTTTTTTCCCCCTATATGCAGGTGGTGACAACAAAAAATTAACTGGGCAATTTTTCGTGAGTTGGCATTTCCATTTAAGATTTCTGTTTGATCAAACCCATGCTGTTATAATATTTAAGCAAAAAGAATATATAACTCCAAATTGTTATTGTCTTACAGTTTGCAACACTGGTTTGTTCTTGATTTCGGCCGGAGTATTGAAGCTTTGGCACTTGGCTGATTTGTCTCCAATATTGTTGAAAGGCCAGAATAATTTATAAAGCTGCCCCTCCTCCTCCTCCTCCTCCTCCTCTCATGGCGATCCCGGGTCCTTACTCCGGCGTTAGCACCCTCGCCTTCGTAAGCTCCTCTCTCTTTCGATCTCTCTTTCGATCTCTCGATCTCTTTCTACGATGATCTGTGACCGGAAATCTATATAGGTGGCTCGGGCTTCGGCGTTGGCATTTGGGGTCGTCTATGGGAGCATGAAGCTCTCCTATGTCAAGGTATTACAGCTATTTGAATCTCTTTGGATCTCATTTGATGGTGGTTTTGGGTTGGGGGTGTTGGAGTTCCTATTGTGAGCATTATTTTGGTGTAATCATTTCTTCGTGATAAGTTTAAGGATTCGATCAGGCGATTATGTTGTGGGTAGTTCAACTTTTGGATCTCAATGGATGGTGATTTTAATGATGTATGTGTAATTTCATCACATGGTGTTTGGATTAGGGGTGTTGAAGTTGCTATAGTGGGCATTATTTTGGTATAATTAAGTTTAAGAATGCGATGAGGTGATTTATATTGTGGGTAATTCAACTTTTGGGGCTCAATTCATGGCGGTTTTGATGCTGTGCATGTAATTTTATCACATGGTCTTCTGATTGGGGCTGTTGAAGCTCCTGTTGTGAGCATTATTTTGGTAGAATCGTTTCTTTGTGATAAGTTTTAGGAATTCAATGAGGCGATTATATTGTGGGTAGTTCAACACTTCTACTTTTGGATCTCATTGGATGGTGGTTTTGATGCTGTATGTGTAATTTTATCACATGATTTTTGGATTAGGGGTGTTGAAGTTGCTATAGTGAGCATTATTTTGGTAGAATTTTTTCTCTGTGCTAAGTTTAAGGATGTGATAAGGTGATTTAAATTGTCGGCAATTCAACTTTGGGGCTCAATAGAGGATGAGAGAGAGCTCATCTGGTGTTCCTTGGTGCTATACGTGTCAAAAACTAGCTTTGCATAGGAATGATCAATCCTCAGAATCAAACTATAAATTCGGTCTCTTTTAATTGCTGTTGATATATCAAAATTTCTTTCATTGTCGTTTTCTTCTCTAGAGCAAGAATTAGGGATGATTGAAAACAGTAGTAAGCATATTCCTGTCAATTGTATTGAGGTTGTGTGGTTTGCAAGTATTCTCATGGATGGCCAACTTGAATTTTTATTGTTTTGTAATTTGAGGAATTGTGCAATGCTTTCATTTTGGGAATCATATCGAAACCTACATTAAATTTTGAAGAAACTATGCAGATTTTGTTTCGAGATTTATGTGTGTTCTATTATTCCTTACTTTGAGAAGTTCTTTCTTTCGGAATACATCAGCTCAATTCATTGTTAAATTGTGTAAATACTGTTTGTTAATCGCGGCGAAGCGCGGGGTTGTCACTAGTAATATAAAAGAGCAATACAGAGTTGATAGATAAAACTGACTAAAAACTGAAACTATACGAAAATATCAACCAGATACAAATCCATCTCCCAGTTGTAGAAATAAATACAATTAGCTGGCTAAAGCCAGACCCAAAATGTATAGTAGTCTAACTAAAATAACATCTAGGTTCATTGTTAATGCACAAAATAGGAAGGAGAGTTATCTAATCAGTGATTCTCTTACCTCGGTCTATAGCCGCCGCTACCACTACAGAAGACTTTTCAAAAAGGAGGTCAATTGAGCGTGTGAGAACTACATAAAACTAGTAGTCCTCGGTGGGTGCCGCTAACGACAACTGCTACTCACCCACTAAGTCTACTAGAGGCATAAAGGAGAAAATCAATAAAGAATAGTGTTGAGACCAAAATTTTTCGCCACCTAAGAAAGTGGCATGTGGCGTATACCATCGGCTAAGGGCATCAACCGATAAGAAAATGAGTCAACAAAGAGGGACCCGCGTCTTGACCAAGACCGACCTCAGTCACGTGAGAGTGCGTCATGTGGCGCACACCATCGACTAAAGGCATTAGTCGATACGAGAAGCGGTCAACAAGAGGTTATCGTCTCATCCAGAACCAATCTCGCCCGAAGGCAAATATCAGACTGTCTCAGTCGAACGACAAAAAAGGCGAAGTCAGGGTCAACTCTCGGCTGCTTGAGCCGCAGAAGGAAAGACCCTAGAAGGAAAGAGTACGAGATTTGGACGCGAATCTCGTAACAGACTTCGAAACGGCAAGCAGCGCCCAGCATTTGAAAGCGCCGAAGATCACGCTTCGGCGCGTCGATTAGGGGATGAACCTAGACGGAAAACGACTACTATCCTACTGAGGAGAATCTGTTAAGAATTTTTGTATTGGCGTATTTCGTGAAGTGTTTTGAGTCTTGAAGATTGAAGTTAAGAATTGTGGATCACATACATCAATCTCAAAAAGAATGGATTCAAAAGGATCAGGTATGTTTAACTAAATATTTTTGGTGATCTGAATACATTCTTATAGTTTAGAAACACTTGGAATAAGTTTTCATTGCATAAAAATCAAAACTGGACACTTTACATGTTCAGGATCCGGATCAGCCACATCTAGTCCCGACCTCGAACAAGGTTTGGTTCATGCGAAATTACAGTCCGGATCACCCCCAATCCAGTCCGGACCCCGAACTCTATTTTTGTAATATCGCATGAATCAATCCGGATCAGGTCATTCCAGTCCGGACCCCGAACTGTTTTTCAGGAAATTCTCTTGAAAAAGACGACAGTCCGGATCACCCAAAATCCAGTCCGGACCACCGTGCGGAAAAAATTCTGTTAAGTCAGTTTTTGATTCTTATCTCTTTCCAAAAGGTTTCTAACCTATAAATAGACCCTAATATCATCTTTTAGGGTATTCCTATTATTCCGAAGGTTCCTAAATTTCTTATATTCAAGGAATAAAAGGTAATCCACGTATAGAGAAGAAAAGGTAAACACCGATTTATTTCTAGGTTTTCTTTCTCTATATTTATCGATTTGATTCGAGGTTTTTCAATCTTTTCTTTTGAAGAATCAAATCGATGAATACTTAGATGGTGTTTTCCTTGTCTATCTCTATGATCTAAGTATTTGATTATCACCACCAATAAACAAAACAACGATTTTCAAGAGGACAATCGGCACGTGGATTCGCGTGGCCTTGTGGATTCAAGGTGCTACCGCTTTCGTGGATTCGAAGTGAGATACGTTCGTGTGATCGATACGTACTATATTGGTGAAGACCGTGGATTCGGTTGGACGTTGTGGATTCGGCGTTGGACGCAAATCGTGGATTCGAGACGCGTTGTGGAACGAGCGGAGAAGATCTACTCGGAGCGTATGGAAAAGGTTGAGTCGTAGTGTTATCGTATATTACCTTGTACGTGTTTAATCTTAGTGGGTTTCACCGTGTTATCGGTCCCGTGGTTTTTTTTTTACTCCTGTGACGGAGTTTTCCACGTAAAATTTTGCGTGCTTATTTATTTTTCCGCATTGGGTTATTTTTACGTAACGATTTGGTGATTTTATTGTTTACACCTATTCACCCCCCACTCTAGGTGGTTTTTCCCCTATTCAGATCCATTATTTCATAACCCACAAGTGGTATCAGAGCGGGAATAGGGTTGTAAACAATGGTTGAAGGTGAAAATATCAATAGACCACTGTTCTTCGATGGAATAAATAATGCCTACTGGAAAGTACGCATGAGAGTGTTCTTGATTTTCATCGATGAACGAGTATGGCAATCAATTGAGTTTGGATGGAAATATCCTACTGAGATTATTGTCGATGATGTTGTCACCATCAAACCTAGATCGAAATGGACCAAGGAAGAGATTGATGCATCTTCTTACAACGGCAAGGGAATTAACGTTTTATTTAATGCTTTGTCGCAAACTGAGTTCTCTCGCGTCTCGGCATGTGAGACCGCGAAAGAAATCTGGGATACTCTACAAGTTACACATGAGGGTACAAGTTTAGTGAAGATTAAAAAACTGCAGATGCTTACAAGCAAATTTGATTCAATTCATATGGCAGAAAATGAATCTTTCACAGATTATTATACACGATTGCAAGATATCGTAAATACATGTGCTAACTTGGGAGAGAAAATTTTAAAATCGAAAGTTGTAAGACAGATTTTGAGAACTCTTCCCGAAAGATTTCGCCCTAAGGTTGCAGTCATTGAAACAGTAAAACACCCGGACGAAATCAAAGTAGAAGAATTAGTTGGTGCACTTCAAACTTATGAAATGACTTTTCCTACAAACTATTCTTTTGGAAAACCTTCCTCTTCTTCTAAGTCTTCAGGTTTTTCATTGAAATCAACAAAAGAAGAAGACGCGGATTCATCCTCCTCTGATGCTGATGATAATTTATTTATGGAGGATTTCGAGAAACAGCTTGCATTCTTGACAAGAAAATTTCGGCGAAGATTTAGAAGGGAAAATTCAGGCAAATCATCATCCTTTTTAAAATCCAAGAAAGGCAAAGGACTTTCAAGCTTTAAATCAAGAAAGCAAGAGGGTTCTTTAAAGGACAAGAAGAACACCGAGGGACAAATCCAGTGCTTCAAATGTAGAGGTTTTGGCCATATCTCAACGGAGTGTCCTAACAAGAATCCGTCAAAGAAGAAGGCTATGCAAGCCGTCACGTGGGATGACTCTTCCTCTTCTGATGAGTCATCTTCTAGTGATGATGTCACACCCCGGGTGTAAACCGGAACCCGGGCTCGCCAACAGATCCGCCGTGCACACGGAATTTTTCATGTACACGAAGCGCTGGTAACCCGCTCAGATATACGAGAAACAATAAAAGAGCATAATACATAGCTGAACTAAAAAGAACTACATAATAATCTCAGACTGGAAATAATATACAAGCTGCAATAATACAATAAACTCCCAGCTCACAGAAATAAATACAACCAGCTGGCCAAAACCAGACCCAAAAGTAACATACTACAGCCTGAGATACAAAAGGGGTACAATAAAAGTCCAGCTACTCTCACCGTCGGGGCAGACGATCTAGCTAATCCGCTATCCTCTTACCTCGATCCGCCGCTGATGGCCCAGTAGCTCCCGCAGACGACTCTGCAAAACAATGGGGAAGAGACAGAAAACAACTATGGGGGTGAGAACTACTAGATAAACCAGTAGCCTCCCCTAGTGGGTAAATCCTCAAGCTCTGACGGACCCACTAGGACTACTAGAGGCAAAAATGAGAGAACAATAGTAAGCTATAAAGGCTGCGGATAAAAAGGAAACTACCACTACTATGCCTCTAAATGCAGTATCGAAAGTAACTGCATGCATGCAGCTATAATGCTAACTGTCTGAATAAACCCAATCAATGGGCCAGTAATCACTGGCACTGCCTGCTCAACTGTCTCAAGTATCTGCTAACCGATCGGTACTCACTGACCGATGTTCACTGTCTGGCACTCACTGGCCAATATATCAATCGCCTACTCTGGAGTGGCCTCGAGGGGAGCGACCCACACGAGTAAAGTAACCATGTCACCAATATCTCACAATAGCAGGACTGGATCTTGACTATGATCAAAGTGGAAAACTCCATCCACTAATGAAATCCCGATCCCCAATCTGGTGCAATAATAAAACATCCGGTCGACCGCCCAATGTCCGCGGTCGTCGCTAAATCCCATAAGCCCAAATCTGACAATATAACCCACATCTGGTCAACCTCCTAATATCCGCGGTTACCACAATGCCCCACAAACCATAATCGAGTCTAACCTGTCCCAGACTCAATGGCCTCAACTACATTACCCCAAACCCCTGCTCGAACTCGAGCAACATGCATCTGAATAAAAAGGAGAGCAATAACACATGGTTTCTCCTAAGTCAAGTCCCAATATGATAGTGTAGCAATAGTTAGTGGCCTAACTAGATGTCCATACAAGCATGCAATTGTCCTCTTTTAAAACTGTAGAAAAGTGTCTGATATTTATTTTAAAAAGATTGATCTTACTGTACCAACATGATAAGTCATTTGCATGCGAGATTATGATATAGCATTTGTCCCAACAACAGTGTCCCAATTTAACATAAATGAGCTGTCATATAATTTGTGGGGTCTACTCATGCAATTCACAATTGGAATACCGATTATCAGTTTTAAAATAGGGGATCTCTAATACTCCTAGTGAGTTAGTCAAAAGTGAGGTAAGCAACAACCACCCACCTCGAAAAGCGCAATCCACACCCAAATAGCCTCCTCGCTGTCCACAGTCCTCTAACCCCGCAACTCGTCGAAAACGGTGCACAACTGTACAGAACAACGCACCCGGTGTAAACACAAATCCCAACATACAGCTTTTGCTGTTTTTCCAAACAGCACGGAAAAGGAGGGGTTTTCACCTCTGTAAAGTGCTCTGAAAAATCCAGAAAAAATACGGTTGCGTTCCTTGCGACGAGTGGATAAAAAACGAGTACTTATACGCCTTGATCCGATGCTCCTAGGCCAAGATATAAATCGAACAAGCTGGTGCTGTCCAGAATTTATCACAGAAAAAGGGGGGTCAAAAATGCCTCGGGAACCATGCCAAAAGTGTAAAACGGGGCGAAGTGGTCAACACAAAAATCGAAGCCTTACCTCTTAGGAACGCGCTGTCGTAGAAATCACCCAAAAATTCCTCCTTGTTTGCGCACAGGAAAATCCCGACTGAAATGAGACGGAAATGGGCCAAAATGGAGAAAAGTCGAGGCGCACTGTAAAATCGAGATCGCCGCTGTCGAGCCTCCAAAAATCCTCGGAATCCACCACGAGATCAAAAACATCAAGGGGAACAACTTTGCTGTAGAGCTCTCCCTCTCATTCCCTCTCTAGAACTCGAAAAAAGGAGAAAAGAGAGAGGGGAGGAAGTATTTATAGGCCAGCCCAAGAAATGGAAGAATTCCATTTGGGTCCCTACTTTCGGACGCCCGAATGTTTCGGGCCCCCAAAATTCGGCCCACAAAAGAAAACACTGTATGCGCCCGGATTCATCCGGGCGCGACACGTGTCCCAGAACAGGCAACAGCGGCGCCCAGTGAACCGGGCGCCGCCTCGTGGCACAGGGACCTGGCGGGGTGGGTGGCGCCCGCCAATGGCGGGCCGCCACGTGGCGCCTGCGTGCGCCAGGTCGGCGCCGTGCCCGCCACGCCAGCGCCGCCCGCCGAACCACCGCCTGACACCTGCCACGCCGCCCAGCCGCGCTTGCCACGCGTGCTGTACGGCCCACTAACTCGTAGGCCCGCGTGCGCCGAGCGCGCGTGAGCCGGCGAGTCCGGGGCCGCCACGTGGCGCCCCCCGGTCCACACATCTGCCGCCAGCCCCCCGTGGACCACGCAGCGCAGACCCGCCAATGGGCGGCAGCCACGTGTCCCCACCGGTCCACCGTGCACCTACGGCCTTTGTCACGCCCCGGGTGTAAACCGGAACCCAGGCCCGTCTACAGATCCGCCGTGCACACGGTATTTCCCGCGTACACGAAGCGCCAAACCTGCTCAGATATAAGAGATAATAATAAAAGAGCAATAAAAACAGAGCTGAACTAAAAACTAATAGATCTCAGACTGAAGCTGGAAATAAAATACAATACATCTGTATAAATGATACATCAGTCTCTCCCAGCAATCCAAAATAAATACAACCTGCTGGCAAAAGCTAGTCCCAAAAGTAAAGGTACAACCGTCTGAGGAAACATGGGTACATCAACAGTCCAGCTAACCCGCTCATCCTGCCTCGAGATCTATCTACTACTCAGCCGTCCTCTCTCCTCGACCCGCCGCTGAAAGCCCAGCAGCACCCGCAGAAGACACTGCAAAACAAGGGAGAAGAAAAAGAGGAAAGAAGAATGGGGGTGACACGTGGACCGGGCGGCCCGCGCGGACCGGGCGGCCCGCGCCTCCGTCCGCCGCGCTGCCTGCGGCCGCTCCGCCGCTGCCGCCGCCGCCGGAAACACTGTTCCGGCGTGAACAGTGTCCAGAGCCCAAAAATAACAAGTGGGTAGTCCGTTTTAACCGTTTTCGCGCGCTGAATCCGAATTTGATGTCCATTTCGCCAAATTCCAACTCCAAAATTTGCCGAAGGCATCCGGAAAGGTAATCCTTGGTCCGAACTTCGCACTGAGTCCAATTTAAATATCCTTGGCGCGCGAAACCACTTTTGGAGCTCCGACGGAGTCCAATGATCACCCACGTGATCCAAAAACACACTGAGCCCAACACTAATGTCCAAATGGGGCACAAATCTCACCAACACGCCACATAGGCCTCCGGGAGCTGTAGATGATCCAGCAATCTCGTCGTGGGGATCCAGGTCCTCACATCCTCCCCCACTAAGAAAAGTTTCGTCCTCGAAACTAGCTCAAATCCCCCAAGGGTCCCACATACCACGGGTAGGTATTCATCAATAAAGCCTCCAGCTCCCGAAACATCACTCACTCCCCGTGATTACTTCCCAACAACAACAACAACAAGTACGGCATGGCCCGACATGCGATTTTCTCATCTCACGAGCCAGAAATCGCAACGGGCGTCCTTCGTACTCCAACAATCACAGATCTCAAAAGGGGCAAGTCGATCACGGGCGAGGGATCCAAAAGCAACACACTCCAGAGCTGAGACGTGAAACAACACAGAGGCCCCATCAAGAGCCGGGGGAAACAGAATAATCAACAGCGCAACACGCCCCAAACCACCTCCTGGTGTCTACTCAACCAGGATCACCCGAAGTATACCCACAAATTCATCCTATGAGGAAAAAGATCCAATAAGCTGGGGTCTTCACTCGGTTACTTCCGATCCAAAATCACCCGAGTGGCCTACTCGACCACGAGCTACCCTCAAAAGGGATCCTCAAGAGGCACAATCTCAAGCCACGGTTGGACACTCAACAAGCCAACATAACTCCAACAGACCCCCGGGTCGAAAAGATGCCCTGACGGGGACCAAACCGTCAGTGAACGGGAGGGAAAACTGGCTCGAAAGGCGATCATAATGCGGAGGCTCAAACTCGCGGTCAAAAATCCCAAACCAGCAACAACGATCCACGAAAATCCCACTCAAGATGCTGAGTAATCAGAACTGATAGCCAAGCAGGCATGGCCTACGCCCAGGTATAACAATCCAAGCTGGAAATAAAGGACGTACTGAAATGCTCAACTGTGGAATCCAAGCTGCCTGCAAAAACAGTGTTTCATCCTGCCACAACACTCACAGGGTTGGACTAAAGAAGTGTGGACCGAAGATCCACCCACGGTAACTCTACCGCCACAATGGGAGGCATCACCAAAACACACAATTCCATCTCCCAACACAGGAAACACTAGCATTGGCGCTAATACCAGTCACATTATCCATTGGCCATGCTCTCTTGGCACCGCCAAGTCTAGAAGCTTCTCACCTCAAGAATGAAAGTTGGTCTCGGTCAACTTGAATAACATCCACTTGGTCAGGTTCCACCGCCGTCCCTACGGCTCGAACAAAGCGACCCAAGAAGGTATGCTTCTGCAGCTACAACTTGTACCTCCCTAACTTGGCATACCGCTTCATCCACACGGGCATGGTAGCACATCCACAAAGTGCTCCTAGTACTCCAAGTCACTCTGGGAGTAAATCAAAATATCCACGGAAAACACCACTCCCAGTCCGTCCAAGTACAACTGGGACCTACTATTCCTCAGATCTTGAAGTCCACAGGGCAATCGTCATTCCATTGGGCCTCACTAACAACTCAGAATGCCCCCACCGCGTCCGCAACGCCACCTAGGCGAAGTCCTCAGCTGTCTAACTCCAAGTGGGCACTCGGATCATACACCAACTGCCGGAGTACAACTCCATCAATAAGGTCCTAGATACCATAAAAGGACCCTCACATCCGTGTATCAACGATGTGGCATCACCACCGTATACCAACGGCGTGGCACTAGGTCAAACAGACCCCCCGATCCATCGGCCCCTGCAGCAGTGCCATCGGGTCTCTCTCAGCCCTACCGGCGATATCCAATGAGGTGCTGTCCAGGGTGGTGCGGTCCCTCGAACCACATCAAACACAATCTCTATCTCCCTAACCGGCGGCATTACCAACAACTAAGGTGAATCCACACACGGGATCTCGCGGGTAACAGAGATATCCCTGAGTCCTGGTGCCGCCGTAAGCACCTCTCATCCGGTCACTAAAACCAGAGTGCTCTAACAACCTCCACGGGCAAGCCTCCAATTGCCCGCCTTGCCGAAGATCAAAGTCCTCTCTTGCCGCAGTCAAACATCCTGTGGCATAGTGCCCAACCATCTCAAGCATAAGGTCAAAACACCTAATTGCTAAAATTTCCAATAATTCTGCCGGCATCTCGCGGTCTCGGCCGCACTGGACATGATCCAAAAGCCTCCTCCACGTGCACAACAACAACAGGAACCTGTACCTCTGGTGCACGTGGTAACTAATCTGCCTCTAACCCATGTAAGAGTGGATCATGCTCTAACTCCGACTACCGTGGTGAAATCCCACCTGCGACACTCAATCCACTACCGTGGCGCCCTCCAACCGGGCGGCACAGATTCATCCGCTCAAAGCAAGTGGTTGTCGCTCAATCTGCCTGAAAATCAGGGCTATCACAAGGAAGCACGACCTCTGTCTCTGATCACATTGAGGCGACGAATAAGGTCCTCCGCAGATAACAAATCCACGCTTCCGCTGCGCCACTCAAATAAAACACTGATGTCGCCTTCGGGGTCCACCCGACCTCTGACATCTCGGGAATTCGTCATCCAAGAAAAGAAAATTGGTCATGCCCCTGCCGGCCGATCTGTCCTCCATCATCCGGCGCCAAGCGCCAAAATCCAGAACTCACCTCCTGGCGGCAGATCCCTATCCAAAGGAACTGCAATGCCGCGCTCCATACACGGTGCCTGCTCCCGCGAGGCGTCTAAATCCACAATGAAGGGACTGAATAACAGGAAGGTATCCTGGCGCAATCCACTCCCAATCTTATAGATCCTATGCGCCTCGTCCCTCGAATCCGGAGCGCGCGGTTCAACAACTGCATACACTCTCTAGCACAAGGAGGCTCTCAATTAATTACTCCATCACCACCAGCCGCGACTCTGCCTTCAAAGGCTCCAAACTCAATCTTACGAGTCGGGGTGGTTCATCTGCCAAACATGGCTCCATAGGTCGACCATGCCCCACGGCTCACCAGCCGTCAACCATCCACCCTGCCTCGGTGCCTCGACACTAAACCTTGGCACAGAGGGGGCTACTCAGTGCTCCGGCAACTGTGTCATCAAGACCAGCTGCTCCCTCAGCCGCTGACAAGCCTCCGACAATCCTGTCATCTGGGTCCGGGGTTTTCTGACCTCAATCCGGGTATCCGGCCCAGAACCAACTGCTCAAGCTCAACTGCCATGACAGGATGCACACGGGTCAAAACCCAGCGTCGGGGAGACACCGCTCGCCACGACGAAACAACAAAACAACACACAACAACACTCGACCCAATCCAGCGAAAGTCTAAAGCATGTCACCCATTCCACAGCATTATGTTGTCTGCAGCCAACATAATTACTTAGGAGAATAAACATGCCAATCACTCCTCCCGTCCCTTGGGAGAGGTATAAAACTCAATCAGGACTCTCGCAAAATCACGACTCTCACAAAGTCAACCAAGGGTCAAACCATAAGCCTAGGGTTTCTAAGTCCACCATGACCTACAACCTAGGCTCTGATACCACTCTAAATCTGTCACGCCCCAGGGTCGAAACTGCGACCCGGGCCCGCCAACAGATCCGCCACCTATGCCAACCTGCATAGGCGAAGCGTCCTACCTGCAAGAAAAGTGCTACAACTAAACAGATATCAGAGCTATAATAAGAATCTGCTGTAACTAAAATCAATCACTGTACAACTGAAAATAAACAACACTGTCTGCCTCCCAAATAATAATAATAATAAATCCTCAAGTACAAGCTCTAAACCCAACTGGGAGGTAACTCCAATAAATATACAACAGTGTACAGTCTCTCGATACAAAATATCCTCACTACAAAAGTCTCTCAAGTAGGAAAAAGAAACAACTAATCTACTGCTGATCTCCTCTGAAGGGTACCGCTACTCTCCAACGCCGGGTAGGGATCTAGCTCGCGACTCCCTCGCCACGATCAACAACCGCAGAGTCGGCCACACCTGCTAAGACTCTGCACAACCAAAGAGAGGAGAGAAAAAGGGGGGAGAAAACCCCCAAAGGGTGTGAGAACTACACCAAAAAGGGAGTTCTCAGTGGGTACCACCGCCAGACCCGACGGTCTGCCCACCAAGTCCTCAAGAGACAAAAACTGACCCAAGTCATAAGACTGAAATGGGTAGGCTGGAGACTCTCAACAGCTACCCTGCTCCTAACTAAGACAAAAGGGGAGACCCAAACAGGGGTATGCAACCACTAGCACATAAAGTGCACCAACGACCCAATCGAACTGTCTGCCACATCTGGTCCAGTCAAACCTGCATCCACCTACGACCACCTCCCAAAGACGGGCAGGAATTACGTAGGGTGTCCAAACGGACTAGCTCGCTATCGAGTAGAGGATCATGCAGGCTATGGTCAAAATCCACGCTCTCTCTCTCAGAACGGATAGAATCAAGATGCTCAACCTCTCACACAGCGGTCAAAGTACTCGCAACATCACGGGACCACCGTCCACCAGACGGCTCACAACAATACTATCACTGACCTAACCTCAACTACCAGTCTATCCTCGGCCCCCAGGCACGAGTGTAACAATGAAAGTATTTGACCGAAATAAACTCAATCGAATGAACCGGTGTAAAACCCGGTACTGCCTGCTCTGTCACCAATCTCTCGAACTCAGTATATCCACTGTCCAAATGACCGGAACCCAACACGGTCTGACCGGCACCCGACACGGTCTGACCGGAACCCAACACGGTCTGACCGGAACCCAACACGGTCTGAAGCCTACTCCGGAGCGGCACTCGAGGGGAGCTACCCACACGAGTAAAGCATCTCTGTCATCAACATCAACAATATCTCGAAACAGCAGGGCTCGATCATCAATCAGATCAAAGTGGGAAAACTCAACCACCAAGGAAAGACCCGACCTCAATCGGATGCAACTAAACGATAAGTGGGAAACTCCATCCACTAGGGAAAACCGACACCCAAATCTGGTGCATAGAGAAACATCCGGTCAACCGCCCAATATCCGCGGTTGCCGCAAAGCCCCGCAACTAAACCAACCTGTCCCAGACACGAAGTCCCGACTACACTACCCAGACCCCCTGCTCGAACCCGAGCAACACTGACCACCTGACTAACAAGAAGGAGAAAGGAAAAGCATGGTTTCTCCTAAGTCAAGTTCCAATAAGTAGTGCAGCAGTAAGAGATGGCCTAACTACATGACCATACAAGCATGCAAATGTCCTCAAGGAAATAAAGGGGGTAAAGCATAATAATAGTTCCTTTAGGAATAAGCAACATGCCGGAATCTCAAAACTAAAACTGTCCACAACTCAGGGTTCATTAATAGAATGATCAGAATAACTCCTCAGAGTACAAATCCGCACATAGCTACGAAATCCTGTCCCAAATCATAATCCAACCACAAGAAAGGCTATGTGCTAACATGGCATGTTACAGAATCTCATAGGGTAACATTATCCTAGGTAAGCTTACACTAGTCATCATATAGATGTCCAAGTCATGCAAATCCTCAGTATACCTCATAAATACTATTCTTGCAATCATTTATACCGATATCAATAACAAGCTTACCTACTTACCAATATAAACTATGTACCCTACACATGCATGCATCAGTCATAGAGGGGTGACATCCCCACAAGTGGACTTATACTTGCCACAGCATAAACATTGCCTTAAACAATTACTGAAAATAAGCTCACCCACCTGAAGCGCTTAACCCAAGGCAAACCTGAAGTCGGTGAAGTGGGTAGACGCCCGCGGTCCAAAATCTGCCAACATAACACCCACGGTACAAGTCGCGCAAGCCTCGGCTTCAAACAGCTAAAAACACCCCTGGGCACAACAATAACGCTCAACATTACACTTTTATTCCAAAATTAACCAAACATACACAATCTGAAAATCAGTCCCAAAGCCGCGCATATTTCACCTGCTGCAAGTGCCCAGAAAAATCCACTAAAAATACCACAGTAATCCTCGCGTCGATACCTTCGAAACGAGTACCTGCACGTCCAATTCCGAGCTTCCTACACTGAGAAACAATTCGGACAAGGGAACCACCCCGAATCAAACTACACTCAAAAACTGTAGCAACAATTACTGTTCACAGATAATCTTCACCTTCGAGAAATATTCAGAAAATTCCAAGAAAATTTGGGCATATTCCTCGTGATGTGTAGATGCAAATCGCCTCTTGAATCGCCCCAATCCGATGCCTGTGCGCGAAGATATCACCAAAACACCGCGCCGCTGTCCCAGAACTCCGCCCAGAAAAAGGGGTTACAAGATGATCCGAAAGACCCATGAAAAGCTCGGAATGGGAAAAACCAGTAAACATGGGAAACATAGCCCTACCTGTCGTGAAGCCAACGGCGCAAGAATCACTGAAAAAGGTGCTCGGGGTAAGCCGGGGGAGTCCTCGCACCAAAACGCGACGAAGAAGACCACAAACGAACGAGCGTCGCGCCGCGCCGTAAAAATAGAAACCTCGATAAGCGTGCCACCAAAAATCCCAAAACTTTGCAGAAAGATGCAGCCAAACACGAGGATCAACTTTGCTGAAGGCACCCCGGCGAGAAGAGGCTCGGAAATGGTGGAAAAAGGGAGAAGAAGAGAGCTCGGATCGCTATTTATAGGCAGCTGAAACAATTGGAAAAATACCGGATATGTCCGGATTTCCGGGCGCTGGGAATTTTCGGGCGCGCACTGTAGCAGCCCGAAATCCCCGCGCCCGAATACTGTAGCCGCCCGAATCCCTCCTGGGCCGCCACGTCGCCCGCCAAACAGCGGACAGCAACCCCAGCCGCTCCCCGCGCGACACGTCGCGCCCCCAGACGCCGACACGTGTCCTCCCCAAGCGCGGGAATCCGCCCGACCGCGCCCACGTGCGCCTGACGCCGCCGCCTGCCACCCTGCCGCGCACAGTAGGCCCACCAATCGGAGAACGCCACGTGTCATGCCACTGCCTAGTGAACCCGGTGCACGAAATCGTGTGGACCGAACCAATGCAAACCTGCCACGTGTCACCCCCGGTCCACCGTGCGCCCCGCACTCCCCCGTAGACCGCGCCCCGCGGACCGGCCCACTCCCGAGCCGCCACGCGTCCCGCCCCCGGCGCACGCCTGCCGCGTGGACCGGGCGGCCCGCGCCTCCGTCCGCCGCGCTGCCTGCGGCCGCTCCGCCGCTGCCGCCGCCGCCGGAAACACTGTTCCGGCGTGAACAGTGTCCAGAGCCCAAAAATAACAAGTGGGTAGTCCGTTTTAACCGTTTTCGCGCGCTGAATCCGAATTTGATGTCCATTTCGCCAAATTCCAACTCCAAAATTTGCCGAAGGCATCCGGAAAGGTAATCCTTGGTCCGAACTTCGCACTGAGTCCAATTTAAATATCCTTGGCGCGCGAAACTACTTTTGGAGCTCCGACGGAGTCCAATGATCACCCACGTGATCCAAAAACACACTGAGCCCAACACTAATGTCCAAATGGGGCACAAATCTCACCAACACGCCACATAGGCCTCCGGGAGCTGTAGATGATCCAGCAATCTCGTCGTGGGGATCCAGGTCCTCACAAGAAGAAATTGCAAGAATGGAGCGCAAAGATCAAATCAAGCACATCTTGCAACTACTACCAATGAGTTCATTTCCCGCAAATCAAAGAAGGATCTTTCGAAAGGAAAGAACATCGGTAGTTCATCAAACAAGACGACGACGTCAAGGAAAAGCGATGGATCAATCAAGACGCTTTCACCAAAGGTATCAACTTCACAATCATTTCCGACGTACACCAAAACTCAAAAGGTTTGGGTACGCAAAGGTGAAATCTTCCCTTGTCTTGTTACTAATATTTCCTTGCATGCATATGATAATACGTCTTGGTATCTGGATAGCGGTTGTTCCCGTCACATGACCGGTGACAAAAACTGCTTTCAAAATTTTGAGAAAATCTCCGGAGGACTTGTAGTTTTCAGAGACGGTCAGTCTTCCAAAATTGTTGGAAAAGGAACAGTAGCTATTCCAGATGGCCCGATTCTGAATAATGTGTTATTTGTTGAAGGCCTTAAGACTAACCTCATAAGTATCAGTCAACTTTGTGACAATGGTTTTTCAGTTAATTTTTCATCAGTTGAATGTGTTGTAAGTGATAAGGACCATGTTTTCTTTTTAAAGGGGGTTAGATCTGAAAACAATTGTTATGTTGTTCCCAATAAAATTTCTGAAAACTGTAACTTAGCCTCTTTGAATAATGAAACACTTTGGCATGAAAGGCTAGGTCACATAAATTTTAAGGAACTTGCTAGAATTTCAAACAAAGACGTGGTCAAGGGGGTTCCAAACTTTCAGTTAAACAAAACATGTGTGTGGTGGTTGCCAAAAGGGAAAACAATCCAGGACTGCACACAAGAACTTGAACCACGTTGGTACTAAACGGCCTTTGGAACTATTGCACATGGATTTAATGGGGCCAACACGTCAACCATCTTTGGGAGGTAAATGGTATATTTTCTTATTGGTTGATGATTTCTCTAGATACTCATGGGTAGCATTTTTAAAAGAGGAAAGCTGATACTTTTGATTCTTTTCACGAGATTTGCCATCGTATTATGATTGAAAGAATGAAAAGATCATTCGTGTTAGAAGTGATAGAGGTGGAGAATTCATAAATTCTAAATTCATTAATTTTTGCACTTCCAACGGCATTAAACATGAATTCTCAGCACCCTATACACCTCAACAGAATGGTGTAGTCGAGCGCAAAAACAGGGTTGTACAAGAGATGGCACGTGTTATGCTTCATAGCCGGAATTTACCGTTATATTTTTGGGCTGAAGCTGTGAACACTGCAGTCTATGTTATTAATCGAGTTTATTTGCGCCCGGGAACTTTAAATACACCATATGAACTATGGTTTTGTAGAAAACCAAACATCAAATATTTTCGTATCTTTGGGAGTCAGTGTTACTGTGATGATCCAGACTCCCGCAGGAACTGTGCAACATTAAACAGTGATTGTAGGGAGCTTATTCGGTGAAACAGAGCTTGTAGAATCAAAATTGGACATTTAATATAGACTCTGCGCGAAATCGGAGCAAATGGAATTTTCCGGGAGCTTTCGGCAAAATTTCGGATGAGAATTTGGCAAAATGGACAGCGGATTTGGACTCAGCGCGCGAAAACGATCGAAATGGTATATTCGCTTTATTTTTTCGGCACTTGGTACTGTTCACCGGAACAGTAACCGCCGGCCGGAATTACTGTTCCGGCCGCCGGCGGCGACCGGCGGGCGGCGGCAGGCGGCGGCACAGCGGCGGCGCAGCGGCGGAGCGCGGCAGAGCGCAGCGGCGCGCGGGGCGGGCGGGGGGCGCTGGTGCGCGGTCCACGGCATGGCGTGCACCGGGTGCACCGAAGACTTACCTTGACACGTGGCGCTTCCCTATTGGCCGGCCGGCTTCTAGAAGGGTCACGTGGCGGCGCTCCGATTGGCCAACATCTTCCGGAAGACCCGGCGCGGGGACCGGGCCTGTGCACCACGTGGACACGTGGCGGCTTCCGAGTGGCCCTTGCACAGGCTGTTTCCTGTTTGTGGACGCGTGGTGCGTTTTGGTTGGCCCGTTTCGGTGTTCCCTGTTCGGATCCGATCCTGTGTGGAGCCTCAGCCCATTATAAATAGGGCCCCCCACCCCCCTCTCTTTGCACCTCGGTTTTTGAGCCCTTAGAAAGAGAACCAGAGTTTGGGCCCTCTACGAAATTTCTTCATCTCTCTCTCTTCTCTCTCTCCTCCAAATCTCAGAATTTTTGGAGTTACAGTTAGTGAGTTGTCTGCGACGCGGCGCACTGCGACGGTTTTCTTTTTCGGCCCATTTCCCGTCGCAAGTTCCGTCGAAAATTCCCTGTGGGCTAACCAGGAGAATTTTTGGATGATTTTTGCGACAGCGCGTTCCTAAGAGGTAAGGCTTCGATTACCGTGTTGATTACTTTGCTCCATTTCGTACTTTTGGCACGATTCCCGAGGCCTCTTTGACCCCCCTTTTTGCTGTGGAAATTTCTGGACAGTGTCAACTTCTCCGATTTTTATCTTGGCGTAGGAGCATCAGATCGAGGCGTTTAAAGAGTCGATTTTGATCTACTCTTCGCGAGGAACGCAACCGTAATTTTTCTGGATTTTTCTGAGCACTATACAGAGGTGAAAAACTCCTCTCTTTTCGTGCTATTTGAAAAACAGCAAAAGCTGTATTTTTATGAATAATATAGTTACACCCTGTGCAATGTGTGTTGCTGTAGGGCACCGTTCTCGGCAGACAGCAGTTTCTAGGGGACTGTGGACAGCCAGGAGACTATCTGGGTGTGATCTTGAGCTGTTCGAAGGTGGGGCGGTTTGTTGCATAACCCTCATTTTGTGACAAGCTCACTGGATTACTTGGACACCCTTCAAATTTAACTTGATGAGAAAAATTGGGACAAAAACTAATATGACAATTGATAGAACAATGGGACCAACTAATAGGACAATTGATGAGAACACTTTGGACAAACTAATTGATGAGAACTATTGGGACTACCTAACAGGACCTACTAACAGGACTACTAACAGGACAATTGATGAGAACCGTGCTGGGACGAACTCTCCGAAAATTTAATATAACCCCACAGATGATATGAGACTTATATTGGGACACTGTAGATTGAGACAAAGGCTATAATCTCGCATGCATGACTTTATTATGCAGTAAATACAATCTTTTAAAATCCTTTGACACTATTTTACAACCTTTAAATAAAGACAGTTGCATGCCTGCCCGGACATCAGGTAGGGCCACTATTTATTGCTACACTATCATATTAAGCTTGACATGTTTTATGCTCTCTTTTGCTTTCAGCGCTTGTCGCTCGAGAGTATGAGCAGGGGTTTGGAATAGTATAGCCAAGGTTATGTTAGATTATAAACTTGTGGGGGTTGCGGTGACCGCGGACTGTAGGCGTCGGCCGGATGTTTATCCTTGCATCAGAAGGGGTTGAGTCTGGTCTATTTTTGGCATCAGCAGGGGATCGGGCTTTTTCTTTAGTGGATGGTTTTTCCCACTTATTGAGTACTATGGCATCATATCAGAGTTTCTTAGTGGATGGCTTTTCCCACTTTGATCATAGTCATGATCCAGTCCTGCTGTTTACGACACTTATGATACTTATTACTGAGGTACTTTACTCGTGTGGGTCGCTCCCCTCGAGTGCCACTCCGGAGTGTGTTACAGACAGACTTTGAGTCCTTGAGACTCCTATCCCTATCGTGTTATGCGTTGACCAGCATACCCAATTTGGCAAACACTATTCCCTATCGGTGTCATGCGTTGGCCAGCATACCCGATTTGGCAAACACTATCCCCTATCGGTGTTATGCATTGGCCAGCATACCCGATTTGGCAAGGCAGCAGGGCAAGCAGTACCAGTGACACAAGACTGAGTTATTTCAGGCAGGCATGTTTGGTATTATTGCATACAGTCATTTCATGCTACATGACATTTAGAGGCATACTAGTGGTGGTTTCCCTTTATTCACAGTTCTGTTACAGCTTTACCACTTATTCCTTTCTGGCCTCTAGTAGTCCTAGTGGGTGAGTCAGAGTTGATGGTTTTTGCCCCACTAGGGGAGGCTACTAGTTATCTGGTAGTTCTCACCCCCATGTTCTTTTTCTGTTTCTTTCTTCTCCTTTATTTTTGCAGATTCGTCTGCGGGAGCTGCTAGGCCATCGGCAGGATCGAGGTAAGGGGATCGCTGATAGATAGATCTCCTGGGAGACTGAGAGCTGTTAGATAGATTCTGCACCTTTACTCAGACTGTGGTATTCTTCTTTTATTCTAGGTCTGGCTTTCGCCACCTGGATGTACTATTTTGGTGAGCTGGGAGATTATTGTACTTATTACAGCTCATTAGTAGTTCCAGTCTGAGATACTATGGTTCTTCCACTTCAGCTCTGTATTATGCTCTTTTATTGTTTATATTATATCGGAGCAAGTTACCAGCGCTTCGTGTACTCGGGAAATCCCATGTGCACGGCGGATCTGTTGGCGAGCCCGGGTTCCGGGGCGTGACAGATTAGTTGGTATCAGAGCTAGGGACTAGGTCAGTTGGGGACTTAGGAAACCCTAGGCTTTTGACATACCTAGGATGATAGGGTGCGAGAACGTGGCAATTTTGCGGAAGTCGTTGTGTTACTTATTTAACTCTTCCAATAAGGAGAAGAGGGGTCGACATAGCCTACTTCTGGTAGACTGTTATGTTGGCTGCAGACAACATAAAGTCCCAGAAATAGGAGAATGTCTTTGACTTTCGCTAGAATGGTCGTGTGGGGTTTTTTACTAAGGGTGGTTTTTGTGGTAGGATGCCTCCGCAACGTAGAATGGTGGACGCGTTCGCAGCCTTCCTCCCCTGAGCCCGAGCCGGAAGAGAGTCCGAGCAGGGCCAGCAGAGTGAGGTGCAGGAGCTGCAGTAGGCTCAGATGCCCAGATGTCAGAGGCCGTGCGGCGTCAGGAGGAGGCCATGGGTCGGCTAACGCAAATGTTTGAACAGAGGGCGCAGCCTGTTGTTGCACCCCCGGAGAGTTCTCCCGTACCACCCTCCCTGCTGTGGCTTCCCCAGTTGGACGGGTGACCTCGGCATCCCCTGTTGCTCAGGGGACAATCCGGCCATTGACTCATGCGGAGGAGCAGGAGATGCTGACAAACTTACTCAGTCTGTAAGCGGGGACGCCCAGATTTTCAGGGCGGAATATTAAGCCTTGGGAGATTGGGACTTGGCTTCGTCAATGGAGAAGATTCCGGGACTTCTTCATTGACCAGAAGTACAGGGTACATATGGCTGTACACTGTTTAGACGGGGATGCTGATGCATGGTGGCGTCGGGTGGAGCCACTGGAATTTCAAATCACTCGACAGCTACCCTGGTCTGAGTTCAAGAAGATGATTCTGGATACGTACTTTTCCACGAGTGATGAAGACAAAAAGCTGGAAGATGATTTGAAGAATCTTCAGCAAGGCGACCGGACGGCATTAGACTATTTTCAGGAGTTCACGCGGTTACTCAACTGCGTACCTATGTCGCCAGGGATGGACCGCACCAGGGTGGAGCTCTTTGAGTCGGGCCTCGCGGCCCTGAAATCTAACCTGGTGCATGCTCAGAGATACAGACATACCTTGGAGGAGGCAGCAGAGCATGCCCAGTGGGTTGAGAGGGGAGGACCACGTCGTAGCCAGCGTGGGGGCCTGGTCGCTCAAGGCGCAGGACAGGAAGCGACCAGCACAGGACGACGCGGGGACAGGCCAGTTCTTGGAGGCCGCCACGACCGCACGGCCTCAGTTTTCCGGGCCGTGTGGGCGTTCTGAGCGGCGAGGGCCTGGGGGGATCCCAGAGCCACCGCAGCATCAGCAGCACAGCATTCGCATCAGCAGAGATCGCAGTTCGCGGCAGCACGGGCCTCCGCGGGACAGATGCGCAGCAGGCGGGAGCAGCCCCAGGCTACCGGTTAGTACATTTTCTGCCAGGGACAACATAACTCTGTGTTGTGATATGAGATTTGGCCGGTTACGGTGGGGACAGTCTGGCCACCTCCGAGCTGCTGACCATAGCACCATCGATGGCTCCTTCTTCAGCATCTGCCGACTTCTTTCGTCTCAGCAAACGGTCGAAGGATCCGGCCCTGGTTGTCTGCCAGCGGCACATATTCTCAGCAAGCTGGCCTCGTCTTCCCAAGCAACGGAGTATAGCCTCAGTAAGTGGGCGAGTCGATGCTGCACAGGTAGAGACTCTTCGGCAAAGAGATCACGTGGTGGAGGTATCACCTTACTTTCTGCATATGACTCGTAACATTATTTGATATGGAGCATCGCATTCTTTTATATTAGTAAATCATTTGATCATTACATGGGATAGAGGTAGGACTTCTTTTGCCACGTAGCACGAGAGGTTAGATTACCGATCACCTTGCAGTTGGAGGAGTGTTGTTGGTCCGCCCGATGCAAAATCGGGGAGTCCGTATTATGCCAGCTGACCTGTTGGTCCTGAGAAAATTGATGGGACTTGATGTGGTCTCAGGATGGACGGGCTGGCTCGTGTATTTCGCGACTATTGACTGGCCGCACAGGACGGTCACCTTTAGAGGACCAGGCCAGGAGAGATGGGAATACCGGGGAGTCAGAGTGCTTTCTTTGCCTCTATGGTTTCAACTTCCCGAGCAAGGCAGATGATCCATCGAGGATGTGTAGACTTTTTGGCTGTGTTGTTGATGGGGGGGCCTACGGCGGCACGGAATCGGGGATACCCTATTGCCGCCGGTTCCGGATGTTTTCCCACTGAGCGGACTCGCATGCCGCTGATAGGGAGATTGAGTTTGTGATTGACGTAGTCCCGTGGGAACTTGCGCCAATCTCAAAGGATTCCTTACCGGATGGCAACGGCTGAGTTGCGATGAGTGAAGGCGGAACTTCAGGATTTAATGGATAGCGGCTTTATTAGGCCGGAGTGTGTCGGCCCTGGGGAGCGACGGTGCTATCGTGAAAAACGACAGGATGGGTCACTTCGATTATGTGTGGACTATAGAGAATTAAATAAAGTGACCATCAAGAACAAGTACCCTTTGCCGCGCATCGATGATCGTTTTGATCAGCTGCAAGGGTCTTCTTGGTCTTCTATAAGATAGATTTGCAGTCTGGTTACCACAATGTTGAAGGTGAAGGCCGAGGATATTCCGAAAACGGCCTTCAGATCCCGGTACGCATTATGAATCTTACAGTATGAACTTTTGGGCTAACCTAATGCCCCTTGCCGCAGTATTCATGGATTTTAATGAACGGACTCTTCCGACTATACTTGGATCGATTCGTAGTAGTACTTCATTGATGATATCTTGATTCTCCCGAAGTGATATTGAGCATGAGGAGCACTTAAGGACGTGACTGCAACTCCTGCAAGAGAGAAGTTGTATGCCAAGGGCAAAGTGCGAGTTTTGGCTCGGCGGTAGTCTTCTTGGGCCATGTGATTTCCGCTGCAGGTGTGTCGGTGGACACCAGCGAAGCTTGAGGAAGCCCGGATTGGCCCCGACCGACGGACGGTTTCTGAGGACGTTAGCTTTATGGGTTTAGAGGGCGTATTAACTTAGGTTTGTGGAAGGCCTTGCGAAGCTTCCACACCCACCGCGCACGCGCGTAAGGGAGCGTGAAGTTTATCTGGACAGTGAAGGACTGTCAAAAGAGCTTGAGGAGCTG
>CM055076.1:13853162-13951662 GCA_029204045.2 Tillandsia leiboldiana
GAGGGTGACACGTGGCGCGTGTGGTTGGTGCGGTGCAGCGCGCCTCGGTCCCGGAGCGGCTGGGGACGCCTCGGGAAGCGTGCCTGGCAGGGGGCGTCATGCGGCGCTGACAGCGCGCCACACGTGCGTGGCAGCGACGCGTTGACCTGGGTGCGTGCCACGTGTCGTGCGGTGGTTGTCAGTATTGCTGTCACCTGTTTGGCGGAGCTACGTGGAGGCCCAGGGGAGATTCGGGCTGCACAGTGCGCGCCCGGGGAGACTTTCCTGGATGCTACAACAGTGCGTCGCCCGAAGTTCCCTGCGCCGAAAGTGGGGACACGTTCGGTTTTTTCGATTTGTTCCTGGAGCCTATAAAAGCGATCCGAGCTTCATTCTTCCCCCCTTTTTTCCGCCATTTCCGAGCCTCCTCTCACCATGGTGTCTTCGGCAAAGATATCCCCGAGCTATGCTGCTTCCATCTGCAAAGTTTTGAGTTTTTTTGGTGCACTCTATCGGGTTTCATTTTTTTACGGCGCGGCGCCCCTCTTCCATTGGGGGTCCCCTTCGTCGCGTTTCGGTGCGCGAGCTCCCCCGCCTACTCCGACCTCTTTTTGTAGCGATTTTCTTCGCCGTGGATCCGCGACGGACAGATCTACGATCTGGTATTTACAGCTTTCCCTCATTATCGCGCTTTTTCGAGGTGTTTGTTCGAGCTTACTGTGACGCCATTTCTGTGAAGGAGATTTGGACAGCGGCGTGGTTTTTCGGGCGATATCTCCGAAACCGCCATCGTTTGGTGAAGTGCTTGACACTTTTTTTCATCTACTCGACGCAAGGAATATCACAGTATTGTTCTTGGATTTTTCTGAGTTTTGCCCGAAGGTATGTGCTTTTCCCATTATCTGTAAATGGAATTACAGTTATGTTGCTGGTTTGGTTTTGCGCGCAGGTACTGTGGAATTTGTTAACTCGGCCTACGGGGCCGGATTGGACGTGCAGGTACTCGTTCGAAGGTATCGACGCGAGGATTGCTGTGATATTTTTATTGGATTTTTTTGGCACTTTGGACAGGTGAAATAAGCACTTCTTTGGGACTGATTTTCAGACTGTTGTATACTTGGTAAAATTTTGGAATAAAGAGTAGTGTTGGACCTTATTGTTGTACCCAGGGGTGTTTCCAAGTGGGCTGGACCCGTTGTTCTGAAGACCTTTGATTTCGGGGTACTTTCAGCTGTTTGGAGCCGAGGCCTTTCGCGACATGTACCGAGATGCAGTTTCGGCAGAATTTTGTACTGTGAGCGTCTGCGCTCTTCACCCCGACTTCAGGTTTGCCTTGGTTTAAGCGCTTCAGTGGGTAAACTTATAAATGATAACTGTCTGGGGAATGGCAGGTTTTTTAATGCATGTTATGGCTTATGGGAGTGTAATAGTGGATGTTCAGTATGGTTAAGAAAAACTTACCTGTGGGAATGTCCCCCTCTATGATTGATAGCATGCCTTAATTTAATGTGCAACCAATAAGCGAGAGGTAAGCATGGACACGCCCTAGTCATGTGGATTGATGTTTACCCTGATAATGGTACATGCTTTGTTGAACTAGAGACTACGCGTGTCAATAGACACATTATATTTATCCCACACTAGATGATATAGAGATCTACATGTTTAATTCAGTAACCTATTTATGCGAGATTGGTAATCATAGTGGGTACATTGGTAGTATGCTTTCTACTATATGTTTTACTCTCGTTTATTGTTTCCAAGGACTTGGCATGCTTGTATGGTCACCTAGTTAGGCCACCATTTTCTGCTACACTATCATGCTGGAATTGACTTAGGAGAAACCATATTTTATTCTTTCTCCAGTCTCGTAGACTGTAAAGTACCGGATTTTCGGCACATAAATAAATGTAAATGAAGATGGTATGAAATACTATTGTTATGAAAGTTAGGGAAGTAAAGAACATTTGGACGCGAGTTGGGCCCAAATTGGGTTAAAATGGAGAGATCTGGAATTTTATTTGATAAAGGGGGCCCAGATTTTTAGTGGAAAATTCACAGTGTCGGAAAATTCCGAGAAAATTACGGGAGCCCCGTAAATATGTTTAAGACCACAGAAAAAGTTCCGCGTTAATCGGAGGCCGGATAGTGGGAACGGGCTCCGCCAACGGTTTCGAAAAATTCTGAAAAAATTACGGGAGCTGTGTAATTATGTTTTAAGGTCACAGTAAAAATTTCGCGTTGATCGGATATCCGGATTGTTAGAACGGGGTCCGCCAATGATTCTGGACACAGCGAGGCTTTTGGTGGCCCAGAAATGGCCCAAACTGAAAATTTAAAATTTTCTGTGGTAAATTAAGCCGAAACGAAGCCGCCTGTCAAATTTGGACAGAAACGGACGGAAAACGGATAGAAAACGAGACAAAAACGGATTTTCCAAGGCGTCGGCGCGCGGATCGAGGCACGCATGCGTGCTGCGCAAGGCGCGCAGCAGGCCTGCGTGGCCGCGTGGCGCAGGAGGCGCGGCGTGGGGGAAATTCGAATTTCGAATTTCCTCGCCACATGGCGATTCCCCATTGGGGGGCTTTGTGCACCGGGTCCATGAAACTCCTCCTTCTTCTTTTTTTTCTTCTTTCTTCCTTCTCCCCGCAGCTTCTCTTTTCTCATTTTCTTCTCCACCCGAGCGCTAGAGAGAGAGAGAGAGAGAGAGAGAGAGAGGGGGGGAGGGAATCTCGTGGGTTGGAGCGGCACGTCGGCGATCTCGTGAAGCGCGCGAAGTGCTCCAAAAATCAGATGGGCGACGCGACTCTGTCGAGGTAGGTCCCGCGTGTTAATTTTGTGGTATTTTTGGCACAATTTTTTTAGCCTCGTTTTGGACATTAGATTTGACCCCCTGTGCCGTTTGCGTGTTAGGGACCGAGTTCTACTGTACCGTTGCTGCCCGGACTGTCGCAGGCAGTTTTGGCGCGTCTCGTTTTGCGTGCAAGTTGTAGAAAATGCACCGTTTTGCGTGCGAATTCGGCAAAAATGCACAGTTTTGGGTGCAAATTCGGAGAACGTGCACCGTTTTGCGTGCAACATTGAAAGAGAAAAGTGCACCGTTTTGTGTGCCAACCCGAGGTACGTGCTCCGTTTAGCGTGCCGGTTGTGTTATCGCGCACCGTTTTGCGTGCAGTCTCTAATAATATACATCGTTTTTCGTGCAGGGATAGAAAAACGTGCACCGATTTGCGTGCAATGTAGAAAAAGCAACGTGCACCGTTTTGCGTGCCAACCCGAGGTACATGCTCCGTTTTGCGTGCCGATCGTGTTATTGCGCACCGTTTTGCGTGCCGACCTTAATATTTTGCATCGATTTGCGTGCTGGACTAGAAAAGCGTGCATCGTTTTGCGTGCAACCCTACAGTCGAACGTGCACCGTTTTGCGTGCAGATTTGAGGTACGTGCTCCGTTTTGCGTGCCGATCCTGTTATCGTGCACCGTTTTGCGTGCCGACCCTAATATTTTGCATCGATTTGTGTGCAGGACTAGAAAAGCGTGCATCATTTTGCGTGCAACCCTACAGTCGAACGTGCACCGTTTTGCGTGCAGATTTGAGGTACGTGCACCGTTTTGCGTGCAGGTTGAGTTGACGCGCATCGTTTTGCGTGCCGACTGAAGTGGCGCGCATTGTTTTGCGTGTGAGTTTTTCTGACGCGCACCATTTTGCGTGCAGGTTTGGTGGACGTGCACCGTTTTGCGTGCAGACTCCAGGGAGGTGCACCGTTTTGCTTGCAAGCTCGAGGGAACAAGTGGAATCGCGCGGAGACCAATTGCAAGTGTCTACAAACAATTGGGTACACTACAAGGTGGGGAATTCTGCCGAAATTGGGTGACCTCTCCCCTTGCTCCTTTGCTTTTCGATTCAAAGCATGATAGTAGCCTGTTAGAGGCGTTAGGTAATTATGAATAAGATTGCATGTTTAGAGGAACACAGATGAAAAGAGCAACTGTTGGTTGCCAATAACAGATGATATATGTGCATGTGTAGAGAAATTTAGAGAAAAAGTGATATTTATGATTTATCCACAATAGGGGATAAATTTGTATGTGTAGATGGACACAGATGATAAATGCAACTGTCGGTTGCCAAAAGGAGATAATTCATTTTCATGTGCAAAAAGGACTTAGAGGATAAATATTATTTTTATGATGGATATGAAAATAATTGCATGCGTAGAAATGAGTAATTACTTGATGACTGTGATCATGTTAGGGTACAACCCTAGGAATCATGTGATATAAGGGAACAGAACTTGTTGGTAGTAAGACTAGGAGAAAACCTAGTTTAGGGGTTTGACGAGTGACATCAACTTAGGAGTTATCCTAGGAAGGATGAGTGGCATGGTCTTAGGTGATAACCTAAGGACACTGGATAGAGTGATCAACATAGAGTCAGAAAACTCTAGGGTGTATATGACATGGAACTTAGGTAAAGAGAACCTAAGGAGAACTAGTGTTCAATATAGAGTCAAGGAACTCTAGGATGAGTATGACATGGAACTTAGGTAAGTAAACCTAAGGTGAACTAGAGGTCAGCATAGAGTCATGGAACTCTAGGACAAGTATGACATGGGACTTAGGTAAAGGGAACCTAAGTTGAGCTAGAAAGTTTAAACTCACAGACAGGAAATAGAGTCAAGTTGACTCTAGGATTCAGTAAGGAATCAGGAGGATGGAAAAGGTGGATCAAGTGTGGAGATATGAAAGGGAAAACAGAAAAGCAGAGTCAATGTAATTCTAAGATAACAGTGGAACATGGAATTAGAGTCAGTGTAACTCTAAGTTAATGGTGAAGCAGGAAAACAGAGTTTAGTTAACTCTAGGATTCAGTGAGGAATCAGAAATGTGGGATGAGATCCCCAGTTTAAAGAGTTGATCAAATATAACCCTAGAAGGTCATAGGGTGTCTGGGCAAATGGATAATAACTTTAACTTCAATTTGAGTTAAAGAAATAAAAGAGAAATGTTTAAGAGTCCAGGAGACTCTCTAGTTATTCTTATGGCAAGACCTAGGATAAGAGGAAAAAAAATTGTTGCTAAAAGGCAAAGATTAAAAGCAAGCTAAAAGTGGCTAAAAGCATAAAGAAAATGTAATTGGCGCCTTTGAATTTGAAACTTGTCAAGTGGAACAGGACTCCCTGGGCAGTGACCCGTCGGACGAGGTACTTTCGAATGGCTAAAAGTGAAAGGAAGGAGCTAAATGCTTAAAGAAAAGAGAAAGTGATTTGCCAGTGGCAAAAAGGGAGCTATAAGCCTGAATAAGAAAGGAAAGCAAGTGTTCAAAGGCAAAGAGGCTAAGAACTAAAGTAGAAAGAAAAGAAAGAAAATATAAAAAGATAAAATGGGCGTACCTTCGGGGGTGAAACGTAGATCTTGTCGGAGCCATGGGCAGTGTCCCTCTCCCGGGCAGTGACCCGTATGACAAGTTCCCCGTTGGGCGGGGTAACACTTGCGGGTGTTATCGACAACCTTAGAAATCTTATCTTATGGTAGCAAGACTACCGGGCTCGGGCCCGTTGGATAAGAATTTCTGAGGGTTAACTTGAACTAAAGCACCAGAATCTAAAGAATAAAGAAAAATAGAGTGGCCAAGGTGGCCGGGTTAGTTGGACCCTGTATTCAGCGGCATAGTGGCCGAGTTGGTGCTTAGCAGCCTAGCGTGGCTAGACAGAGTAGTGCTAGATAGATGGTTATACACAGATAGTGTAGTGATATGTTATATTGCATAGCTGCATTTTGATATTGAGGATTTAGTTTCCTAGCACTATTATTATTGCTTCCATTGGACCAAGTGGTGTAGGACACTTTTTCTCGGTGGTTGAACCCACTGGGAACTCAGATGAAGTTCTCACACCCCTTGGGTGACTACCCCCACAGGCTCGGGAATGGATGCAGCGGTCGAGACGGATCAGATGCAGACAGCGAGGCATACGACAGGGGCAAGGGCCCAGCAGCATGGTGACCTAGAGGGTCTAGCAGAGGTATCCCATTTATGTATTTCTTGAGTGAACCTTGTATAGTGAGGAATTTATGTAAAGGAAATGTAATAATTTTATTTGCAAGTTCAGAAATGTAAAGTGTAGTAAGTTTAATTTATGGTTCACTCCTGTATGCTTTCATTTCCGCATTAACTATTCGTTATTGAATGAAAGTTTTAAATTTATAGTGATTTTTAGTGCTCTGATATACAGCTTCCGCATACACTGGATGTGTTATTAGGGATGTTACCGTTCCTTTCGGGTAGAAACAGGTCTTACTCGATTGGCGGGTCTGTTGGCGTGCCCGAACCGTACAAATTGGCGAACTCGGGGCGTGACAGATTAGAGTGGTATCAGAGCCTAGGACTAGTCCTAGGTGGTTAGTGAACCTTAGGGAGACCCTAGGGATTAGCACGAGAGAGTGTGTGGATTATTGGGCGAAAGTATTTGATTGGTTATTGTTGTTCCCAAAAAGGATGTTGGGACTGATCGAGGGCGACGAGCTTTCATTCTTCGAATATTACGTTGGCGGCCGACAACGTAATGTTGGAGATGAAAAGGATTACCCTCTTATACTTTCGCATGATTGGGTCGACGAGCCTTTTTGTCGGTGTATAGACTGCGCGTTGCTCAAATGGCTAAACTTGGGCTGGTTGTGTCGTTGTGGTGTGCATATTAGCGATGACACCACATAGGGAGACGCACCTGTTTTGACCCGAGTCACGAGAGGGCTCGGGGTCAAACGACGTATACGAGCTGCGATAGCAGGGAACCGCATCTGTTGGAGTGGTCCAGCAGCAGGTCAGACTTCTTGCCGTCGGCGGAAATTCCCCGCCGACAGGAAGACAGGTTTCGACGCCTAAGAGTAACGTCAGCGTGACAGTTGGAGCAGATAGATGGGCTCCAGTGACTGATAGCGCAACAAGTTGATGCTGCATAAATGACGCATAGGTATACGGCGTCGCCGCCCGTAGGGGCGACAGTAAAGAAATGGCTGTGGCCGCCGAACTTTTGTCGGCGCAGCCAACACCTTCAGCATAGGGTGTTTTACGCTTGTGTCAGCTAGGTTGCTGGCAAAGTATGGTTAGTAAGGTCCAGTAAGAGACCGACTCGCGAGGTAAATGGTGATCGCTATGTCGCGAGAGCCAAGTTGCAGTGCCCTGAGGGTTAGGGCAAGGAAGATTTACGGGCCTGGCGGCGTGAGTTCGCCCTGATGACGGTAGTGACCGTGTGGCGTGTTGATTGTGGCTAGGTTGCCCCGTAGTAGTGTTGGTGAAGCCTAGAGTAGGCTTCAGGATGCGAGAACCTCTCGAAAGAGCGAGAGTTTTGTGGCGCCGTTCTGATGGATCGGTGTAATGGCGAGGATTGCCACCGCAGGATTTGCGAGTTAATCACCAGAGTTGATAGAGAGTTCGGGTCGGGGATTGACGACTGGTTAGTTGATTTTTGCTCAGTGAGCGTAGTGGTCGCGTGGCGACGATTAGCGGGCTCGCTTGGGGACGATCCGTGCCTGGACCATGTTTGTGGACTGTGGGCCTGTAGCCCAGTGGGCAGGCGCAGTCGGCTGTGAGAGACAGCGGCCCGAGACCTGAGGGCGGGGCATGATAGAGATTTGGTCGGGGCGGTAGTCCGAGCAATGACTCGAGAACGTGGAATGCCACGTGTGAGCCTTGAGGCGGATAGTACATGGAGAGTGTGATATGATCAGGCCGTAGTGCTAGTGGTGATTGAGGTATTGTAGCTCCTAGTGGGAGTGTTGGTGTATTAATCCTAAGTGTGGATCTACCAGTATGACGATTGGGTCTGTGGGCTAGCGAGAGCCGTTGTACAGTGTTGGACTAGTATTTGGGCTATAGGCTCTTATTTGACCGTGGTCTGTGAACCTATTAGTAGTCTGAGATGTCGGGTTAGCTGATAACCCGTGGACTTAGAGCACTAGCAGCGTGCATGATAGCTGAGGACTTGTGGATTGGCCTTTGCCCTCCACCATAGGCAGTGAAGCGATCGGAAAAATGATGTAAGTGTAATTGGTTGCAGATGCAACCTCGTTGTGAAAAGAATGATGGCGGAATTAAAGTGAAAATTTCGCAAGCAAAAAAAAACTGGGTCATTCGTGGCAATTGAGTGAGCAAGTGCTCAACTGTGTCTTTCACCTAATTGGTGAAAGTGGTCAGGCACCAAGTCTGAGATTTTCCCTGTATAGAGATAAGGATTCAAGAATGAGTTGCTCGTGTAGTCTCGGCGAGCAGGCAATTTGATGCCAGTCACGATATACAGTGAGCCCAGTAGTGAGGGCAAGATTTCCTCCCTCTCGATCAAGTATGAGTCGAGATGTGATTCAAGTTTCGAGGACGAAACTTATTTTAAGGGGGGTAGAATGTAAAGTACCGGATTTTCGGCACATAAATAAATGTAAATGAAGATGGTATGAAATACTATTGTTATGAAAGTTAGGGAAGTAAAGAACATTTGGACGCGAGTTGGGCCCAAATTGGGTTAAAATGGAGAGATCTGGAATTTTATTTGATAAAGGGGGCCCAGATTTTTAGCGGAAAATTCACAGTGTCGGAAAATTCCGAGAAAATTACGGGAGCCCCGTAAATATGTTTTAAGACCACAGAAAAGGTTCCGCGTTAATCGGAGGCCGGATAGTGGGAACGGGCTCCGCCAACAGTTTCGAAAAATTCTGAAAAAATTACGGAAGCTGTGTAATTATGTTTTAAGGTCACAGTAAAAATTTCGCGTTGATCGGATATCCGGATTGCTAGAACGGGGTCCGCCAATGATTCTGGACACAGCGAGGCTTTTGGTGGCCCAGAAATGGCCCAAACTGAAAATTTAAAATTTTCTGTGGTAAATTAAGCCGAAACGAAGCCGCCTGTCAAATTTGGACAGAAACGGACGAAAAACGGATAGAAAACGAGACAAAAACGGATTTTCCAAGGCGTCGGCGTGCGGATCGAGGCACGCATGCGTGCTGCGCAAGGCGCGCAGCAGGCCCGCGTGGCCGCGTGGCGCAGGAGGCGCGGCGTGGGGGGAAATTCGAACTTCGAATTTCCTCGCCACATGGCGATCCCCCATTGGGGGGCTTTGTGCACCGGGTCCAATGAAACTCCTCCTTCTTCTTTTTTTTCTTCTTTCTTCCTTCTCCCCGCAGCTTCTCTTTTCTCATTTTCTTCTCCACCCGAGCGCTAGAGAGAGAGAGAGAGAGAGAGAGAGAGGGGGGGAGGGAATCTCGTGGGTTGGAGCGGCACGTCGGCGATCTCGTGAAGCGCGCGAAGTGCTCCAAAAATCAGATGGGCGACGCGATTCCGTCGAGGTAGGTCCCGCGTGTTAATTTTGTGGTATTTTTGGCACAATTTTTTTAGCCTCCTTTTGGACATTAGATTTGACCCCCTGTGCCGTTTGCGTGTTAGGGACCGAGTTCTACTGTACCGTTGCTGCCCGGACTGTCGCAGGCAGTTTTGGCGCGTCTCGTTTTGCGTGCAAGTTGTAGAAAATGCACCGTTTTGCGTGCGGATTCGGCAAAAATGCACAGTTTTGGGCGCAAATTTGGAGAACGTGCACCGTTTTGCGTGCAACATTGAAAGAGAAAAGTGCACCGTTTTGCGTGCCAACCCGAGGTACGTGCTCCGTTTAGCGTGCCGGTTGTGTTATCGCGCACCGTTTTGCGTGCAGTCTCTAATAATATACATCATTTTTCATGCAGGGATAGAAAAAAGTGCACCGATTTGCGTGCAACGTGGAAAAAGCAATGTGCACCGTTTTGCGTGCCAACCCGAGGTACGTGCTCCGTTTTGCGTGCCGATCGTGTTATCGCGCACCGTTTTGCGTGCCGACCCTAATATTTTGCATCGATTTGCGTGCAGGACTAGAAAAGCGTGCATCGTTTTGCGTGCAACCCTACAGTCGAACGTGCACCGTTTTGCGTGCAGATTTGAGGTACGTGCTCCGTTTTGCGTGCCGATCGTGTTATCGTGCACCGTTTTGCGTGGCGACCATAATATTTTGCATCGATTTGTGTGCAGGACTAGAAAAGCGTGCATCGTTTTGCGTGCAACCCTACAGTCGAACGTGCACCGTTTTGCGTGCAGATTTGAGGTACGTGCACCGTTTTGCGTGCACGTTGAGTTGACGCGCATCGTTTTGCGTGCCGACTGAAGTGGCGCGCATCATTTTGCGTGTGAGTTTTTCTAACGCGCACCGTTTTGCGTGCAGGTTTGGTGGACGTGCACCGTTTTGCGTGCAGACTCGAGGGAGGTGTACCGTTTTGCGTGCAAGCTCGAGGGAACAAGTGGAATCGCGCGGAGACCAATTGCAAGTGTCTACAAGCAATTGGGTACACTACAAGGTGGGGAATTCTGCCGAAATTGGGTGACCTCTCCCCTTGCTCCTTTGCTTTTCGATTCGAAGCATGATAGTAGCCTGTTAGAGGCGTTAGGTAATTATGAATAAGATTGCATGTTTAGAGGAACACAGATGAAAATAGCAACTGTTGGTTGCCAATAACCGATGATATATGTGCATGTGTAGAGAAATTTAGAGGAAAAGTGATATTTATGATTTATCCACAATAGGGGATAAATTTGTATGTGTAGATGGACACAGATGATAAATGCAACTGTCGGTTGCCAAAAGGAGATAATTCATTTTCATGTGCAAAAAGGACTTAGAGGATAAATATTATTTTTATGATGGATATGAAAATAATTGCATGCGTAGAAATGAGTAATTACTTGATGACTGTGATCATGTTAGGGTACAACCCTAGGAATCATGTGATATAAGGGAACAGAACTTGTTGGTAGTAAGATGTCACGCCCCGAGTAATTACTCCAACGACGGGTAGGGAACTAGCTCGCGACTCCCTCGCCTCGGTCAGAAGGATCAGCAACTGGAGCAACAGGAACAGGAGAAGAAGTTCCTGGGGAAAAAGACACCACGACGGGTGTGAGAACTACTTCCCACAGTAGCTCTCAGTGGGTGCCGTCAACAAGCCCAACGGTCTGCCCACTAAGTCTACTAGAGGCAAAAGATAACAGTGCAATGAAATCTGAACAAGAAAAGCTGGAGCTACTCTACAGCTACCATGCCTCTATCTAGATACTCAAAAAGCGGAACAGATGAAAGTAAAAGAGACCACTCGCACCCAAGGTGCTCAATAGACCCAATCGAACTGACTGCCTCATAGGGTCCAGTCAAGCCTGTGCCTGTTGACTAGGAACGCTCCTGCCCACTACCACACATCCACATGAGGACGGGATTTACGTGGGGCGTCCTGTCCTACTAACTCATCCCTCGCGCAAAACTGCCTCAACAGGCCCATCGTTGCCTCAACTGCGGAAAACTGCCTCAACAGGCCAACCATCGTATCCACAGCGGCATCTCAGGACGCGACTCCAACTGAGTAGAACGGCGCGTCATAGAGTATCAAACATTGGCATATGCAGGCTAGTCAAAATCCACGCTCACTCTCAGAACGGTAGGACTCAAGATCCCCAAATACCTCGCACAACAGTCGGAGCACTCTCGACGACTCAGCTGCTCGGCTAACTCGAAACACGAGACACTAGCCTCTCCAACGGCTCGCAGCACAAGGCTCACTGGCTGGAGATACTCCACAGCCAGGAACGACCCACAACTCAGGGTAACAAAACAGGTCGGACAACACTCAACGACCTGGGGCCACCGTCAACCCCAACGGTTCCCAACAAGACGGACCGGAAGATACTCGACGGCCCGGGACTGCCGTCTGCGCAACGGCTCCCTCCCCGACGGCACAACAGGGAAACAAGACCTCCCGGGACTACCGTTTACCCAAACGGCTCCCGGCACAGATAAGCAACCCAGTACAACTACCAGACTCCACTCTGCTCCCAGGCAAGAGTGTAAAAGCATCCCACACTAAAAGCAAGTCCCGACCTCTCGGCCCACTACCCGGGCGAGAAAACTCTATGTCCAGGGATGAAGGAACAGTGTGGATGTCTAAGCATAAATAACCCTAGCCCAAGTGAGGGTTTTCTACTAGTCTGGTTACACATACAACATATGGCGGGGGTGCTAGGTCAAGTTCCAAGATAACTATATTAACAGATAATAAAAGGAATAACAATTCCTACAATCTAGCATACTACACAATGAAATAAACTATCATGCATAGTCCTACATCAGTAGAAATACTGTAAGTCCATAAAACTTGGAGATAAGGCCACCCACCTCAACGTGCCACCAATTGCTCGTAGACACTTGCAATTGGCCTCCACGCTATCCGCACGCAAAACGATGTCCGCTGCCGGAGTCCGCACGCAAAACGGAGCACGGTGCCGGAATCCGCACGCCAAACGGAGTCCGCACGCAAAACGATGTCCGCTGCCGGAGTCCGCACGCAAAACGGAGCACGGTGCCGAAATCCGCACGCCAAACGGAGTACGCACGCAAAACGATGCACGGTGCCGGAGTCCGCATGCAAAACGGTGCACGGTGCCAGGATCCGCACGCAAAACGGAGTCCGCACGCAAAACGGTGCACGGTGCCGGAGTCCGCACGCAAAACGGTGCACGGTGCCAGGATCCGCACGCAAAACGGAGTCCGCACGCAAAACGGTGCACGGTGCCAGGATCCGCATGCAAAACGGAGTCTGCACGCAAAACGATGCACGGTGCCGGAGTCTGCACGCAAAACGGTGCACGGTGCCAGGATCCGCACGCAAAACGGTGCACGGTGCCGGAGTCCGCACGCAAAACGGTGCACGGTGCCAGGACACAGAAAGGAGCAAGAGGGTTAGTTACAGTCTAAAAGAACGCTCCAAAAACTGTACAAAAATACAGAAAAACCAACACACGGGACCAACCCGACTGCGCCGCCGTCGCAGAAACGCCCCGCCGGGCGTCCTCGCACGCAAAACGAGGTCCACGACGCGCCGCCGCACCTCACGTAACCTCCTCCCTCACTCCCCCTCGCTCTCGGGTGCCGAAGAAAGAAGAGAGGGGAGAAAATGGCGGTGCGGGAGGAAGAAGAAGAAGAAAAGAAAGAGGAGGGAGAAGGGTGGTCTACGGCCCTTCGGTGCATGGTGGACCGCCCAATGGGGGCCCTCCAACGGCCGGTCCACACGCAGGGGCGCGCGCACCAGGTGCAGCGCGCGCCCCCGCCCGCCACGCGGCCGCGTCACCGCGCGCCACGTGGCGCGCGGCCGTCACGCGCCACACGGGCGCGTGACACCGTGCCCCGCGCAGGCGTGGGACACCACGCGCGCCACACGGGCGCGTCACCGCCCACGCCCGCGCGGGCGCCAACTGGGGGCTGCCACGTGGCGGCCCCTGCTCTGACCGCGCAGGCGCGCGTTCCCAACGCGCGCCAGCTGGCGCGCATTGCGCAGTGCGCCGCCGTCCACCTCGAGATCCGTGCCTCGCCACGCCTCGGTGAACGTGCCGTTTTGCCTCAAAAAACGCGCACTTCATCCGGGCTCCAAATCCAACAAATAAATAGTCCATTCTTAGCGATTTCGCACGCTGAATCCAAAAACGATGTCCATTTCTCCAAATTTTCATCCGAAAATTGCCGAATGCCCACTCGATCCGATTCTCGCGCCGGGTCCATTTTTAAAGTCCGATTTGCCAAATTCCAACTCTAAAAATTCCCGAAGGCGACCGGAGAGGTGAACTTTTATCCGGACTTCACCCGGAGTCTAATTTTGACATCTGAATCGCGCGAAATCACTTCTAAACACCCGACGGGTCCTCCAACCTCCCACGGGGTCTCAATTTAAGCCCGAAGTCCACCACTTGTGTCCAAATTGCGCGCAACCCACGCAGGCCTCCAGTGATGCAAGCAAATCCCAAATTGCATCACAAATCCATTTCTGGGCCCCCAACACGCGCACCAACACCCCCAACGGCGACCGAAAGCTGCCCAACAACCAGCAACCCTACGCGGGGGATTCCGGGACCTCACATCCTCCCCCACTAAAGAAAGTTTCGTCCTCGAAACTAGATCAAGCCCATCAGGAGTCAAGAATACCACGGCTAGGTATCTAACAATACGCCTCCAGCTCCCCCACTCGCTCCTCGTGATTACTCCGCAACAACAACAACAAGTACGGTATGACCCGATGTGCAATTCTCTCGTCTCTCGAGCCAGAAATTGCAACGGGCGTCCCTCGTACTCCAATAATCACAGATCTCAAGGGGCAAGTAAATCACGGGCGAGGAAAATCACATCACTACTGAGCTGAGACGTGAAAAACCAAGGACTCCACTAAAAGGCTGGGGGAAAACTGAAATAACCACAAGTGTAATACGCACCAAACCACAACATGGTGCCACCCTCAACAAGACGACCCGAAGCATACCCGCAGACTCGTCCAATAAGGAAGGGAAATCCAATAAGTTGGGGTCTTAACTCGGTCACTTCCCGATCCAAAACCACTCGTGTGGACTACTCAACTGCAGGCTACCCTCAAAAGGGATCCTCAAGAGACACAATCTCGTGCCACAGTTGGTCGCTCAACATGCTATCATAACCCCAACGGACCCACGGGTCGAAGTCGATCTCTCAACTAATAAAGAACACCCTGACGGGGACCAAACCGTCGGTGAACGGGACTGAAAACTGGCTCACAAGGCGATCATAAAGCTGATGCCCAACTCGCGGTCAAAGTCCGAAACATCCAAAAACTCTCACCGTTGTGTACCTACAACGTGGCATCACTGCCGTGCACCCAACAGCGTGGCATCACTGCCGTGCACCAACGGCGTGGCATCACTGCCGTGCACCAACGGCGTGGCATCACCACCGTGCACCAACGGTGTGGCATCATCACCGTGTATCAACGGCGTGGCATCACCACCGTGTATCAACGGCGTGGCATCACCACCGTGCACCAACGGTGTGGTATCACTCAAGCATCAAGGTCTCAGATCCTCACAGTACTATACCCATCACTACCTCGAAATCCCGGAGCTGAGGAAGAGCCAAAAGATCAACCGGCAAAAACCAGGGCCCCAACTGCACTGGGCAGGACCAATAACTCCCTTCTATGTGCAACACGTGATCAGGTATCTGAACCTCACGAGCACAAGCTAAAGGTCCTATCTCTAGCCCATACATCAATGCAAATGCCCTAGCACTCTCACAGCTATGTCGGAGAACCCTCAACGACTCAACTCACAGCAACACCCCACTCATAGGCGAGAAGAACCGACTGACGCGGCAAAGATCCAACAATCCTGATAGACCGGTGCCTAGAACCCCCAATCAAACAAGAACAGACTCTAGGCTCAGTCTATCGAAGTTTTCGCTCCTTTACCGTTCAGGGATTCGGTCCCTCTCGTTTAAAGCGGGAAACTATGTCAACACGCAACTCACGGCTGGAGACGCTCCCGGTAGTCCATCAGGACGAACTCGACGCCATCAAATCTCGGCGTCCTGTCAGATCATCTCAATCTCACTAAAATAACCACCTGGTAACTCGGCCGGAGGTGAAAATCGCCTCAACAGGCCAAACCTTTGCCACTCACTAGGCGGCATCGCCACTCATTGGGCGGCATCGCCACTCACTGGGCGGCATCGCCTCTCACTGGGCGGCATCGTCTCTGGTAGCTCGGCCAGTGGAAAGTATCCTCCTGGTAATTCGGCCAGGGAAAAATGTCCTCCTGGTAACTCGGCCAGGGCATGTGCCCACCCGGTGACTCGGCCAGGGGCAATGCATCCATCTGGTTGCTCGGCCAGTGATAATTATCCATCTGGTAACTCGGCCAGTGATAATTATCCATCTGGTAGCTCGGCCAGTGATAATTATCCATCTGGTAGCTCGGCCAGTGATAATTATCCATCTGGTACCTCGGCCAGTGATAATTATCCATCTGGTACCTCGGCCAGTGATAATTATCCATCTGGTAACTCGGCCAGTGATAATTATCCATCTGGTAACTCGGCCAGTGATAATTATCCATCTGGTAACTCGGCCAGTGATAATTATCCATCTGGTAACTCGGCCAGTGATAATTATCCATCTGGTAACTCGGCCAGGGAAAACGCCCTCCTGGTAACTCAGCCAGGGAAAATGCCCTCCTGGTAACTCAGCCAGGGAAAACGCCCTCCTGGTAACTCAGCCAGGGAAAACGCCCTCCTGGTAACTCAGCCAGGGAAAGGGCCCTCCTGGTAACTCAGCCAGGGAAAAAGCCCTCCTGGTAACTCAGCCAGGGAAAAATTCCCTCCTGGTAACTCAGCCAGGGAAAATGCCCTCCTGGTAACTCAGCCAGGGAAAATGCCCTCCTGGTAACTCAGCCAGGGAAAATGCCCTCCTGGTAACTCAGCCAGGGAAAAATGCCCTCCTGGTAACTCAGCCAGGGAAAATGCCCTCCTGGTAACTCAGCTAGGGAAAATGCCCTCCTGGTAACTCAGCCAGGGAAAACGCCCTCCTGGTAACTCAGCCAGGGAAAATGCCCTCCTGGTAACTCAGCCAGGGAAAAATGCCCTCCTGGTAACTCAGCCAGGGAAAATGCCCTCCTGGTAACTCAGCTAGGGAAAATGCCCTCCTGGTAACTCAGCCAGGGAGAACGCACTCCTGGTAACTCAGCCAGGGAAAACGCCCTCCTGGTAACTCAGCCAGGGAAAAGGCCCTCCTGGTAACTCAGCCAGGGAAAATGCCCTCCTGGTAACTCAGCCAGGGAAAACGCCCTACTGGTAACTCAGCCAGGGAAAATGCCCTCCTGGTAACTCAACCAGGGCGGGGTGTGTCCTTTTCACAACACGACGTCTCAGGGGTATCGCAACCCACTGCACAACTACAAACGTCAGGACACAACAACCATACGACCCAATCCAGCGAAAGTCTAAGACATGTCATCCATTCCATAGCATCATGTTGTCAGCAACCAACATAATTGATTAGGAGAATAAACATGCCAAACTCTCATCCCGTCTCTTGGGAGAGGTAAAAACTCAATCAGGACTCTCGCTAAAAGTCGCTACTCTCACGTAGTCATCCTAATGTCCAACCGCAAGCCTAGGGTTTCTAAGCCCATCACGACCTACAACCTAGGCTCTGATACCACTCTAATCTGTCACGCCCCGGGGTCGAAACTGCGACCCGGGCTCACTAACAGATCCGCCATCTGTACGGAAACTGCCGTACGGACGAAGCGTCTAACCTGCAGAAAGAATCAACTACAGAGATACAGATATCAGAGCTGAAAGTAAACTAGTAAGGACTGAAAACCAAACACTGCACAACTGAAGATAAAACAATAACCATCTCCCAAATACGACCGTATACCGAGTCCTCTGATACAAAACTCAAAAGGGAGATATCTCCAATAAAGTACATCAGTGTACAAGCTCTCACTACAAAAAGTATCCTCACTACATCAGTCTCTCAAACTGTAAAATAAGGTACAACTCTATACCTCACAACAAAGGTCTCTCAACAGAGGAAAAAGAAGTAAACTAATCTACTGAAGCTCTCCTCTGAAGGGGTACCGCTACACTCCAACGACGGGTAGGGAACTAGCTCGCGACTCCCTCGCCTCGGTCAGAAGGATCAGCAACTGGAGCAACAGGAACAGGAGAAGAAGTTCCTGGGGAAAAAGACACCACGACGGGTGTGAGAACTACTTCCCACAGTAGCTCTCAGTGGGTGCCGTCAACAAGCCCAACGGTCTGCCCACTAAGTCTACTAGAGGCAAAAGATAACAGTGCAATGAAATCTGAACAAGAAAAGCTGGAGCTACTCTACAGCTACCATGCCTCTATCTAGATACTCAAAAAGCGGAACAGATGAAAGTAAAAGAGACCACTCGCACCCAAGGTGCTCAATAGACCCAATCGAACTGACTGCCTCATAGGGTCCAGTCAAGCCTGCGCCTGTTGACTAGGAACGCTCCTGCCCACTACCACACATCCACATGAGGACGGGATTTACGTGGGGCGTCCTGTCCTACTAACTCATCCCTCGCGCAAAACTGCCTCAACAGGCCCATCGTTGCCTCAACTGCGGAAAACTGCCTAAACAGGCCAACCATCGTATCCACAGCGGCATCTCAGGACGCGACTCCAACTGAGTAGAACGGCGCGGCATAGAGTATCAAACATTGGCATATGCAGGCTAGTCAAAATCCACGCTCACTCTCAGAACGGTAGGACTCAAGATCCCCAAATACCTCGCACAACAGTCGGAGCACTCTCGACGACTCAGCTGCTCGGCTAACTCGAAACACGAGACACTAGCCTCTCCAACGGCTCGCAGCACAAGGCTCACTGGCTGGAGATACTCCACAGCCAGGAACGACCCACAACTCAGGGTAACAAAACAGGTCGGACAACACTCAACGACCTGGGGCCACCGTCAACCCCAACGGTTCCCAACAAGACGGACCGGAAGATACTCGACGGCCCGGGACTGCCGTCTGCGCAATGGCTCCCTCCCCGACGGCACAACAGGGAAACAAGACCTCCCGGGACTACCGTTTACCCAAACGGCTCCCGGCACAGATAAGCAACCCAGTACAACTACCAGACTCCACTCTGCTCCCAGGCAAGAGTGTAAAAGCATCCCACACTAAAAGCAAGTCCCGACCTCTCGGCCCACTACCCGGGCGAGAAAACACTATGTCCAGGGATGAAGGAACAGTGTGGATGTCTAAGCATAAATAACCCTAGCCCAAGTGAGGGTTTTCTACTAGTCTGGTTACACATACAACATATGGCGGGGGTGCTAGGTCAAGTTCCAAGATAACTATATTAACAGATAATAAAAGGAATAACAATTCCTACAATCTAGCATACTACACAATGAAATAAACTATCATGCATAGTCCTACATCAGTAGAAATACTGTAAGTCCATAAAACTTGGAGATAAGGCCACCCACCTCAACGTGCCACCAATTGCTCGTAGACACTTGCAATTGGCCTCCACGCGATCCGCACGCAAAACGATGTCCGCTGCCGGAGTCCGCACGCAAAACGGAGCACGGTGCCGGAATCCGCACGCCAAACGGAGTCCGCACGCAAAACGATGTCCGCTGCCGGAGTCCGCACGCAAAACGGAGCACGGTGCCGGAATCCGCACGCCAAACGGAGTCCGCACGCAAAACGGTGCACGGTGCCGAAGTCCGCACGCAAAACGGTGCACGGTGCCAGGATCCGCACGCAAAACGGAGTCCGCACGCAAAACGGTGCACGGTGCCAGGATCCGCACGCAAAACGGAGTCTGCACGCAAAACGATGCACGGTGCCGGAGTCCGCACGCAAAACGGTGCACGGTGCCAGGATCCGCACGCAAAACGGAGTCCGCACGCAAAACGGTGCACGGTGCCAGAGTCCGCACGCAAAACGGTGCACGGTGCCAGGACACAGAAAGGAGCAAGAGGGTTAGTTACAGTCTAAAAGAACGCTCCAAAAACTGTACAAAAATACAGAAAAACCAACACACGGGACCTACCCGACTGCGCCGCCGTCGCAGAAACGCCCCGCCGGGCGTCCTCGCACGCAAAACGAGGTCCACGACGCGCCGCCGCACCTCACGTAACCTCCTCCCTCACTCCCCCTCGCTCTCGGGTGCCGAAGAAAGAAAAGAGGGGAGAAAATGGCGGTGCGGGAGGAAGAAGAAGAAGAAAAGAAAGAGGAGGGAGAAGGGTGGTCTACGGCCCTTCGGTGCATGGTGGACCGCCCAATGGGGGCCCTCCAACGGCCGGTCCACACGCAGGGGGCGCGCACCAGGTGCAGCGCGCGCCCCCGCCCGCCACGCGGCCGCGTCACCGCGCGCCACGTGGCGCGCGGCCGTCACGCGCCACACGGGCGCGTGACACCGTGCCCCGCGCAGGCGCGGGACACCACGCGCGCCACACGGGCGCGTCACCGCCCACGCCCGCGCGGGCGCCAACTGGGGGCTGCCACGTGGCGGCCCCTGCTCTGACCGCGCAGGCGCGCGTTCCCAATGCGCGCCAGCTGGCGCGCATTGCGCAGTGCGCCGCCGTCCACCTCGAGATCCGTGCCTCGCCACGCCTCGGTGAACGTGCCGTTTTGCCTCAAAAAACGCGCACTTCATCCGGGCTCCAAATCCAACAAATAAATAGTCCATTCTTAGCGATTTCGCGCGCTGAATCCAAAAACGATGTCCATTTCTCCAAATTTTCATCCGAAAATTGCCGAATGCCCACTCGATCCGATTCTCGCGCCGGGTCCATTTTTAAAGTCCGATTTGCCAAATTCCAACTCTAAAAATTCCCGAAGGCGACCGGAGAGGTAAACTTTTATCCGGACTTCACCCGGAGTCTAATTTTGACATCTGAATCGCGCGAAATCACTTCTAAACACCCGACGGGTCCTCCAACCTCCCACGGGGTCTCAATTTAAGCCCGAAGTCCACCACTTGTGTCCAAATTGCGCGCAACCCACGCAGGCCTCCAGTGATGCAAGCAAATCCCAAATTGCATCACAAATTCATTTCTGGGCCCCCAACACGCGCACCAACACCCCCAACGGCGACCGAAAGCTGCCCAACAACCAGCAACCCTACGCGGGGGATTCCGGGACCTCACAAGTGACCCGTCGGACGAGATACTTTCGAATGGCTAAAAGTGAAAGCAAGGAGCTAAATGCTCAAAGAAAAGAGAAAGTGATTTGCCAGTGGCAAAAAGGGAGCTATAAGCCTGAATAAGAAAGGAAAGCAAGTGTTCAAAGGCAAAGAGGCTAAGAACTAAAGTAGAAAGAAAAGAAAGAAAATATAAAAAGATAAAATGGGCGTATCTTCGGGGGTGAAACGTAGATCTTGTCGGAGCCATGGGCAGTGTCCCTCTCCCGGGCAGTGACCCGTATGACAAGTTCCCCGTTGGGCGGGGTAACACTTGCGGGTGTTATCGGCAACCTTCGAAATCTTATCTTATGGTAGCAAGACTACCGGGCTCGGGCCCGTTGGATAAGAATTTCTGAGGGTTAACTTGAACTAAAGTACCAGAATCTAAAGAATAAAGAAAAATAGAGTGGCCAATGTGACGCCCCACTTCCCAGGGGGTCACCCATCCTAGAACTACTCTAGCTCTAGCACGCTTAACTCTCATGTTCCTCTTTGATCTTGCTACCATCCAAAATGCTATAGCCGGGTTAGAGATTTAGTCCTATTATATCATTTATATATAGGACTAATCCAAATTCCGGGGGTGTCACATTCTTCCCCCCTTTAAGCCCTGACGTCCACGTCAGGCTCAAGCACACTCACAAGCACCAGGCGATGTGAGACTCGTCTCGCTAGCCTTAGCCGACCTTGTGAGGAGCTGCACTCCACTCACAACGGTCATTAGCCGGGGAGCCTCGCTCTACCCGCTATATAACCCTGGCTCAGCCGAGACTCATCTCACATTTCCGACTGGTGAATGGCTCTGATACCAACTGTGACGCCCCACTTCCCAGGGGGTCACCCATCCTAGAACTACTCTAGCTCTAGCACACTTAACTCTCATGTTCCTCTTGGATTTTGCTACCATCCAAAATGCTATAGCCGGGTTAGAGATTTAGTCCTATTATATCATTTATATATAGGACTAATCCAAATTCCGGGGGTGTCACAGCCAAGGTGGCCGGGTTAGTTGGACCCTGTATTCAGCGGCATAGTGGCCGAGTTGGTGCTTAGCAGCCTAGTGTGGCTAGACAGAGTAGTGCTGGGTAGATGGTTATACACAGATAGTGTAGTGATACGTTATATTGCATAGCTGCATTTTGATATTGAGGATTTAGTTTCCTAGCACTATTATTATTGCTTCCATTGGACCAAGTGGTGTAGGACACTTTTTCTCGGTGGTTGAACCCACTGGGAACTCAGATGAAGTTCTCACACCCCTTGGGTGACTCCCCCCACAGGCTCGGGAATGGATGCAGCGGTCGAGACGGATCAGATGCAGACAGCGAGGCATACGACAGGGGCAAGGGCCCAGCAGCATGGTGACCTAGAGGGTCTAGCAGAGGTATCCCATTTATGTATTTCTTGAGTGAACCTTGTATAGTGAGGAATTTATGTAAAGGAAATGTAATAATTTTATTTGCAAGTTCAGAAATGTAAAGTGTAGTAAGTTTAATTTATGGTTCACTCCTGTATGCTTTCATTTCCGCATTAACTATTCGTTATTGAATGAAAGTTTTAAATTTATAGTGATTTTTAGTGCTCTGATATACAGCTTCCACATACACTGGATGTGTTATTATGGATGTTACCGTTCCTTTCGGGTAGAAACAGGTCTTACTCGATTGGCGGGTCTGTTGGCGTGCCCGAACCGTACAAATTGGCGGACTCAGGGCGTGACAGATTAGAGTGGTATCAGAGCCTAGGACTAGTCCTAGGTGGTTAGTGAACCTTAGGGAGACCCTAGGGATTAGCACGAGAGAGTGTGTGGATTATTGGGCGAAAGTATTTGATTGGTTATTGTTGTTCCCAAAAAGGATGTTGGGACTGATCGAGGGCGACGAGCTTTCATTCTTCGAATATTACGTTGGCGGCCGACAACGTAATGTTGGAGATGAAAAGGAGTACCCTCTTATACTTTCGCATGATTGGGTCGACGAGCCTTTTTGTCGGTGTATAGACTGCGCGTTGCTCAAATGGCTAAACTTGGGCTGGTTGTGTCGTTGTGGTGTGCATATTAGCGATGACACCACATAGGGAGACGCACCTGTTTTGACCCGAGTCACGAGAGGGCTCGGGGTCAAACGACGTATACGAGCTGCGATAGCAGGGAACCGCATCTGTTGGAGTGGTCCAGCAGCAGGTCAGACTTCTTGCCGTCGGCGGAAATTCCCCGCCGACAGGAAGACAGGTTTCGACGCCTAAGAGTAACGTCAGCGTGACAGTTGGAGCAGATAGATGGGCTCCAGTGACTGATAGCGCAACAAGTTGAGGCTGCATAAATGACGCATAGGTATACGGCGTCGCCGCCCGTAGGGGCGACAGTAACGAAATGGTTGTGGCCGCCGAACTTTTGTCGGCGCAGCCAACACCTTCAGCATAGGGTGTTTTACGCTTGTGTCAGCTAGGTTGCTGGCAAAGTATGGTTAGTAAGGTCCAGTAAGAGACCGACTCGCGAGGTAAATGGTGATCGCTATGTCGCGAGAGCCAAGTTGCAGTGCCCTGAGGGTTAGGGCAAGGAAGATTTACGGGCCTGGCGGCGTGAGTTCGTCCTGATGACGGTAGTGACCGTGTGGCGTGTTGATTGTGGCTAGGTTGCCGCGTAGTAGTGTTGGTGAAGCCTAGAGTAGGCTTCAGGATGCGAGAACCTCTCGAAAGAGCGAGAGTTTTGTGGCGCCGTTCTGATGGATCGGTGTAATGGCGAGGATTGCCACCGCAGGATTTGCGAGTTAATCACCAGAGTTGATAGAGAGTTCGGGTCGGGGATTGACGACTGGTTAGTTGATTTTTGCTCAGTGAGCGTAGTGGTCGCGTGGCGACGATTAGCGGGCTCGCTTGGGGACGATCCGTGCCTGGACCATGTTTGTGGACTGTGGGCCTGTAGCCCAGTGGGCAGGCGCAGTCGGCTGTGAGAGACAGCGGCCCGAGACCTGAGGGCGGGGCATGATAGAGATTTGGTCGGGGCGGTAGTCCGAGCGATGACTCGAGAACGTGGAATGCCACGTGTGAGCCTTGAGGCGGATAGTACATGGAGAGTGTGATATGATCAGGCCGTAGTGCTAGTGGTGATTGAGGTATTGTAGCTCCTAGTGGGAGTGTTGGTGTAGTAATCCTAAGTGTGGATCTACCAGTATGACGATTGGGTCTGTCGGCTAGCGAGAGCCGTTGTACAGTGTTGGACTAGTATTTGGGCTATAGGCTCTTATTTGACCGTGGTCTGTGAACCTATTAGTAGTCTGAGATGTCGGGTTAGCTGATAACCCGTGGACTTAGAGCACTAGCAGCGTGCATGATAGCTGAGGACTTGTGGATTGGCCTTTGCCCTCCACCTTAGGCAGCGAAGCGACCGGAAAAATGCGGTAAGTGTAATTGGTTGCAGATGCAACCTCGTTGTGAAAAGAATGATGGCGGAATTAAAGTGAAAATTTCGCAAGCAAAAAAAAACTGGGTCATTCGTGGCAATTGAGTGAGCAAGTGCTCAACTGTGTCTTTCACCTAATTGGTGAAAGTGGTCAGGCACCAAGTCTGAGAATTTCCCTGGATAGAGATAAGGATTCAAGAATGAGTTGCTCGTGTAGTCTCGGCGAGCAGGCAATTTGATGCCAGTCCCGATATACAGTGAGCCCAGTAGTGAGGGCAAGATTTCCTCCCTCTCGATCAAGTATGAGTCGAGATGTGATTCAAGTTACGAGGACGAAACTTATTTTAAGGGGGGTAGAATGTAAAGTACCGGATTTTCGGCACATAAATAAATGTAAATGAAGATGGTATGAAATATTATTGTTATGAAAGTTAGGGAAGTAAAGAACATTTGGACGCGAGTTGGGCCCAAATTGGGTTAAAATGGAGAGATCTGGAATTTTATTTGATAAAGGGGCCCCAGATTTTTAGTGGAAAATTCACAGTGTCGGAAAATTCCGAGAAAATTACGGGAGCCCCGTAAATATGTTTTAAGACCACAGAAAAAGTTCCGCGTTAATCGGAGGCCGGATAGTGGGAACGGGCTCCGCCAACAGTGTCGAAAAATTCTGAAAAAATTACGGGAGCTGTGTAATTATGTTTTAAGGTCACAGTAAAAATTTCGCGTTGATCGGATATCCGGATTGCTAGAACGGGGTCCGCCAATGATTCTGGACACAGCGAGGCTTTTGGTGGCCCAGAAATGGCCCAAACTGAAAATTTAAAATTTTCTGTGGTAAATTAAGCCGAAACGAAGCCGCCTGTCAAATTTGGACGGAAACAGACGATTAACGAATAGAAAACGAGACAAAAACGGATTTTCCAAGGTATCGGCGCGCGGATCGAGGCACGCATGCGTGCTGCGCAAGGCGCGCAGCAGGCCCGCGTGGCCGCATGGCGCAGGAGGCGCGGCGTGGGGGAAATTCGAATTTCGAATTTTTCTCGCCACATGGCGATCCCCCATTGGGGGGCTTTGTGCACCGGGTCCAATGAAACTCCTCCTTCTTCTTTTTTTTCTTCTTTCTTCCTTCTCCCCGCAGCTTCTCTTTTTTCATTTTCTTCTCCACCCGAGCGCTAGAGAGAGTGAGAGAGAGAGAGAGAGAGAGAGAGGGAGGGAATCTCGTGGGTTGGAGCGGCACGTCGGCGACCTCGTGAAGCGCGCGAAGTGCTCCAAAAATCAGATGGGCGACGCGACTCTGTCGAGGTAGGTCCCGCGTGTTAATTTTGTGATATTTTTGGCACAATTTTTTTAGCCTCCTTTTGGACATTAGATTTGACCCCCTGTGCCGTTTGCGTGTTAGGGACCGAGTTCTACTGTACCGTTGCTGCCCGGACTGTCGCAGGCAGTTTTGGCGCGTCTCGTTTTGCGTGCAAGTTGTAGAAAATGCACCGTTTTGCGTGCGGATTCGGCGAAAATGCACAGTTTTGGGCGCAAATTCGGAGAACGTGCACCGTTTTGCATGCAACATTGAAAGAGAAAAGTGCACCGTTTTGCGTGCCAACCCGAGGTACGTGCTCCGTTTAGCGTGCCGATTGTGTTATCGCGCACCGTTTTGCGTGCAGTCTCTAATAATATACATCATTTTTCGAACAGGGATAGAAAAACGTGCACCGATTTGCATGCAACGTGGAAAAAGCAACGTGCACCGTTTTGCGTGCCAACCCGAGTTACGTGCTCCGTTTTGCGTGCCGATCGTGTTATCGCGCACCGTTTTGCGTGCCGACCCTAATATTTTGCATCGATTTGCGTGCAGGACTAGATAAGCGTGCATCGTTTTGCGTGCAACCCTACAGTCGAACGTGCACCGTTTTGCGTGCAGATTTGAGGTACGTGCTCCGTTTTGCGTGCCGATCGTGTTATCGTGCACCGTTTTGCGTGCCGACCCTAATATTTTGCATCGATTTGTGTGCAGGACTAGAAAAGCGTGCATCGTTTTGCGTGCAACCCTACAGTCGAACGTGCACCGTTTTGCGTGCAGATTTGAGGTACGTGCACCGTTTTGCGTGCAGGTTGAGTTGACGCGCATCGTTTTGCGTGCCGACTGAAGTGGCGCGCATCGTTTTGCGTGTCAGTTTTTCTGACGCGCACCGTTTTGCGTGCAGGTTTGGTGGACGTGCACCGTTTTGCGTGCAGACTCGAGGGAGGTGCACCGTTTTGCGTGCAAGCTCGAGGGAACAAGTGGAATCGCGCGGAGACCAATTGCAAGTGTCTACAAGCAATTGGGTACACTACAAGGTGGAAAATTCTGCCGAAATTGGGTGACCTCTCCCCTTGCTCCTTTGCATTTCGATTCGAAGCATGATGGTAGCCTGTTAGAGGCGTTAGGTAATTATGAATAAGATTGCATGTTTAGAGGAACACAGATGAAAAGAGCAACTGTTGGTTGCCAATAACAGATGATATATGTGCATGTGTAGAGAAATTTAGAGGAAAAGTGATATTTATGATTTATCCACAATAGGGGATAAATTTGTATGTGTAGATGGACACAGATGATAAATGCAACTGTCGGTTGCCAAAAGGAGATAATTCATTTTCATGTGCAAAAAGTACTTAGAGGATAAATATTATTTTTATGATGGATATGAAAATAATTGCATGCGTAGAAATGAGTAATTACTTGATGACTGTGATCATGTTAGGGTACAACCCTAGGAATCATGTGATATAAGGGAACAGAACTTGTTGGTAGTAAGATGTCACGCCCCGAGTTTAAAAATGAGGTCTGAAATTTTTTTTTTTGAAATCAGAGTTTGCAAACTGGGCGCAACAGACCGCCACACGTATAGAAGACTCTTTATCCCAAGGACAAAGACTCCCCTATACATGCACGGCTAAAAATCATCATCAGAGATCAACAGATATATCAGTAACTAATCTAATCTACTCAGTAGGAATAATCAAAATTAAGTTATTACATCATCAGTTTTAAATGTCTAACTCACGATAAACTGGAATGAAATGCGGAAAGTAAATGTCTGCCGAAGTCGTCGATATATAATGCTCATGGGGACAGCTCTATCGTAATCGGCTCACTGGATCGTCCCGACATCTCACCACCCGACGGACCTACAACAGTCACCCGAGGGTGTGAGATACACCGGAGTGCATCCCAGTGGGCACGACGAGCCGAGCTTCAGCTAATCGTACCTACTGGGTACTAAAATCTGCGGATAGTAAGAGTCAACAGGAAAAGCTGGAAAGCACAGAGATCTACTAATAATCAGAATAAGAACCGCAGGTAAGTATACTGGAATCAATCATAAAACTGTAGATCATACATGCTGGAAAACATAAACGTCCACTCATAATCAAAATCCACAGATAAGCTAACTAGGCAAGTAATCAATCATAAGCTGGCATATGAAATGAACTGGCATGAAGCATAATCAAGTGACAGTACATATACAGGTACGGAAAATACCAGAACCAATCCAATATAACAGAACAGGAATAGGTACTGAAAAGCATGCTAGAACATGGGAGTACATAATCTATGCATCAATCACAAGAATATCAAGCACCCAACCAATGCCATTATTGGTCACGGGGACCTCATAGCTCATACCACTCTCTGCACCTATCCCACTGACATAACCCCGCACCCATATGTGCTATCTGGGGCTCACGGGTCTATCACCAGACCACTTTACCGGTAAAGAACAATAGCCACGGGGAGCGACCCCGGCAATGTTCGTGAAGTACAGCAGTGCATGGCAAGTCACAATGATCAATCTCACGGTCTAGTGACCGAGTAGTCGGCACACGCCGAACTCCCAACAGGGAATCATCTGTCTATATCTATCCATCGGAATCAATCAATCATGTATATCGAGTAGTGTCTATCAATCAGGATCAATCAATCATGCATATCGAGTAGTGTCTATCAATCAGGATCAATCAATCATGCATATCGACGTATATCAAGAAATATCTCAATGACAGGAATCAACAGGTATCATCTAATCATGCAAATCTATATCTCAATCACAGGTCTAATCAGGTCAATGTCAACAGGGACATCATGATACGTCAAGATGGGTCATATAATCAGCGGGGAAGTCAAAAACAGGGGTCCGACTGGACTAAAGCAACCAGAGGGCCAAAAAGCTAGCCCGGGCCGAAGCTAACCCACCTGGATGAAGGCAGACTCTCGAACTCTCGCGCAGCTACTGGGAGACCGGCGCTGAACAACTGGGCCCTGTATCAGTAAATATGATTAGTAATAGACTCACACAACCCTTTCCCGACGACGCTACACTAACGGGAAGCTTAAACGGGTCAAATCGGTCGATTTATCGGTCAAAATCCGATTTCTGGTCAACGGGGACCTTCGGAACCCTAATAAGAAGTCCAGTGGGTGTGTAAACACTGTCTAAAGACAGCCAGCAAGTCCAAATTGCATTTTAGTCCAAAACCAATCTTAATTTGCATAAATACACTAAGTTAAATTACTGTTTCGGCTTGTTCTAACAATCCGGGAATCCAAACACGACGCCGTAAGTTTCAGCGTGTTTGTTTCGACAAGACAAAGGCCGTGCTCACAAGATTGGGCTGACACGGGTCCCGATGTAAGAGTTGGCCCATAAGCATTAAGTGTCCACATTACGACTTTGCTACAACTTGGTGTACACATGTTCTTTTTGATATCTAGCTAGAGCATGGTGTTAAGCAAGGACAGAGGAGTGCAGTGCTCACCTTATGCGCGTCGGAGGCCGGCCGGAGAGCTCGCCGGAGCAGCACCTAAGCTCGGGCTAGGGCTCGGGTTGGTACTCTTGGGAGCAAACCAGGTCCAGATCTGCTACAGGGGTGAGCAGTACTTAGAGGGAGGTCCCAGATGTTGTCTGGTTCAGGCCCGGTCGGGCACCGGCGGCCGGAGGCGGCGGCGGCCAGAGGCAAGCCCGAAATGGGTGCTCGGGTGCAAGGTTGGAAACCCAACTCCGAAGATGCCCTGGCCCAAAACAAAAATGATAGGGACCTTACAACTGATATTTAGGACTTACCTGTAGGGTTGGCCGGAGCCCAGATCGCCGGCGATGGCCGGAGAGGAAAATCAAAGCCAACTCGGGTGCAACCCTACAGATCAAAATCCCGACGTCAAGATTCCCATGCAACGCTGCCAATCATCTTAAAATGGTCAAGGGAGCCTACCTGCACGGTTGCCGGGCGTCCGGAGGCGACGGCGAGGCGCGGCGGCGGAGCTCGGTGGAGCTTCGATGGCCTCTAATGGCGGATTCCGGCGCGGCGGGTCCGGGCCGGAGCAAGTTGGACCAGAGGCTTCGTCTCAGAACCACGAAGCTTGGTGCAGTGGTGGCCGGCGTCTGAAGGCCCCGGCGGCGCCGGACGGCGACGTTCGGCCGAAACGGAGAATAACCGGTTTCTAGGGCACTCTCGCGCGGGCCCGATCTTGATCCGATCGTGATCAAACCTCGTGGAGGTGCTGCAGTCGACGAGAGGAGATGATCCAACAGTGCCGATCGTGCGTTTGACGGTCGGATGGAGGCGGCGCTGGAGATTGGTCAAGAAAATGATAATCCGGTGGGGTGGCTCCCGCCGGCGGTCGGGTCGGCGGCGCCGGCTCGGCCTGCACCCGAACGATCCTCTCGGTGTCAGTAGCACGATGCTAAGGTCCAAGGGGCCAAAATAGAAAAGAAAGTCCACGACCTTACCTCGCCGGAAAATGGAGAATGAAGGAGGTGGTCCGCGGCGGCGCAGGGCGGAGCTGGGGTGCCGGCTCCCTCGGGCTCGGATGCGGCGTCACAGAGGAGTCCTCAGACACTGTCTCGATCATCCAGGACCCTCCCGAGTTCCCTTCTTTCCAACCACCCGAGATCAAGGTGGTTCTTGATCTCACTTCTCCGGCGACGTGGAGGCGGCGGCTGGTGCGGGGTTTGCGAGGAGTGGAGAGTGGGTGAGAACGTGTGATATAGGCTGAGGCTGCGGTTACCATACAGGTAATGGTGAGGGACACGACTTGAATCGTGCATGTATTTGCACAATTGCATTCCAAGCCCTCTCAAGTTTTATCATTTCACCTTAGTCCCCCAACAGCAGCACAATCTCGCACTCAAGTCCTTTCTCAAGGAGCAGCACGCAGTTCGAGGCAACTTATATAGGGTTATATGTGCAAAAAATCGCATTTTTCGCTGTGTTTCACGCTTTTCGAGGCGATCCGGTCGTCGAAACGGAAAATGGACTGCGCCATGACGTCCGGCTCGACGAGACCTATCAGGTAGCGATTTTTGATTTTCGAAAAACTGCCCGGATTAAATCTCGGTCCATAAAGTACAGTCCCGAAATACAGTTTTTGCGTTTTTCGAGACTTTGAGTCGTCAAACGGAAATTTCGTCAGCGCCATTGCGTCCAGAACGTCGGAGCCATTCAAATCGACTACCTGAAGTGCTATGTTCGGATTTCAGACAGTGAATTGGCTCAACGTTGACGCGAAGGGGTTCGAAAATTAGGGTTTACTGTTCATTGTACCCTCGACTTAAGTCGCGGATCCCGCCCGCTTCTTCGTCGATTTCTGGAAGATCCGACCGTCAGATCTGAACAAGCTTAATATGGTTTTCACTCAGTTCGTCATGACGGTCGCACTCGTGGTCTCGGATCTTCGAGATTAGGCTCGGATTGAAAGGCGATATTTCTGGCCCACTAACTGTGCAAATTACACTGCAGAAAAGGGGCACTTAGGCTACTTGTGCTTTTCATGATCTATAATTCATCTGGACTTCAATCATTTTCATTAATTATTTATTTTCAAAATTCAAGTTCTCACATAAGACTAGGAGAAAACCTAGTTTAGGGGTTTGACGAGTGACATCAACTTAGGAGTTATCCTAGGAAGGATGAGTGGCATGGTCTTAGGTGATAACCTAAGGACACTGGATAGAGTGATCAACATAGAGTCAGAAATGTAGTGTACTGGTTTTTCCCATGCAACTTCCCGATGAATCCATTGTGTTGAACACCTAGTGTTGGTGTGTCTGGCCCACGGTGCATCGAAGGGGTGCCACAGATGGACCTTGTGAGACTTTGATAGCGGATTTGGCCTTCGGCTGCATTTGCCGAATTTTTAGAAAAGGTTTTGGGCCAATCTGAGGTTGGATTTGGATTCAGCGCGGAAAAACGCTTGAAAACGGCTATTTGCTTGTTAAATTTGGAGTCCGGATGACCAAAAGCGGGCTTCCGGAAGTTTTCGGGGATTTTCGGTGCATGGGGGTGACTCGTGGACCGGCCTGAGCCACGTGGCGGCCTATTATTGGCCGGCTCACGCAGCTCGGTCCACGGGGTGGCGCGGCGGTGCATGGACCGCGGGCGGGAGACGCGTGGCGTGCCCTGATAGGCCGGCGCACGCGGCACGGCTCACCGGTTTTTGCGGGGTTGCGGTGGACCGGGCGCATGACACGTGGCGGCTTCGGATTCGTTGGCTCACGTGGGCGCGGTCCACGGTGTGCGCGGGGGGGGCGCCTCGGGACAGCGCGCGCACAGTGGCGCCAGGCGGGCGGTCGGCCGCACTCGAGTGCGCCACGTGTCGCCTCCCGGTTGGGCGGCCGTACCTACCCCCGCTGACCGCGAGGGGACACGCGGCGCATAGCGGGCCGCCGGGATTTGCTGTCCCCTGTTTGGGGTGACGTGGCCGCCCCTGGGAGTTTCGGGCGCGTCGGACGGGAGGCGTACAACCGGGTTTCCGGGCGCAGTGCGCCCGAAACCTGCGCCCGAAAACCCGGCCCAACAGCATATGGGCTGGGCCTATAAATAGCTTTCCCTGTTCGTTCTTTTGGCTTTTTGGACCCCATTTTCGCAGAGCATTCTTCAGAGAAGTTTTCCCTCCCTCAGTGCACTACCCATTGGAGAACTTTGAGGATTTTTGGAGGCACTCTTCCCGAGGTTCACCATTTTACGGCGCGGCGCGACGCTTGTTTCCCGGCGATCTTCTTCGCCCCTTCTCAGTGATTGGACTCCTCCGACTCACCCCGACATCGGATTTCGCCGATTCTTGCGCCGTTGGACTCACGACAGGTAGGACTTCAACTCCTGTGTTTTGAGGTTCCTCGATTTCCATGCTGATCTGGGAGTTTTCTGAGCACCCATTTGACCCATTTTTCTTCGCGGACTTTTGGACAGCACCGCGGTGTTCTTGCCGTATCTTTTCGCTCAGACGTCGGATTGAGGCGATTCAAAAGGCAATCTTCATCTACTCTTCGCAAGGAGTCTCCTGGATTTTTCTCAGATTTTTCTGGATTTTGTACGAGGGTGAGAATCTCCTTTCTCTGTGGTTCTTTGTTACAGAATTTTGGTACAGTTTGGATTGGGGTGTACCCCTTGCCGGATTTTTATCTCAGCGTAGGAAACTCCGATTTGGGCGTGCAGGTACTCGTTTCGACGGGCTCGTCGCGAGGATCGCGATAGTATTTTTCTTGGATTTTTCAGGGCATTACTCGCAGGTAAAAATTGGAGAATTCTGGACTGTGGAATTAAGGGACAGATTTTGGAAATTGAGAATGAATAGCTTATGTACTTTCCTTTGGGGTATTTTGTACAGATTGGTGGTGAGTTTTTGGACTGATCTTGGACTTCGCTTTGGGAATTGGAATAGCGCTCGAGGTGGGTGATGTTGTAAACCTCCTACTTGTGATTTATCACTAGGCCTATTAGAATGCTCTTGATCATGTTGTTAGTAGAACTGTGAGATGGACCTAGCATGCTTGTATGAGATCCTGGTTTCTTCGTTAACAATTGTATTGTTAGAAAACTACAAGTTAGTGATGGTGTTTCTATGCTTTAAATATGTAGCATAATTACTTGGAACTCATGCTAAATCCATATCTTGTTGAATGTTAAATGAAAGGTTGGGATATGTGGTTAGAGTACTTAAAATGGTTCATTAAGAAAAGGACTTTTGCATGCTTGAATGGTCACCTAGATAGGCCACCTTTTTCTGCTACACTATCATGCTGGAATTGACTTAGGAGAAACCATGTTGCATTCTTTTTTCAGTCACTTAGACATAGGGGATAATATGCTCGGGTTAGAGCAGGGACTGGGATAGTGCAGTCGGTTTTGGGATTTGGGGACAGGCAGGTTTGAGGACAGGGTACTCGCGGCAACCGCGGATTTCGGGAGGTTGACCGGACTTTTATTAGTGCATCAGATTTAGGGATAGGGTGTAATAAACCGGAATTTTGGTATATAAATAAATGTAAATAAAGTCGGTATGAAATACTAGTGTTATGAAAGTTAGGGAAGTAAAGAACATTTGGACGCGAGTTGGGCCCAAATCGGGTTAAAATGGAGAGATCTAAAAATTTATTTGAGAAAGGGGGCCCAGATATTTAGTGGAAAATTCACAGTGTCGGAAAATTCCGAGAAAATTACGGGAGCCCCGTAAATATGTTTTAAGGCCACAGAAAAAGTTTCGCGTTAATCGGAGGCCGGATAGTGGGAACGGGCTCCGCCAACAGTGTCGAAAAATTCTGAGAAAATTACGGGAGCTGTGTAATTATGTTTTAAGGTTACAGTAAAAATTTCGTTTTGATCGGATACCTGGATTGCGAGAACGGGGTCCGCCAGCGATTCTGGATACAGCGAGGCTTTTGGTGGTCATAAATGGCCCAAACTGAAAATTTAAAATTTTCTGTGATAAATTAAGCTGAAACGAAACCACCTGTCAAATTTAGACGAAAACGGACGAAAAATGGACAGAAAACAGGACAAAAACGAATTTCCGGAATGACGGGCTTGAATTCCGAGGTGCAGAGGCGTGCTGCACAAGGCGCGGGTGCGCGCCCGCGTGGCACGCAGGACGCGCGCCATGTGGCGCAGGGGGCGCTGCCTGGACCCGGTGCGCGCCCCCTTGCCTTGTACCGTTGGGGGGGGGGGGGGACCGTGAACCCGGTCCACGGTCCACCCCTCTCCTTTCTTTTCTCCTTCTCTTCTTCTTCTTCCTTCCTCCCCCGCACCGCCATTCTTCCTCTCCTTCTTCCTTTTCTTCTCCATCCGAGCACGAGAGAGAGAGAGAGAGAGAGAGAGAGAGAGAGAGAGGAAGGTGGGAGATTTCATGGAGCGCGCAAGATGCTCCAAGCAGTCTGGGGATCGCGTGTATTCGCGTGGGGCAGCGCGACGCTGTCAAGGTAGGCTTCGTTCGTCATTTTTACGGTATTTTTGGCACAGTTTTGAGACGTTATTTTGGACATTAGATTTAACCCCGTGCCGTTTTGCGTGTTAGGGACTGAGTTCTACTGTACCGTTGCTGCACGGACTGTCGCGGACAGTTTTGACGCGCCTCGTTTTGCGTACCAGTTGTGAAAGAAATGCATCGTTTTGCGTGCGAATTCGGGAATATGCGTAGTTTTGGACGCAAACCCGGAAAACATACACCGTTTTGCGTGCAACGTTGAAAAAAAAAATGCACCGTTTTGCGTGCCAACCTGAGTTACGTATTCTGTTTTGCGCGTAATTTGTGCTGTCGCGCATCGTTTTGCGTGCAGTCTCTAATAATATACATCATTTTTTGTGCAGGGCTAGAAAAACGTGCACCATTTTACGTGCAACCCTACAGTTAAGCGTGCACCGTTTTGCGTGCAGATTTGAGGTACGTGCTCCGTTTTGCGTGCCGATCGAATTAGCGCGCACTATTTTGGTGTGCAGTCTCTAATATGACGCATCGTTTTGCGTGCAGGACTAGAGAAAAGTGCACCGTTTTGCGTGACAATACGAGGTACGTGCTCCGTTTTGCATGAAGGTTGGACCAATACGCACCGTTTTACGTGCAGATGCTAATATTTTGTATTATTTTTCGTGTAGGGCTAGGAAAAATATGCATCGTTTTGCGTGCAACCCTAAAGTCAGACGTGCACCGTTTTGCGTGCAGATTCGAGGTACGTGCACCGTTTCGCGTGCAGGTTGATTTAACGCGCACCGTTTTGTGTGCAGACTGAAATGGCGCGCACCGTTTTGGGTGTAGGTTTTTAGTGATGTGCACCATTTTGCGTGCAGGTTTGGTGGCCGTGCACCGTTTTGCGTGCGGACTCGAGGGATGCGCACCGTTTTGCGTGCAAGCTCGAGGGGACAAGTGGAATCGCGCGGAGATCAATTGCAAGTGTCTACAAGCAATTGGGTACACCACAAGGTGGGGAATTCTGCCGAAATTGGGTGACCTCTCCCCTTGCTCCTTTGCTTTTCGATTCGAAGCATGATAGTAGCCTGTTAGAGGCGTTAGGTAATTATGAATAAGATTGCATGTTTAGAGGAACACAGATGAAAAGAGCAACTGTTGGTTGCCAATAACAGATGATATATGTGCATGTGTAGAGAAATTTAGAGGAAAAGTGATATTTATGATTTATCCACAATAGGGGATAAATTTGTATGTGTAGATGGACACAGATGATAAATGCAACTGTCAGTTGCCAAAAGAAGATAATTCATTTTCATGTGCAAAAAGGACTTAGAGGATAAATATTATTTTTATGATGGATATGAAAATAATTGCATGCGTAGAAATGAGTAATTACTTGATGACTGTGATCATGTTAGGGTACAACCCTAGGAATCATGTGACATAAGGGAACAGAACTTGTTGGTAGTAAGACTAGGAGAAAACCTAGTTTAGGGGTTTGACGAGTGACATCAACTTAGGAGTTATCCTAGGAAGGATGAGTGGCATGGTCTTAGGTGATAACCTAAGGACACTGGATAGAGTGATCAACATAGAGTCAGAAACTCTAGGTGTATATGACATGGAACTTAGGTAAAGAGAACCTAAGGAGAACTAGTGTTCAACATAGAGTCAAGGAACTCTAGGATGAGTATGACATGGAACTTAGGTAAAGGAAACCTAAGGTGAACTAGAAGTCAGCATAGAGTCATGGAACTCTAGGACAAGTATGACATGGAACTTAGGTAAAGAGAACCTAAGGAGAACTAGTGTTCAACATAGAGTCAAGGAACTCTAGGATGAGTATGACATGGAACTTAGGTAAAGGAAACCTAAGGTGAACTAGAGGTCAGCATAGAGTCATGGAACTCTAGGACAAGTATGACATGGGACTTAGGTAAAGGGAACCTAAGTTGAGCTAGAAGAGTTTAAACTCACAGACAGGAAAAATAGAGTCAAGTTGACTCTAGGATTCAGTAAGGAATCAGGAGGATGGAAAAGGTGGATCAAGTGTGGAGATATGAAAGGGAAAACAGAAAAGTAGAGTCAATGTAATTCTAAGATAACAGTGGAACATGGAATTAGAGTCAGTGCAACTCTAAGTTAATGGTGGAACAGGAAAACAGAGTTTAGTTAACTCTAGGATTCAGTAAGGAATCAGGAGGATGGAAAAGGTGGATCAAGTGTGGAGATATGAAAGGGAAAACAGAAAAGTAGAGTCAATGTAATTCTAAGATAACAGTGGAACATGGAATTAGAGTCAGTGTAACTCTAAGTTAATGGTGGAACAGGAAAACAGAGTTTAGTTAACTCTAGGATTCAGTGAGGAATCAGAAATGTGGGATGAGATCCCCAGTTTAATGAGTTGATCAAATATAACCCTAGAAGGTCATAGGGTGTCTGGGCAAATGGATAATAACTTTAACTTCAATTTGAGTTAAAGAAATAAAAGAGAAATGTTTAAGAGTCCAGGAGACTCTCTAGTTATCCTTATGGCAAGACCTAGGATAAGAGGAAAAATTGTTGCTAAAAGGCAAAGATTAAAAGCAAGCTAAATGTGGCTAAAAGCATAAAGAAAATGTAATTGGCACCTTCGAATTTGAGACTCGTCAAGTGGAGCAGGACTCCCTGGGCAGTGACCCGTCGGACGAGGTACTTTCGAATGGCTAAAAGTGAAAGCAAGGAGCTAAATGCTCAAAGAAAAGAGAAGGTGATTTGCCAGTGGCAAAAAGGGAGCTATAAGCCCGAATAAGAAAGGAAAGCAAGTGTTCAAAGGCAAAGAGGCTAAGAACTAAAGTAAAAAGAAAAGAAAGAAAATATAAAAAGATAAAATGGGCGTACCTTCGGGGGTGAAACGTAGATCTTGTCGGAGCCATGGGCAGTGTCCCTCTCCCGGGCAGTGACCCGTATGACAAGTTCCCCGTTGGGCGGGGTAACACTTGCGGGTGTTATCGGCAACCTTAGAAATCTTATCTTATGGTAGCAAGACTACCGGGCTAGGGCCCGTTGGATAAGAATTTCCGAGGGTTAACTTGAACTAAAGCACCAGAATCTAAAGAATAAAGAAAAATAGAGTGGCCAAGGTGGCCGGGTTAGTTGGACCCTGTATCAGCGGCATAGTGGCCGAGTTGGTGCTTAGCAGCCTAGTGTGGCTAGACAGAGTAGTGCTGGGTCGATGAGTATACACAGATAGTGTAGTGATATATTATATTGCATGACCGCATTTTGATATTGAAGATTTTAGTTTCCTAGCACTATTATTATTGCTTCCATTGGACCAAGTGGTGTAGGACACTTTTTCTCGGTGGTTGAACCCACTGGAAACTCTGTCAGGAGTTCTCACACCCCTTGGGTGCCCCCCCCCCCCCCACAGGTTCAGGTATGGATGCAGCGATCGCGACGGTTCAGAGGCAGACGGCGAGATATACGACAGGGGCAAGGGCCCAACAGCATAGAGACCTAGAGGGTCTAGCAGAGGTATCCCATTTTTATATTTCTTGAGTGAACCTTGTATGGTGAGGAAATGATGTAAAAGAATTGTAATAATTTTATTAGCAAGTTCAGAAATGTAAAGTGTAATAAATTTAAGTTATGGTTCACTCTTGTATGCTTTCATTATCGCTTAAACTGTTTGTTTATAAAATGAAAGTTCAAATTTATAGTGATTTTTAGTACTCTGATATTGAGCTTCCGCATATACTTGTTGTATGATTATGGATGTTACCGTTCCTTTCGGGTAGTGAAAGGTCATACCCGATTGGCGGGTCTGTTGGCGTGCCCGAACCGTACAAATTGGCGGACTCGGGGCGTGACAGATTAGAGTGGTATCGGAGCCTAGGAACAGTCCTAGGTGGTTAGTGAACCTTAGGGAGACCCTAGGGATTAGCACGAGAGAGTGTGTGGATCATTTGGCGAAAGTATATGATTCGGTTTTAGTATTCCCAAGAAGGACATTGGGACTGATCGAGGGCGACGAGCTTTCATTCTTCGGATATTACGTTGGCGGCCGACAACGTAATGTTAGAGATGAAAAGGAGTACCCTCTTATACTTTCGCATGATTGAGTCGACGAGCCTTTTCGACGGTATTTAGATTGCGCATTGCTCAAATGGCTGAATTTGGGCTAATCGTTCGTTGTGGTGTGCATATTAGCGATGACACCACATATGGAGAAGCGCTTGTCTCGGCTCGAGCCTCGAGGGGGCTCTGGGTCGAACAAGGTACACGAGCTGCGATAGAGGGCGACCGCACTTATTGGTGTGGTCCAGCAGCAGATAAACCTTCCCGCCGATAGGCGGAAATTTTCCGCCGGCTGAGAGGTGGACTCCAACGCCTAAAGGTGGCGTCAATGTGACAGTCGGAGCAGATAGATAGGCTCCAGTGGCTGATAGCGCAGCAAGCTGAGGCTGCACAAACAACGAATGAGTATACGGCGTCGCCGCCTGTAGGGGCGACAGTAGAGAGTGGCAGTGGCCGCCGAGCTTTTGTCGGTGCACCCCGCACCTTTAGCATAGGGGGTGTTATAAGCTTGTGTCAGCTAGGTTGCTGACAAAGTGTGGTTAGTAAGGTCCAGTGAGAGACCGACTCGCGAGGTAAATGGTGATCGCTATGTCGCGAGAGCCAAGTTGCAGTGCCCTGAGGGTTAGGGCAAGAAAGATTTACGAGCCTGGCGGCGTGAATTTGCCCCTGATGACGGTAGTAACCGTGTGGCTCGACAACTGTGGCTGTGTTGCCGCATAGTAGAGTTGGTGAGGCCCAGAGTAGGCTTCAGGATGCGGGAACCTCTCGAAAGAGCGAGAGTTTTGTGGCGCCGTTCTGATGAATCGGTGTAATGGCAAGGGTTGCCACCGTAGTCTTTGCGAGTTGATCACCAGAGTTGGTGGACAGTTATTTTTGGTGCCTCAACCCAGTTGGGAGAGGTGTACAGGAGTTACGCGCGTGTTTAAGCAAGTTGCTTAACATTCTAGATTACGCAAGTTAGCGTAGGGGCGTAGGACGCCCAACTGTTTAGGTGCTCATGGAGCACAGGTACGGTTTAGCCAGAGAGAGCTGATTAGGTGGTGTATTAGCCTTTGCCCTAAGTGGCCAGAGTTGATATAGAGAGTTTGGGTCGTGGATTGACGACTTGTTAGTTGATTTTGCTCAGTGGAGCATAGTGGTCGCGTGGCGACGATTAGAGGGTTCGCTTGTGGACGATCCGTGCCTGGACCATGTTTGTGGACTGTGGGCCTGTAGCCCAGTGGGCAGGCGCAGTCAGCTGTGAGAGACAGCGGCCCGAGACCTGATGGCAGGGCATGATAGAGATTTGGTCGGGACGGTAGTCCGAGCGACGACCCAGGAACGTGAAATGCCACGTGTGAGCCTTGAGGCTGTTAGTACACCGAGAGTGTGTGATATGATCAGGCCGTAGTGCTAGGGGTGATCGAGGTTCTGTAGCTCCTAGTGGGAGTGCTAGGGTAGCAATCCTAAGTGTGGATCTACCCGTATGACGATTGGATCTTTGTGCTAGTGAGAGTCATTGTACAGTGTTGGACTAGTTGGGCTATAGGCCCCTATTGGATCGTGGTCTGCGGACCTATTAATAGACCTAGATATCGGGTTAGCTGATACCCCGTGGACATGGAGCGCTTGTAGCGTGTGGGATAGCTGGGAACTCGTGGATTGGCCTTTGCCCTCCACATTAGGCAGCGGAGCGACCGGAAAAGTGCGGTAAGTGTAATTGGTTGCAGATGCAACCTCGTTGTGAAAAGATGATGGCGGAATTAAAGTAGAAATTTCGCAAGAAAAGACGGGGCAATTCGTGGCAATGGAGCGAGCAAGTGCTCAACTGTGTCTTTCACCTACTTGGTGAAAGTGGCCAGACACCAGGTCTGTGTTTGTTCCTGAATTGCGATAGGGATTCATGAATGAGTTGCTCGTGTAGTCTCGGCGAGCAGGCAATTTGATGCCGGTCACGATATATAGTGAGCCCAGTAGTGAGGGCAAGATTTCCTCCCTCTCGATCAAGTAGGAGTCGAGTTGTGACTCAAGTTTCGAGGACGAAACTTATTTTAAGGGGGGTAGAATGTAATAAACCGGAATTTTGGTATATAAATAAATGTAAATAAAGTCGGTATGAAATACTAGTGTTATGAAAGTTAGGGAAGTAAAGAACATTTGGACGCGAGTTGGGCCCAAATCGGGTTAAAATGGAGAGATCTAAAAATTTATTTGAGAAAGGGGGCCCAGATATTTAGTGGAAAATTCACAGTGTCGGAAAATTCCGAGAAAATGACGGGAGCCCCGTAAATATGTTTTAAGGCCACAGAAAAAGTTTCGCGTTAATCGGAGGCCGGATAGTGGGAACGGGCTCCGCCAACAGTGTCGAAAAATTCTGAAAAAATTACGGGAGCTGTGTAATTATGTTTTAAGGTTACAGTAAAAATTTCGTTTTGATCGGATACCTGAATTGCGAGAACGGGGTCCGCCAGCGATTCTGGATACAGTGAGGCTTTTGGTGGTCAAGAAATGGGCCAAACTGAAAATTTAAAATTTTCTGTGATAAATTAAGCTGAAACGAAACCACCTGTCAAATTTAGACGGAAACGGACGAAAAATGGACAGAAAACAGGACAAAAACGAATTTCCAGAATGACGGGCTTGAATTCCGAGGTGCAGAGGCGTGCTGCACAAGGCGCGGGTGCGCGCCCGCGTGGCACGCAGGACGCGCGCCATGTGGCGCAGGGGGCGCTGCCTGGACCCGGTGCGCGCCCCCTTGCCTTGTGGACCGCCACCCAAAATTCCCCATTGGGGGGGGGACCGTGAACCCGGTCCACGGTCCACCCCTCTCCTTTCTTTTCTCCTTCTCTTCTTCTTCTTCCTTCCTCCCCCGCACCGCCATTCTTCCTCTCCTTCTTCCTTTTCTTCTCCACCCGAGCACGAGAGAGAGAGAGAGAGAGAGAGAGAGAGAGGAAGGTGGGAGATTTCGTGGAGCGCGCAAGATGCTCCAAGCAGTCTGGGGATCGCGTGTATTCGCGTGGGGCAGCGCGACGCTGTGAAGGTAGGCTCCGTTCGTCATTTTTACGGTATTTTTGGCACAGTTTTGAGACGTTATTTTGGACATTAGATTTAACCCCGTGCCGTTTTGCGTGTTAGGGACTGAGTTCTACTGTACCGTTGCTGCACGGACTGTCGCGGACAGTTTTGACGCGCCTCGTTTTGCGTACCAGTTGTGAAAGAAATGCACCGTTTTGCGTGCGAATTCGGGAATATGCGCAGTTTTGGACGCAAACCCGAAAAACATACACCGTTTTGCGTGCAATGTTGAAAAAGAAAAGTGCACCGTTTTGCGTGCCAACCTGAGGTACGTATTCTGTTTTGCGCGTAATTTGTGCTGTCGCGCATCGTTTTGCGTGCAGTCTCTAATAATATACATCATTTTTCGTGCAGGGCTAGAAAAACGTGCACCATTTTACGTGCAACCCTACAGTTAAGCGTGCACCGTTTTGCGTGCAGATTTGAGGTACGTGCTCCGTTTTGCGTGCCGATCGAATTAGCGCGCACCATTTTGGTGTGCAGTCTCTAATATGACGCATTGTTTTGCGTGCAGGACTAGAGGAAAGTGCACCATTTTGCGTGACAATACGAGGTACGTGCTCCGTTTTGCATGAAGGTTGGACCAATACGCACCGTTTTACGTGCAGATGCTAATATTTTGCATTATTTTTCGTGTAGGGCTAGGAAAAATATGCATCGTTTTGCGTGCAACCCTAAAGTCAGACGTGCACCGTTTTGCGTGCAGATTCGAGGTACGTGCACCGTTTCGCGTGCAGGTTGATTTAACGCGCACCGTTTTGCGTGCAGACTGAAATGACGCGCACCGTTTTGGGTGTAGGTTTTTAGTGATGTGCACCGTTTTGCGTGCAGGTTTGGTGGCCGTGCACCGTTTTGCGTGCGGACTCGAGGGATGCGCACCGTTTTGCGTGCAAGCTCGAGGGGACAAGTGGAATCGCGCGGAGATCAATTGCAAGTGTCTACAAGCAATTGGGTACACCACAAGGTGGGGAATTCTGCCGAAATTGGGTGACCTCTCCCCTTGCTCCTTTGCTTTTCGATTCGAAGCATGATAGTAGCCTGTTAGAGGCGTTAGGTAATTATGAATAAGATTGCATGTTAGAGGAACACAGATGAAAAGAGCAACTGTTGGTTGCCAATAACAGATGATATATGTTCATGTGTAGAGAAATTTAGAGGAAAAGTGATATTTATGATTTATCCACAATAGGGGATAAATTTGTATGTGTAGATGGACACAGATGATAAATGCAACTGTCAGTTGCCAAAAGAAGATAATTCATTTTCATGTGCAAAAAGGACTTAGAGGATAAATATTATTTTTATGATGGATATGAAAATAATTGCATGCGTAGAAATGAGTAATTACTTGATGACTGTGATCATGTTAGGGTACAACCCTAGGAATCATGTGACATAAGGGAACAGAACTTGTTGGTAGTAAGACTAGGAGAAAACCTAGTTTAGGGGTTTGACGAGTGACATCAACTTAGGAGTTATCCTAGGAAGGATGAGTGGCATGGTCTTAGGTGATAACCTAAGGACACTGGATAGAGTGATCAACATAGAGTCAGAAAACTCTAGGTGTATATGACATGGAACTTAGGTAAAGAGAACCTAAGGAGAACTAGTGTTCAACATAGAGTCAAGGAACTCTAGGATGAGTATGACATGGAACTTAGGTAAAGGAAACCTAAGGTGAACTAGAGGTCAGCATAGAGTCATGGAACTCTAGGACAAGTATGACATGGAACTTAGGTAAAGAGAACCTAAGGAGAACTAGTGTTCAACATAGAGTCAAGGAACTCTAGGATGAGTATGACATGGAACTTAGGTAAAGGAAACCTAAGGTGAACTAGAGGTCAGCATAGAGTCATGGAACTCTAGGACAAGTATGACATGGGACTTAGGTAAAGGGAACCTAAGTTGAGCTAGAAGAGTTTAAACTCACAGATAGGAAAAATAGAGTCAAGTTGACTCTAGGATTCAGTAAGGAATCAGGAGGATGGAAAAGGTGGATCAAGTGTGGAGATATGAAAGGGAAAACAGAAAAGTAGAGTCAATGTAATTCTAAGATAACAGTGGAACATGGAATTAGAGTCAGTGTAACTCTAAGTTAATGGTGGAACAGGAAAACAGAGTTTAGTTAACTCTAGGATTCAGTAAGGAATCAGGAGGATGGAAAAGGTGGATCAAGTGTGGAGATATGAAAGGGAAAACAGAAAAGTAGAGTCAATGTAATTCTAAGATAACAGTGGAACATGGAATTAGAGTCAGTGTAACTCTAAGTTAATGGTGGAACAGGAAAACAGAGTTTAGTTAACTCTAGGATTCAGTGAGGAATCAGAAATGTGGGATGAGATCCCCAGTTTAATGAGTTGATCAAATATAACCCTAGAAGGTCATAGGGTGTCTGGGCAAATGGATAATAACTTTAACTTCAATTTGAGTTAAAGAAATAAAAGAGAAATGTTTAAGAGTCCAGGAGACTCTCTAGTTATCCTTATGGCAAGACCTAGGATAAGAGGAAAAATTGTTGCTAAAAGGCAAAGATTATAAGCAAGCTAAAAGTGGCTAAAAGTATAAAGAAAATGTAATTGGCACCTTCGAATTTGAGACTCGTCAAGTGGAGCAGGACTCCCTGGGCAGTGACCCGTCGGACGAGGTACTTTCGAATGGCTAAAAGTGAAAGCAAGGAGCTAAATGCTCAAAGAAAAGAGAAGGTGATTTGCCAGTGGCAAAAAGGGAGCTATAAGCCCGAATAAGAAAGGAAAGCAAGTGTTCAAAGGCAAAGAGGCTAAGAACTAAAGTAAAAAGAAAAGAAAGAAAATATAAAAAGATAAAATGGGCGTACCTTCGGGGGTGAAACGTAGATCTTGTCGGAGCCATGGGCAGTGTCCCTCTCCCGGGCAGTGACCCGTATGACAAGTTCCCCGTTGGGCGGGGTAACACTTGCGGGTGTTATCGGCAACCTTAGAAATCTTATCTTATGGTAGCAAGACTACCGGGCTCGGGCCCGTTGGATAAGAATTTCCGAGGGTTAACTTGAACTAAAGCACCAGAATCTAAAGAATAAAGAAAAATAGAGTGGCCAAGGTGGCCGGGTTAGTTGGACCCTGTATCAGCGGCATAGTGGCGGAGTTGGTGCTTAGCAGCCTAGTGTGGCTAGACAGAGTAGTGCTGGGTCGATGAGTATACACAGATAGTGTAGTGATATATTATATTGCATGGCCGCATTTTGATATTGAAGATTTTAGTTTCCTAGCACTATTATTATTGCTTCCATTGGAACAAGTGGTGTAGGACACTTTTTCTCGGTGGTTGAACCCACTGGGAACTCTGTCAGGAGTTCTCACACCCCTTGGGTGCCCCCCCCCCCCCCCCCCCCCCCCCCCCCAGGTTCAGGTATGGATGCAGCGATCGCGACGGTTCAGAGGCAGACGGCGAGATATACGACAGGGGCAAGGGCCCAGCAGCATAGAGACCTAGAGGGTCTAGCAGAGGTATCCCATTTTTATATTTCTTGAGTGAACCTTGTATGGTGAGGAAATGATGTAAAAGAATTGTAATAATTTTATTAGCAAGTTCAGAAATGTAAAGTGTAATAAATTTAAGTTATGGTTCACTCTTGTATGCTTTCATTATCGCTTAAACTGTTTGTTTATAAAATGAAAGTTCAAATTTATAGTGATTTTTAGTACTCTGATATTGAGCTTCCGCATATACTTGTTGTATGATTATGGATGTTACCGTTCCTTTCGGGTAGTGAAAGGTCATACCCGATTGGCGGGTCTGTTGGCGTGCCCGAACCGTACAAATTGGCGGACTCGGGGCGTGACATAGGGGACCGGGACTTCCTTAGTAGATGGGTTGTTCCCACTTATGTAGAGTCTTGGTCCAGTCCGACTATATCGGGTTACTTGAGACCGTGCCGGTCAGGAGCCGGTCTGTTGCAGTACTTGAGACCGTGCCGGTCAGGAGCCGGTCTGTTACAGTACTTATGACCGTGCCGGTCAGGAGCCGGTCTGTTGCCTCGGGGATGGGACCGTGTCGGTCAGGAACCGGTCTGCATCCCGCAGCGGAGATGTAAGTTAGTGGGCATAGTAGGCAGTACCGGTGGTTACCGGTGTCTAGATTGGGTTACCCAGGCGGCTTATGTATACTCTGACGTATGCATTTAGCTACTCCTTTAGCGTATTACCTGGGAGGCATCTTACTGATAGCTTGTATCAGTTGTTATACGTATAGCATACCACCTTATCTTAGCTCTCCGCCTCTGGTAGTCCTAGTGGGCAGGTCTGTGGTAAAGATTTACCCACTAGGGGAGGCTATTGTTTTTATAATAGTTCTGACCCCCACTGTTTTTCCCTTTTCTTGTCCCCTTTGTTTTGCAGAGTCTTCTGCTGGAGTTGCGGGACCCTCTACCCAGGATCGAGGTAAGAGGATTGCTGACTAGATAGCCGCTACTTCGAGCTCGGGTTTAGTAGTTTTGTTGTATCCCCAGTACACTCAGACGGTTGTATTTTCTTTTATTTTTGGGTCTGGCTACGGCCAGCTGGTTGTATTTATTTCGTGAGCTGGGAGAGACACATGTATATTCTTGAGAGATTATTGTACTTTTATTTCCAGCATTTGTCTGAGATGTACTAGTTTCAGTTTTAGCTCTGTTTTATGCTCCAGCATTATTCCTTTTTTATCTGAGCAGGTTACCAGCGCTTCGTGTACACGGGAAATACCGTGTGCACGGCGGATCTGTGGACGAGCCCGGGTTCTGGTTTACACCCGGGGCGTGACAGATTAGTTTGGTATCAGAGCTTAGGGATAGGTCAGTTGGGACTTAGGAAACCCTAGGCTTTTTGGCAAACCCTAGGAAGGCAGGGCGTGAGTGACGCGATATTTTGCGAAAGTCGGCAATTTGTTATTAAACTCTTCCTGTGAGTAGAGAGGGATTGGCATAGCCTATTTCTGGGGGACTGTTATGTTGGCTGCAGACAACATAAGGTTACAGAAATAGGGGGATGTCCATGACTTTCGCTGGATTGGGTCGAGTGTGGTTTTGTTTACTGACCAGTGGTTCTTGTGTGGCAGGATGCCTCCTAGGCGGCAGATTCCTACTCGGGGTACTCCTACACCCCCGGAGGAGCCGGAGCAGTCCGGGCCTTCTGAGATCAGTGAGCTGAGGGCCATGGTGGCCCAGTTGGCGGAGAGCCACCGCCGACAGGAGCAGAGGTTCGAGCAGTTATTTGCCCAGGTTGCGGCACCTCCCCCTACTACTGCAGAGGCCCCAGTACCACCTGTTGTACCACCGACTATTCCACCTGCCCCTACAGCGCCGTCGTCGAGCAGTGGGGCCCAGGGGATGTTCAGGCCATTGACCCCAGTGGAGGAGCGGGAGTTTTCTGACAAACTCACGCAGTTCTGTAAGCGAGGACCCCCTAGGTTCTCGGGGCGGAGCACTCACCCTTGGGAGATTGGATCGTGGCTAGCATCAATGGAGAAGTTGTTTCGGGACTTCTTCATTGACCAGAGGTTCAGAGCACATTTGGCAGTACATTGTCTAGAGGGGGATGCAGATGCTTGGTGGCGTCGGGTCGAGCCCTTAGAGTTTCAGATCACCCGACAGCTACCCTGGTCGGAGTTCAGGAGGATGATCCTTGACACTTACTTCTCCACGAGCGTGAAGAAGAAGATAGAAGATGACTTGAAGAACCTGCAGCAGGGTGATCGCCCAGTGTGGGACTATTTCCAGGAGTTTACGCAGTTGCTCAACTGCGTACCCTATGTTGCCAGGGATGGGCTGCACCAGGTGGAGATGTTTGAGACAGGTCTGCGCCCTGAGATCTATACCTTGGTGCACGCCCAGAGGCTTCAGACTTTATCAGAGGCAGTGGATCATGCTCAGTGGGTCGAGAGGGGAGATCATGTGGTCGCTAGGCGCGGAGGCATGGTCGCTCAGAGTTCTGAGAGGAAGCGGCCAACGCCAGACGATGGGGGACAGGCCAGTTCATGGAGGCCGCCCCGACCGCCACCGCCTCAGTTTACGGGCCGTGGGCGTTCGGAGCGGCGAGGGCCTGGGGGATCCCAGAGGCCCCCGCAGCAGCAGCAGCATCAGCAGCCCCAGCGACAGCAGCAGCACTCGCAGCAGCAGAGGTCGCAGTCGCGACAGCAGGGGTCACAGCGGCAGAGGCAGCAGCAGCAGCAGTCGACGCAGCCCCGGTCTACAGTTGGGTGTGTTTTCTGCAGGGGTCAGCACCCCTCCGATACTTGTGAGATGAGGCACGGTCGCTGTTTCAGATGTGGGCAGTCAGGTCATCGGCGAGCTACTTGCCCTTTTTCGACATCGCCGGCTCCTTCCTCAGCATCAGTCCCTTCGGTGCCCCAGCAGCGGCCTTATGCTCCAGCGAGCAGGGCTCCTTCTTCCCACCCTGCCGATTACCGACCACCAGCTCAGAGCGGACGGGTTTATGCCGCCCAGGTGGAGGACTCCTCGGCAGCCGACCACGTGGTGGCAGGTATTATTTTACTCCTCGGCATTAGAGCTCGCACTTTATTTGATACCGGTTCATCACATTCTTTTATCAGTAGAGTATTTGCATCATCGCATGGACTAGAGTTAGGTCGGTTGCCGCATGCATTAGAGGTACAGATTCCCGGTCATGTTTTGCATGTAGAGGAGTGTTGTTGGTCTTGCCCTTTGCAGCTTGAGTCTTGGTTTTTGCCAGCGGACCTGATGGTCCTTAGTCAGCTGAGAGATTTTGACGTTGTACTGGGGATGGATTGGCTGGCTCGCTATTTCGCGACGATTGATTGCGCCGCGAGGACTGTTACTTTTAGCGAGCCAGGCCAGGAGGTGTTCGTTTACAGGGGGTGCCAGAGTCCTTTCTTTGCCTCTGTGGTTTCGACTTCTCGAGCGAGGTAGATGATGCGCAGTGGATGCGTGGCCTTTTTGGCGTCTGTGGTTAAGGAGCCTACGGCGGCATCGGGACCCACGGATATTCCTATTGTCCACGAGTTCCCGGATGTGTTTCCTCCCGAGCTGATTCATATGCCGCCGGATAGGGAGGTTGAGTTTTTGATTGACGTAGTTCCAGGAACTGCGCCAATCTCTAAGGCTCCTTACCGAATGGCACCGGCTGAGCTGCGAGAATTAAAGGCGCAACTCCAGGATTTAATGGACAAGGGTTTTGTGAGACCGAGTGTATCGCCTTGGGGAGCACCGGTGCTATTTGTGAAGAAGAAAGATGGTTCGCTTCGACTGTGCGTTGATTACCGGGAGCTGAATAAAGCGACCATCAAGAACAAGTACCCTTTGCCGCGCATTGATGACTTATTTGATCAGCTGCAAGGGTCTTGTGTCTTCTCCAAGATTGACTTACAGTCTGGTTACCACCAATTGAAGGTGAAGGCCGAGGACATCCCAAAGACGGCATTCAGGTCGCGGTACGGGCATTATGAGTTCACCGTTATGCCTTTTGGATTGACAAATGCCCCTGCTGCTTTTATGGATTTAATGAACAGGATTTTTCGACCATACCTGGATCGGTTCGTCGTTGTTTTTATTGATGACATCTTAGTTTATTCCCGAAGCGATGTGGAGCACGAGGAGCACTTGAGGATTGTGCTACAACTTCTGAGAGAGAGGAAGTTGTATGCCAAGTTATCTAAGTGTGATTTCTGGCTTCGGGAGGTTGTCTTTTTGGGCCACGTGATTTCAGCCGCTGGAGTGGCAGTAGACCCGGCGAAGATCGAGGCAGTCCGGGATTGGCCCCGACCGACGACGGTATCAGAGGTCCGCAGTTTCATGGGCTTAGCGGGATATTACCGTCGGTTTGTGGAAGGTTTTGCGAAACTTTCCACACCCCTCACTCGTTTGACACGGAAAGGGATTAAGTTTACTTGGAGTGAGGATTGCCAGAGGAGCTTTGAGGAATTAAAGAACAGATTGATGTCGGCTCCTATCCTTTCCCTCCCCGTTATGGGGAAAGGATACGTGATATACAGTGATGCATCGCACAGTGGACTCGGTTGCGTGCTGATGCAGGAGGGGAGGGTAATTGCTTATGCCTCTCGGCAACTAAAAGATTATGAAAAGAATTACCCTACCCATGATTTGGAGCTAGTTGCAGTGATTTTTGCACTAAAGTTGTGGCGCCACTACCTGTATGGGGAGCACTGCGAGATTTATACCGACCACAAGAGCTTGAAATACCTGTTCACACAGAAGGAGCTCAACTTGAGGCAGCGCAGATGGTTGGAATTGTTGAAAGACTATGATGTAGACATATTATACCATCCTGGCAAGGCCAACGTGGTTGCTGATGCCCTGAGCAGGAGAGCAGTACAGAGTCTATCTTTGATGATCACCGATCAGGCGCCATTACTTGAGCAGATGAGACGATTAGAGCTCGAGGTTGTGTCCCCTGGGGTCTCTGCTAGACTTATGTCTCTAGTCGTGCAGCCCACTCTGTTGGACAGGATTCGGGAGAGACAGAGTGAGGACCCCCACCTGATGAGGATTCGAGAGCAGATGCAGACTGGTTTGATAGGGGACTTTTCAGTTGATGCTGCGGGAGTACTGCGGTACAGGGACCGCGCGTGTGTGCCTATGGATGCAGAGATCCGAGAGCAGATCTTGAGGGAGGCCCACTATACACCTTATACCATCCATCCTGGTGGGACTAAGATGTATAGGGATCTTAAGGCACAGTTTTGGTGGAATGGGATGAAAAGAGACATTGGGAGATTTGTAGCACACTGTCTAACTTGTCAGCAAGTAAAGGCTGAGCATCGTGTACCTGCTGGCAAGTTGCAGAGTCTCCCAATCCCAGAATGGAAATGGGAACATGTTACGATGGATTTTGTCACTAGTTTGCCGAGACCACAGACGGGAGCGGATGCTATCTGGGTAGTCGTGGACCGGCTTACCAAGTCCGCTCACTTTTTGCCGGTTCAGATGACTTGGCCGATGGAGCGACTCGCACAGGTGTACTTGGCTGAGGTGGTTAGATTGCACGGGGTACCCGTTTCCATCGTATCAGATAGAGACCCGAGATTTGTCTCGCATTTCTGGAGGAGTTTACAGACAGCCTTGGGGACGCAGCTCCGATTCAGTACAGCATTCCACCCACAGACCGATGGGCAGTCAGAGCGCACTATTCAGACCCTCGAGGATATGTTGAGAGCATGCGTTCTGGACTTTGGAGGAGGATGGTACCGACACTTGGGATTAGTTGAGTTTGCGTACAACAACAGCTATCAAGCGAGCATTCAGATGGCTCCGTTTGAAGCGTTGTATGGACGCAAGTGTCGGTCACCCCTATATTGGAGTGACGTGGGTGAGAAGAAGACTTTGGGTCCTCATCTACTATTAGAGGCAGAGGAAAAGGTCAGATTGGTACGACGACATCTTGAGACCGCCCAGAGTCGACAGAGGAGTTATGCTGATGCACGACGGCGGGACTTAGAGTTTCAGGTGGGCGATCATGTCTTTTTGAAAGTCTCGCCTTCGAAGGGGATTCGGAGATTTGGCATTCGTGGGAAACTGAGCCCTCGTTATATTGGACCTTTTGAGGTGTTGGAGCGCTTAGGGCCAGTTGCCTACAGGCTTGCGCTTCCTCCCAGGCTTTCAGGTGTTCACAATGTTTTTCATGTATCGACACTGAGGAGGTATGTTCATGACCCGTCCCATATCATCGATTTCACCCCATTGGAGGTTGCTGAGAACCTGAGCTATGTTGAGCGGCCGTTGAGGATCTTGGACCGTGAGGTTAGGGAGTTGCGCAGTCGGGCCATCCCGTACGTGAAGGTCCTCTGGAGCAGTCATGATGAGCGCGAGGCTACCTGGGAGCTGGAGTCAGCGATGATGGATGCTTACCCCCACTTGTTTGAGGCCCCTGCTTGAGGTATGACTTCTGTTTCGAGGACGAAACTTTTTCTTGTGGGGGAGGATGTAGTGTACTGGTTTTTCCCATGCAACTTCCCGATGAATCCATTGTGTTGAACACCTAGTGTTGGTGTGTCTGGCCCACGGTGCATCGAAGGGGTGCCACAGATGGACCTTGTGAGACTTTGATAGCGGATTTGGCCTTCGGCTGCATTTGCCGAATTTTTAGAAAAGGTTTTGGGCCAATCTGAGGTTGGATTTGGATTCAGCGCGGAAAAAACGCTTGAAAACGGCTATTTGCTTGTTAAATTTGGAGTCCGGATGACCAAAAGCGGGCTTCCGGAAGTTTTCGGGGATTTTCGGTGCATGGGGGTGACTCGTGGACCGGCCTGAGCCACGTGGCGGCCTATTATTGGCCGGCTCACGCAGCTCGGTCCACGGGGTGGCGCGGCGGTGCATGGACCGCGGGCGGGAGACGCGTGGCGTGCCCTGATAGGCCGGCGCACGCGGCACGGCTCACCGGTTTTGCGGGGTTGCGGTGGACCGGGCGCATGACACGTGGCGGCTTCGGATTCGTTGGCTCACGTGGGCGCGGTCCACGGTGTGCGCGGGGGGGGCGCCTCGGGACAGCGCGCGCACAGTGGCGCCAGGCGGGCGGTCGGCCGCACTCGAGTGCGCCACGTGTCGCCTCGCGGTTGGGCGGCCGTACCTACCCCCGCTGACCGCGAGGGGACACGCGGCGCATAGCGGGCCGCCGGGATTTGCTGTCCCCTGTTTGGGGTGACGTGGCCGCCCCTGGGAGTTTCGGGCGCGTCGGACGGGAGGCGTACAACCGGGTTTCCGGGCGCAGTGCGCCCGAAACCTGCGCCCGAAAACCCGGCCCAACAGCATATGGGCTGGGCCTATAAATAGCTTTCCCTGTTCGTTCTTTTGCCTTTTTGGACCCCATTTTCGCAGAGCATTCTTCAGAGAAGTTTTCCCTCCCTCAGTGCACTACCCATTGGAGAACTTTGAGGATTTTTGGAGGCACTCTTCCCGAGGTTCACCATTTTACGGCGCGGCGCGACGCTTGTTTCCCGGCGATCTTCTTCGCCCCTTCTCAGTGATTGGACTCCTCCGACTCACCCCGACATCGGATTTCGCCGATTCTTGCGCCGTTGGACTCACGACAGGTAGGACTTCAACTCCTGTGTTTTGAGGTTCCTCGATTTCCGTGCTGATCTGGGAGTTTTCTGAGCACCCATTTGACCCATTTTTCTTCGCGGACTTTTGGACAGCACCGCGGTGTTCTTGCCGTATCTTTTCGCTCAGACGTCGGATTGAGGCGATTCAAAAGGCAATCTTCATCTACTCTTCGCAAGGAGTCTCCTGGATTTTTCTCAGATTTTTCTGGATTTTGTACGAGGGTGAGAATCTCCTTTCTCTGTGGTTCTTTGTTACAGAATTTTGGTACAGTTTGGATTGGGGTGTACCCCTTGCCGGATTTTTATCTCAGCGTAGGAAACTCCGATTTGGGCGTGCAGGTACTCGTTTCGACGGGCTCGTCGCGAGGATCGCGATAGTATTTTTCTTGGATTTTTCAGGGCATTACTCGCAGGTAAAAATTGGAGAATTCTGGACTGTGGAATTAAGGGACAGATTTTGGAAATTGAGAATGAATAGCTTATGTACTTTCCTTTGGGGTATTTTGTACAGATTGGTGGTGAGTTTTTGGACTGATCTTGGACTTCGCTTTGGGAATTGGAATAGCGCTCGAGGTGGGTGATGTTGTAAACCTCCTACTTGTGATTTATCACTAGGCCTATTAGAATGCTCTTGATCATGTTGTTAGTAGAACTGTGAGATGGACCTAGCATGCTTGTATGAGATCCTGGTTTCTTCGTTAACAATTGTATTGTTAGAAAACTACAAGTTAGTGATGGTGTTTCTATGCTTTAAATATGTAGCATAATTACTTGGAACTCATGCTAAATCCATATCTTGTTGAATGTTAAATGAAAGGTTGGGATATGTGGTTAGAGTACTTAAAATGGTTCATTAAGAAAAGGACTTTTGCATGCTTGAATGGTCACCTAGATAGGCCACCTTTTTCTGCTACACTATCATGCTGGAATTGACTTAGGAGAAACCATGTTGCATTCTTTCTTCAGTCACTTAGACATAGGGGATAATATGCTCGGGTTAGAGCAGGGACTGGGATAGTGTAGTCGGTTTTGGGATTTGGGGACAGGCAGGTTTGAGGACAGGGTACTCGCGGCAACCGCGGATTTCGGGAGGTTGACCGGACTTTTATTAGTGCATCAGATTTGGGGATAGGGGACCGGGACTTCCTTAGTAGATGGGTTGTTCCCACTTATGTAGAGTCTTGGTCCAGTCCGACTATATCGGGTTACTTGAGACCGTGCCGGTCAGGAGCCGGTCTGTTGCAGTACTTGAGACCGTGCCGGTCAGGAGCCGGTCTGTTACAGTACTTATGACCGTGCCGGTCAGGAGCCGGTCTGTTGCCTCGGGGATGGGACCGTGTCGGTCAGGAACCGGTCTGCATCCCGCAGCGGAGATGTAAGTTAGTGGGCATAGTAGGCAGTACCGGTGGTTACCGGTGTCTAGATTGGGTTACCCAGGCGGCTTATGTATACTCTGACGTATGCATTTAGCTACTCCTTTAGCGTATTACCTGGGAGGCATCTTACTGATAGCTTGTATCAGTTGTTATACATATAGCATACCACCTTATCTTAGCTCTCCGCCTCTGGTAGTCCTAGTGGGCAGGTCTGTGGTAGAGATTTACCCACTAGGGGAGGCTATTATTTTTATAATAGTTCTGACCCCCACTGTTTTTTCCTTTTCTTGTCCCCTTTGTTTTGCAGAGTCTTCTGCTGGAGTTGCGGGACCCTCTACCCAGGATCGAGGTAAGAGGATTGCTGACTAGATAGCCGCTACTTCGAGCTCGGGTTTAGTAGTTTTGTTGTATCCCCAGTACACTCAGACGGTTGTATTTTCTTTTATTTTTGGGTCTGGCTACGGCCAGCTGGTTGTATTTATTTCGTGAGCTGGGAGAGACACATGTATATTCTTGAGAGATTATTGTACTTTTATTTCCAGCATTTGTCTGAGATGTACTAGTTTCAGTTTTAGCTCTGTTTTATGCTCCAGCATTATTCCTTTTTTATCTGAGCAGGTTACCAGCGCTTCGTGTACACGGGAAATACCGTGTGCACGGCGGATCTGTGGACGAGCCCGGGTTCTGGTTTACACCCGGGGCGTGACAAGAAAACTCTAGGGTGTATATGACATGGAGCTTAGGTAAAGAGAACCTAAGGAGAACTAGTGTTCAATATAGAGTCAAGGAACTCTAGGATGAGTATGACATGGAACTTAGGTAAGGAAACCTAAGGTGAACTAGAGGTCAGCATAGAGTCATGGAACTCTAGGACAAGTATGACATGGGACTTAGGTAAAGGGAACCTAAGTTGAGCTAGAAGAGTTTAAACTCACAGACAGGAAATAGAGTCAAGTTGACTCTAGGATTCAGTAAGGAATCAGGAGGATGCAAAAGGTGGATCAAGTGTGGAGATATGAAAGGGAAAATAGAAAAGCAGAGTCAATGTAATTCTAAGATAACAGTGGAACATGGAATTAGAGTCAGTGTAACTCTAAGTTAATGGTGGAACAGGAAAACAGAGTTTAGTTAACTCTAGGATTCAGTGAGGAATCAGAAATGTGGGATGAGATCCCCAGTTTAAAGAGTTGATCAAATATAACCCTAGAAGGTCATAGGGTATCTGGGCAAATGGATAATAACTTTAACTTCAATTTGAGTTAAAGAAATAAAAGAGAAATGTTTAAGAGTCCAGGAGACTCTCTAGTTATCCTTATGGCAAGACCTAGGATAAGAGGAAAAAAAATTGTTGCTAAAAGGCAAAGATTAAAAGCAAGCTAAAAGTGGCTAAAAGCATAAAGAAAATGTAATTGGCGCCTTTGAATTTGAGACTCGTCAAGTGGAGCAGGACTCCCTGGGCAGTGACCCGTCGGACGAGGTACTTTCGAATGGCTAAAAGTGAAAGCAAGGAGCTAAATGCTCAAAGAAAAGAGAAAGTGATTTGCCAGTGGCAAAAAGGGAGCTATAAGCCTGAATAAGAAAGGAAAGCAAGTGTTCAAAGGCAAAGAGGCTAAGAACTAAAGTAGAAAGAAAAGAAAGAAAATATAAAAAGATAAAATGGGCGTACCTTCGGGGGTGAAACGTAGATCTTGTCGGAGCCATGGGCAGTGTCCCTCTCCCGGGCAGTGACCCGTATGACAAGTTCCCCGTTGGGCGGGGTAACACTTGCGGGTGTTATCGGCAACCTTAGAAATCTTATCTTATGGTAGCAAGACTACCGGGCTCGGGCCCGTTGGATAAGAATTTCTGAGGGTTAACTTGAACTAAAGCACCAGAATCTAAAGAATAAAGAAAAATAGAGTGGCCAATGTGACGCCCCACTTCCCAGGGGGTCACCCATCCTAGAACTACTCTAGCTCTAGCACGCTTAACTCTCATGTTCCTCTTGGATCTTGCTACCATCCAAAATGCTATAGTCGGGTTAGAGATTTAGTCCTATTATATCATTTATATATAGGACTAATCCAAATTCCGGGGGTGTCACATTCTTCCCCCCCTTTAAGCCCTGACGTCCACGTCAGGCTCAAGCACACTCACAAGCACCAGGCGATGTGAGACTCGTCTCGCTAGCCTTAGCCGACCTTGTGAGGAGCTGCACTCCACTCACAACGGTCATTAGCCGGGGAGCCTCGCTCTACCCGCTATATAACCCTGGCTCAGCCGAGACTCATCTCACATTTCCGGCTGGTGAATGGCTCTGATACCAACTGTGACGCCCCACTTCCCAGGGGGTCACCCATCCTAGAACTACTCTAGCTCTAGCACGCTTAACTCTCATGTTCCTCTTGGATTTTGCTACCATCCAAAATGCTATAGCCGGGTTAGAGATTTAGTCCTATTATATCATTTATATATAGGACTAATCCAAATTCCGGGGGTGTCACAGCCAAGGTGGCCGGGTTAGTTGGACCCTGTATTCAGCGGCATAGTGGCCGAGTTGGTGCTTAGCAGCCTAGTGTGGCTAGACAGAGTAGTGCTGGGTAGATGGTTATACACAGATAGTGTAGTGATACGTTATATTGCATAGCTGCATTTTGATATTGAGGATTTAGTTTCCTAGCACTATTATTATTGCTTCCATTGGACCAAGTGGTGTAGGACACTTTTTCTCGGTGGTTGAACCCACTGGGAACTCAGATGAAGTTCTCACACCCCTTGGGTGACTCCCCCCACAGGCTCGGGAATGGATGCAGCGGTTGAGACGGATCAGATGCAGACAGCGAGGCATACGACAGGGGCAAGGGCCCAGCAGCATGGTAACCTAGAGGGTCTAGCAGAGGTATCCCATTTATGTATTTCTTGAGTGAACCTTGTATAGTGAGGAATTTATATAAAGGAAATGTAATAATTTTATTTGCAAGTTCAGAAATGTAAAGTGTAGTAAGTTTAATTTATGGTTCACTCCTGTATGCTTTCATTTCCGCATTAACTATTCGTTATTGAATGAAAGTTTTAAATTTATAGTGATTTTTAGTGCTCTGATATACAGCTTCCGCATACACTGGATGTGTTATTATGGATGTTACCGTTCCTTTCGGGTAGAAACAGGTCTTACTCGATTGGCGGGTCTGTTGGCGTGCCCGAACCGTACAAATTGGCGGACTCGGGGCGTGACATAGACATAGGGGATAGTGTGCTCTGATTAGAGCAGGGACTGGGATAGTGTAGTCTGCTTTGGGATTTGGGGACAGGCAGGTTTGAGGACAGGGTATTTGCGGCAACCGCGGATTTCGGGCGGTTGACCGGACTGTTATTAGTGCATCAGATTTGGGGATAGGGGATCGGGACTTCTTTAGTGGATGGGTTTTTCCCACTTAATTAGAGTCTTGGTCCAGTCCTACTATATCAGGTTACTTGTGGCGACTTATTTCACTCATGAGGGTCGCTCCCCTCGAGTGCCACTCCGGAGTGTGTGTACTTGTGACCGTGCCGGTCAGGAGCCGGTCTGTTGCCTTTGGGTTGGGACCGTGTCGGTCAGGAACCGGTCTGCAACTTGTGACCGTGCCGGTCAGGAGTCGGTCTGTTGCCTTTGGGTTGGGACCGTGTCGGTCAGGAACCGGTCTGCAACTTGTGACCGTGCCGGTCAGGAGCCGGTCTGTTGCCTTTGGGTTGGGACCGTGTCTGTCACGCCCCGGGGTCGAAACTGCGACCCGGGCTCGCCAACAGATCCGCCACCTATGCCAAACCCGCATAGGCGAAGCGTCCTACCTGCAAAAAGAGCTAAAGCTAGCAGATATCAGAGCTAAAAGATAAAACTGCTATAGAAATAATATCAACCACTGTACAACTGAAGATATAACAACAAGGTCCATCTCCCAAAAATGATAATCATACAATAACCTCGAGTACAAACTCAGCTCAACAGGGAGATATCTCAACTAAAAGAAAGTGTACCAGCTCTCAATACATCATATCCTCACTACATCAGTCTCTCAAAAGAGGAAATGAATACTAATCTACCGACTATACTGAAGATCTCCTCAAAAGGGGGGGGGGGGTACCGCTACTCTCCAATGAGTCAGGATCTAGCTCGCTACTCCCTCACCGCGAACAGCAACCGCAGAAACAGCAACCGCAGAAACGGCAACACCCGCCAAGACCCTGCAAAACAAGGGAGAGAAAGGACAAAAGGGGGAAAACCCCCGACGGGCGTGAGAACTACGCAAAAAGGGAGTTCTCAGTGGGTATCGCCAATAGGCCCGACGATCTGCCCACCAAGACCACTAGAGGCAAAAGATAACTAATGCAGTAAGACTTAAAGAAGAAGCAGATGACACTCTACAGCTACCATGCCTCTATCTGAATGCTCAAATGGGGAAACTCTGATAAATATATGCAACACTCGCACACGAGGTGCTCAATCGACCCAATCGAGCTGACTGCCACATCGGGTCCAGTCAAACTTGCGCCCACCTACAACCACCTCCCGCTGACGGGCAGGAATTACGTAGGGCGTCCAAACGGACTAACTCGCTATTGAGTAGTGGCTCATGCAGGCTATAGTCATAATCCATGCTCTCTCTCTCAGAACGGATAGACTCAAGATGCTCAACCTCTCACACAAAGGTCAAAGAACTCGCAACGACCACGGGACCACCGTCAAACCCCGAATGGTTCCCAACAACACTAGTACTGGTCTAAACACAACTGAAAGTATGCATCAGTGTCTAGAAGCCTGCCTAAATAACCCAATCCGACCACCTGTAGACACCGGTACTGCCTGCTCTGCCTGCCGCAACTGGTATGCCAGCTGATGCATAACACCGAAGCAAAGGAGTCTCAAGGACTCAAAGTCTGTCTGGCTCTGCCTGCCGCAACGGGTATGCCAGCTGATGCATAACACCGAAGCAAAGGAGTCTCAAGGACTCAAAGTCTGTCTGACGCACACTCCGGAGTGGTACTCGAGGGGAGCGACCCACACGAGTAAAGTAAGTAGCCGAAAGTAATATGATGTAGCAGGACTGGATCATGACTCTGATCAAAGTGGGAAAACTCGTCCACTAAAGGGAAACCCGATCCCTACACGGATACAACAGTAAATGATAAGTGGAAACTCCATCCACTAGAGGAAAGTCTAATACCCAATCTGATACATCAATAAATATCCGGTCAACCGCCCAATATCCGCGGTTGCCGCAATACCCTGCCGTCCATAACCAAAGTACTATAACCGACCTCCGGTCAACCGCCCAAAGTCCGCGGTCACCGCCAAAACCCTGCCAGCCGCAATCTAGCACAACCCGTCCCTGTCACCAATGTCCCTGCTACACTACCCCAGACCCCTGCTCGCACCCGAGCAACACAGACCGCCTGACTAACAAGAAGGAGAAAGGAATAACATGGTTTCTCCTAAGTCAAGTTCCAATATGTAGTGCAGCAGTAAAAGATGGCCTAACTATATGTCCATACACATATGTCCATACAAGCATGCATTTGTCCTCAAAGCAAAATAAAGAAAGATAAACCTCATGCCGAAATTATCAATGACCATACCTGTCCATAATCCTCAATCCAAACGGCTCCTCAGAGTAGAACCTGCACATAACTACATAATCCTATCCCAATGCATAAACCAGCCTCATAGAAGGTTATGTGCTAATATGGCATGATAATTAATCATATATGGTAACCTTGCCTTAGGTGGGCTTCCACTAATCACCAACATGAATATTTGATTATACCATTGTCATACTATGAGAAATTCACTTGCAATTTCCATAAAATCCTCACTGTTAAACTTACCGATCAATTCCAGCTATTGTACCGTACACCTGCATGCAATGCCAACATATAACAATATAGAGAACCGTCCACCGGTTCCGGGAATAAGGCACCCACCTGAAAAGCTGACTGTCCAAAGCCCAACAGCTGAAAACACCAGATAACTCTAAACCCTTGCTCCAATAAGTTCAGCACACCCGTAACTCTCCTGGCACAATACAAAGTCCATTATTACACATACATTCCAAAATCTGCTCTCACACACACATACCGCAACAGTCCCAGAAATGCTTAATTTTCACCTGCAGCAAGAGCCCAAAAAATTCCCAGAAAAATATCACCGCGATCCTCGCGTCGCTAGCTTCGCAACGGTAGCTTGCACGCCCAAATCTGAGTTCGGTAAGCCAAGATATAAATTCGACAAGGTGGTACACTCACAAGATTTCAGCACAAAAAGACTGTAGCACTGTACACAGAGAAACAGTGATTTTCACCTCTGATGAAATCTCAGAAAAATCCAAGAAAAATACGAGCGCGTTCCTTGCGATCTGAAGATGAAAAAGTTGTATAAGCTCGTTTCCGTCTGACGCTCGTGCGCAAAGATATGGCCAAAACACCTCGATGCTGTCCCACAAAGCCAAACAGAAAATGGGTCACAGTGTTGCCTCGGGATCCGTGCCAAAAATTCGCAATGGGAAAGCACGATCAAAACGAAAGATGAAGCCCTACCTCTTAGGAGTCCGTCGGCGCAAGAATCACAGAAAAAGGATCTCGGGGTAGCCCAGGGGAGTCAAAACACTGCCGCTGCGACGAAGAAGAACACAGGAATGCAACGTCGCGCCGCGCCGTAAAATCCAGAACCTCGGGATGCGTGCTCCTAAAATCGTAGAACTTGGCAGGAAGATCAAGAATTAAGAGATGAACAAGTCTTCTTCAAGGTGCTCGGGCAGATGGTGCGTGGGCTGAGAGAAAAGAGCCAAAGAAGAGGGCTCGGGCTGCCTATTTATAGGCTGAGGAAACAATTGGAAAAATTCCCATTGTGTCCCAACTTTCGGGCGCCCGAAACTTTTCGGGCGCACACAGTGCGCCCGATCCGGCCCGTCCATCAGCGCCCGAATCCACCACGGCGCGCCACGTCACCCCGAAACAGCAAACAGCAAAACCAGCAACCCACGCTGCGCCACGTGGCCCGCGTCCACAGTGCGGGTGGTTGGCGCCAGCCAACCACGAGCTGACACGTGGCACTCCCACGCACGGTCCCCCCGCGTCAACGCCTCGGGAACCGTGCCCACCTGCTGCCCGCCTGCCCCGCGCGTACGGCCACCTGCCCCGGTCACCTGCTCCGCTCCCTGCGTGGACCGCGCGCACGACGCCGCACCAAAAACCGGCTGCCACGTGTCCACCCGGTTCACCGTGCACCCGGGCCCAAAATCCGTGGACCGCGCCTGCTGCGCCGGCCAACAGGAAAGCGCCAAGTGGCCTGCTCCCGGCGCACGCCCTCCGCGGTGGACCGCGCACCAGCCCGCGCCTTCCGCCGCCTTCCGCCGCTGCCCGCCGCTGCCGGCCGCCGCCGGCGATCGCCGGAAACACTGTTCCGGCGATGAACAGTAAAATTACTGTAGCAGCTCCGAAAAATACAAGTAAATAGCCCATCTTGACCGTTTTCGCGCGCTGATTCCAAATCCGGCGTCCATTTTGCCAAATTCCAATTCTATAATTTGCCGGAGGCTTCCGAAAAGGTATTTTTAATCCGAATTTCGCGCCGAGCCTAAATTTGATATCCACTCTGCGCGTAAACTCTTCTAAACATCCGACGGGGTCCCCCGATTACCCACGTGATCCATTTTAAGCCCCGAGTCCATCTCTTGTGTCCAAATTGGCGCGCGAACACCGCCGACATGCCACGTAGGCTTCCAGAAGCTGCTGGTCACACTGTAGAAGCCCTGCAAAGATCCGGGTCACCACATCCTCCCCCACTAAAAGAAAGTTTCGTCCTCGAAACTAGAGCAACTCCCAAGGAGTCTCAGAAACCAGGGGTCAATATTCAACACCGCCGTCTCCAGCTCCCAAGTCACCTATCACTCCCCGTGATTACTCCTCAGCAACAACAACAGCAACAACCAGTACGGCATAGCCCGATTGCGCAATTCCCTCACCTCACGAGTCGGAATTCGCAACGGGCGTCCCTCGTACTCCAAACTCTCACAGACCCCAAAAGGAACGAGTCAATCACGGGCGAGGGGTCCAAAACATAACACTCTTGAGCTGAGACGCAGAAAAACCTCCAAACTCCAACAAAAGACTGGGGGAAAGGAACGAACAGCCTGAGTAACACGCTCTAAAATCACTCCCAAGAGCCAGCTCAACCAAAGCGACCCGAATCACATCCACACAAACACCTGCACAGAAAAGGGGCCCAAACAAGCAGGGGTTCACACTCGGTCGCCCTCAACACTTAACCACCTACGTGGATTGCTCAGCCGCAGCCACTCATCAAAAGGGATCCTCTGGGACACAACCTCAAACTCTGTATACCAGAAAGGCCCCACACAGTGCCAGCTATGGAACGGTCAAACTCGACTCCCAAATAGCTCTTCTGCTCCAGGCATCCGCCACCACAGTGGCTCTGTCGGGGTGTTACTGGATGCTCACAAAATCCAATGGTGGCTCTACAGCCACTACGGGAGGTATCACTATAACTCACAAATCCATCTCCCACCACTGACTAGGTTAGAATCGGCGCTGGTACCAATCTCATCACCCGGTCACCAAGCTCTGCTGGCACTATCCGGTCCAAAAACTCCTCACCCCAACAATGACCGTCGATCTCGGCCAGTCTAAAATAGCATCCATTTTGGCCGGATTTCCACCGCCGCCCCTACGGCTAGAATAAGTAATCCAGGAAGATATGCTCTCGAAGCTAAAACTTACACCACAACGACTTGGCAAAAAAGCTTCTTCCCCACAGACCTTGTCACACCATCTACAAATGCTGCACAAGCTCTAAATCAAACAGGGAGGGGGGTAAAACCAAAATATTCCATTGTGGCTAGTTCCCATTGGAGTTGGAAAATCTTTACAATTTTCTAGATCAAACTTTTTGACCAACTCCATTGCATACTTGGATTGACTCAAGTGAATACCTTCATCATTTTGTTTAATTTGCAATCCAAGGAAATAAGTCAATTCGCCCATCATGGACATCTCAAATTCGCTTTCCATGGTCTCCGCGAATTTAGAAGCATCATTATCTCTTGTTGCGCCAAATACAATGTCATCGACATAGATTTGTGCTACAATGAAATTGCTTTGATAATGCTTCACAAAGAGAGTCCTATCAGCTCCCCCTCGAGTATAGCCCTTCTCCAAAAGGTGCTTTGTTAACCTTTCGTACCATGCTCGCGGTGCTCGTTTCAGACCGTAAAGAGCCTTTTTCAAACGAAAAACATGGTTAGGTTGTTTATGATCTACAAAACCTTTCGGTTGAGCCACATAAACTTCCTCATTTAAAAACCCATTTAGAAATGCACTCTTAACGTCCATTTGAAATAATTTGATTTTAAAATGACAAGCAATAGCAAATAGTATACGAATGGACTCGAGTCTAGCTACAGGGGCGAAAGTTTCATCAAAGTCTATACCTTCTACTTGAGAGTAGCCTTGAGCAACTAATCGTGCCTTGTTCCTGATGATAGTACCATCCTCATTTTTCTTGTTCTTGAAGATCCATTTGGTACCTATCACATTATGTTGCTTTGGAGGCTTCGTTAATTCCCAGACTTTGTTTCGCTCAAATTGATGGAGCTCTTCCTGCATTGCTTTAATCCAGTAGTCATCCTGAAGAGCTTCATCTATGTTCTTTGGTTCGATTAAAGATACGTAGCAAGCGAATCCACAAACCAACTGCCTCCGAGTTCTGACTCCTTCTTGTGGATCTCCAATAATATTCGATTCCGGATGATCCTTGGAGATTCGTAACGTTTGTTGAAACGGAGTACTCGGAGATATATGAGATGATTCCTGCACATCAGATAAACTAGAATAACCATTAGATGCATCATTAATATTGGAAGTATTATCATAAGAAGATGCACTAGCAGGAGAATCATCATCTAGAGAGATATCGAGGGTAGATTTTCCAGAACCAAAGTGAAAAGCTTCATCTACTTTAACATTTATAGATTCTACGATCGTCTTAGATTCAATGTTAAATACTCGATATGCTCTGCTATTCGTAGAATAACCCAAAAAGATCCCTTCATCACTTCGAGAGTCGAACTTTCCAAGATTTTCACGGTCACGTAAAATGTAACATCGACTCCCGAAGATACGAAAGTATTTGATATCCGGTTTTCTGCTAAACCACAGCTCATATGGTGTATTTAAAGTTCCTGGGCGCAAGTAAACTCTATTAATGACATAGACAGCGGTGTTCACGGCTTCAGCCCAAAAATGAAGCGGTAAATTCCGGCTATGAAGCATCACACGCGCCATCTCCTGAACAACCCGGTTTTTGCGCTCAACAACACCATTCTGCTGAGGTGAATAGGGTGCCGAGAATTCATGTTTAATGCCATTTGAAGTACAAAAATCAATGAATTTTGAATTTATGAATTCTCCACCTCTATCACTTCTAACACGAATGATCTTTTCATTCTTTTCAATCATAATACGATGGCAAATCTCATGAAAAGAGTCAAACGTATCAGCTTTCTCTTTTAAAAATGCTACCCAAGAGAACCTAGAGAAGTCATCAACCAATAAAAGAATGTACCATTTACCTCCCAAAGATGGTTGACGGGTCGGCCAAAAGAAAAAGAAGAAAAGAAAATAGTCTACATAAACTACACAAGATTTAATCGTAAAAACGATTAAAGACAAGGAGGGGTTTCACCTTTGCATACCCAAACCTTTTGAATTTTGGAGTATGTTGGCAATGGTTGAGAAGTTTTCCTTGATGAAGACGTCTTGCAAGATTGGTCTTTTTCTTGTGTCATCGTCTTGTTTGAAGTACTACCAATGTCCTTTTCTTTAGGAGAATCCTTCTTTGAATTCCATGGAGTGACCTTATTGGTAGCAGTTGCAAGATGTGGTTGATTTGATCCTTGAGCTCCAATCTTGCAATTTCTTTCAATGTGCCCTGCAAAATTACAACGAAAACATACCTTTGTGCTTGACGATTCTGAAGAGGATGAAGTAGGCTTGTTGTCGTTGGTTGTCATGATTCCTGATGTCGGAGGAGGAGATACCGACTGAGGCACAAAGACTGTCCCAATCGAACTAAATCTGTCTTCAGTTCGATTGTATCCGAGGCCGGACTTGTTTGTTTGACCAAGACCAAGAAGTTTATCAAACTTACTCCTTCCAAAGGAAAATTGCTGTAAGTCATCCTTGAGTTGGCAAATGGTCTCTGTCATTTCCAATTTTTCCCGTCGGGCCTCGCCGTAGAGCTTCAAGAGATAGTTTGCTTTGTTCATCATATCTATATAGTTCTTCTCGAGTTGCTCATTGGACTCTTGAAGGAAAACATTTGCCTTCATCAGATTATCCCTTTCCACTTCAAGATCGGTCGAGAGAGAAGTTACCCTTTTTACTTCTTCTTCGAGATCCTGCAATCTCCCTCTCAACCCCTTGTTTTGCTTAGCCGGTTTCTTTAAGTCCCGTAAAGATCTGTGATAGGCTAGAGCAAACTCTTCACCTTCCGAATCATCCGATTCGTTGTCCGTTGCATTCTTTTCAACAGTGGAGTTGGACAACGACTCGGATGTACTTGCCATAAAGCACATGAAGGGAGAAGATATGGACGCGAGGAATGCGGTGGAGCTCTTCTCTTCATCACTCGAAGACGACTCATTTGACGTTGAGTTGTCATCCCAAGTGACGACTTGCATCGCCTTCTTCTTTGCCGGATACTTGTTAGGACATTCCGTTGTAATGTGGCCGTAGCCTCGACATTTGAAGCATTGTAGTTGTCCCTCTGAACTTTTCTTATCCTTTGAGAAGTTCTCTTGCTTTCTTGACTTGTAACCTGAAGTACCCTTGCCTTTGTTCGACTTTCCGAAGGATGGAGATTTGCTTGAATTACCCCTTCGAAAGTTGCGGCGAAACTTCCTTGTCAAGAGAGCGAGCTGCTTCTCAAATTCCTCCATAGAAAGGTTCTCGTCATCGTCTGAGGAGGACGTATCCGCGTCTTCTTCCTTAGTTGTTTTCAACGCATAACCTGAAGACTTAGAAGTAGATGCCTTTCCAGAAGAATTGTTAGTAGTAAATGTCATTTCATAAGTTTGTAATGAACCAACTAATTCTTCTACACGTATTTCGTCCGGGTGTTTAATAGTTTCAATGGCAGTAACCTTTGGGCGAAATCGTTCAGGAAGAGTTCTTAAGATCTTTCTTACAATCTTAAATTCTGGAATCTTCTCTCCCAGATTAGCACATGAGTTTACGATGTCTTGCAATCGTGTATAGTAGTCCGTGAAAGATTCATTTTCTGCCATTAAGATAGAGTCAAACTTGCTCGTAAGCATTTGCAGTTTCTGAATCTTCACGAGGTTAGTTCCCTCATGTGTAACCTGAAGAACATCCCAGATTTCTTTCGCAGTCTCACATGCCGAGACGCGAGAGAATTCAGTTTGAGATAAGGCATTAAAGATAGCATTAATTCCCTTGCCATTGTAAGAAGATGAATCTAACTCTTCCTTGGTCCATTTCGACCTAGGTTTTAAGGTGCGAACATCACCAATAAGTTCAGTTGGATTAGACCATCCTAATTCAATTGATTGCCACACCCGTTCGTCGATGGAAATTAAAAAGGCTTTCATCCGTACTTTCCAGTACGCATAATTTGTTCCATCGAAGAACGGGGGTCGGTTGATGTTTCCACCTTCAACCATTGTTTACAACCCTATTCCCGCTCTGATACCACTTGTTGGGTTATATGTAATAAGGATCTAAATAGGGGAAAAAAACACCTAGAGGGGGGTGAATAGGTGTAAACGTATAAACACTCAAAAATCGTTGCGATAAAAACCCAATGCGGAAATAAAAATTAGTACGCAAGATTTTTACGTGGAAAACTCCATCACCGGAGTAAAAAACCACGGGACCGATAACACGGCAGAAATCCACTAGAATTAAAACACGTACAAGGTGATTTACCGTACACACTTACGACTCAACCTTTTCCATACGCTCCTAGAGGATCTTCTCCGCTCGCTCCGCGACGCTTCTCGAATCCACGATCTGCGCCCAACGCCGAATCCACGGCGTCCAACGTCGAATCCACGACGTCCGACCGAATCCACGGTCTTCACCCAATAGCACCCTTCGAATCCACGAACGTGCCTCGCTCCGAATCCACGAGAGCGGTTGAACCTTGAATCCACAAGGACACGCGAATCCACGCGCCGATTTTTGGGGTAAATCGTTGTTTTGGGTGGTGATGATCCGCCGAATACTTAGATCAAAGATAGATCGGAAATACCATCTAAGTATTCATTAGTTTGATTCAACTCAAGATGTGAGTATGAAAACCTAGAATCAAACTAATCAATATAGATGAAGAAACATAGAGTATTCTCTAATGATTTCCTTTCTTCTCTATATGTGGATCTAGAGCCGTAAAAGATGATATATGAAAATGACGGCTATGTGGATTAACCCTAGAAAAAGAATCATAGGGTCTATTTATAGGTTAGAAACCCTAGGAAGGAGATAAGAATAAAAAACCTAACATTTCTGGAAAGTTTACGGACGGCGATCCGGATCGGACTAGCTGTGATCCGGATCGTCGTAACGAGTCAGCCAGTTCCAGAAAAACGAAGGTTCGGGATCCGGATCGAAGTGCATGATCCGGATCGTTCATACAGTTTACCAAACATCAACGTTCGGGATCCGGATTGCGAAGCATGATCCGGATCGTTCAAGGAAAATGGTAAACTCACTGTTCGGGATCCGGATCAAGAGGCTACGATCCGGATTGAACTGGTGTATGAACGAACCACCTTCGGGATCCGGATCGAACAACCTGATCCGGATCCTGAACATGTCCCAAGTCCAGTTTTTGATTTTTATGCAATGAAAGATTCTTCCAAGTGTTTCTACACTACAAGAAGTATTCGGATCACACAAAATCTTTAGTTAAACATACCTGATCCTTTTGAATTCTTCTTTCTTGAGATTGAGTTAACTGATCCAACTTTCTTCACCTTCAATCTTCAAGACTTGAGACTTTCACGAAACTACGCCAATTCAAATTCCGTAACAATCTCCCCCTTTGGCGGTTTCGTGACAAAACACAGATCCACTAAAGAAAATTCAAAAAGATATTTTTGTTGCTATCACCATACAACAAAAATTTACAATGGAGATCCAAAAATTTAAAACATGAGATAAACTCCTAAAACAGACTCTAGACTTAGACATCTGTACTCTCTGCACAAAGAAATCATTCTTGACAAAAAGAGATCGTTAGATACCTCAAGAATATTTAGCATACAAAACCTAGTACAGAGATAGAGTTTATCTAATCATCATGACATTTGAAAATTTAGATATGTAAAAGAATCATAGTCAAAACACCAACATATCTTCTATGCAATTAAAAACCAAATGTCACAAAATGTTAGTCCAACATCAACTTGTTAGTCATATTACATGCCCAAATAGTTAGTCGAATAGTTAGTCGAGACATGCAAACAATCACAAGATAAAAACCAGAGTTGAAGTTGAAATGATACTTACCTTGATGTATACAAAATTTTCATCAGCATTGTACCTTGATGCAGTCATCATTGTTCATCGTTGTACCTTGATGTATACAAGATCACAATTTTTGTTCAAGTTCTCTAAACTCTCTCCCCCTTTTTGTCACAAACAAAGCCAAAAATTACAGAAGTGGAGAGAATGGTTAACAGTTCAAGTTGGAGAACTAAGGACTCAAATTAGAACTTAAAAACTTGCACAAAAGAGGGATTTAAACACATGCATAATAAAAGGAAATTGGAAGGATACGGATTATTCAGACTCGTCTGAACTGATACAGCCGAGGATTTGGAATATCTTCTTTAATCGCTTGTTCATTGATGATTGATTCTTATTTACCTTCTTGATTTCTTCTTTTACCTCAATTAGTTCATTTGATATACGTTCCTGCTCGTTTGAGAGCCTTTGCTGTTCTTTATATATTGAGGTAACAGATGCATCATCATCAGAAGTTGATTGCGGTGTTTGTTGTGCCGGAGGTGCTGGTTGTGATGGTGGTGCTGGTTGGACTGGAGGAGCTGCTGCCGGTGCAGAGGTTGTTGCTTGTTGTCGTTGTTCTCGTTGCCGGTGAAGAGGTATGAAAGGCTCATCTGGCTTCGTCGAAAGAGACTTTACAATTGTTGTGTCATTGATCGTTCCTAGACTGTGCAGATAGGAACTCGCATTTGTGTCAGCTTTAAATTTGCGAAGAATGCGCATGATGATCATTGGATAAGGTAGTCTCTCTGACGGATGAGCTTGCTCCACATATCGTGCCATCCTTGACCAGATGACGTAGGGAATGGTTAAGTTAGCTCCCATTGCTGCTGCGGGGTTTCCAAGTAGATAAAGGAATATCATTCTTTCCCACCGAAGAACCTTTGTGTTCATGTTTGGAATAACATTGTAACAAACAATAAGGTTTAAGATGCGGTACTCTGGTCGTAGTTCTTTCGAGAAAACGGAGTTTCCTGTCGACCGAGTATTTGGAACACAGATTCCATCAACTACCACTCTCCAGGAGTAGGTGTTGAAGGCTTGATTCTTCAGGTAATGAGTGCCATCGGCTCGGGCGTCCATTCCTAGTACTTCACCAATTAGCTGAGGCGTTACTTTAATTCTGACATTCTTGACTAATGTTTGAAAATCCCGACGCCCGCTTTCCTGATCAACTAGATAGCAGGCATTCTGATAAAACATCCTCACTGAGTGAAGACAATACCCAGTGGTCTCCGGGAAATCGCAAATGGAAGCAAAACCTATCTGGTCAAACAAAGTCCCAAACGTCTGAGAACGCTGCTTTAAGGCTTTTACATCAACATGCCTTTCTCCAATGCATTCTCTGTTTTCAAAATCCTTTATTCTAGCCGAGCTGACAAAGTCTTGTGGGGATGGTTCGTTAACAGCTGGTTGCTCAATGGTAATTCCTCGAGCACTTCCTCTCTTGCGAGCAACACTTTTTCTTCTTGTCTTCCCAGAAGTTTCTTCCATTGGTGCTTTGCCCTTTTCAGCAGCAGTAGGCGGAGCCTTCGATGTTTCCGCAGGCGCTTTTCCCTTTGAAGCAGTGGGAACGGTCGTTGCTTCAACTAGCAGATCATCCCAGTCAATTGATTCCGTTTCAGATTCAGTATCGGAATCATCTTTAGTCTTCTTAGCTTTCTTAGCCTTCTTAGCCCTCTTGGGCTTGACAGTGTCTCTCGTATGTACCATAGCAGTAAGTAGGAAAACAATCCAAGTGATCACCATTGCTAATGGTTTCTTGAGAAAAGAAATCCTGTGAGCAATACTCAAGAACACATGAAAATTCTTAGTTTTCAAAAATTGAAAAATTGTACCCAAAGAATCATTATCATGTAGAGAAGCTAAGAATCAAATTAGTTTTGCAAAAGGACTTTTAAAAATAGATCAATTGCATGATTTTCGAAAAACCTTATTATATGCCCTAAAACCGAAATTTTAGAAATCGAAGCCTAAAAATCCGTTAATCAGGAGAGTACCTAGCATATAATCAAAACTAATCTACCCAGAGTTCTTATTTCAAAAGAAATTTGATCAAAAACCATCCACAAACAAAGTTGATCCAAGAAATTCATCACGTTTGAGGAGGAAAAGAGAAAAACGGTGAAAAACCGAGATTTTGATCAATAAAACTTACTTGTAATCGAAGAACTTTGAGTTTGAAAGCTTCCAGGAAGGATGAAATCTAGAGAGAGAGGCTCTGGAAACTTTGGAACAAAAGATTGGAGTAAAAGAAATCAAAACCCTTTTGTTCTTTATAAAACCCTAGCCGCGATCCGGATCAGTTCATAACTGCGATCCGGATCGGCTACCCGCAGTGAGAAACTGTGTTCGGGATCCGGATCGGCAGATACAATCCGGATCGTCAGCCCGCAGAAGAATTCCTGCGTTCGGGATCCGGATCATCTAGCCCGATCCGGATCGGCCCCAACTTTTTCTTTAGAAAATTTCAGAGAAATTCAAGAAAAACCAGAAAAAGATTGTAAGCGCAAATGTGTATCAACTTTAAACAAAAATCATCGTTTCATACAACAAGAATTAGATTATGCTAAATCTATCAATAATATCCAAAAATGAAACGAGAATTTACAAGAATTAAATCCCTTAAAGTTGAACACTTTCAATCACATCTAACTTGATCTTATGAGTAATGCCTTTATCAAATCATCAATTCAGTAAAGAAAATGAAATACAAAGATCAATAGATGTTTGAAATCCCAAATATAGTAGATAATGTATCTAGACAATCTGTTGAAGAGAGTGGCTCTTTGAGCATCTTTCATTAAAAACCCACCTTATACCAACCTTGAAATTTGACGGAGTCAAGTATTTCAACATGCATTTTACTTAATCAAAAATTTGAACAACCATGCTTGGTATACATGTGGTAGCTGCACACAATACTCGGACGACCGAGGTGGTAGCTCTTTCCTCCATGTGGTGGTAGTTTTCACACTCCTCATTGGGATGCAACTCTTTCCACATCTTTTGAGCATTTAAACTTTTTCTAAGACTCCCCCTCAATTGGCTATCAATTATTTAAGATATAAAGTATTCAACCAAATATTGATCTCGATTTCATACTCGACTAAACAGTTAAATAAGATAATGACTATACCAAGAGATCATTGAGAGAGAGAAATTGACTTTGATCACTCAGAAGATGATTTAATTAACATAAATGATCATTGCAACAGTGAAATATTATGATGGCAAAAGCATAATAAATTTCTAAATGTGTGAAAAGATGCAATTAAAGTCAATTATGATCTATGCTCAATTAATGTCCTATGTACAAACATAGATAATGAACAAAACAAAACATATACAAAACCTATCCTAAGCAAAGGTTTCAAAAAGAAGTTTATTTCAAGGAAAGCATACCAATTGCTTTTCGTAAATGAATAAAACGTTTTTGATCCAAAGGTTTTGTTAAAAAGTCAGCCAATTGATCCTCAGTTGAAATATAAGAAAGTTGAAGAGTATTTGATTCAACTAGCTCTCTAAGAAAATGATATCTAAGTTCAATATGTTTTGTTCTAGAGTGCAACACAGGGTTTTTAGAAATGTTAATTGCACTTGTGTTGTCACAAAGAATTGTTACCGAAGATGCTGAAATGCGGAAGTCGCTCAATACGCTTTTCATCCAAATGAGTTGAGTTGAGCAACTTCCAGCTGAAATGTATTCCGCTTCGGCAGTCGAGAGTGCTATGCAATTCTGCTTTTTACTGTGCCATGCAACAAGGCAATGGCCAAGATAGAAGCATGCACCACTCGTGCTTTTCCGATCATCCACTGATCCTGCCCAATCGGCATCTGAGTATCCAACAATATCCAGACTTGTTCCCATAGGATACCAAATTCCGAAATTAATTGATCCTTTGATATACCGGATGATCCTTTTCACCGCTTTCAGGTAAACCTCTTTTGGTGCAGATTGATATCTCGCGCAAATCCCAACACTAAAGGATATATCCGGGCGACTAGCCGTGAGGTAAAGTAGACTTCCAATCATACTTCTATACATTTTCTCGTCTACATTCTCACTATGTGATTCACTTCCAAGTCCCTTGTGGCTAGTTCCCATTGGAGTTGGAAAATCTTTACAATTTTCTAGATCAAACTTTTTGACCAACTCCATTGCATACTTGGATTGACTCAAGTGAATACCTTCATCATTTTGTTTAATTTGCAATCCAAGGAAATAAGTCAATTCGCCCATCATGGACATCTCAAATTCGCTTTCCATGGTCTCCGCGAATTTAGAAGCATCATTATCTCTTGTTGCGCCAAATACAATGTCATCGACATAGATTTGTGCTACAATGAAATTGCTTTGATAATGCTTCACAAAGAGAGTCCTATCAGCTCCCCCTCGAGTATAGCCCTTCTCCAAAAGGTGCTTTGTTAACCTTTCGTACCATGCTCGCGGTGCTCGTTTCAGACCGTAAAGAGCCTTTTTCAAACGAAAAACATGGTTAGGTTGTTTATGATCTACAAAACCTTTCGGTTGAGCCACATAAACTTCCTCATTTAAAAACCCATTTAGAAATGCACTCTTAACGTCCATTTGAAATAATTTGATTTTAAAATGACAAGCAATAGCAAATAGTATACGAATGGACTCGAGTCTAGCTACAGGGGCGAAAGTTTCATCAAAGTCTATACCTTCTACTTGAGAGTAGCCTTGAGCAACTAATCGTGCCTTGTTCCTGATGATAGTACCATCCTCATTTTTCTTGTTCTTGAAGATCCATTTGGTACCTATCACATTATGTTGCTTTGGAGGCTTCGTTAATTCCCAGACTTTGTTTCGCTCAAATTGATGGAGCTCTTCCTGCATTGCTTTAATCCAGTAGTCATCCTGAAGAGCTTCATCTATGTTCTTTGGTTCGATTAAAGATACGTAGCAAGCGAATCCACAAACCAACTGCCTCCGAGTTCTGACTCCTTCTTGTGGATCTCCAATAATATTCGATTCCGGATGATCCTTGGAGATTCGTAACGTTTGTTGAAACGGAGTACTCGGAGATATATGAGATGATTCCTGCACATCAGATAAACTAGAATAACCATTAGATGCATCATTAATATTGGAAGTATTATCATAAGAAGATGCACTAGCAGGAGAATCATCATCTAGAGAGATATCGAGGGTAGATTTTCCAGAACCAAAGTGAAAAGCTTCATCTACTTTAACATTTATAGATTCTACGATCGTTTTAGATTCAATGTTAAATACTCGATATGCTCTGCTATTCGTAGAATAACCCAAAAAGATCCCTTCATCACTTCGAGAGTCGAACTTTCCAAGATTTTCACGGTCACGTAAAATGTAACATCGACTCCCGAAGATACGAAAGTATTTGATATCCGGTTTTCTACTAAACCACAGCTCATATGGTGTATTTAAAGTTCCTGGGCGCAAGTAAACTCTATTAATGACATAGACAGCGGTGTTCACGGCTTCAGCCCAAAAATGAAGCGGTAAATTCCGGCTATGAAGCATCACACGCGCCATCTCCTGAACAACCCGGTTTTTGCGCTCAACAACACCATTCTGCTGAGGTGAATAGGGTGCCGAGAATTCATGTTTAATGCCATTTGAAGTACAAAAATCAATGAATTTTGAATTTATGAATTCTCCACCTCTATCACTTCTAACACGAATGATCTTTTCATTCTTTTCAATCATAATACGATGGCAAATCTCATGAAAAGAGTCAAACGTATCAGCTTTCTCTTTTAAAAATGCTACCCAAGAGAACCTAGAGAAGTCATCAACCAATAAAAGAATGTACCATTTACCTCCCAAAGATGGTTGACGGGTCGGCCAAAAGAAAAAGAAGAAAAGAAAATAGTCTACATAAACTACACAAGATTTAATCGTAAAAACGATTAAAGACAAGGAGGGGTTTCACCTTTGCATACCCAAACCTTTTGAATTTTGGAGTATGTTGGCAATGGTTGAGAAGTTTTCCTTGATGAAGACGTCTTGCAAGATTGGTCTTTTTCTTGTGTCATCGTCTTGTTTGAAGTACTACCAATGTCCTTTTCTTTAGGAGAATCCTTCTTTGAATTCCATGGAGTGACCTTATTGGTAGCAGTTGCAAGATGTGGTTGATTTGATCCTTGAGCTCCAATCTTGCAATTTCTTTCAATGTGCCCTGCAAAATTACAACGAAAACATACCTTTGTGCTTGACGATTCTGAAGAGGATGAAGTAGGCTTGTTGTCGTTGGTTGTCATGATTCCTGATGTCGGAGGAGGAGATACCGACTGAGGCACAAAGACTGTCCCAATCGAACTAAATCTGTCTTCAGTTCGATTGTATCCGAGGCCGGACTTGTTTGTTTGACCAAGACCAAGAAGTTTATCAAACTTACTCCTTCCAAAGGAAAATTGCTGTAAGTCATCCTTGAGTTGGCAAATGGTCTCTGTCATTTCCAATTTTTCCCGTCGGGCCTCGCCGTAGAGCTTCAAGAGATAGTTTGCTTTGTTCATCATATCTATATAGTTCTTCTCGAGTTGCTCATTGGACTCTTGAAGGAAAACATTTGCCTTCATCAGATTATCCCTTTCCACTTCAAGATCGGTCGAGAGAGAAGTTACCCTTTTTACTTCTTATTCGAGATCCTGCAATCTCCCTCTCAACCCCTTGTTTTGCTTAGCCGGTTTCTTTAAGTCCCGTAAAGATCTGTGATAGGCTAGAGCAAACTCTTCACCTTCCGAATCATCCGATTCGTTGTCCGTTGCATTCTTTTCAACAGTGGAGTTGGACAACGACTCGGATGTACTTGCCATAAAGCACATGAAGGGAGAAGATATGGACGCGAGGAATGCGGTGGAGCTCTTCTCTTCATCACTCGAAGACGACTCATTTGACGTTGAGTTGTCATCCCAAGTGACGACTTGCATCGCCTTCTTCTTTGCCGGATACTTGTTAGGACATTCCGTTGTAATGTGGCCGTAGCCTCGACATTTGAAGCATTGTAGTTGTCCCTCTGAACTTTTCTTATCCTTTGAGAAGTTCTCTTGCTTTCTTGACTTGTAACCTGAAGTACCCTTGCCTTTGTTCGACTTTCCGAAGGATGGAGATTTGCTTGAATTACCCCTTCGAAAGTTGCGGCGAAACTTCCTTGTCAAGAGAGCGAGCTGCTTCTCAAATTCCTCCATAGAAAGGTTCTCGTCATCGTCTGAGGAGGACGTATCCGCGTCTTCTTCCTTAGTTGTTTTCAACGCATAACCTGAAGACTTAGAAGTAGATGCCTTTCCAGAAGAATTGTTAGTAGTAAATGTCATTTCATAAGTTTGTAATGAACCAACTAATTCTTCTACACGTATTTCGTCCGGGTGTTTAATAGTTTCAATGGCAGTAACCTTTGGGCGAAATCGTTCAGGAAGAGTTCTTAAGATCTTTCTTACAATCTTAAATTCTGGAATCTTCTCTCCCAGATTAGCACATGAGTTTACGATGTCTTGCAATCGTGTATAGTAGTCCGTGAAAGATTCATTTTCTGCCATTAAGATAGAGTCAAACTTGCTCGTAAGCATTTGCAGTTTCTGAATCTTCACGAGGTTAGTTCCCTCATGTGTAACCTGAAGAACATCCCAGATTTCTTTCGCAGTCTCACATGCCGAGACGCGAGAGAATTCAGTTTGAGATAAGGCATTAAAGATAGCATTAATTCCCTTGCCATTGTAAGAAGATGAATCTAACTCTTCCTTGGTCCATTTCGACCTAGGTTTTAAGGTGCGAACATCACCAATAAGTTCAGTTGGATTAGACCATCCTAATTCAATTGATTGCCACACCCGTTCGTCGATGGAAATTAAAAAGGCTTTCATCCGTACTTTCCAGTACGCATAATTTGTTCCATCGAAGAACGGGGGTCGGTTGATGTTTCCACCTTCAACCATTGTTTACAACCCTATTCCCGCTCTGATACCACTTGTTGGGTTATATGTAATAAGGATCTAAATAGGGGAAAAAAACACCTAGAGGGGGGTGAATAGGTGTAAACGTATAAACACTCAAAAATCGTTGCGATAAAAACCCAATGCGGAAATAAAAATTAGTACGCAAGATTTTTACGTGGAAAACTCCATCACCGGAGTAAAAAACCACGGGACCGATAACACGGCAGAAATCCACTAGAATTAAAACACGTACAAGGTGATTTACCGTACACACTTACGACTCAACCTTTTCCATACGCTCCTAGAGGATCTTCTCCGCTCGCTCCGCGACGCTTCTCGAATCCACGATCTGCGCCCAACGCCGAATCCACGGCGTCCAACGTCGAATCCACGACGTCCGACCGAATCCACGGTCTTCACCCAATAGCACCCTTCGAATCCACGAACGTGCCTCGCTCCGAATCCACGAGAGCGGTTGAACCTTGAATCCACAAGGACACGCGAATCCACGCGCCGATTTTTGGGGTAAATCGTTGTTTTGGGTGGTGATGATCCGCCGAATACTTAGATCAAAGATAGATCGGAAATACCATCTAAGTATTCATTAGTTTGATTCAACTCAAGATGTGAGTATGAAAACCTAGAATCAAACTAATCAATATAGATGAAGAAACATAGAGTATTCTCTAATGATTTCCTTTCTTCTCTATATGTGGATCTAGAGCCGTAAAAGATGATATATGAAAATGACGGCTATGTGGATTAACCCTAGAAAAAGAATCATAGGGTCTATTTATAGGTTAGAAACCCTAGGAAGGAGATAAGAATCAAAAACCTAACATTTCTGGAAAGTTTACGGACGGCGATCCGGATCGGACTAGCTGTGATCCGGATCGTCGTAACGAGTCAGCCAGTTCCAGAAAAACGAAGGTTCGGGATCCGGATCGAAGTGCATGATCCGGATCGTTCATACAGTTTACCAAACATCAACGTTCGGGATCCGGATTGCGAAGCATGATCCGGATCGTTCAAGGAAAATGGTAAACTCACTGTTCGGGATCCGGATCAAGAGGCTACGATCCGGATTGAACTGGTGTATGAACGAACCACCTTCGGGATCCGGATCGAACAACCTGATCCGGATCCTGAACATGTCCCAAGTCCAGTTTTTGATTTTTATGCAATGAAAGATTCTTCCAAGTGTTTCTACACTACAAGAAGTATTCGGATCACACAAAATCTTTAGTTAAACATACCTGATCCTTTTGAATTCTTCTTTCTTGAGATTGAGTTAACTGATCCAACTTTCTTCACCTTCAATCTTCAAGACTTGAGACTTTCACGAAACTACGCCAATTCAAATTCCGTAACAAAATATCCTTTGATCCCGGCGCCACCATAAGCTCCTTTCACACAGTCGCTAAACCCTGTGTGCTCGAACAATCTCCCCATAACAAGCCTCCTTTGCCTGCCTCGCAAAAGTCACAATCAACACCCTCTCTGCACTTAACCATCCAGTGGTGCCGTGCCAACCAATCCCAAGCACTGGGTCAAAACATCGAACTGCCACCCATATCAAAAGGTTTGCCGGTATAACTCATGGTCTCAATGACACTGAACATAATCCACAAGCCTCCTTCACATGCACAACCCCGATGGTATCCTGTACCTCTAGTGCACGTGGTAATAACTCTACCTCTAGTCCATGCCGGAAAGCAAAGTGCACTAACTCCGACTGCTGTGATGAAATCACACCTGCAACAACCCGATCCACTGCCGTGGCGCCCTCCAACCAGGCGGCACAAACTCATCCACACGGTGCAAGCGGTTGTCGCTTAGTCCATCAGAAAATATCCAATCAATCACAAGGGAGCACGACCTCTGTCTCTGCTCACGCTGAGGCAACAGATACGATCCTCCGCAGACAACAAAACCACGCTACCGTTGCGCTACTCTGATATAGACACTGATACTGCCATCGGGGTCCACCCGATCCCCAACATCTCAGAAATCCATCATTGCAACCGTCATAAGACAAAACACCATTAATCCATGCAATTCCCTATACACTTATCCTTACTAAGCTCACCCCTCAATCCCATATAATACATTCAAAATATGCAAGTTATAAATCACAAAGGGTAGAATTCCCTTGGGTAAGCTTTACATTAACCATCCACAAGGATATCCACCACCCAGGAAAGCAAAACGAAAATGCCTCTGCCTGCCGATCTGTCCTCCATCACCTTGCGCGAAGCGCCTCCCTCCAGAACCCGCCTCTAGCGGCAGATCCCCATCCAAGGAACTGCAATGTCCAGTTCCAAACACAATGCCTACTCCGACGAGGCATCCACAGTCCAAAACCTGAACAGGAGGGACCGAAAAGAAACTAAAGAGTATCCTGGTGCAATCCACTCCCAATCTCACTTATCCTATGTGCCTCGTCCCTCGAAACCTGGAGCGCCAGTTCAACAACTGCATAAACTCTCTAGCACAGGGAGGCTCTCAATTGGTCACTCCATCACCCCCAACCACGACTCTGCCTCCAAAGGCTCCAAGCTCAATCTTACGAGTCGGGGTGGTTCATCTGCCAAATCTGGCTCACTTAATCAAACATGCCCCACAGCTCCTCTGCTGTCAACCATCCACCCTACCTCAGTGCCTTGGCACTAAACATTGGCACGGAGGGGGCCACTCGCTCTATTGGCACTACAGAAATCCCTGCCGCTGAGGATACTACATCCTGGTGGTCTCAGAAGAAAAGTACTGTCGGGCTGCCCACTGCTCTGACAACTGCGTCACCAAACTAGCTGCTCACTCTGCCGCTGATATGCCTCTGACAATCCTGTCATCTGGGTCCGGAGTTCTCTGACCTCAATCCAGGTACCCGGCCCAAAACCAACCGCTCAAGCTCAACTGCCATGACAGGATGCACAAGGGTCCCAAACCCAGCGTCGGGGAGACACCGCTCGCCACGACGAAACCACAAATCAGCACACAACAACGCTCGACCCAATCCAGCGAAAGTCTAGAGCATGTCACCCATTCCACAGCGTTATGTTGTCTGCAGCCAACATAACTACTTAGGAGAATAAACATGCCAATCACTCATCCCGTCCCTCGGGATAGGTGTAAAACTCAATCAGGACACTCGCTACAAATCACGACTCTCACGAAGTCATCCTAGGGTCCAACCACAAGCCTAGGGTATCTAAGTCCACCATGACCTACAACCTAGGCTCTGATACCACCTAATCTGTCACGCCCCGGGGTCGAAACTGCGACCCGGGCTCGCCAACAGATCCGCCACCTATGCCAAACCCGCATAGGCGAAGCGTCCTACCTGCAAAAAGAGCTACAGCTAACAGATATCAGAGCTAAAAGATAAAACTGCTATAGAAATAATATCAACCACTGTACAACTGAAGATATAACAACAAGGTCCATCTCCCAAAAATGATAATCATACAATAACCTCGAGTACAAACTCAGCTCAACAGGGAGATATCTCAACTAAAAGAAAGTGTACCAGCTCTCAATACATCATATCCTCACTACATCAGTCTCTCAAAAGAGGAAATGAATACTAATCTACCGACTATACTGAAGATCTCCTCAAAAGGGGGGGGGGGGGGTACCGCTACTCTCCAATGAGTCAGGATCTAGCTCGCTACTCCCTCACCGCGAACAGCAACCGCAGAAACGGCAACACCCGCCAAGACCCTGCAAAACAAGGGAGAGAAAGGACAAAAGGGGGAAAACCCCCGACGGGCGTGAGAACTACGCAAAAAGGGAGTTCTCAGTGGGTATCGCCAATAGGCCCGACGATCTGCCCACCAAGACCACTAGAGGCAAAAGATAACTAATGCAGTAAGACTTAAAGAAGAAGCAGATGACACTCTACAGCTACCATGCCTCTATCTGAATGCTCAAATGGGGAAACTCTGATAAATATATGCAACACTCGCACACGAGGTGCTCAATCGACCCAATCGAGCTGACTGCCACATCGGGTCCAGTCAAACCTGCGCCCACCTACAACCACCTCCCGCTGACGGGCAGGAATTACGTAGGGCGTCCAAACGGACTAACTCGCTATTGAGTAGTGGCTCATGCAGGCTATAGTCATAATCCATGCTCTCTCTCTCAGAACGGATAGACTCAAGATGCTCAACCTCTCACACAAAGGTCAAAGAACTCGCAACGACCACGGGACCACCGTCAAACCCCGAACGGTTCCCAACAACACTAGTACTGGTCTAAACACAACTGAAAGTATGCATCAGTGTCTAGAAGCCTGCCTAAATAACCCAATCCGACCACCTGTAGACACCGGTACTGCCTGCTCTGCCTGCCGCAACGGGTATGCCAGCTGATGCATAACACCGAAGCAAAGGAGTCTCAAGGACTCAAAGTCTGTCTGGCTCTGCCTGCCGCAACGGGTATGCCAGCTGATGCATAACACCGAAGCAAAGGAGTCTCAAGGACTCAAAGTCTGTCTGACGCACACTCCGGAGTGGTACTCGAGGGGAGCGACCCACACAAGTAAAGTAAGTAGCCGAAAGTAATATGATGTAGCAGGACTAGATCATGACTCTGATCAAAGTGGGAAAACTCGTCCACTAAAGGGAAACCCGATCCCTACACGGATACAACAGTAAATGATAAGTGGAAACTCCATCCACTAGAGGAAAGTCTAATACCCAATCTGATACATCAATAAATATCCGGTCAACCGCCCAATATCCGCGGTTGCCGCAATACCCTGTCGTCCATAACCAAAGTACTATAACCGACCTCTGGTCAACCGCCCAAAGTCCGCGGTCACCGCCAAAACCCTGCCAGCCGCAATCTAGCACAACCCGTCCCTGTCACCAATGTCCCTGCTACACTACCCCAGACCCCTGCTCGCACCCGAGCAACACAGACCGCCTGACTAACAAGAAGGAGAAAGGAATAACATGGTTTCTCCTAAGTCAAGTTCCAATATGTAGTGCAGCAGTAAAAGATGGCCTAACTATATGTCCATACACATATGTCCATACAAGCATGCATTTGTCCTCAAAGCAAAATAAAGAAAGATAAACCTCATGCCAAAATTATCAATGACCATACCTGTCCATAATCCTCAATCCAAAACGGCTCCTCAGAGTAGAACCTGCATATAACTACATAATCCTATCCCAATGCATAAACCAGCCTCATAGAAGGTTATGTGCTAATATGGCATGATAATTAATCATATATGGTAACCTTGCCTTAGGTGGGCTTCCACTAATCACCAACATGAATATTTGATTATACCATTGTCATACTATGAGAAATTCACTTGCAATTTACATAAAATCCTCACTGTTAAACTTACCGATCAATTCTGGCTATTGTACCGTACACCTGCATGCAATGCCAACATATAACAATATAGAGAACCGTCCACCGGTTCCGGGAATAAGGCACCCACCTGAAAAGCTGACTGTCAAAAGCCCAACAGCTGAAAACACCAGATAACTCTAAACCCTTGCTCCAATAAGTTCAGCACACCCGTAACTCTCCTGGCACAATACAAAGTCCATTATTACACATACATTCCAAAATCTGCTCTCACACACACATACCACAACAGTCCCAGAAATGCTTAATTTTCACCTGCAGCAAGAGCCCAAAAAATTCCCAGAAAAATATCACCGCGATCCTCGCGTCGCTAGCTTCGCAGCGGTAGCTTGCACGCCCAAATCTGAGTTCGGTAAGCCAAGATATAAATTCGACAAGGTGGTACACTCACAAGATTTCAGCACAAAAAGACTGTAGCACTGTACACAGAGAAACAGTGATTTTCACCTCTGATGAAATCTCAGAAAAATCCAAGAAAAATACCAGCGCGTTCCTTGCGATCTGAAGATGAAAAAGTTGTATAAGCTCGTTTCCGTCTGACGCTCGTGCGCAAAGATATGGCCAAAACACCTCGATGCTGTCCCACAAAGCCAAACAGAAAATGGGTCACAGTGTTGCCTCGGGATCCATGCCAAAAACTCGCAATGGGAAAGCACGATCAAAACGAAAGATGAAGCCCTACCTCTTAGGAGTCCGTCGGCGCAAGAATCACAGAAAAAGGATCTCGGGGCAGCCCAGGGGAGTCAAAACACTGCCGCTGCGACGAAGAAGAACACAGGAATGCAACGTCGCGCCGCGCCGTAAAATCCAGAACCTCGGGATGCGTGCTCCTAAAATCGTAGAACTTGGCAGGAAGATCAAGAATTAAGAGATGAACAAGTCTTCTTCAAGGTGCTCGGGCAGATGGTGCGTGGGCTGAGAGAAAAGAGCCACAGAAGAGGGCTCGGGCTGCCTATTTATAGGCTGAGGAAACAATTGGAAAAATTCCCATTGTGTCCCAACTTTCGGGCGCCCGAAACTTTTCGGGCGCACACAGTGCGCCCGATCCGGCCCGTCCATCAGCGCCCGAATCCACCACGGCGCGCCACGTCACCCCGAAACAGCAAACAGCAAAACCAGCAACCCACGCTGCGCCACGTGGCCCGCGTCCAAAGTGCGGGTGGTTGGCGCCAGCCAACCACGAGCTGACACGTGGCACTCCCACGCACGGTCCCCCCGCGTCAACGCCTCGGGAACCGTGCCCACCTGCTGCCCGCCTGCCCCGCGCGTACGGCCACCTGCCCCGGTCACCTGCTCCGCTCCCTGCGTGGACCGCGCGCACGACGCCGCACCAAAAACCGGCTGCCACGTGTCCACCCGGTTCACCGTGCACCCGGGCCCAAAATCCGTGGACCGCGCCTGCTGCGCCGGCCAACAGGAAAGCGCCACGTGGCCCGCTCCCGGCGCACGCCCTCCGCGGTGGACCGCGCACCAGCCCGCGCCTTCCGCCGCTGCCCGCCGCTGCCGGCCGCCGCCGGCGATCGCCGGAAACACTGTTCCGGCGATGAACAGTAAAATTACTGTAGCAGCTCCGAAAAATACAAGTAAATAGCCCATCTTGACCGTTTTTGCGCGCTGATTCCAAATCCGGCGTCCATTTTGCCAAATTCCAATCCTATAATTTGCCGGAGGCTCCCGAAAAGGTATTTTTAATCCGAATTTCGCGCCGAGCCTAAATTTGATATCCACTCTGCGCGTAAACTCTTCTAAACATCCGACGGGGTCCCCCGATTACCCACGTGATCCATTTTAAGCCCCGAGTCCATCTCTTGTGTCCAAATTGGCGCGCGAACACCGCCGACATGCCACGTAGGCTTCCAGAAGCTGCTGGTCACACTGTAGAAGCCCTGCAAAGATTCGGGTCACCACAGTGTCGGTCAGAAACCGGTCTGCAACTTGTGACCGTGCCGGTCAGGAGCCGGTCTGTTTGCCTTTGGGATGGGACCGTGTCGGTCAGGAACCGGTCTGCATCCCGCAGCTAAGTTGTGAGTTAGTGGGCATGGTAGGCTTTAGACCGTGTTGGGTTCTGGTCATTTGGGACAGTGGAGATACGGAGTTCGTGAGATTGGTGACAGAGCAGGCAGTACCGGGTTTTATACCGGTTCATTCGATTGGGTTTATTTCGGTCAGATACTTTTATTGTTACACTCGCGCCTGGGGGCCGAGTGCAGACTGGTAGCTGAGTTTAGATCAGTGCTAGTACTATTGAGAGCCGTTTGGTTGACGGTGGTCCCGTGTCGTTGAGAGTACTTTGACCGCTGTGTGAGAGGTTGAGCATCATGATTCTATCCGTTCTGAGAGAGGGCGTGGATTTTGACTATAGCCTGCATGAGCCACTACTCGATAGCGAGTTAGTCCGTTTGGACGCCCTACGTGATTCCGGCCCGTCAGCGGGAGGTGGTTGTAGGTGGGCGCAGGTTTGACTGGACCAGGGGTGGCAGTCAGCTCGATTGGGTCGATTGAGCACTTCCCGTGCTGGTAGTGGCATACCATTCGTTGGTTCTCCCCTTTTTAGCCTTTAGATAGGGGCATGGTAGCTGTTGAGAGTCTCCAGCTTATTTATTTCAGTCTTTATGACTTGGGTTAGTTTATGTCTCCTGAGGACTTGGTGGGCAGACCGTCGGGTCTGGCGGTGGTACCCACTGAGAACTCCCTTTTTGGTGTAGTTCTCACACCCTTTGGGGATTTTTCCCCCTCCTTTTCCTTCCTCTCCTTTGTTTTGCAGAGTCTTAGCGGGTGTTGCTGATTCTGCGGTTGTTGATCGGCGCGAGGGAGTCGCGAGCTAGATCCCTACCGGTCGTTGGAGAGTAGCGGTACCCCTACAGAGGAGATCTTCAGTAGATTAGTCGTTTTATTTTTCCTCTTTTGAGAGACTGATGTAGTGAGGATATATTATGTATTGAGAGACTGTACACTGTTGTATTTATTGGAGTTACCTCCCGGTTGGGTTCAGAGCTTGTATTTGAGGATATTGTTTTATTATTATTTTGGGAGGCGGACATTGTTGTATTATTGCCAGTTGTACAGTGATTGATTTTAGTTATACAGCAGATTTTTATTTACAGCTCTGATATCTGTTTAGCTATAGTACTTTTCTTGCAGGTAGGACGCTTTGCCTATGCGGGTTTGGCATAGGTGGCGGATCTGTTGGCGAGCCCGGGTCGCAGTTTCGACCCCGGGGCGTGACAATATTCATGTTAAATATTATTGAGGACTTGCAATATTTGGATATCCATGATAATGAATAGTAAAAGCTTACCTAAGGGAATTTACCCTATGTGATTGTTAGCATGCATGTTTAATTGTACAATATCTAGCATTGAGATGGAAGCTTGAGGAATGGTCTAGACCATGTAGATTGACATACTATAGTAGTGATCTTTTAGCATGCCATGTTGCACATAGTCTTTTATGATATGATTACTCGTTGGGGTAGGATGCTATATCTATGTGCGGGTATCATTCTGATGATTTTGATGGACCATGGATTATGGACGGGTATAACGGATTAGCGGATTTGGCAGGTGGTGCTACTAGTTGTTTTATTACCTTTTATCTTCCTTGAGGACATTTGCATGCTTGTATGGACATCTAGATAGGCCATCATTTATTGCTACACTATCACGTTGAAATCTGACTTAGGAGAAACCATGTTAGTTCTTTCTCCTTTCTTTCTAGATTCTAGATTCTTGTTGCTCGAGTTTGAGCAGGGGCTTGGGATAGTGTAGTCGAGACTTCGAGTCTGGGGTAGGTTGGGTTTGTTTGTGGATTGTGGGTATTGTGGCGACCGCGGATATAGGGCGGTTGGTCAAGTGTCGGTTGTACTTGATTGTAGATGGCAGGATAGTGCGGCAACCGCGGTTATTGGGCGGTTGACCGGAGGTCGATTATGGGTTTATGGTTTGTGGGGCAGTACGACAACCGCGAATACTGGGCGGTTGACCGGATATTTACTTATACATCAGATTGGGTATCAGGTTCCTCTAGTGGACGGAGTTTCCCACTTTTTGAGTACTATTGCATCTGATTGAGGACCGGGGTTTTCTTTAGTGGATGGGCTTTCCCACTTTGATCAGAGTCGTGATCCAGTCCTGCTGTTTTATGATACTTATGTTACTGGTTGCTGAGATACTTTACTCGTGTGGGTCGCTCTCCTCGAGTGCCACTCCGGAGTGTGTTGTTGGGTTATATCTAATAAGGATCTAAATAGAGGAAAAAAACACCTAGAGGGGGGTGAATAGGTGTAAACGATAAACACTCAAAAATCTTTGCGTAATAAAACCCAATGCGGAAAAATAAATAACACGCAGAGATTTTACGTGGAAAACTCCATCACAGGAGTAAAAAATCACGGGACCGATCACACGGTGAAATCCACTAGAATTATAACACGTACAAAGGTGATATAACGTACTCACACACGATTCAACCTTTTTCCATACGCTCCTAGTAGATCTTCTCCGCTCGCTCCGCAACGCGCCACGAATCCACGATGTGAGTCCAACGCCGAATCCACGGCGTCCAACGCCGAATCCATGACGTCTGACCGAATCCACGGTCTCCACCAAGTAGTAAGTCTCGATCACACGAACGTACCTCGCTCCGAATCCACGAGAGCGGTAGCACCTTGAATCCACAAGGCCACGCGAATCCACGCGCCGATTTTAGGAAAAATCGTTGTTTTGTTGGTGGTGATGATCCGCCGAATACTTAGATCAAAGATAGATCGGAAATCCCATCTAAGTATTCATTAATTTGATTCTACTCAAAATCTGAGTATGAAAACCTAGAATCAAATTAATTAATATAGATGAAGAAACATAGAATTAAATCTAGTTATTTCCTTTCTTCTCCATATGTGGATCTATAAGTTTTTCATCCGTTTATTTTCCTCGTTCATTTATGGAGATAAAAAACTTATTGTGGATTACCCTAAAAGAAAGAATTAGGGTTTACTTATAGGTTAGAAACCATTGGAAGAGGATAAGAATAAAAAACTAACCTTATATGAAAATTTTCGGGTCGACAGTCCGGACTGGAATTAGTGCGATCCGGACTGTCGTCATTAAACAGAGTTTTTCCAGAAAGACCACATTCGGGGTCCGGACTGAAATCCACGGTCCGGACTGTTCATGCAGTTTCAGCAAAATCCACGTTCGGGGTCCGGACTGAACAAGATGTGTTCCGGACTGGATTTGCGCATGAACTAACCTATGTTCGGGCTCCGGACTGTAGTACTCTGATCCGGATCCTGAACATATAACATGTCCAGTTTTTGATTTTTATGCGATTAAAAACCTATCCAAGTGTTTCTACATTATAAGAAGTATTCGGATCACCAAGATTGTTTAGTTAAACTTACCTGATACTTTTGAATTCTTTTTTCTTGAGATTGAGGTATATGATCGAAGCTTCTTCATCTTCAATCTTCAAGACTTAAACGCTTTCACGAAATACGCCAAAACAAAATCCTTAACAATCTCCCCCTTTGGCGGTTTCGTGACAAAACATAGATCCACTTAAGAAAATTCAAAAAGATATTTTTGTTGCTGTCACCATACAACAAAAATTTACATTTGAGATCCAAATAAACTAAATACATGAGATAAACTCCTAAAACAAACTCTAGACTTAGACGTTTGTACTCTCTGCAAAAAGAAGTAATTCTTGACAAGAGAAATCGTTAGATACCTCAAGAATTTGACATTCAAAAAACCAACCAGAGAGATAGAGTTTATACTCACCATGACATTTATAAAATCAGATATGTATTAAAATACCAATCAGAGATAGACATATCTTCTAAGCAATAAAATCCAAATGTCATAAGTTTGTTAGTAATCAAACAACTTGTTAGTAATAATACATGCCCAAATAGTTAGTCAAATAGTTAGTCGAGGCATGCATTCATTCACAATACAAAACCAAAAGTTGTTGTATACTTACCTTCCAGGTTTCATTCCAAAGTTCTAAGTTCTCACAGAGATCATTGTTTTAACCAGTTCAAATCTCTCTCCCCCTTTTTGTCACTAAACTGAGCCATAATTACAAAAAAAAAAAGAAAGGGAGTCATAAGTTCAAAATGAAAAAGTAATGTGAGAACTAAAATGAAAAACCTGCAAAACAACAAAAACAAAAAGTTGTCAGAACAACAAAAAGAATATCATTCAGAATCTTCAGAACTGGTACAGCCGAGTTTTTGAAAAAAAAAAATTCAATATCTTGTTCATAGACATCTGTTTCTTCTTTAGATCTCCTATGTCGGCTTTCATCGCAACGAACTCGTTAGACAATCGTTCTTGTTCTGAAGAAAGCCGTTGTTGCTCCCGGTAAATAGAGGTAACAGAGGCATCATCCTCTGATGTTGAAGCTGGTGCTGGTGGTGCTGAAGCTGTTGCTGCTGTTTTTGCTGCTGCTGTTGATGTTGAGGGTCTCTTTCCGCGAGGAGGTGTTGGAGGCTCATGCTGTCTTTGTGAGAGGGACTTCACAATAGTTGTGTCGTTGATAGTTCCCAAGCTATGCATGTATGCCGACGATGAAATATCGACTTTAAATTTCTTCAAAATTCGCATAATGATGATTGGGAAGGGAAGTCGCTCTGTAGGATGGGCATGTTCCACATACCTTGCCATCCTCGACCAGATGAGATAGGGAATGTTGAAATTAGATCTCATGGCTGCTGTGGGGTTTCCAAGAAGGTAAAGAAACAACATCCTATCCCATCTCAGAACTTTTGTTTGCATGTTTGGCAAAATGTTGTAGCAAACTATAAAGTTCAGAAATTTATACTCAGGTCGAAGTTCTTTAGAAAGAATTGAGTTCCCCGTCGACTAAGTATCTGGGAGACATATCCCATTAACAACCACTCTCTAGGTGGTGTTGCTAAAAACATGACCCTTTAGGTAATGAGCTCCATCAACCTGGGCCTTCATTCCTAACACCTCACCAATCAACTGAGGTGTGACCTTGATCTTAACATTCCAAACCATTGTCACAAATTCTCTTGGTCCGTCGTCAAGATCAACCAACTTTGACAAATTCTGATAAAACATTCGGATAAGATGAAGACAATATCCAAGATTGTCCGGGAAATTGCAAATGGGTGCAAGTCCCATTTGATCAAATAGAGTCCCAAAAAGTGCAGAGCGCTCCTTGAGAGCTTTGACATTTACATGTCTTTCGCCAATGCATTCTCTATTCTCGAAATCCTTGATTCTCTTAGAACTGATAAAGTCTTGTGGATGAGGCTTGCTTGCAAGTGGCTCTTCAATAGATATACCTTGAGCACTCCCTCTTTTCCGGGCAACGCTCTTTCTCTTTGTCTTAGCTGGACTTGGTTCCATTGGGGCTTTCCCATTCTCAGCAGCGGTAGGCGGAGTCTTTACCTTTGAAGAAGCTGCAGGGGCTTTCCCCTTTGAGGCAGTAGCTGCAGTGCCTTCCACCAAAAGCTCATCCCAGTCAATGGATTCAGTCTCAGATTCCGTCTTGGAATCATCCCGAGTTTTCTTAGCCCTTTTAGATTTGTTCGTTGCTCTTGTATGTACCATGGCAACAAGAAGAACAATTATCCATGAAAACACCATCGTTGCAAGTGCATAAGAAATTGAGAAACCTGCGAGCAAGAACTCAAGAACACGAAAAAATTGTTTATTTTCAAAAAATTGAAAAATTGTACCTAAACAATCATTATCATGTAGAGAGACTAGGAATCAAATTAGTTTTGCAAAAAGAATTTTAAAAATAAATCAATCCCATGATTTTCAAAAATTCTCATTATATGCCCTAAAACCGAATTTTCAGAAATTGAAGCCTAAAAATCCGTTAATCAAGAGAATACCAAGCATATAAACAAAACTAATCTACTCAGAGTTCTTATTTCAAAAGAAGTTTGACCAAAAACTAATCAAAAACAAAAAAGTTACAAGATTTCCATGCACGTTTTGAGAAAGTTGAGAAAAACTGTGAAAAACCAATGTTTTGATCATAAAAACTTACTTGAATTCGAAGAACTTGAGAAAGAAAGGCTCCAAATCAGTTGTTTTCTAGTGAGAGAAACTCAGGAGACTCGAAAACAAAAGTTTGTTGTAAAAAGAAATCAAAACCCTTTTGTTTCTTATAAAACCGTAGCCGCGGTCCGGAACGGATCAAGAATCCAGTCCGAATCGGCTACCCGCAGAGAATTCTGCGTTCGGGATTGGGAACAGGAATTCCAGTCCGGATCGGCTCCAACTTTTTCTTCAGAAAAATTTAGAAAAATTTCAGAAAATCCAGAAAAAGTATGTAAGCACTTTTGCATGTCAACTTTAAACAAAAGTCATCGTTTCATATCAAGAGAAATAGATTATGCTAAATCTATCAATAATATTCAAGTAATGAAACGAAAATTTATAAAAATTAAATCCTTTAAAGTTGAACAAGTTCAATGACATCTATCACGATCTTATGAGTAATGCCTTTATCAAATCATCAATATAGTAAAGAAAATGAAGTACCAAGATCGATAGATGTTTGAAATCCCAAATAAGTTAGATAATATATCTAATCAATTTATTGTAAGGAGTGGCTCTTTGAGCATCTTTCAATAAAATCCCCACCTTATACCAACCTTGGAATTTGACAGAGTCAAGTATTCCAAAAAACATTTTATCTTATCAACTTGAAAAACCATGCTTGGTATACATGTGGTAGCTGCACACAGTACTCGGACGACCGAGGTGGTAGCTCTTTCCTCCATGTGGTGGTAGTTTTCACACTCCTCATTGGGATGTAACTCTTTCCACATCTTTTGAGCATAAATATTTTAATAAACTCCCCCTCAATTGGCTATCAATTATCTAAGATATGAGGTATTCAACCAAAGATTGATCTCGAGTTTCATACTTAACTCAATTTTCAAATATGATAAAAACTATACCAAGAGATCACATGAGAGAGAAATTGACTTTGATCAATTAAAGATGACTTAATTGACATAGATGATCATTGCATCAAATGAATTATTATGATATCCAGAGCATAATAAATTTCTAAATATATGAAAGGATGCAAGTAAAGTCAATTTCACATGCTCAATTAATGTTCTATGTACAAACATAGATAAAGAACAAAAACACAAAACAAAACCTAACCTAAGCAATAATTTCAAAAAGTGTTATTTCAAAGAAAGCATTCCAATTGCTTTACGTAAATGAATAAACCGTTTTTTATCCAAAGGTTTTGTTAAAATGTCAGCTAATTGATCTTCAGTTGAAATATAGGAAATTTGAAGAATATTTGATTCAACTAGCTCTCTTAGAAAATGATATCTAAGTTCAATGTGTTTTGTTCTCGAGTGCAACACAGGATTTTTAGAAATATTTATAGCACTTGTGTTGTCACAAAGAATAGTTACCGAAGTTGCTGAAATTCGGAAGTCGCTCAGCACGCTTTTCATCCAAATGAGTTGAGTTGAACAACTACCCGCTGAAATATATTCTGCTTCGGCAGTCGAGAGTGTAATGTAGTTTTGCTTTTTACTATGCCATGCAACAAGACAATGGCCAAGATAAAAATATGCACCACTCGTACTCTTCCGATCATCCACTGATCCTGCCCAATCGGCATCTGAATATCCTATTATGTCAAGAGTTGTTCCCATAGGATACCAAATTCCGAAATTCAGTGTTCCTTTGACGTACCGAACGATCATTTTCACCGCTTTTAGGTGAACCTCCTTTGGTGCTGATTGATATCTTGCGCAGATCCCAACACTAAAGGATATATCCGGGCGACTAGCCGTGAGGTAGAGTAGACTTCCAATCATGCTGCGATAAAGCTTCTCGTCTACACTTTTACTAAGAGATTCACTTCCTAATCCCTTATTGCTAGTTCCCATTGGAGTTGGAAAATCTTTAGAGTTTTCTAAATCGAATTTCTTCACCAACTCCCTTGCATACTTGGATTGGCACAATGGATGCCTTCTTCATTTTGTTTCACTTGCAATCCAAGAAAATATGTTAGTTCCCCCATCATAGACATCTCAAATTCGCTTTTCATGGTTTCAGCGAATTTAGAAGCATCATTGTCTCTAGTTGCACCAAATATAATGTCATCGACATAGATTTGTGCCACAATGAAGTTATCCTGATAATACTTCACAAAGAGAGTCCGATCTGCTCCCCCTCGAGTATAGCCCTTTTCCAAAAGGTGCTTTGTCAACATTTCGTACCATGCTCGCGGTGCTTGTTTTAGACCGTAAAGAGCCTTTTTCAAACGAAAAACATGGTTAGGTAGTTTATGGTCAATGAAACCTTTCGGTTGAGCCACATAAACTTCCTCGTTCAAAAATCCATTTAAAAACGCGCTCTTAACGTCCATTTGAAAGAGTTTGGTTTTAAAATGATAAGCAATTGCGAACAAAATACGAATCGACTAGAGTCGAGCAACTGGGGCGAACGTCTCATCAAAGTCTATACCTTCTATTTGTGAATAGCCCTGAGCAACTAGGCGTGCTTTGTTCCTGATAATGGTACCATCCTCATTTTTCTTGTTCTTGAAAATCTATTTAGTACCAATCACGTTGTGTTGCTTCGGTGGCTTCGTTAGTTCCCAGACTTTGTTTCTTTCGAACTGATGGAGCTCTTCCTGCATTGCTTCAATCTAGTAGTCATCCTGAAGAGCTTCATCGACGTTCTTTGGTTCTACCATGGAGACGTAACATGCGACTCCACAAACCAACTGTCTCCGAGTCCTGACTCCTTCTTGTGGGTGTCCAATAATGTTTGATTCCGGATGATCCTTGGAGATACGTAGCGTTTGAGGTAACGGAGTACTCGGAGGTACATATGATGATTACTGCATATCAGATAAACTAGAAGAACCATTAGATACATCAACTTTATCGAAAGAATTATTATGAGAAGATGCATTTACAGGAGTATCATCATCTAGAGACATATCAGGGGTAGATTTATCAGATGCAAAGTGAAAAGCTTCATCTACTTTAATATTAATAGATTCTACCATCGTTTTAGATTCCAGGTTAAATACCCGATATGCTCTACTATTTGTAGAATAACCCATGAAAATCCCTTCGTCACTTCGAGAGTCGAATTTATGAAGATTTTCGCGATCACGCAAAATATAACAGCGACTCCCAAAGATACGAAAATATTTGATATTCGGTTTTCTACAAAACCATAGCTCATATGGTGTATTTAAAGTTCCCGGGCGCAAATACACTCGATTAATTACATAGACGACGGTGTTCACAGCTTCAGCCCAAAAATGTAACGGTAAATTCCGGCTGTGAAGCATAACACGCGCCATCTCTTGAACAACCCTGTTTTTGCGCTCGACTACACCATTCTGTTGAGGTGTATAGGGTGCTGAGAATTCATGTTTTATGCCGTTAGAAGTGCAAAAATCAACGAATTTAGAATTTATGAATTCTCCACCTCTATCACTTCAAACACGAACGATCTTTTCATTTCTTTCAATCATAATACATTGACAAACCTCATGAAAAGAGTCGAAAGTATCTGCTTTCTCTTTTAAAAATGTTACCCATGAATATCCAGAGAAATCATCAACCAAAAGAAAAATATACCATTTACCTCCCAAGGATGGTTGACGAGTCGGCCCCATTAAGTCCATGTGCAGTAATTCTAAGGGCCGGTTGGTACCAACGTGGTTCAAGTTCTTGTGTGCAGCCCTTGATTGTTTTCCCTTTTGACAATCTCCACACAAAATGTTTTCTTTAAAAGAAAGTTTAGGAACCCCCTTAACCACGTCTTTGTTTGAAATCCTTGCTAGTTCTTTAAAATTTATGTGACCTAGTCTTTAATGTCAAAGAGTTTCATTATCCAAAGAAACTAGGTTACACTTTTCAGAAATTTTGTTTGGAACGACATAGCAATTATTTTCATATCTAACCCCTTTCAAAAAGAACAAATGGTTCTTATCAGTTACAATACATTCTACTGAAGAAAAATTAACTGAAAAACAATTATCAAAAAGTTGACTTATGCTAATGAGGTTAGTGTTAAGGCCTTCAACAAATAAAACATTGTTCAAAACCGGGCCTTCTGGAATAGCAATTGTTCCCTTTCCAACAATTTTAGAAGAACGACCGTCTCCGAAAACTACAAGTCCTCCGGAGATTTTCTCTAAAGTTTGAAAACTGTTTTTGTCACCGGTCATGTGACGGGAACATCCGCTATCCAGATACCAAGACGAATTGTCATAAGCATGCAAAGAAGTATGAATGACAAGACAAGAGAAGATTTCACCTTTGCGCACCCAAACCTTTTTGGACTGCGTTGGCAATGAATGTGAAGTTATTCTCCTTGGTGAAACCATCTTGTTTGATTGATCGCTTGACATCGTCTTGTTAGGTGAACTACCAACGCTCTTTTCCTTTGAAAAATTTTCTTTTGATTTCCGGGGAATCACCTTTTTGGTAGTTGTTGCAAGAGGTGCTTGATTTGCTTGTTTTGCTCCAATCTTGCAATCTCTTCTTATGTGCCCTGCAAAACCACAACGAAAACATACATTTGAACTTGACGAACCCGAAGTAGGTGAGGTAGGGTTGTTGTCGTTGATTGCAGTGAATTCCGTCGCCGGAGGAGGAGATACCGACTGGGGCACAAAAACTGTTCCACTCGAACTAGGGTTGTCTCCAGTTCGACTGTATCCAAGGCCGAAACGGTTTGTTTGACCAAGACCAAGCATCTTATCCAACTTGCTCATTCCCGAAGAAAATTGTGACGCCCCACTTCCCAGGGGGTCACCCATCCTAGAACTACTCTAGCTCTAGCACGCTTAACTCTCATGTTCCTCTTGGATCTTGCTACCATCCAAATGCTATAGCCGGGATAGAGATTTAGTCATATTATATCATTTATATATAGGACTAATCCAAATTCCGGGGGTGTTACATTCTTCCCCGCTTTAAGCCCTGACGTCCACGTCAGGCTCAAGCACACTCACAAGCACCAGGCGATGTGAGACTCGTCTCGCTAGCCTTAGCCGACCTTGTGAGGAGCTGCACTCCACTCACAACGGTCATTAGCCGGGGAGCCTCGCTCTACCCGCTAAATAACCCTGGCTCAGCCGAGACTCATCTCACATTTCCGGCTGGTGAATGGCTCTAATACCAACTGTGACGCCCCACTTCCCAGGGGGTCACCCATCCTAGAACTACTCTAGCTCTAGCACGCTTAACTCTCATGTTCCTCTTGGATCTTGCTACCATCCAAAATGCTATAGCCGGGTTAGAGATTTAGTCATATTATATCATTTATATATAGGACTAATCCAAATTCCGGGGGTGTTACAAAAATCACTTTAAATCATCCTTAAGTTGGAAAATGGTCTTCGTCATTTCCATTTTTTCTTGACGAGCCTCGGAGTAGAACTTCAAGAAGTAACTTGCTTTATCCACCATTTTTACGTGTTCCTTCTCGAAATGCTCATTTTTCTCTTGAAGGGAAACATTTACTTTGATCAAGTTATCCCTTTCCACTTCAAGAGCGTTTGAGAGAGAAGTTGCCCTTTTTGCTTCTTCTTCGAGATCCTGCAATCTCCCTCTCAAACCCTTGTTTTGCTTTGCCAGTTTCTTTGAATCCTTTAAAAGTTTATGATAGGCAAAAGCAAGTCTTCACCTCGAATTACTGATTCGTCGTCCGTTGCATTTTTTTCAAATTGGAGGAGTTGGACAATGAATCAGAGTACTTGCCATAAAGCACATGAAGGGTGAAGTTGTGGACGCGTGGAACGCCGTTGCGTTATTTTTCATCACTGGAAGATGACTCATTTGACGTTGAGGTGTCATCCCAAGTGACGGCTTGCATCGCTTCTTCTTCGACGGATTTTTATGGACACTCCGTGAGATATGGCCGTATCCTCGGCACTTGAAGCATTGGATTTGTCCCTCTGAGTTTTTCTTATCCTTTGAAAACTCTCTTGCTTTCTTGACTTGTAGCTTGAAGAACCTTGTCTTTCTTCGACTTTACGAAGGATGGAGTTTTACTTGAATTACCCTTTCGAAAGTTTCGGCGAAATTTCTTGTCAAGAGAGCAAGCTGCTTCTCAAATCCTCCATAGATAGGTTCTCGTCGTCGTCTGAGGAGGATGAATCCGCGTCTTCTTCTTTTGTTGTTTTCAACGCAAAACCTGAAGACTTAGAAGAGGATGCTTTCCAGAAGAATAGTTAGTAGAAAATGTCATTTCATATGTTTGAAGTGAACCAACTAATTCTTCTACACGGATTTCGTCCGGGTGTTAATAGTTTCAATGGCCGTAACCTTGGAACGAAATCTTTCAGGAAGAGTTCTTAAATCTTTCTTACAACTTTAAATTCTGGAATTTTCTCTCCCAGTTAGCACATGTATTCACGATGTCTTGCAATCACGTATAGTAATGTCTGTGAAAGATTCATTTTCTGCCATGAAAATAGAGTCAAACTTGCTCGTAAGCATTTGCAGCTTTGAATCTTCACAAGGTTGTTCCCTCATGTGTAACTTGAAGAACATCCCAGATTTCTTTCGCAGTCTCACATGCCGAGACGCGAGAGAATTCAGTTTGAGACAAAGCATTAAATAAGGCGTTAATTCCTTTGCCATTGTAAGAAGATGAGTTAATCTCTTCCTTGGTCCATTTCGACCTAGGTTTGATGGTGCGAACATCACAATAATTTCAGTTGGATTTGACCATCCTAACTCAATTGATTGCCACACCCGTTCGTCGATGGAAATTAAAAAAGGCTTTCATCCGTACTTTCCAGTAGGCATAGTTTGTTCCATCGAAGAACGGGGTCTGTTGATGTTTCCACCTTCAACCATTGTTTACAACCCTATTCCCGCTCTGATACCACTTGTTGGGTTATATATATTGGATCTAAATAGGGGAAAAAAACACCTAGAGGGGGGTGAATAGGTGTAAACGTATAAACACTCAAAAATCTGTGAATAAAAACCAATGCGGAAAAATAAATAACACGCAGAGATTTTACGTGGAAAACTCCATCACGGAGTAAAAAACCACGGGACCGATAACACGGTGAAATCCACTAGAATTAAACACGTACAAAGGTGATATAATGTATCACACCACGACTCAACCTTTTTCCATACGCTCCTAGTGATCTTCTCCGCGTCGCTCCGCAACGCGCCTCGAATCCACGATCTGCGTCCAACGCCGAATCCACGGCGTCCAACGTCGAATCCACGACGTCTGACCGAATCCACGGTCTCCACCAAGTAGTACGTCTCGATCCACGAACGTCCTCGCTCCGAATCCACGAGAGCGGTAGCACCTTGAATCCACAAGGACCGCGAATCCACGCGATTTTGGGGAAAATCGTTGTTTTGTGGGTGGTGATGATCCGCCGAATACTTAGATCAAAGATAGATCGGAAATACCATCTAAGTATTCATTAATTTGATTCTAACTCAAATCTAAGTATGAAAACCTAGAATCAAATAATTAATATAGATGAAGAAACATAGAATTAAATCTAGTTATTTCCTTTCTTCTCTATATGTGTTCTATAAGTTTCATCCGTTATTTTCCTCGTTCATTTACGTGAGATTAAAAAACTTATGTGGATTACCCTAAAAGAAAGAATTAGGGTTTACTTATAGGTTAGAAACCATTGGAAGAGATAAGAATCAAAAAACTAACTTATCTGGAAATTTTGGGTCGACAGTCCGGACGGAATTAGTGCGATACGGAGCTGTCGTACATTAAACAGAGTTTTTCCAAAAAGACCACGTTCGGCGGGTACGGATGAAATCTCACGGTCCGGACTGTTCATGCAGTTTCAGCAAAATCCACGTTCGGAGGTACCGACTGAACACGATGTGTTAGGACGGGATTTGTCGCATGAACTAACCTATGTTAGGGTTCCGGACTGTAGTACTCGATCCGGATCCTGAACATCTAACATTCCAGTTTTTTATTTTTATTCGCATTAAAAAACTCATCAAGTGTTTCTAAATTAGTATAAGAAGTTAGATCACAAGATTGTTTAGGAAACTTACCTGCATCAAGTTTGAATCTATTGTTGAGATGGGAGGTATTGATCAAGAATTCTTCATCTTCATCTTCAAGACTTACCTTAAACTCTTTCACGAAATACGCCAAAACAAATCCGACATGTGCGCAGGCAGGCTTTGTGTCATCGAACCGAGTCCGCCAATTTGGTCAGTTCGGGCACGCAAACAGAAAGCCAATCAGGGTATGACCTTCACACCCGAAAGGAACGGTAACATCCCATAATAATACAACAGTTGTAGCGGAAGCCAATATAGAGTACCTAAAAAAATCACTACTAATTTAAAACTGTCCATCAATAACAAAAGTTTAAGCGGAAAATGAAGATACAAGAAATGAAACACATAATAAACTTTTATTACATTTGCCATCCTCAGTACAACTAAATAAGATTACAATATTTTCCTCACCATACATGGTGCACTCAAAAACTAAAATGAAGGTTACCTCTGCTATACCCTCGAGGTCTCTATGCTGCTGGGGCACTTGCCCCTGTCGACCTGCCTCGGACGCATCTGAACACTGGCAAAATGGTCACCGAGGGTCGTGAGAACTATTAAAGTTCCCAGGGGGTTCAACAACCGAGAAAAAGGTCCTACAACACTGTGGTCCCATGGAAGCAAGTGATAATAGAATGATAGGAAATAAAATACTTCAATATTATAAAATGCTGCTCTGCCATATAATGGGTCACTCACATCTGTGTATAATATCATCCCAACACTACTGTCCAGCCATACTAGGCTACTATGCACCACCGGACACTAGCCGCTGTATACAGGGTTCAACTAACCCGGACCACCTTGGCC
>CM055076.1:13951762-14129975 GCA_029204045.2 Tillandsia leiboldiana
TAAATAGAGGAAAAAAACACATAGAGGGGGGTGAATAGGGTGTAAACGATAAACACTCAAAAATCTTTGCGTATAAAAAGACCAATGCGGAAAAATGAATAACACGCAGAGGATTTTTAAGTGACAAAACTCCATCACAGGAGTAAAAAATCACGGACGATCCACGGTGAAATCCACTAGAATTATAACACGTACAAAGGTGATATAACGTACATCACACACGATTCAACCTTTGTCCATACGTCTCTAGTAGATCTTCTCGCTCGCTCCGCAACGCGCCACGAATCCACGATGTGATCCAACGCCGAAATCCACGGCGTCCAACGCCGAATCCATGACGTCTGACCGAATCCACGGTCTCCACAGTAGTAAGTCTCGATCACACGAACGTACCTCGCTCCGAATCCAGAGAGCGGTAGCACCTTGAATCCACAAGGCCACGCGAATCCACGCGCCGATTTTAGAGGAAAAATCGTGTGTTTTGTTGGTGGGTGATGATCCGCCGAATACTTAGATCAAAGATAGATCGGAAATGCCATCTAAGTATTCATTAATTTGATTCTACTCAAAATCTGAGTATGAAAACTAGAATCAAATTAATTAATATAGATGAAGAAACATAGATTAATCTAGTTATTCCTTTCTCCATATGTGGATCTATAAGTTGTTTCATCCGTTTATTTTCCCGTCATTTATGGAGATAAAAAAATTATGGTGGATTACCCTAAAAGAAAGATTAGGGTTTACTTATAGGGTAGAAAACCATTGGAAGAGGATAAGAATAAAAAAAAACTAACTTATATGGAAAATTTTCGGGTCGACAGTCCGGACTGGAATTAGTGCGATCCGGATGTCGTCATTAAACAGAGTTTTTCCAGAAAAAGACCACGTTCGGGGGTCCGGACTGAAATCCACGGTCCGGACTGTTCATGCAGTTCAGCAAAATCCACGTTCGGGGTCCGGACTGAACCAAGATGTGTTTCGGACTGGATTTGCGCATGAACTAACCTATGTTCGGGGTCGGATGTATACTTGATCCGGATCCTGAACATATAACATGTCCAGTTTTTGATTTTTATGCGATTAAAAACCATCCAAGTGTTTCACATTATAAGAAGTATTCGGATCACCAAGTGTTTAGTTAAACTTACCTGATCCTTTTGAATTTTTCTTTCTTGAGATTGAGGTATATGAGAAGCTTCTTCATCTTCAATCTTCAGACTTAAACGTTTCACGAAATACGCCAAAACAAAATCCTTAACAATCTCCCCCCTTTGGCGGTTTCGTGACAAAACATAGATCCACTTAAGAAAATGTTCAAAAAGATATTTTTGTTGCTATCACCATACAACAAAAATTTACATTTGAGATAAATAAACTAAATACATGAGATAAACTCCTAAAACAAACTCTAGACTTAGACGTTTGTACTCTCTGCAAAAAGAAGTAATTCTTGACAAGAGAATCGTTAGATACCTCAAGAATTGACATTCAAAAAACCAAACCAGAGAGATAGAGTTATACTCACCATGACATTTATAAATCAGATATGTATTAAAATACCAATCAGAGATAGACATATCTTCTAAGCAATAAAATCCAAATGTCATAAGTTGTTAGTAATCAAACAACTTGTTAGTAATAATACATGCCCAAATAGTTAGTCAAATAGTTAGTCGAGGCATGCATTCATTCACAATACAAAACCAAAAGTTGTTGTATACTTACCTTCCAGGTTTCATTCCAAGTTCTAAGTTCTCACAGAGACCATTGTTTTAACCAGTTCAAATCTCTCTCCCCTTTTTGTCACTAAAGAGCCAAAATTACAAAAAAAAAAAGAAAGGGAGTCATAAGTCAAAATGAAAAAGTAATGTGAGAACTAAAATGAAAACCTGCAAAACAACAAAAACAAAAAGTTGTCAGAACAACAAAAAGAATATCATTCAGAATCTTCAGAAACTGGTACAGCGAGTTTTTGAAAAAAAATTTCAATATCTTGTTCATAGACATCTGTTTCTTCTTTAGATCTCCTATGTCGGCTTCATCGCAACGAACTCGTTAGACAATCGTTCTTGTTGAAGAAGTCGTTGTTGCTCCGGTAAATAGAGGTAACAGAGGCATCATCCTCTGATGTTGAAGCTGGTGCTGGTGGTGCTGAAGCTGTTGCTGCTGTTTTGCTGCTGCTGTTGATGTTGAGGGTCTCTTTCGCGAGGAGGTGTTGGAGGCTCATGCTGTCTTTGTGAGAGGGACTTCACAATAGTTGTGTCGTTGATAGTTCCCAAGCTATGCATGTATGCGACGATGAAATATCGACTTTAAATTTCTTCAAAATTCGCATAATGATGTGGGAAGGGAAAGTCGCTCTGTAGGATGGGCATGTTACACCCCTGCCCTCGACCAGATGAGATAGGGAATGTTGAAATTAGATCCCATGGCTGCTGTGGGGTTTCCAAGAAGGTAAAGAAACAACATCCTATCCCATCTCAGAACTTTTGTTTGCATGTTTGGCAAAATGTTGTAGCAAACTATAAAGTTCAGAATTTATACTCAGGTCGAAGTTCTTTAGAAAGAATTGAGTTCCCGTCGACTGAGTATGGGGAGACATATCCCATTAACAACCACTCTCCAGGTGGTGTTGCTAAAAACATGACCCTTTAGGTAATGAGCTCCATCAACCTGGGCCTTCATTCCTAACACCTCACCAATCAACTGAGGTGTGACCTTGATCTTACATTCAACCATTGTCACAATTCTCTTGGTCCGTCGTCAAGATCAACCAACTTTGACAATTTCTGATAAAACATTGGATAAGATGAAGACAATATCCAAGATTGTCCGGAAATTGCAAATGGGTGCAAGTCCCATTTGATCAAATAGAGTCCCAAAAAGTGCAGAGCGCTCCTTGAGAGCTTTGACATTTACATGTCTTTCGCCAATGCATTCTCTATTCTCGAAATCCTTGATTCTCTTAGAACTGATAAAGTCTTGTGGATGAGGCTTGCTTGCAAGTGGCTCTTCAATAGATATACCTTGAGCACTCCCTTTTCGGGCAACGCTCTTTCTCTTTGTCTTAGCTGGACTTGGTTCCATTGGGGCTTTCCCATTCTCAGCAGCGGTAGGCGGAGTCTTTACCTTTGAAGAAGCTGCAGGGGCTTTCCCCTTTGAGGCAGTAGTGCAGTGCCTTCCACCAAAAGCTCATCCCAGTCAATGGATTCAGTCTCAGATTCCGTCTTGGAATCATCCCGAGTTTTCTTAGCCCTTTTAGATTTGTCGTTGCTCTTGTATGTACCATGGCAACAAGAAGAACAATTATCCATGAAAACACCATCGTTGCAAGTGCATAAGAAATTGAGAAACCTGCGAGCAAGAACTCAAGAACACGAAAAAAATTGTTTATTTTCAAAAAATGAAAAATTGTACCTAAACAATCATTATCATGTAGAGAGACTAGGAATCAAATTAGTTTTGCAAAAAGAATTTTAAAATAAATCAATCCCATGATTTTCAAAAATCTCATTATATGCCCTAAAACCGAATTTTCAGAAATTGAAGCCTAAAAATCCGTTAATCAAGAGAATACCAAGCATATAAACAAAACTAATCTACTCAGAGTTCTTATTCAAAAGAAGTTTGACAAAAAACTAATCAAAAACAAAAAAGTTACAAGATTTCCATGCACGTTTTGAGAAAGTTGAGAAAAACTGTGAAAACCAATGTTTTGATCATAAAAACTTACTTGAATTCGAAGAACTTGAGAAAGAAAGGCTCCAAATCAGTTGTTTTCTAGTGAGAGAAACTCAGGAGACTCGAAACAAAAGTTTGTGTAAAAAGAAATCAAAACCCTTTTGTTTCTTATAAAACCTAGCCGCGGTCCGGAACGGATCAAGAATCCAGTCCGATCGGCTACCCGCAGAGAATTCTGCGTTCGGGATCCGGAACAGGAATTCCAGTCCGGATCGGCTCCAACTTTTTCTTCAGAAAATTTAGAAAAATTTCAGAAATCCAGAAAAAAGTATGTAAGCACTTTTGCATGTCAACTTTAAACAAAAGTCATCGTTTCATATCAAGAGAAATAGATTATGCTAAATCTATCAATAATATTCAAGTAATGAAACGAAATTTATAAAAATTAAATCCTTTAAAGTTGAACAAGTTCAATGACATCTATCACGATCTTATGAGTATGCCTTTATCAAATCATCAAGTATAGTAAAGAAAATGATAGTACCAAGATCGATAGATGTTTGAAATCCCAAATAAGTTAGATAATATATCTAATCAATTTATTGTAAGGAGTGGCTCTTTGAGCATCTTTCAATAAAATCCCCACCTTATACCAACCTTGGAATTTGACAGAGTCAAGTATTCCAAAAAACATTTTATCTTATCAACTTGAAAAACCATGCTTGGTATACATGTGGTAGCTGCACACAGTACTCGGACGACCGAGGTGGTAGCTCTTTCCTCCATGTGGTGGTAGTTTTCACACTCCTCATTGGGATGTAACTCTTTCCACATCTTTTGAGCATAAATATTTTAATAAACTCCCCCTCAATTGGCTATCAAGTATCTAAGATATGAGGTATTCAACCAAAGATTGATCTCGAGTTTCATACTTAACTCAATTTTCAAATATGATAAAAACTATACCAAGAGATCACATGAGAGAGAAATTGACTTTGATCAATTAAAGATGACTTAATTGACATAGATGATCATTGCATCAAATGAATTATTATGATATCCAGAGCATAATAAATTTCTAAATATATGAAAGGATGCAAGTAAGTCAATTTCACATGCTCAATTAATGTGTCTATGTACAAACATAGATAAAGACAAAAACACAAAACAAAACCTAACCTAAGCAATAATTTCAAAAAGTGTTATTTCAAAGAAAGCATTCCAATTGCTTTACGTAAATGAATAAACCGTTTTTTATCCAAGGTTTTGTTAAAATGTCAGCTAATTGATCTTCAGTTGAAATATAGGAAATTTGAAGAATATTTGATTCAACTAGCTCTCTTAGAAAATGATATCTAAGTTCAATGTGTTTTGTTCTCGAGTGCAACACAGGATTTTTAGAAATATTTTATAGCACTTGTGTTGTCACAAAGAATAGTTACCGAAGTTGCTGAAATTCGGAAGTCGCTCAGCACGCTTTTCATCCAAATGAGTTGAGTTGAACAACTACCCGCTGAAATATATTCTGCTTCGGCAGTCGAGAGTGTAATGTAGTTTTGCTTTTTACTATGCCATGCAACAAGACAATGGCCAAGATAAAAATATGCACCACTCGTACTCTTCCGATCATCCACTGATCCTGCCCAATCGGCATCTGAATATCCTATTATGTCAAGAGTTGTTCCCATAGGATACCAAATTCCGAAATTCAGTGTTCCTTTGACGTACCGAACGATCATTTTCACCGCTTTTAGGTGAACCTCCTTTGGTGCTGATTGATATCTTGCGCAGATCCCAACACTAAAGGATATATCCGGGCGACTAGCCGTGAGGTAGAGTAGACTTCCAATCATGCTGCGATAAAGCTTCTCGTCTACACTTTTACTAAGAGATTCACTTCCTAATCCCTTATTGCTAGTTCCCATTGGAGTTGGAAAATCTTTAGAGTTTTCTAAATCGAATTTCTTCACCAACTCCCTTGCATACTTGGATTGGCACAAATGGATGCCTTCTTCATTTTGTTTCACTTGCAATCCAAGAAAATATGTTAGTTCCCCCATCATAGACATCTCAAATTCGCTTTTCATGGTTTCAGCGAATTTAGAAGCATCATTGTCTCTAGTTGCACCAAATATAATGTCATCGACATAGATTTGTGCCACAATGAAGTTATCCTGATAATACTTCACAAAGAGAGTCCGATCTGCTCCCCCTCGAGTATAGCCCTTTTCCAAAAGGTGCTTTGTCAACATTTCGTACCATGCTCGCGGTGCTTGTTTTAGACCGTAAAGAGCCTTTTTCAAACGAAAAACATGGTTAGGTAGTTTATGGTCAATGAAACCTTTCGGTTGAGCCACATAAACTTCCTCGTTCAAAAATCCATTTAAAAACGCGCTCTTAACGTCCATTTGAAAGAGTTTGGTTTTAAAATGATAAGCAATTGCGAACAAAATACGAATCGACTAGAGTCGAGCAACTGGGGCGAACGTCTCATCAAAGTCTATACCTTCTATTTGTGAATAGCCCTGAGCAACTAGGCGTGCTTTGTTCCTGATAATGGTACCATCCTCATTTTTCTTGTTCTTGAAAATCTATTTAGTACCAATCACGTTGTGTTGCTTCGGTGGCTTCGTTAGTTCCCAGACTTTGTTTCTTTCGAACTGATGGAGCTCTTCCTGCATTGCTTCAATCTAGTAGTCATCCTGAAGAGCTTCATCGACGTTCTTTGGTTCTACCATGGAGACGTAACATGCGACTCCACAAACCAACTGTCTCCGAGTCCTGACTCCTTCTTGTGGGTGTCCAATAATGTTTGATTCCGGATGATCCTTGGAGATACGTAGCGTTTGAGGTAACGGAGTACTCGGAGGTACATATGATGATTACTGCATATCAGATAAACTAGAAGAACCATTAGATACATCAACTTTATCGAAAGAATTATTATGAGAAGATGCATTTACAGGAGTATCATCATCTAGAGACATATCAGGGGTAGATTTATCAGATGCAAAGTGAAAAGCTTCATCTACTTTAATATTAATAGATTCTACCATCGTTTTAGATTCCAGGTTAAATACCCGATATGCTCTACTATTTGTAGAATAACCCATGAAAATCCCTTCGTCACTTCGAGAGTCGAATTTATGAAGATTTTCGCGATCACGCAAAATATAACAGCGACTCCCAAAGATACGAAAATATTTGATATTCGGTTTTCTACAAAACCATAGCTCATATGGTGTATTTAAAGTTCCCGGGCGCAAATACACTCGATTAATTACATAGACGACGGTGTTCACAGCTTCAGCCCAAAAATGTAACGGTAAATTCCGGCTGTGAAGCATAACACGCGCCATCTCTTGAACAACCCTGTTTTTGCGCTCGACTACACCATTCTGTTGAGGTGTATAGGGTGCTGAGAATTCATGTTTTATGCCGTTAGAAGTGCAAAAATCAACGAATTTAGAATTTATGAATTCTCCACCTCTATCACTTCAAACACGAACGATCTTTTCATTTCTTTCAATCATAATACATTGACAAACCTCATGAAAAGAGTCGAAAGTATCTGCTTTCTCTTTTAAAAATGTTACCCATGAATATCCAGAGAAATCATCAACCAAAAGAAAAATATACCATTTACCTCCCAAGGATGGTTGACGAGTCGGCCCCATTAAGTCCATGTGCAGTAATTCTAAGGGCCGGTTGGTACCAACGTGGTTCAAGTTCTTGTGTGCAGCCCTTGATTGTTTTCCCTTTTGACAATCTCCACACAAAATGTTTTCTTTAAAAGAAAGTTTAGGAACCCCCTTAACCACGTCTTTGTTTGAAATCCTTGCTAGTTCTTTAAAATTTATGTGACCTAGTCTTTAATGTCAAAGAGTTTCATTATCCAAAGAAACTAGGTTACACTTTTCAGAAATTTTGTTTGGAACGACATAGCAATTATTTTCATATCTAACCCCTTTCAAAAAGAACAAATGGTTCTTATCAGTTACAATACATTCTACTGAAGAAAAATTAACTGAAAAACAATTATCAAAAAGTTGACTTATGCTAATGAGGTTAGTGTTAAGGCCTTCAACAAATAAAACATTGTTCAAAACCGGGCCTTCTGGAATAGCAATTGTTCCCTTTCCAACAATTTTAGAAGAACGACCGTCTCCGAAAACTACAAGTCCTCCGGAGATTTTCTCTAAAGTTTGAAAACTGTTTTTGTCACCGGTCATGTGACGGGAACATCCGCTATCCAGATACCAAGACGAATTGTCATAAGCATGCAAAGAAGTATGAATGACAAGACAAGAGAAGATTTCACCTTTGCGCACCCAAACCTTTTTGGACTGCGTTGGCAATGAATGTGAAGTTATTCTCCTTGGTGAAACCATCTTGTTTGATTGATCGCTTGACATCGTCTTGTTAGGTGAACTACCAACGCTCTTTTCCTTTGAAAAATTTTCTTTTGATTTCCGGGGAATCACCTTTTTGGTAGTTGTTGCAAGAGGTGCTTGATTTGCTTGTTTTGCTCCAATCTTGCAATCTCTTCTTATGTGCCCTGCAAAACCACAACGAAAACATACATTTGAACTTGACGAACCCGAAGTAGGTGAGGTAGGGTTGTTGTCGTTGATTGCAGTGAATTCCGTCGCCGGAGGAGGAGATACCGACTGGGGCACAAAAACTGTTCCACTCGAACTAGGGTTGTCTCCAGTTCGACTGTATCCAAGGCCGAAACGGTTTGTTTGACCAAGACCAAGCATCTTATCCAACTTGCTCATTCCCGAAGAAAATTGTGACGCCCCACTTCCCAGGGGGTCACCCATCCTAGAACTACTCTAGCTCTAGCACGCTTAACTCTCATGTTCCTCTTGGATCTTGCTACCATCCAAAATGCTATAGCCGGGATAGAGATTTAGTCATATTATATCATTTATATATAGGACTAATCCAAATTCCGGGGGTGTTACATTCTTCCCCGCTTTAAGCCCTGACGTCCACGTCAGGCTCAAGCACACTCACAAGCACCAGGCGATGTGAGACTCGTCTCGCTAGCCTTAGCCGACCTTGTGAGGAGCTGCACTCCACTCACAACGGTCATTAGCCGGGGAGCCTCGCTCTACCCGCTAAATAACCCTGGCTCAGCCGAGACTCATCTCACATTTCCGGCTGGTGAATGGCTCTAATACCAACTGTGACGCCCCACTTCCCAGGGGGTCACCCATCCTAGAACTACTCTAGCTCTAGCACGCTTAACTCTCATGTTCCTCTTGGATCTTGCTACCATCCAAAATGCTATAGCCGGGTTAGAGATTTAGTCATATTATATCATTTATATATAGGACTAATCCAAATTCCGGGGGTGTTACAAAAATCACTTTAAATCATCCTTAAGTTGGAAAATGGTCTTCGTCATTTCCATTTTTTCTTGACGAGCCTCGGAGTAGAACTTCAAGAAGTAACTTGCTTTATCCACCATTTTTACGTGTTCCTTCTCGAAATGCTCATTTTTCTCTTGAAGGGAAACATTTACTTTGATCAAGTTATCCCTTTCCACTTCAAGAGCGTTTGAGAGAGAAGTTGCCCTTTTTGCTTCTTCTTCGAGATCCTGCAATCTCCCTCTCAAACCCTTGTTTTGCTTTGCCAGTTTCTTTGAATCCTTTAAAAGTTTATGATAGGCAAAAGCAAAGTCTTCACCTTCGGAATTACTTGATTCGTCGTCCGTTGCATTTTTTTCAACTTGGGAGGAGTTGGACAATGAATCAGATGTACTTGCCATAAAGCACACGAAGGGTGAAGTTGTGGACGCGTGGAACGCCGTTGCGTTATTTTCTTCATCACTGGAAGATGACTCATTTGACGTTGAGGTGTCATCCCAAGTGACGGCTTGCATCGCTTTCTTCTTCGACGGATTTTTATTGGGCACTCCGTTGAGATATGGCCGTATCCTCGGCACTTGAAGCATTGGATTTGTCCCTCCGAGTTTTTCTTATCCTTTGAAAAACTCTCTTGCTTTCTTGACTTGTAGCTTGAAGAACCTTTGTCTTTCTTCGACTTTACGAAGGATGAAGTTTTACTTGAATTACCCTTTCGAAAGTTTCGGCGAAATTTTCTTGTCAAGAGAGCAAGCTGCTTCTCGAAATCCTCCATAGATAGGTTCTCGTCGTCGTCTGAGGAGGATGAATCCGCGTCTTCTTCTTTTGTTGTTTTCAATGCAAAACCTGAAGACTTAGAAGAGGATGCTTTTCCAGAAGAATAGTTAGTAGAAAATATCATTTCATATGTTTGAAGTGCACCAACTAATTCTTCTACACGGATTTCGTCCGGGTGTTTAATAGTTTCAATGGCCGTAACCTTGGAACGAAATCTTTCAGGAAGAGTTCTTAAAATCTTTCTTACAACTTTAAATTCTGGAATTTTCTCTCCCAAGTTAGCACATGTATTCACGATGTCTTGCAATCACGTATAATAATCTGTGAAAGATTCATTTTCTGCCATGAAAATAGAGTCAAACTTGCTCGTAAGCATTTGCAGCTTTTGAATCTTCACAAGGTTTGTTCCCTCATGTGTAACTTGTAGAACATCCCATATTTCTTTCGCAGTCTCACATGCCGATACGCGAGAGAATTCAGTTTGCGACAAAGCATTAAATAAGGCGTTAATTCCTTTGCCATTGTAAGAAGACGAGTTAATCTCTTCCTTGGTCCATTTCGACCTAGGTTTGATGGTGTGAACATCAACAATAATTTCAGTTGGATTTGACCATCCTAACTCGATTGATTGCCACACCCGTTCGTCGATGGAAATTAAAAAAGGCTTTCATCCGTACTTTCCAGTAGGCATAGTTTGTTCCATCGAAGAACGGGGGTCTGTTGATGTTTCCACCTTCAACCATTGTTTACAACCCTATTCCCGCTCTGATACCACTTGTTGGGTTATATCTAATATGGATCTAAATAGGGGAAAAAAACACCTAGAGGGGGTGAATAGGTGTAAACGATAAACACTCAAAAATCTGTGTAATAAAACCCAATGCGGAAAAATAAATAACACGCAGAGATTTTACGTGGAAAACTCCATCACAGGAGTAAAAAACCACGGGACCGATCACACGGTGAAATCCACTAGAATTATAACACGTACAAAGGTGATATAATGTACTCACACACGATTCAACCTTTTTCCATACGCTCCTAGTAGATCTTCTCCGCTTGCTCCGCAACGCGCCTCGAATGCACGATGTGCGTCCAACGCCGAATCCACGGCGTCCAACGTCGAATCCACGACGTCTGACCGAATCCATGGTCTCCACCAAGTAGTACGTCTCGATCACACGAACGTATCTCGCTCCGAATCCACGAGAGCGGTAGCACCTTGAATCCACAAGGCCACGCGAATCCACGCGCCGATTTTGGGGAAAATCGTTGTTTTGTCGGTGGTGATGATCCGCCGAATACTTAGATCAAAGATAGATCGAAAATCCCATCTAAGTATTCACTAATTTGATTCTACTCAAAATCTAAGTATGAAAACCTAGAATCAAATTAATTAATATAGATGAAGAAATATAGAATTAAATATAGTTATTTCCTTTCTTCTCTATATGTGGATCTATAAGTTTTTCATCCGTTTATTTTCCTCGTTCATTTACGGAGATAAAAAACTTATTGTGGATTACCCTAAAAGAAAGAATTAGGGTTTACTTATAGGTTAGAAACCATTGGAAGAGGATAAGAATAAAAAACTAACCTTATCTGGAAATTTTCGGGTCGACAGTCCGGACTGGAATTAGTGCGATACGGACTGTCGTCATTAAACAGAGTTTTTCCAAAAAGACCACGTTCGGGGTCCGGATTGAAATCTCACGGTCCGGACTGTTCATGCAGTTTCAGCAAAATCCACGTTCGGGGTCCGGACTGAACAAGATGTGTTCCGGACTGGATTTGCGCATGAACTAACCTATGTTCGGGTTCCGGACTGTAGTACTCTGATCCAGATCCTGAACATATAACATGTCCAGTTTTTTATTTTTATTCGATTAAAAACTCATCCAAGTGTTTCTACATTATAAGAAGTATTCGGATCACCAAGATTGTTTAGTTAAACTTACCTGATCCTTTTGAATTCTTCTTTCTTGAGATTGAGGTATATGATCCAAGCTTCTTCATCTTCAATCTTCAAGACTTAAACTCTTTCACGAAATACGCCAAAACAAAATCCTTAACATGTGCGACAGGCAGGCTTTGTGTCACGCCCCGAGTCCGCCAATTTGGTCAGTTCGGGCACGCCAACAGACCCGCCAATCGGGTATGACCCTTCACTACCCGAAAGGAACGGTAACATCCATAATAATACAACAAGTGTATGCGGAAGCTCAATATCAGAGTACTAAAAATCACTACTAATTTAAAACTTTCATTCAATAACAAACAGTTAAGCGGAAATGAAAGCATACAAGAATGAACCATAATAAACTTTATTACATTTTACATCTCTCAGCTTACAATTAAATAATATTACAATTCTTTTCCTCACAATACATGGTTCACTCAAAACATAAAAGAAGGGTACCTCTGCTATACCCTCTAGGTCTCTATGCTGCTGGGCACTTGCCCCTGTCGCATGCCTCGCTGACTGCATCTGAACATGGAAAAATGGTCACCCGAGGGTGTGAGAACTACTTAAAGTTCCCAGTGGGTTCAACCACCGAGAAAAAGTGTCCTACACCACTTGGTCCAATGGAAGCAAGAATAATAGAATGCTAGGAAACTAAAATACTCAATATTAAAATGCTGCTATGCATATAATGGGTCACTACACTATCTGTGTATAATCATCATCCCAACACTACTCTGTCCAGCCATACTAGGCTACTATGCACCAACTCGGCCACTATGCCGCTGTATACAGGGTTCAACTAACCCGACCACCTTGGCCACTCTATTTTCTCTTTATTCTTTACATTCCGGTGCTTTAGTTCAAGTTAACCCTCAAAAATTCTTATCCAACGGGCCCCAGCCCGGTAGTCATGCTACCACAAGATAAGATTTCTAAGGTTGCCGATAACACCCGCAAGTGTTACCCCGCCCTACGGGAGAAACGTGCCAGACGGGTCACTCCCCGGGAGAGGGACACTGCCCAAAACTCCAACAAGAGCTACGTTTCACCCCCGAAGGTACGTCCGTTTTATCATTATCTTTTCTTTCTTTTCTTTTAGCTTTAGCTCTTTACTTTGCCTTTCCTTTGGGAAGCTGAGTCTTGCTAACACACTTCCCCCCGGAGTGAAATATGCTCAACCTTCCCGTTGGCAACTTAGCTTTAATTCTTTAATTCACTTGGGAGTGACATATGCTCAACCCTCCCATTAGCCATTTAGACTTTTCTTTTACAGCTTACATTTACCGGGTCCGAGGGTTCCAAAAGACGGATGCCTACAACCCCAATCAAACAAGAACAGGTTGTAGCACCGCCTCCCGTAGTGCTTGGCCCAATGTATTTTATTTTTCCTTTTTACCTTTCTTTAATCATTCTCTTTCTTTAAACATTCTCTTTACACTTTAGGTTCAGATGAGTTTAAGGCACCTTGGCACTCATCTACCCGGGAGTGACATATGCTCAACCCTCCCGTTAGTATTCATGTCTCAATGTTTCTCTTTTGCTTGAGCAATTTGCTTGTCTTGCTTATTAATCACTTTTAGCTCTCTCTTGAGCAATTTGCCTGTCTTGCTTATTAACCACTTTTAGCTCTTTCTTGAGCAATTTGTTTGTCTTGCTTATTAACCACTTTTAGCTCTTTCTTGAGCAATTTGCTTGTCTTGCTTACTAAGCCACTTTTAGCTTTCTCTTAAGCTTTATCTCTTTTATCCTAAGTTCTTTACTTTAGGATAATTTGGGTGTCTCTAACACCAATTTAGGTTTGAACTTCTTGTTCATTTACATTTACACTTATTTTGCCACTTGGCAATATCTTTAGTTTCCTAGCCCATTTTTAAACTTTTCTTTACTTGTTCTCGATTCACAACCCTATGTTTCAATTACCTTTAAAGTTACACTATGTCACAAGGACACTAGTCACTTTCAATTTTATCTAACTTAGAGTTTATTAACTCTATTTCCCATTTTCCCTTTCCTTTATTTAACTCAGATTGAAGTTAAAATAATTTGTCCATTTGCCCAGACGTCCTATGACTTTCTAGGATTATATTTGTTTAATTCTTTAACTTTGGGATCTAATCCCCTTTTCCTGATTCCTCACTGAATCCTAGAGTTATACTAACTCTATTTTCTTGTTCCATGTTTAACTTAGGGTTGCACTAACTCTATTTCATCACTAGAGTTTAACTCCACTAGTTCATCTTAGGTTCCTTTACCTAAGTTCCATAACCTATTTAACCTAGAGTTCTCTGACTCTATGTTGAATACCCTATTCTCAACCTTAGGTTATTTCCCTAAGATAATGTCACTCGTCCATCTAGGTTTAACTCCTAGGTCATCATGCCACTCGTTAAACCTAAATCTAGGTTTTCTCCTAGGTCTCACTACCATCATGCAATTCTTTTCCCTTATGCTTTCACATGGTTCCTAGGGTTACACCCTAACATAATCACAATAATAAATAATTGTTTATCACTTTCATGCATGCGTTTATTTTCATCTCATTCATAAAATACTATTTACTTCTACACATGCATATTTATCATAATTCCCTAACGCCTCTAACTGGCTACTATCATGCTTCTAGATCGAAAAGCAAAGGAGCAAGGGGAGAGGTCACCCAATTTCGGCAGAATCCCCCACCTTGTGGTGTACCCAATTGCTTGTAGACACTTGTAATTGGTCTTCGCACGATTGCTCCAATTTCCTCGAGCTTGCACGCAAAACGGTGCACGCCCACTGAACCTGCATGCAAAACGGTGCACATTGGTAGAGACTACACGCAAAACGGTGCGCGTTCATCCTAGTTGCATGCAAAATGGTGCACACAAACGATGCGCATACCTTGGGTTTGCACGCAAAACGGTGCACGCTTTTCTTCAAGGTTGCACGCAAAACGATGCACGTCTTTTTAACCCTGCACGGAAAAAGATGCATAACATTAAAGACGGAACGCAAAACGGTGCGCGACAACTCAACCTGCACGCGAAACGGTGCACGTACCTCAAATTTGCACACAAAATGGTGCATGTTTTTTTGTAGGATTGCACGCAAAATGGTGCACATTTTTTTAACCCTGCACGCAAAACGATGCGCAACATTAGAGTCTGCACGCAAAACGGTGCACGTCAATCCAATCTGCATGCAAAACGGAGCACGTACCTCGGATTTGCACGCAAAATGGTGCATGTTCCTTTTTCAATGTTGCACGCAAAACGGTGCACGCTTTTCGAGTTTGCGCTCAAAATAGCGCATGTCCGTCGAGTCCGCACGCAAAACGGTGCATGTCTTCCTCGAGCTTGCACGCAAAACGATGCGCGCCAAACGTCCGGCGATACACCGCGCAGCAAAACGGCACAGTAAAACTCGGTCCCTAACACGCACAACGGCATGGGGTCAAATCCAAAATCCAAAAAGGAAATCTCAAAACTGTGCCAAAAGTACCGCAAAATGACATACGGGACCTACCTCGACAATGTCGCACCGACCAACGTGTGCACACGCGTCCATTCGGCTCCTTGGAACACCTTGCGCGCTCCACGGGGTCCACGGCGCGCTCGCGCGCCCTCGAAATCCCCCCCATGAATCGCCCTCTCCCTCCCCTTAGCCTATCTGCGCGAGCAAAAAGAAGAAAAGGGGAAGAAATGGGGCAATTCGGGCCCTTATAGGCCAAAAAACTGATTTCGGGCGCACCTTTCGGGCGCCCGAAATGGATTCGGGCTGCTACAGTAACCAGCCCCCCGCGGTCCACGCGTCCACGCCGTGCCAGCGAGGCGCCACGTCACCGTCGCTCGGCCAATCGTGAGGCGACACGTGTCCCTGGACCCATGCACCGCGACCACGGAACAGCGGCGGCCAATCAGAGGCCGCCGCGTGGACCGCACCCACGCCCGCGCTGACGCACGGCCGCAGCGACGCGCCGCGTCGCGCGTCGCGTCGCGCTGAACAGCCAATGGGAGGCCGACACGTGGCCTCCCCGCTGACACCGCGCCAGGGAGCCAGCGCGCCTTCCCCACGCGCCCTGCCGCCCTCGGCCGTAGCGTCCACTCGGGCGCCGCCACGTGGCACGCCCCAGCGCGCCGCGCTTGCTTGCCATGCCTCGGGATTCGCGCCCGTGCCCCGGGATCCGTGCCACTGCATCGGGATCCGTGCCAATTGCCTCGGGATCCGTGCTACTGTCTCGGGATCCGCGCCAACTGCCTCGGGATCCGTGCCATTGCCTCGGGATCCGGGCGTGTTACAGTAACTTTCGGGCGCTCCTCGGTCTGGACCGGGCTGCTACAGTGAACCGGGTTCGCTACAGTGCAGCCCGGTTTGCTGCAGCCCAAAAATCCAGTTTGCTACAGTACTTTCCGGGCGCCCGGAACCAACTTTCGGGCGCCCGGAAGTTGGGCCCAAGCCCGGTTTCGCCCGTTTTTTTCCGTTTTCGCCCGTTTCTCGCCCGTTTTCGCTCAAATTTGACAGGCAGCCACAGTTTAACTTGATTTATCACCAGGCACTTCAAATTTTTCAATTTGGACCACTTCTGGGTCGCCAAAAGCCTCACTGTAATCACAATCGCCGACGGGCCCCGTTCTCACTATTTGGGCATCCAATCGACACGAAACTTTTACTGTGACCTTAAAATATATTTACGGAGCTCCCGAAATTTTCTTGGAATTTTTTGGCATTGTGAATTTTCTGCTGAAAATCAGGGCCCACTTTCTCATATAAAATTGTAGATCTCTTATTTTAATCCCGATTTGGGCCCAATTCATTCCCAGGTCACCCTCTACTTTTCTAAACTCAATAAAAATGGTATTTCATACCATTTTTATTTACATTTATTTATATACCAAATTCTGGTACCTTACACTTTGAGTCCTTGAGACTCCTTTTTCCATCGATGTTATGCGTTGGCCAGCATACCCGATACGGCAGGCACAGCATGCAGTACCAATGTTTACTGGTGATTAGATTGGGTTTATTCAGGCAGGTACTTTCATTGTTGCACTCGTGTCAGGGGGGGCTGAGTGGAGTCTAGTAGCTGTGTTTAGACCAGTGCTAGCATTGTTGGGAACCGTTTGGGGTTAACGGTGGTCCCGAGGTCGTTGTGAGTTTTCCGACCGTTGTGCGAGAGGTTGAGGATCTTGAGTCTATCCGTTCTGAGAGAGAGCGTGGATTTCGATTATAGCCTGCATGTGCCACTACTCGATAGCGAGTTAGTCCGTATGGACACCCTACGTAATTCCTGCCCGGCAGTGGGAGGTGGTTGTAGGTGGGCGCAGGCTTGACTGGACCAGATGTGGCAGTCAGCTCGATTGGGTCGATTGTGCACTTCATGTGCGAGTGGTTGCATACCTTTCATTGGTTTTCCCCTTTTGAGCATTTAGATAGAGGCATGGTAGCTGTTGAGTACCTACAGCTTTCTTGTTCAATTTTTACTGCATGGTTATCTTATGCCTCTAGTAGACTTAGTGGGCAGATCGTCGGGCCTGGCGGTGGTACCCACTGAGAACTCCCTTTTTGGTGTAGTTCTCACCCCCGTTGGGGGTTTTCCCCCTCCTTTTTCTTTCCTCTCCTTTGTTTTGCAGAGTCTTAGTAGGGGTTGCTATTTCTGCGGTTGCTGTACGTGGCGAGGGAGTCGCGAGCTAGATCCCTACCCGTCTGTGGAGAGTAGCGGTACCCTTCATTGGAGATCCTAAGTACAGTCAGTAGATTATTCTTTTATTTCCACTTTTGAGAGATCATTGTTTTGTGAGGATCTGACTTGTACTGAGAGCCTGTACACTTATGTATTATTTCAGGTTACCTCCCTGTTGAGTTCTGGTTTATTGTATTTGAGGATATTGTATGATTATCACTTATGGGTGATGGATATTGTATCATTATTTTCAGTTGTATAGATGGTTGGTTTTAGTTTTATAGCAATTTTATTTTATAGCTCTGGTATCTGTGTAGTTGTAGTCCCTTTTTCTTGCAGGTAGGACGCTTCGCCTATGCGGGGTTTTGTATAGGCGGCGGATCTGTTGGCGAGTCCGGGTCGCAGTTTCGACCCCGGGGCATGACATAGGACACAGAAATCATCACCAAAAATCTTCTCAATCTTAGGACGCTTACTTCTCCTAAGTTCAGACTCTTCTATAGGTTCACTAGTACTGGGTCTACTAGAACCACCTATAGTCTCAACAGGAACATGTCTCTATCTACTCTAGTTCTAAAAGAAAAGATATCCTTAGAGTATACTGCATCCCTAGCTTCAATAATTGTATTGTTAGAAATCTCATTAACCTCAGAATTTACCACAAAGAATCTATTAGCATTACTACCATCTGCATAGCCTAAGAAAACAGTATCCACAGTTTTAGGACCAATCTTCCTCTTCTTACTTTCAGGAATCTTTACTTTAGCTAGGCATCCCCACACTTTAAAATAATTTAAATTAGGTTTCCTTCCCTTCCAAAGTTCATAAGGAGATACAGAAGAACTCTTGTGGGGAATCCTATTAAGAATTACACAAGCAGCCATCAAAGCTTCCCCCCAAAAGTTCTCGGGTGCACAAGAACTAATAATCATCGAATTTACCATATCCATTAAAATTTTATTTTTCCTTTCTGTTACTCCATTAGATTGAGGTGTATAAGGTGCAATCACTTGATGTACAATTCCAAATTCTTGACAGAAAACAGTCATCTCATTGGATGTATATTCACCTCCTCGATGAGATCTTAAAATCTTAATTTTCTTATCCAATTGATTTTCAACCTCAGCTTTATAAATCTTAAATTTATTCAAAACTTCATCTTTATTCTTAATCAGATAAATATAATAATATTCCGAATGATCATCAATGAATGTTACAAAATATTTGCTTCCACCCCTACTGGGTCTACATCCATCACAAGCATCGCTGTGTATTAATTCTAGTATATCAGAATCTCTATCTACAGATCTAAATGGTTTCCTAGGTTTCTTAGCTTGCACACATCTTTCACATCTATGATCATTTGAAACAGACTTAGGAATTAAACCAAAATTCATCAATCTCTTAATAGTATTGAAATTCACATGCCCCAATCTTCCATGCCAAACATCAGATGAAACAACATTCAAAATAATACTTTCATTAATAGTGGAAGTCATTACAGAAAACTTAAATAAACCATCACTCAAAAATCCTTTCCCAATAAAATTCTCATCTTTAGTAATTTCTACCCTATTACATTTAAAAACAAACTTAAAACCTTGTTGAACTAAAAGAGAAGCACTAATCAAGTTCTTCCTAAGATCAGGAACATGATGCATGCCGTGCAAGGAAAGAGTCTTCCCAGAGGTCAACTTCAGGTCCACTCAACCAGGCCCAAGCACGCGCGAAGATGCTGCATTCCCCATGTTCACCGATCCTCCACTTGAGTCCTGATAGTGGAGTCAGAAGGGTTGGGTACATCAGTCAACATGTTCAGCTGACGCTTAGAAGGAGCTCCCTTCCTCTTTGGCACGGAAGGCTGATTCATGCGATAATAGCAGTCCTTCGCAAAGTGGTTCGTCTTCCCACACACAAAGCAACCAGAATTTACTCCACTCCCCTTAGGTGCATGCTTCTTAAAGTTTGGGTTGAACTTTCTATGTTAGAAAGGCTTCTTCTTAAAGTTCCTAAAGGGTTGAAAATTTCTACCCTTAGGTTTCGGGTTCTCTACTAGGTTGGCTTGGGTAGAAGGCTCGCTAGGGTTCTTATCCCTAGCTCGGTTGGTTTCTTCTATCCTAAGGGATCTTGGGACAAAATTTAGAAAAAGTTTTCTTTGATTGTGGTTCAGATCATTAGCATGGCTAAACCAAGAAGGAGGCAACTTATCTATTAAAGTGGCAACTAAGAAACTCTCATCTAGATCTATACCACTAGATCTAAGCTGCTCAATAATATACTCAAAATTCTGAAGTTGGTCAGACATTGGTTTACTATCTAATAATTTAAACTTAAGCAAATCTGAAGTTTAGTATCTCCTCTTAGTAGGATCAATCTGGCCATACTTCCGTTCTAAGGAAATCTAGAGTTCCCTAGCAGTCTGAATACTACAGTAAATATCATAAAGCTTATCAGATAGGGTGCTAAGGATCCAGTTCAGATAATGATAATTAATCAAAGTAGGATCAGTAGGAGGCACAGGCACAGGTGTAGGTGCAACAGCAGGAGGAATAGGAGCACTCTGACACTGGCTGTGAGTCTGAGGGCGATGTGTCACAGACTGAATAGCACCATCAGGTGCAGTTTCATTGCTATTCTCAACAGAATCGGAGATAGCAGAAATAAGCCCCAGCGTGGTGAGCCAGAACCGCATTTGGTTCTGTCACCTTCTAAAATTATGACCATCAAAGGTAAAAGGTTTCGCCGAATACGAATCCTCCATTAATTAGAATCTTGTTAAACAATAACAAAAAAGATGTCAAAAAAAAATTTTGTTCTAGATTTAAAGATAGTTTAACAGTTAATCTAAGTTGACAGGTTTAATTTTAATTAATAGTAAAACAGTTAAACTATATTTTAATTAGTGAAATAAAATTTTCCTATCAACTATATATATCAAATTTTAAATAACAGTGTAATAATCAAACAATATATATATATATATATATATATATATATATATATATATATATATATATATATATATATATATATATATATATATATAACTATATTTTAATTAATAGTGTGACAGTTAATAGGTTATGTTAAATTATTAAGTAAACTACCACAACAGTATTATCAACTAATTAGGTCTACTAGCAGTATTAAATATTTAATTAAGGAAGTAATTTCGCAACAATGTAAAAGAAACAGTGTACTGTGCTAACACAATAGTACTAACAGTTTAAACAATACTAACAATATCAAAAGTATTATGGTAACAGTATTAAAAATATTAATACTAACAGTGTTATATATTAATTAAGGAAGTAGTCACGCAACAGTGTACACTAGGTTGCAAAAGTTTTTAACAGAGATGTATATATAACGGTGTAAATAACACAATATTATTTTAATAAGATTGATCAACAGTTTACTATAAAGTATATACAGTACGGACAGTATTATACTATTAGTGCTAATAATATTATATTATCACAAAACTATATAAACAATTATACTATCTGTACTGTATCAAATAAATATTTAGATGTATCACAGAGCATACAAAATGAATAATTATCTAACTCACAGTTCGATAATAATTATACTAGAAGAAAAGAAAAGATAAATTAATTTAATCTCGCTTCTAGAATGTTAAAAAAATTTATTTTTTAAAATTATTTTTTAAAATAATTTAAGTTTAATTTAAACTTGAAATACTATATAGCAAAGTTTAGATGAAGCCTGTGAATGTCGAGGCGTGCGTGAGCACTGTCCTAAAAGCGAGATTGTCCATCCACGTGCGAGGCTCCGGCAATCACCCCTAGCGATACAACGATCACTGTCCACCCCGTCGGCAACGACTCCGAGATAGTGCGTAGCGAATCCAACGTTTTTCAGAGATCCAACAAAAATAGAAACTCAAAGAGAAAAATCGAAATGTAGATCTCAGTATAGTTGTACTCTATAAAATAGAGGAGAGTACTGTTTTTTAGTGATTAACCAAGCTCTCTTGCTCTTTATATAGAGCCCAAAGTGAGAGAGCACATTAACTCACCAGGAGATAAGATCTCTCTTGGGCAGCCCACAAGCTACTTCCCAAAGAAGGCTTTTGGGTAGCCCGACATGGCACTTCCCAAAATTGGCTAAGAAAAAATTTAAAAATCAAAACACAAGTTTAAAATCACCAAATCAAAATAAAACCCAACAGAAAAATCAATTACAACTTAAGCAGTGACTCCATTGGAATATATATTAAAGTATATTGTCTTAATTGAAATAAATTAAAGTTTAATGGGCTAAACGAAAATTGACTCGAAAGTTGAGGTTCAGTGAGCAATGCATGCTAGGATCGTTTGATCAATTTTATCGTCATAAGCAAATTTTAACATTTACGAAGACTCGGTTTAAATCACTGTTGTGCATCATTTTTTGTTACTTTAAAAATTCTAGGCTAATGCTCTTCACTCGAAACAAATAAATTAAAAAGTTAAATAATTATTTGCCAAAATTTAATAGTTTGGATGCTAAATGTTAAATTTTTAAAATTTAAATGACTATTAATAAAAAGACAAAACTTCGGATGGTTTTGTTGCAATTCATTTTAATTTTGGAGGCCTCCCTCTTATAATGGAAAGTATGATGATGAAATGGAAATCAAAGCCAAACTTTAGAGACTTTATTTAAGGGACTCAACGGCCATATTGGAGGGCCCTTTCGTAAGCCATAGACCCACAGTACTGTTATTTTAGATATAGCCGTCTAAACAGTGACATTCAAATATCAAATAAGCAACCATCGTCATCTGTTTTAATGAATAACTAGCATAGGACCGTAATAAAATTTAAAATATTTATATTCAAATAATATTTAGTATTAAAATTAATAATTATAAATATAATTTAGTAGCAGTATTAATCATAATAATCATTTTTTCTCTTATTTTTTTTTTTATTTGTTAGTGCAATTTTATCAATATTTTTTATTTCATCTTTATTTATTTATTTTTTTCTTTACATTTGATAATGCATCTCGCCCAATCCTACAAATTAATTAAAATAATTAAATATATTTTAAATATAATATAAATGACGCAATGATTTTTTTATTAGACATTATGTAAGTTAATTTCTTTCATATCTTAAATTTCATAAAAGTCACCATTAATTTATACAGATTTATAGGATATTGAAAAAAATTTATGAGAAGATTTTATAGGATAATAAAAAAAAATTATAGAATATTAAAAAAAAAATTATAGAATATTGAAAAGATTTTATTTAGGAGATTTTATGAAATTTTATAAGATTTTATTAAGAAAAAGAGATAAGAAAATATTTTAAAAAATTTATAGAATATTGAAAAAAAATTATAGGATATTGAGAAGATTTTATTTGATTTTATAAAATTTTATAAGATTTTATTAAGAAAAAAAATTATAAAATATTGAGAAGATTTTATTTGATTTTATAAGATTTTATAAAATTTTATAGAATATTAAGAAGATATTATATGGAAATAAATTACTAAGATAGAAGTATAACATGAAGCACAATAAATGTCAATGTATGAGCTTCTTTGATTCAACAACTATCTTTAGTGGAAATATGCCAAATTAGGTAAAAAGATAACTCATTAATAAGTTTCATTAGACGCTAACTGACACTGACAGATAATGATGGGAACCTGATAAAAGCCGACAGAATTGAAACCCACGCTCAAGTTCAACAGCCCAATAGAGATTCCATTTAGTATTCCAAAGCCCATAACTATCCTTGAATCGACAGGCTTGTGTTCAAAAAATTTCATCCATAATGCAATGTGAAGCGAACAGAATGTAACCAGTAGATGCCAGCTTGTCAAAGTAGTGGCTGCAAAAGCAAATATTAGATCAATACAAATCAGCTATTCAACACTTTGTCATACTGAACCAATGCAAATCTGCATATTTTTGTCTAATATGCAAATCCACTATTTTATCCTTCCTTTCTAGGGAACTTGATGAATTCTTATGGGTACTTTATTAATGATGCAAGAAAGGACATTAAATGAACTACATTAGAAGATAAATCATAATTGTCTTAATAGTGGAAAGAGTTGAGAAAATGAAAAAGTTTAAGGAAATTCTCCAGATCAAACATACTCACACCATTTAGCATATCCTTCAAATTTTCATAGTTTAAACTAATAACTCTAACTAAACTACATCAGTATAAACTTCTAAATCTAATCTACCTATCTGCCTTGTCATTTGTATTCCACATATCTGATTCTCCAGATCAAACATACTCACACCATTTAGCATATCCTTCAAATTTTCATAGTTTAAACCAATAACTCTAACTAAACTACATCAGTATAAACTTCTAAATCTAATCTACCTATCTGGCTTGTCATTTGTATTCCACATATCTGATTGTTACTGTAAGCACTAATGATTTTCTGCTGTTAATTTCTTTACAATAAATTGCTTGTAAATTGATCAAATGGTTATTAGCATAACACCACAGTGACATTTACTCAAATTTGTGCCTTATCTTTATTACCATCAAGGCTCCAACACTATAACCTACCTTACAGCACAATTTTCTTCAGAGTTACCTATGCCGAGGAATCAACACAACTTTGACACTGCAAGCTCCACTATTTTGTTTGTCATGTTTCTTTTAAGTGTATATGCAAGTTCAATCATTTTGTTCAAGCCTTCAAATATCATAAAATAGGTGTACTATTATGAAATGTTGGAGTAATTTTGTATGAACAACTAATGAGCATCAGTCAAATATAGATAGATCTTTACACCAAACAATTACGGCAAATACCAATATTTAAAAGAGCATTTATAATTTAACAACTTTTTGAGGGTCAATACTATTTTATAGGTAATGTAAACTTCTATTACTGAGGACAAAAAATGATTTAAAAAATATGGCTCCAATTCTCAACCTTCGTAGCATTATTAGATTTTATAGCTGTCGAATCGATAGATCCACCCACAAAGATGCTTGTTTTGATAAAATTCTCATTGAAAGGTCCAAAATTGGAACTTGAGCATGCTAAAGAGTGTCAAATAATGAATCTCAAAGCATAAAAGCGAACAGAGTCACAACCAAACAACAGTAATCATACTTCAAATACTACAATATCAAGAGATCAAAGAGCAAGCTACGATCCATTTTACATACCAAACTAAATTGGCGTTTTACCAAAATTGATGCACACAACAGTAATTCTTGCAGATTAATGAGATTTTCCTTCTTCATGATTGTGCAGGACTGGACAATATGCAGCACAACCATTTCTTCTACAGATCCACATAAAGTTGTCATATGATGAATCAACTCACGAAGAATGCAAGCCAAAACAAAGTTATGGGTCTAAAAGCATGCTAAACATCTTTATATTAATAAAAAAAACTCACTGAATTGGATCTGGAAGAATAAGCTCCCTCTTTCTCGATCTTGTGCCCTTTTCCAGGAGAGTCTGAACCTTGGACGTTGCCACCGGTCTTTTTCTCATCCCTGGCTTTGTTGAATATGACAGTGAATCTCTCCGCAGAAGCAGGGTCATTGACATCCCATTCTCCAAACTTGGGTAAAGGTCGTCCTGTATCTTGCTAGAAATCCACAACGAACCTAATTTATAGGGGTCTAGCATTTATGCCTTTCGAAATATTTCGCCTAATATGTTGGTCACAAAAATTTCAAAGCTGCTTGGAAAAATGAAGTTATTGGAAAGTAACAACTTAGGCATACCAATCTTAGCAAAACCTTTCCATAATCTCGTCAAAAGTTCATCGATAAACAATATTTAGCTCTTCTGTATTTTTTGTGCTACAATGGAGGGAAAAAAAAAAACAAGAAACTGGATGTCCTTTTGTAAGGTTTCTAATGAGGAATTGCTAGGAGCATTTTGGGTTAGATCTCTTCCAGCAGCATGACTATACAAAAGGAAATATCACCAGGGAATAGCAGATATTTATATTCAGCATTTGCAAGTTGGAAAGATAATGGCAATATCCCTGCTATACCGTCAAGTACTTTAGAGTTTGATAAATTTTCAACCATAACTAAGTAGCCCACACATTTTTACGGCATCCTTATCTAGGAGATATCATTCTGTAAGTTAGAATGGAGTTATTCTACTCTCATAAGGAACCATTACTCTAGATAATTCCCTTTACCCTCTTATACTGGATAAACTATCCTTATTTCCTATCCATGGAACTAAAATACTCTAAACAAACACATCTTGCAACTTCTTCAGATACACCTCTACTCAAATAATATTTCCACATTTTGTCAAAAAGGCCTAACAACATATGACACAAGTTGATGTGTTCTAGAGGTTGTTGCAACTGAAATTACACACAACTCTGTACAATGACAGTAATTTCGGCAAATTAACACGATAGAGCATGCGTACACACTTATTTTGGAGCCGGGGAAGCGGAGGCAGCGGGAGACGGCGGTGGAGCTGGAGAGGACGCGGAAGGAGCGGGAGGCGAAGTCGATGGAGGTGACGGTCTCGGTGAGGATGGCGATCGGGGCGACGACGGTGGCGAAGTCGACGGAGCTCCGGATGGCGATCGGGGCGACGGCGGTGGAGAAGTCGACGGAGCTCCCCCCGCGCACCGTAGATCGCGGCCGTGTGGCCGGGGAAGAGAGAGAGAGTGTGTGTGGAGGGGAAAGAGGGGTGAGATAGAGATAGAGAGAGAGGGATTACAGATATTTATGAGGGATTACAGATATTTATGAGGAGAATCACCGGAGATCGAGATCGCATCTGAAGAAATTGCCATAGATCCGGCAGCCGGCAAGGATCGCGCCGCGGGCAACGGCGGAGATCACGCGCGCAACGCGAAACACGGGAGAGCAACATCTGTCCCGAAGAGAAATTCCGAGATCGGGAGATATTTTGGAGAGAGGGAGAGATATGAGAGAGAAGGGCAAACGCTCGAGAGGGAGAGAGAGAGCACCGAGGGAAGAAGGGAGATAATCGGCCGCGCAGGTAATCCCAAAGGCACGGGAACGAATCGACAGACCGGCCAAGCCGGTAACCGGCACTGCAGAACTGGTCAAATCGGTAACACCCTGAAACGGGATTTTTTTTTAAAATAACCCTCCCAATTTCTCATATTTACGAAATGACCCTTCAAAAAATAAATTTGGAAGAATAACCTGCTTTCGCCACGCGGGCGCCACGTCGGGTAGCCAGCTTGAAGGCGCCGAGCGACTCAGCGCCTTCACAAAATTTCTGTGAAGGCTTGCGGCCAGCAACTTGGCAAATTTTCTGGAAATTGGCCGTGTAAAGTTACACTAAAGGCGCTGAGTAGGCCAGCGTCTTTAGTGTTAAACACTAAAGGCGTCGAGCGACTCAGCACCTTCACAAAATTTATGTGAAGGTGCTGATCTGCTCGGCGACTTCAATGCGGCTGAACTAAAGGCGCCTATTCACTAAGCGCCTTCACAAAAAAAATAAAGGCGTTGAGCAACTCAGCGCTTTTAGTGCAGAACACTAAAGGCGCTGACGCGCTCAGCGCCTTTAGTGTAAAACACTAAAGGCGCTAAGAGCGCCTTTAGTTGGAACATATAGCAGAATTTTATTATACTTAAAAAAAAAAATCAAAATTTGTACAACAAGTTGCAAACAATGAGAATTAACATTCAGAATTATAAAACAATATTCACAAACACCAAATTCCACAACATTCATGACATTCATAAATCATAGTTGAGTAACAACCAAAAATGAATATTACAAAAATGTCAATAATACACCCTCGACCTCAAAAGTTCAATTTTGAGCACGTCCTCGACCTCGACGTCCTCGGCCACGCCCGCGTCCACGCCCTCGCCCACGCCCACGCCCACGGGGAACAACTAGATCGATAATAGGTATATCATCGAGATGCTCGACTGCTGCCAATTGATCGAGCTCCTCGATGATACCACCCTCATCCTGCTCAGCAATATGCTGGATCGCCTGTGGCGATGATGACGAGGGACGACGGCGTGAATATGTAGAAGTAAATGAAGTCCGTGATACTGGTGGCGGGAGCGACGCTGACGTCGAAGGAAATGTCGTCGGAGCCTGAATGGTAGGAGATGGAGATCGTGGCATCTGAATTGTCGTCGGGGCCTGAATGGTAGGAGATGGAGATCGTGGCATCTGAAAGAGTGTAAATAGTTTGTTAATTTGAATTTGAAAACTTAATTTGAATTCTATGCTAAATGGTACCTGATGACTCGAGGACGCTCCTTCATATGAAGGTCCGCCTGAAACTCTGGTCGTAGGTACAGATGGTACATACTGTAGTACCATTTGAATATTCTCGTTCATTTCTGTCAGAGTCCCAAATGTGAATTCGGGCGGCGGTCGGTCATGCAATAACTGACCGACAATAGTATGAACCTGTCGTAGTGTGTCGGCCTGCATTTTAATTTAGAAATTAAATTTATATTAAATAAGTTGAACATGCTAAATTTATATATATAAATTATTATACCAGTCTTCTCTCGACATGCCCACGGGGATGAAAAGTCAGCGGAGGACACTGTACTGGATGAGATATCCATCTTCTCGTAATCGTCCAGTACCACTGCATATATACGGATGCCGCATGCAGTGGGTCCTCACCAGCAGCTGAGAGTTGATCAAAAATCTGTTCTAGCCTCCCGGACCACCTCTCAATGTGGATAGCATGAAATGCGATCCAATCCTCATCCGGACGCCCACGTGATGTGATGCGTCGGATGGACTCCACATTGAGAGGTATATGCTGGAGAAGACCGAACTGCCGCAGGACTCGGTCCGGCACGTGCATCTCGACAATGTGAAAGCAAATAAAGAATGTTCTTGCACGTCAGACCGCTGAGCCATGCACACAGAAATCTGGTAATGTATCTATAATCTCATCTGTGTACGGCATCCATATAACCTGTTAATGGACAAAATGATTAGTTAATATAAAAGTGTTGAAGCAAAATATACTTAAAGTATTCAATAAAACATCTACATACCTGCGCCTCTCGCTGCTGATCTAGTTCGTCTCTATAAAACTCAATGTCACTCGTCCTGACATTGGTTCCAAAACGTAGTCCTCCAGCGTTGCCTCATCCAGATTATAAAAAGCATATATTAGTTGCAATTACATTTGAAATACAAAAATCTACTATATCAAATAAATATCTTACCGGCAACCCAGAGGTCGATCGACTATATCGAGCAGCGCTATGACGCCTGTAGGTCGGCCGATATGAATATGGTCCCAAGCCCAAATCTATAAATTCACGCCAACGGGTTAATATAATAAATAAAATATACAATACCAATATATAAAGATAATACTGAAATCAAAAAATTAGATTGTATACCTGCAAAAGGGTCCCAAAATAGCAACATTCGGCCTTCCCGTTCAGCGCGGCATCTCCTAGCGCTCGATAGAGATAGGCCAGCGTCGCAGCACCCCACGCATACGCGCCGCAGATATCAAAGTCAGCTAAAAGTGGTAGCCACTTTAGATGAACTTTATATCCGCTAGGGTTGGAAACAAACTACCCCCGATCTGATATAGCATGTATGCACGGGCCGTAGCTGCGACTGCTCCGGCAGGGGCATCTAGAGGTAAATGATGAAAATGCTGATATAACCAATCTAGAGATACCTGTGACCCCGTGATGTGAGTAGGTACCACCCCCAATAAATCCAGACATAGAACTGGCCAATCATGAAGCGTGGATCCCGACACCGGCGTGTTGGGTTATACTAATATAGATCTAAATAGGGAAAAAAACACCTAGAGGGGGGTGAATAGGTGTAAACAATAAACACTCAAAAAATTATTGCGCAATAAAAACCCAATGCGGAAATATAAATGAACACGCAAGATTTTTACGTGGAAAACTCCAAACCGGAGTAAAAAACCACGGGACCGATAACACGGTGAAATCCACTAGAATTAAACACGTACAAGGTGATATACCGTACTCACAGACGACTCAACCTTTTCCATACGCTCCTAGTTGATCTTCTCCACTCGTTCCGCAACGCGTCTCGAATCCACGATCTGCGTCCAACGCCGAATCCACGGCGTCCAACGTCGAGTCCACGACGTCCGACCGAATCCACGGTCTTCACCCAGTAGCACGCTTCGAATCCACGAACGTACCTCGCTCCGAATCCACGAGAGCGGTTGCACCTTGAATCCACAAGGCCACGCGAGTCCACGCGCCGATTTTGGGGAAATCGTTGTTTTTTGGGGTGGTGATGATCCGCCGAATACTTAGATCAAAGATAGATAGGAAATACCATCTAAGTATTCATTAGTTTGATTCAACTCAAAATGTGAGTATGAAAACCTAGAATCAAACTAATCAATATAGATGAAGAAACATAGAGTAATATCTAATGATTTCCTTTCTTCTCTATATGTGGATCTTAGGCCGTATAAAAGATTATATTTTATTATGACGGCTATTTTCCATCATATGGATTTTCGGCTTCTTACGGCTTGCCCTAGAAAAATGAATCATAGGGTCTATTTATAGGTTAGAAACCCTTGGAAGAAGATAAGGATAAAAAACTAACCTTTTCTGGAGTTTTTACATGACGACGATCCGGATCGGAGATCGGCGATCCGGATTGCAGTAGCGAGAAAAATAGTCTCCAGAAAAACGAAGGTTCGGGATCCGGATCGAAGTGCTTGATCCGGATCGTTCATACAGTTCACCAAACTTCAACGTTCGGGATCCGAATTGCAGTAGCGTGATCCGGAGCGTTCAAATAAATTGGTAAACACAATGTTCGGGATCCGGATCAAGAGAAGCTACGATCCGGATTGAACTGGTGTATGAACGAACCACCTTCGGGATCCGGATTGAACAGTCTGATCCGGATCCTGAACATGTCCCATGTCCAGTTTTTGATATTTATGCAATAACAAATCCATCCAAGTGTTTCTACACTATAAGAAGTATTCGGATCACCAAAGATATTAAGTTAAACATACCTGATCCTTTTGAATTCTTCTTTCTTGAGATTGAGTTAAATGATCCAACCTTCTTCACCTTCAATCTTCAAGACTTGAACCTTTCACGAAATTACGCCAACACAAATTCCGTAACACGGCGCACCATGGACACGGAGACCCGAAATAACCGCCACATCCTGTAGTGTGACGGTCACCTCACCGTGGTGGAAGTGGAAGGTCTGGGTCTCCGGTCTCCACCTCTCAGCAAAGGCGCCTAGCAGAGCCTGATCCAGCACTAATCGTCTGAGTCGTGATAACCCGTAAAATCCAGACTGACGAAGTAGATCTATTACAGCTGGATGTTGAAGCTCCCACTGGTTCATCTTGAGCCCATGCTCTGCGAACAAGACAGCACGATACCCCTGTGATGCAAAAAAAATATAGTTAACTCTAACATCAATTCAACTTATTTATAATATTTTAAAAAATGAAAATTTATAGCTCTTACCTTAGTTCTGATAAATGCGGACCTATGGCGATGCTGCTCTACTAGGACAGACGGATCAACTGGCCCCGCGTCCTCGTGATCTGCCATCTGCAATAAGTAATCTACATATTAGTAACATGATAGCTAAAAATAATTAAATATTAAGACAAGATAAATATAATTGTGGAAGTCATACGCCGGCGTCCTTGTTGCACTCTTTCTGCATTTTGTGGACAAGTGCTCCTATAATAGCCTGCCTGCTTACAAATGGAGCATTTTCCTCGTCGGCCACCCCCCTCGTCCATTATATTACGAATACGTGTAGATCGTGGACTACCTTTCTTCCTTCGTATACGAGGCGGTACAATCGGGGGACCTTGGGGTCGTGGCCAATGCCATCTATCAGGAACATGATGAAAATGTGGTGCGTACGCCGCACGATAGCAGTCTGTACTATACCAGGGTGAACAAAAATTCTGGTAGGCTAATCTCATATGTGATCTACTACAAACTGCTAAGACATGCGAGCAAGGTATTCCTGTTAGATAAAATTCACCACATGAACATTCTACATTTGTTCCATTCACGATCACTTTATAGGAGAAATCTCCAGTATTGACTTCAAATTCTGTGAGTCCAAATTGTTCAACATGATGTCCCCGTGCCGTATCTATATTTTCAGTAATCATACTTTTGACTTTAGGGACAAAATCGTCCGTCATACTTTCATCATGAGCACGGCGCTCGAAAAAATACTTATTAAGCTTAAAAAAGTAGCCGCAACAAAAGCCGTGATATGCAAACCACGACTGTCCTTAAGTACCCCATTTAACGATTCAGAAAGATTCGTAGTCATCAATCCAAACAGGCGGCCTCCATCAAATGTTCTTGCCCAGTACTCTTTATATCTGTCAAGATCATGGACCCACTGCCAAGCATCGTGATCCAACACATCTAATTCTTCCTTCAGCTGATTATATGCCGTCGGTGTTGCAGCAATTCCGATCTGCCAGAATTTATCTAACAAAATGTCGTTCTTGAAGCGCTTATTCATATTTGCTTTCATATGTCGAAGACACCAACGATGCGAGTGACCCTGTGCTGGAGGATAGATAGTAGCCACTATTTCCCTCAATCCAGGAAATCGATCAGATATAAAACAAATGGCTCTATCACGGGTAACATACTGACGCAAGTTATGTAAAAACCATCGCCAACTCCCGGTATTCTCTCCCTCACAAATTGCAAATGCCAAAGGATATAATCCATCATTTGCATCTGCAGCCGTCGCTATCAAAGCATGACCTTCATATTTGCCGTACATATGTGTGGCATCAATACTCACCACCGGCCGACAATGTGCGAATCCATGAATCGAAGGTCCAAATGATAAAAAAAACATGACCAAAGCGAAAAATGCCATCAGCGGGCCACCTATGATCCAGACGCCATAAAGTACCATGATTAGAATTCTTTACCATAGTAAGGTAACGAGGCAAGTCTATGTATGATTGCTCCCAGCTCACGTAAATAATTTGTAATGCTTTACTCTTTGATTGCCAAGCCTTCCAATATGTTATGTCAACATGGTAAGTTGATCGCACCGTATCTTGAATTTCTTTTGGCGTCATATTAAGTCTAACCTTTAATGTCGGAAGAATCAATTGACATATAAGGGTCGAATTACAATTACGGTGCGCCGCGTTCAGCATTGGAATTACACATGTGTGTGGACCAGCATATGTTTTTACCCTAAAGTATGTCGTATCTTTAGGTACTGAAGCATGTAATCTCCATGCAAGATATCTACCAAGCATTTGACAGTGTAAGTCGTTTTTGTAGATTTCAATACTTTCATTCGTACATTATGCTCAATATGCCACCGGTCTAGAGCATCCAATAAAGATGCCTTATCTTGAAAGACACGTCTAGCCCAACTCTCGTCGATGCTAGGGAGACCACTATTGATTTGTCGAATATGAAGATCTGTAGGATCTACAGCATACTGATTTATCCAATTAGTATCTGAAAGAAAACATTTCGGATGATCAATAAATTCATTTTCCTCGTCAGGATTGTCTACGTAATCATTGCTTATTTGTGGGTTGTCCATTTCACTGTAAATTGCATTTGCAAGATCATTTAACCCTCCATCATGATTATCATCTATATCTGGAAATGAAACATCCAGTTCGTCATCCTCACTACTATTCTGATCATCATTGATTGGTGAATCCTCATGATTAATATCACTATCACCACCCCCGTCAACATTACAATCTCCTTCGTCGATATTATCACCTCCTTCCTCAACATTAGTATCAAATTCATTAATAGCAGTTGGATTCCAATGTTCATAGGAATTAGATAACCTGCAAATTTGGTAAAACTAAAATTCCAACATTGCCATTAATTTAAAACTTAACATTTAATTTGATTTGTACTTACCCCCAATCATAAGGTTCTAGTTGTAAATGAGACATCCTTGGTTCTAGACGGGAGGTCGTGTATTGTCCGCGTGATGTCGTGCAGTGTCCGCGTGAGGTCGTGGCTTGCGTGTGTGTGGTCGTAGGTGGCACACATGTGGTCGTTGGTGGCACACTACTAACCGAGCAAGGTACAACACTCTCAATAGGGTCATACTTACTTTCTCTGCAATATATACAATGATTAAGTCCATTTAAAGAAGATTATAAATTACCAAATTATTATATTAATTTTCTAACCTTGTCATTCTGACACCACCTTCGTGTGGAATATTTTGATTACCCATTACATTGGCGGAAGGACCCAAATCAATATAATTGTGGAGCATTCTCATGTAATAACCTTGTGGTTCAAAATTATCCGACGGATGTAGCTCTTTCTCAATGTATACCGTCACAACACCATGATGTTCACATAATCTAATCATTCCCTCCAATGATTCATCATCTACTACTTCGTGAGCTAAATATTCACTACCGATCGTGAGGCAACGAATAGTAAATTTTAAACGAAATTGTTCTCTTGTACAATTTACTAAACGATACATTCTCGTCTCGAAACTAGTATATGTAGAATCAGAACGTATCGCGATTAACTTTTTTTGACCGCCGATATATTTTGGACCATTCTCATCGATAACTAACTGTCCATCCCAATGAACACTTATGGGCATGCAACGATTAGTCATTTCAACTACAAAACAAAATTAACCACTTCAAAATACTAATTTTAACTTTACAGTCGGAGACCGACAGTGAAACCTCTCACTGTGAAATCTCGCGCGGACAGTGCTAAAAGCGACAGTGAAACCTCACTGTGAGATCTATCTCACAGTGAGAGAGTGAGGGATATCTCACTGTGAGAGTTCTCTCACAGTAGCTCTCACTGTGAGAGAACTCTCACAGTGAGAGATCCCTCACTGTGAGAGCTACTGTGAGAGAACTCTCACAGTGAGAGCACAGACACTCTCACTGTGAGTCTCTCACAGTGAGAGTGAGAGACTCTCACTGTGACAGTGAGAGGGAGAGAGGGAGAGAGTGTCACGCCCCGGGGTCGAAACTGCGACCCGGGCTCGCTAACAGATCCGCCGCCCATACGGTGAACCCCGTATAGACGAAGCGTCAAACCTGCAAAAGGAAGATGCTATACTAAACAGATATCAGAGCTGGAAGTAAACTGCTATAAATAAAATAAATACAACTCCAAGACCTCACCACAAGTACAAAAGTCGCTCAACTCTGAAATAAAAGTACAACTCTATACCTCACTACAAGGTCTCTCAAACAAGTAACTCTCAAAATATAAAAAGGGTACCTCTACTCAAGGGACAACGATTGGTAGGGATCTAGCTCGCGACTCCCTTACCACGCTCTGAAGAAGCAACCGCTGGAGCAGCAGGAACAGGAGTAGAAGTCCCTGGGGAAAAGACACCACGACGGGTGTGAGAACTACCTCCCACAGTAGTTCTCAGTGGGTGCCGCCAACAAGCCCGACGGTCTGCCCACTAAGTCTACTAGAGGCATAAAGTAACAAATGCGGTGCTGAAAGGAAAGAGCTGAAAAAAGAATAACTCTACAGCTACTATGCCTCTATCTAGATGCTCAAAAAGTGGAACAGATGGAAAACATGATGCATCTACTCAAACACAGTATCCTAAATCAACCAAATCATAGTGACTGCCACATAGGGTCCAGTCAAACCTGCGCCCACCTACTGCCGCACATCCACATGAGGACGGGTCTACCGTAGGGTATCTGTGACTGCCAAAACTGGCTCCGCCAGAGGGCACCTACTGCCGCACATCCACAAGAGGACGGGTCTACCGTAGGGTGTCCGTGGCTGCCAAAACTGGCTCAGCCAGAGGGACTGCGTCGACAAGTCGCGATAGCAAGTAACATGCCCAACTCCGGAGTGGCACTCGAGGGGCGCAACCCCACCGAGCAAAGTATCCGCGCATCTCTGTCGAGCTCAATATGGCTCATGCAGGCTATATTCCAAAACCACGATCAACAAGATCGACAATAACTGATATCCCATCTCAACTCACTGGCTAAAAATACTCACAGCCGGGACTACCGCCTACCCGACGGCTCCCAGCACAGAACACCAAACTCAGGTAGGACCAACACCATAAGGGTTCGAAAATCCCGATAGGTCGGTGTCACGCCCCGGCGTCGAAACTGCGACCCGGGCTCGCCAACAGATCCGCCGCCCATACGAGAAGCCCCGTATAGACGAAGCGACTAACCTGCAAAAGAGCATCTATACTATACAGATATCAGAGCTGAAAGTAACTGCTAGAAATAAAAACTATATACAACATAAGTCCACACCAAAAGTACATAAATCTCTCGAGCAGTAAAATAAATACAACTCTATACCTCACTACAAAGTTCGCTCAACATAAACTCTCAAAAGTAAGGGGGTACATCTACTCTCTGGACGACGACTGGTAGGGATCTATCTCGCGACTCCCTTACCTCGATCTGAAGAAACAGCAACAGGAGCAGCAGGAACAGGAGTAGAAGTCCCTGTGGGAAAATACACCACGACGGGTGTGAGAACTACGTCCCAAGTAGTTCTCAGTGGGTGCCGCCAACAAGCCCGACGGTCTGCCCACTAAGTCTACTAGAGGCATAAAGTAACAATAATATAATACTGAAATGAAAGGGCTGGAAAAGTAACTCTACAGCTACTATGCCTCTATCTAGATGCTCAAGGAGTGGAACAGATAGAGACATGATGCATCTACTAACTCACACAGTACAGTCACTCAATCTACACTGACTGCCCCATAGGGTCCAGTCAAACCTGCGCCCACCTACTGCCGCACATCCTCAACCGGACGGGTCTACCGTAGGGTGTCCGTGACTGCCAAAACTGGACCAGCCAGAGGGACGGCGTCGACAAGTCGCGATACCACAGTGCAGACCACTCCGGACGTGGCACTCGAGGGGAGCGACCCCAACGAGGACAAGGGTATCCGCGCACACTGTCGAGCTCAATATGGCTCATGCAGGCTAAAGTCCAAACCACGATCAACAAGATCGACTAACAACACCAACGCTCACTCACAGGCAAGACCGACACCATAAGGGTTCGGAAACCCGATAGACCGGTGCTAAGAACCCTATCAAACAAGAACAGACTCTAGGCTCCGACTATCGAAGTTCCCGATCCCTTATAGTTCGGGAAAGCAATAATCACAGTACAACTCGCAGAAGACACCAACAGGGCCCGAAAGTCCCGGGAGACCTACACCGACAACCCTATCAAACAAGAACAGGTTCCAGGCTCGGCCCCCGTGGCTTTCGTCCCGACAGAGGAACGGCCCCTAGAACCCAGACCACTCGAATCCTTTCGAGTGGGGAGTTTTACAGGAAAAAGGTGACATTTGTTATTGAAAACTAATTTGATCTGGAAGAAATCCATATTTAATGATTTTAGTTCTTTTTAGAAAAACAGTTAGAAAACAAGTGTTTTACCCAAACCCCGAAGGGCTGATGCCTTTGTCCAATCAAACAAGAACAGACTCCAGCGGCCCTTCGATGCTTGGAAGAAAACATTGGTAGCCTAAAATCATGTGTATGTCGAAAAGGGTTCTGGGTTCTAGGTCCGGCTAACACTAGTAAACTACACCCACTAACACAGTGGCAACAACCCCAACAGGGGAAAACAAGACCTCCCGGGATCACCGTTTACCCTAAACGGTTCCCGGTACAGACAAGCGATACACTACATCTACCAGACTCCACTCTGCTCCCAAGCACGAGTGCAAACGCATCCCACACTAAAAAGAAGTCCCGACCGCTCGGCCCACTACCCGGGCGAGGATAACACTAAGTCCAGGAATGAAACATAAAGTGTGGATGTCTAAACATAAATAACCCTAGCCCAAGTGAGGGTTTTCTACTGGTCTGGTTACACATGCAACATATGACGGGGGTGCTAGGTCAGGTTCCAAGATAACAAATATTAACATGATAGAAGGAAGCAAGAGATCACAAGATCGACAGATAAAACAGGGAATAACAACTCCTACACTCTAGCATGCTACTCAAATCCAATCACTATCCTGCATGATTCTATATCAATAGAATTAGAGCACAGTCCATAGATCTTGAAAGCAAGCCACCCACCTGAAAACGCTAACTGTCCGGGGTCGCACAGCTGAGAAAACCAGGAAAAAAGCAACTCTAAGTCCAACAGGTCCAGTACAGTCCACAATCCCTCCTGGGTACAATAAAAGGCTACAGTTACACATAAGTTCCCAAAACTGCTCTTCCAACCACATACAATCTCAGTCCCAAAGATGCTTAAATTTCACCTGCTGATAATGCCTAGAAAATTCCCAGAAAAATATCACAGCGATCCTCGCGTCGATATCTTCGAAACGGTACCTTGCACGCCCAAATCCGAGTTCCGAAGGTCAAGATACAAATTCGGCAAGGCAGTATACTCAAAAGATTACTGCACAAAAACTGTAGCACTGAATATAGGAAAAACGGGATTTTTACCTCCAAAAGAAACTCTGGAAAAATCCAAGAAAAATACGAGCTTGTTCCTTGTGATCAGTAGATGAAAAACTTGTATAAGCACGCCTCAATCCGACGCTCGTACGCAAAGATATGGCTAAAACACTCCAATGCTGTCCCTAAAACCAGACAGAAAAAGGGGGTCACAAGGCACCTCGGGATCCGTGCCAAAAACTCGGAATGGGAGAGCGCGATCAATACGAAAGATGAAGCCCTACCTCATAGGAGTCTGTCGGTGCAAGAATCACTGAAAAAGGACCTTGGGGTAGCCCAGGGGAGCTAAAACACTGCTGCTGAGCCGAAGAAGAACACAGGAAAGCAACGTTGCGCCGCGCCGTAAAATGGGGAACCTCGGGATGCGTGCTCCTAAAATCCTAGAACTTGGCAGGAAGATCAAGGATTAAGAGATGAACAAGTCTCCTTAAGGTGGCTCGGGCAGATGTTGCGCAGGCTGAGAGAAAAAAGCCAAAGAAGAGTGCTCGGGCAGGTATTTATAGTGCTGGAGGAACAATTGGAAAAATACCCAATAAGTCCGAAGTTTCGGGCGCCCGGAAATTTCCGGGCGCGCACAGTGCGGCCCGGCCCACCACTTTCGGGCGCGCACAGTGCGGCCCGGCCCACTTCGCGCCGTCGGACGGGATCTCCACTTCGTCCGACCCGCCTCGGAGCCCGCCACGTGTCGCCCGAACAGGCGACAGCCATGCAAGCCACCGCGGAGAGCGCCACGTGTCCCTGCCCGCGTCAACGCGGTAGGTGGCGCCCGCGAATCAGCGGGCGCCACGTGGCACCGCCCCACGTCGCCCGCGCCTGCCCCGCGTACGGCCACCTGCCCGCGGTACGGCGCTTGCCCCCGACACCTGCCTCGCGCGCTCGTGCGCCCGCCAACCGGGTGCTGCCACGTGGCGCACCCCCGGTCCACGCCTCCCCGCACGCACCCGCGGACCGAGCGCACCTGAGCCGCCCAATCAGGCGCTGCCACGTGGCGCGCCCCCGGTCCACGCGCCCTGCGGTGCACCTCGGTCCAAACCCTAGCGCTCCGTGGACCCGGCCGCGTGCGCCGGCCAATCCGGGCCTGCCACGTGGCACCCCCGTCGGTCCACGGCTCCCCCATGCACCAGAAAAGCTGTAAAACTTCCGGGAGTCCGTTTTTGGCCATCCGGACTCAGAATTTGGCAAACAAAAAGCCATTTCCAAGCGTTTTTCCGTGCTGAATCCATTACCGCCGTCTGTTTGGCCTAATTCTTTTTCAAAATTTCGGCAAACCCAGCCGAAGGCCAACACAGCTAATAAAACCTTACAGGGTCCATCGGTGGCATCCCATTGATGCACCCTGGGCCAGATACACCAACACTAGGTGTTCTAACAGTGGATTCATCGGAAAAATGCTGCATGGGGTTCGGGGGTCCTACAGTCGGTGCCTAGAACCCTATCAAACAAGAACAGACTCCAGGCTCCGCCTATCGAAGTTCCCGACCCCCTTACAGTTCGGGAACACGACAACCTCTGTACAACAAGCGGAAGACACCATCCAGGGCCCGAAAGTCCCGGAAGACCAACACCTACAACCCTATCAAACAAGAACAGGTTCCAGGCTCGGCCCCCGAGGCTTTCGTCCCGACCAAGGAACGACCCCTAGAACCCAGATCACCCAAACTCTCTCGGGTGAGGAAGTTGTAATAAAAAGATGACAGTTATTACTGAAAATTATTTTAATCTGAGAAACCCAATTTGATATATTTTAGTTCTTTTAAGAAAACTCGTTTAAATTAGTTTTATTTTCCAAACCCTGAAGGGCTATTGCCATCACCCAAATCAAACAAGAACAGGCTCTGGCGACCCCTCGAGATTTGGAAGAAAACCTTAGTTTGCAGAAATCGTATGTTTCTAAAAACAGCCTGGGTCCTAGGTCCTGCTGACACTGGTAAACAACTGCCACTAACACAGTGGTGACAAATAAAACATCTCGGGACCGCCGTTTACCCAAACGGCTCCCGCCACAGATGAATGATCAACTACATCTACCAGACTCCACTCTGCTCCCAAGCACGAGTGTAAATGCATCCCACACTAAAAGAAATCCGACCACTCGGCCCACTACCCGGGCGAGTATAACACTATGTCCAGGAAGAAAAGAAGTGTGGATGTCTAAAGCAGAATAAACCTAGCCCAAGTTGGAGTTTTCTACAGTCTGGCTGAACATGCTGCATATGACGGGGGTGCTAGGTCAAGTTCCAAGATAACAATAATTTTACAGATAATAGACAGCAAGGAGATGACAAGATCGTCCGATAGTACAAGAAATATTAACACACAATTTCTAGCCTGCTAACCAGTCCAAACACTATCATGCATGATTCTATATAAATAGAATTAGTACGCAGTCCATAGATTTTGAAAGCAAAGCCACCCACCTGAACGTACCAACTATCCGGGGTCATACAGCTAAGAAAGCCCAGAAACAGCTATAACCCAAAGTCCACCAAGCCAACAACACGGTAGCAGTGCTCAAAACATCCTAGGAACACAACACGTTCCAAAAATTACACTTAATTCCACTAAATTCCACATATTAAAAATCTGCAGTGAACAGTTCTCTTTCTGCGAAAATTTCACCTGTAAAACAGCCTCCAAAAATTTCTGTAAAAATACGACGACGATCCTCGTGAAGTGTAGATGTCGACAGAGTGCTGAAACATCGAATTCCGATGTCCAGATGCAGAGATAAAAATCTGCGAAGAACTTGCTGTCCAGGAATCTCACCAGCAAAACAGGGGCTTAGTAAAGCCTCGAAAACTATGCCAACACCCCAAATCTAGACGAAACACTCAACACGAAAGTCGAAGATATACCTCTTATGAATCCAACGCCGCAAAAATCGTCCAAAAATACAGTCGGGGTAGCTCTGTAGACCTCTTAGACTGAAGTGCGACGGAAACAGGCCTCCAACTGAAAATCGTCGCACTGCGCTCCGATGCCGAAGTCATCGACGCCGCGGCTTCCAAAAATTCCGGGCCTCTGCCAGAAGATGCGCATCATGAAGATCTCCAACTTTGCTAAAGGGTCCAAGGGCAGGGGAGCTCGGGAAAGGGGGCAAAAAGCCCCAGCAAGCCAGCTATTTATAGGCCCAGCCCGAAAATCTGCATTTTTGGACTTTTGGCCCAAAAATTCGGGCGCCTGGGGCATTCGGGCTGCAACAGTAACGGGCCCGGCCCGTTACTGTGCGCGCCCGAATTCCTCTCGGGCCGCCACGTGGCCCAGACGCGCTCCCCGCGCCCGGCGCACGTGCGCCCGCGAACCGCGCGACGCCGCGTGTCCCGACACACGGACGTGCGCGGCTGCGCCCGGCGAACCACGGGGCACCACGTGGCGCCCCCACGTCGTCCCCCCAACCGCTCTGCCGTACGGCCACCTGCTCCAGCCGCTGCGTGGACCGCGCGCACCAGGACCCGCCAACCACACATCGCCACGTGTCCACCCGGTCCACCGTGCACCCGCACCAAAAATCCGTGGACCGCGCCTGCTGCACCGGCCAACAGGAAGGCGCCACGTGGCCCGCGCCTAGTGCACGCCTCCCGCGGTGGACCGTCCGGCCTCTCCTCGGCCCGCCGCCGCGCTCCGCCCCCGCCGCCGCCGCCGGCGCCTCTTCGGCCGCCGGAACAGTAACCCCACGCCTTGAAATCCGTATTTTCGTGTCCGGGCTCCGAAAAATACAAGTAAATAGTCCATTCCGCTCGTTTTCGCGCGCTGAATCCAAATCCGAGGTCCGTTCGGCCAAATTCCACTCCTAAAATTTTCCGAAAATTCCCAGAAAAGTAAACTTGATCCATTTTTCATGCCGGGTCTATTCCTTGGTTCCAATAAGCGCGCAAAAACCTCAATCACCCAATATGGACTTCCATATAAGCCAACAAGCTCTAATTTTACCAGAAATCCAATCTTGGGCCCGACACGCGCACACACACTCCCCGAAGCCACTAATCCATCAGTAAACCCTTAAGTGGGGATTCGGGTCCTCACAGAAAGAGACTCTCACAGTGAGACACTCTCACTGTGAGTCTCTCACAGTGAGAGGGTCACGGTGAGAGACTCTTACTATGACAGTGAGAGGGAGAGAGAGAGAGAGAGAGAGAGAGGGAGAGAGGGAGAGAACTCTCTCACACTGTGAGAGAGAGAGGGAGAGAGAAAGGGAGGGAGGGAGGGAGAGGGGGGAAGGGAGAGGCTCACAGTGAGATATAGAGAGCGAGAGAGACGGCGACGGCGACCGGAACCGCGGGCTTCGGCGACGGCGACAGCGGCTTCGTCAACAGCGACGGCGACAATGGGCGACGGCGACGACGAAAATGTGCTTCGGCACTGTGCTCCAGGAGAGGGATCAGCGGGCGGGAGAGGGAGATAGGTGGAGAGGGGAAAGTGAGGGCACTGTAGCCCGTGCGGGGTTTATAGCCAAGACGAAGGCGCTGAGCGGGTCAGCGCCTTCAGTCTAAATAAAGACGCTAAGCCACTCAGCGCTTTTAGTGTTTGGCACTAAAGGCGCTGCGCAGAACAACGTCTTTATTGTTTTAGAGCAAAGGTGCTGAGCAACTCAGCGCCTTTAGTGCAACACCTCACACGCATATATGCCATGAGGACTGCCAATTTTCAGGAAATTTTGCTAAGCGTCTAGCCGCACTGAAGGCGCTTAGTTGCTTGGCGCCTTTAGTGTTTTACCCTAAAGGCGCTGAGTGCAACACCTCATGCGCATATATGCCATGAGGACTGCCAATTTTCAGGAAATTTTGCTAAGTGTCAAGCCGCACTGAAGGCGCTGAGCAACTCAGCGTCTTCACAGAATTTTTGTGAAGGCGCTGAGTTGCTCAGCGCCTTTAGTGTTTTACCTTAAAGGCGATGTCTGAATCAGCGCCTTCACAGAAATTTTGTGAAGGCGCTGAGTCGCTCAACGCCTTCAAGGTGGCAGGCCACATGGCGCCCGCGTGGCGGAGGCAGGGTTAGTTTTACAAAAAAAAATTACATAGGGTTATTTGGCAAATTTTAATATTTGGGAGGGTTATTTTAAAAAAAATCTCCCCTGAAACACCTCAACCCAGCGAGGAGGCGTGAGGAGACGCCACGTCGGACAGACTCAGGATTCATGTATTGTTATTATTATTATTACACTATACCCGCGCGATGCAGCGGGTAAATTTTATTAAAATATTTTTTTATAATATTTTTTAAATCATATATGATAGTTAGAAAAAATAAGTATTAAATATGTAAACTCATCAAAACTATTTAATATAGAAAATTTTGTTGAGAATAAAAAAACATGATTAAATCTAAATGATATGTAATCAACATGAAAAATACAAAAAGAGAAAAAAAAAATACTATTACCTGTGTTTACAATAAAGATTTCGTGCAAATAAATTTTTTTATCAATTTTTTGAAGGATGAATTAAGTTATATGAAGAAATTAATGAGGAGAGATGAAGAATGTATATAATGGGGTGTATGTTTTTAATAAAAAAAAATGATAATACGTGATAAAAATAAGAGAAATCATATATAGGTATAGAAGATTATTATTATTATTATTATTATTATTATTATTATTATTATTATTGTCTATATATCTTTCGATATTTTTAAAATATTTTACTTATTATTATTTTTCAAATATATTACTAATATATTTTTTTTGTTATTGAAAAAAAATTTCGTTGTTGGTAGTACCTGCTAAATCATCTCGAATTAAATTCGGATTAAATTATTTTTAAAATTAAAAATAAAATAAAATATCTATTTTGCCTCTAACTTGAGGGATAAATAAAAAGTTAGAGATGATAGAAAAATATATTTGAAATGGTGAAAAAATAAAATACTTCTTTTACTCCTAATTTAAGAGCAAATAAGAAAAACTAGTGTAGTTACCCGCGCGATGCAGCGGGTAGATTTTATTAAAATATTTTTTCATAATTTTTTTTAGATCATATATGATAGTTAGAAAAAATAAGTATTAAATATGTAAACTCATCAAAACTATTTAATATAGAAGATTTTATTGAGAATAAAAAAACAGGATTAAATCTAAATGATATGTAATCAACGTGAAAAATACAAAAAAAGAAGAAAAAAAATACTATTGCCTGTGTTTACAATAAAGATTTCGTGCAAATAAATTTTGCTATCAATTTTTTGAAGGATGGGATTTAACTGTGCGAGCAAAGTGAAGTGAGTACCATTACATGCCGGGGGTTCACATGTGTCGAAGGATCCTCGGCACCGTCCGTGACACGTGCGTGGCTCATCCTTCCCACGTCCACGTCACGATTCTCTCTCTCCCTCTCCCTCTCCCTCTTTCTCTCTCTCTCTCTCTCTCTCTCTCTCGTATAATCGTATCATATCATATATAAGACTCTCCCCAACTCTCCACACACACAAACACTCTCTCTCTCATGGAAAAACATAAAAGAGGATAGGTGAAGGGGTATATAATGAATAGGAGATGAGGGAAAGTAAGGGGGCGTACGTTTTGGAAAGACATGAGAGGAGGTGATGGAGTGTAAGTTGTAGGAAGAAATTAATGAGGGGAGGTGAAAAGTGTACGTTTTGAAAATGAATGAGATAAAAACTTTCAATGAAGAAAATAATTACACATGACAAAAATAAGAGAAATCATATATAGGTATAGATTAGTGATAATAAAAGGGTATATTTAAAAGAGTAAAATAGTAATTTTATAGATATAATGACTATTTCTAATAGTTCACTAATATAATATAACTTTAGAGGCATATTTGAAAGAATTTAAAATGGTAAAAAAATTATTTTTAATATTAGCCTTCTAAGCATAATAAATAAAAAAATTAAAATGTTTTTGAGAGTATATAAGCAATGTCTCCTGTTTCAACTAAAAAGGAAAAAAAAAAAAAAAAAAAAAAAAAAAAAAAAAAAAAAGAAGCTTGTTTATTGACTGGATATTGAACATGATTTCTTTTTCTCTTACTAATTATTCTAGATTTTCTTTATGAATTTTAGTATTAACACCGCCTAAACTTTGGAGCCTTGTTACATAAAATTTTAAACTTTTAGTTTTGACTACCGGGCTCTCTATATATTGTCGAAGATTTTTTTTTTTTTAAGAGAAGTTATTAATAGACAGTTATTCTCGCGGAATGTCTTAAAGGCTTACAGCTAATCCTGTAAACTTTTAAAATATAAAAAAAAAAGAAAAAATTTATATTCTCACAGTTAAAAATAAAGCATAAGAGTGAAATAAGAATAACTTGAGAAGTGAAGATCGAGTACGAACTCTTTATTTTCTCATGATTTTTTTTTTATTTTTATAGAGAATGATAGCATGTTTTAACTTTGTTTAATTTTTGTGAAACAACTATACTTTAAATTTAAAATTCTAGGTACCAACTAGCAAACTATTTGCCATTTACGTTAGGGATGAATAGTCAACCTGTACTCGGGACAAATAGTTTTTCTCCTGAAGACTCAAGCAGAGATTTCGAGGTCTCTAATCCTCAACCTTTGGATAGTCTTCTAGGATAACCACCAACTACACTAAGCAGTAGTTGTTAGATTCTAGAGGATAATTGATGATAATATTTTGTTATATTTCTTTTCATTGAGATTTTATTTTGTCATTCTCCTATGGTCTATAGTTATTATTACATATTCATAATTTCATATTGTCCATATATAGAATGACACAAGCTTCGTGCACTTTTCGTTTTATTTTTATTTTTATTTAATTTATTATTTATTTTTTAAAAAGATCATTGAAGGATGTAATTTTAGGCATATCAAGTAATGCAAATAATTTTAGGCATAATTCTTTATATTATGTTCAAATTAATACCCACAAGAAACATTTTAAACCATACAATGGCAAAGTAAAAATGCAGTAAATAACAAGAGTAAAATAAAGTTTTACCAGCATATTTCGCTCTCAACTATATCAGCTAATGTAAATACTAAAATCAAGTTTTCGAGAAAGAGAAAAAATGCTCACCAGTACTCTTCAATTATATAAAGAATATAGATCACATACTTACTACACTAAGATCCTATTTGGATATATAAACATCGTATTCCATATATTCCTTTGAATTACTCAAGAAGTATATAATATTATAGTAATCGTGAAAATTTAAATAAGGAAGATTTAAATTTCTGAAATTTTAGGAGATTTAAATTTTGAAAATTTGAATTTTCAGGGGTTTTCTAGATGAAACATCTAACCTGACGAAACGAGATCCGATCTTGATTAAACAAAATTGCTATCTGAACGATCTCGTCGAGTTGAATCTCATGGTGAAGTCCGATTTCGAATTTGGCGAACTGAAACCACGGAAAAATATGAAACAATGCGATTGTTAGCAATTTTTATGGAAAATGCACGCTATTTTATGCGTCAAATTGCATGAAACTCGACGAGGAGGTGCCTACGCACAAATTACACGTGCTGTGAAGGACCCATATAAAAATATTAACAGAAGGTGGACCCAAATTCATTTTGTTACAAACTCTTCTTATAAATGCATGTTGGGGAAGGAGGATAGGGGGAACCCTAACTTTAGTCGGTCTAGTCTCTCTTCCCGACACCTTGCAGCTGCCACTAGAGAGACCACACCAGTGCAACCCCGACCTCTAGCATGAACAGAGCCGGCAGCCGGAGCGTGAGAAAAGACACACTCTCTCTCCCTTCTTCTCTCTTCCTTGATTTTCATTGGACCCGAGGCCATGCATGGTGTTGTGCCGCCTCCAGATCGTCGCCACTGCCTTGTGGATCTCTGGCAACCACCCCTAGATCAATCCCAGCGCCGCCGTGAAGCCCGAGCCCTAGTTGGAGTTCCTCTGGATTGCAGTTTGGCTAAGCTCGGGCTACATGCGAGCCTAGCCTCCACCGTCGCTTTCTTGATCATCGTACCCTGGGACTCTGGGCACTCCACCGGTGCTGCGCCAACCTTCCCCGAGCGTCGCCGTGGCTCGGGCTCGATGATGCCCTAGATGCCAGTGCCGCTGCCTTCCTGCCATCGTCAGCCACCTCCAACGGACCCTGTGGACCTCACCGAAGACGCGCCCAGCCACCCACGAGTGCCGCTAGGGCTTGGGCTCGGGCTCGGGCTCAAGCCAAGCCTGAGATGATGCCCTAGCGGCATGTAGCCTAGTTCCCACACCGTGTGGTCACCGCCGCTTCTTCAGTGGTTGTCGTCGGTCTTCTATAGCACCAGGCACCCCGCCGGAGCTACCTCGAGTCCCCCAGGTCGCCGCTAGGGCTCGAGCCCAACTTGGACTCGAGGATGCCCTCACGAGCCATGAGCTCCCATGCAGCTTCGCCGCCACACGTGGTTGCCGGCTGCCACCTTCCTCATGTCCTGCACGTCAAATCTGACGGCCCCTGGCCGGAGCTACCCTTTGCTTGCCCTCGGGGAGAGTCCCCTAATGCTGCTGTTCCATTTTGCTATTTTGGCTGAAGTGGAGATGGCCAAGTTTTCTGTTCCGGCCATGTTCGGCTCTAGCAACCGCTCTGAAGGTGAGCACAAGCATCCTAGGGGTTTGGGCAGTGTCATGCTCCACTTTACAACACTCGGTTTGGTCTCGGATCTTCCATTATCCAATGTCGGTTACTTGGACTTTGAAAACATCACTATTTGTTGACCCGGTGTGCTTCCCGATATGTAGTATCCGGACTTTTCGGGCATCGTCCATGAACTTTGTCGGGATAGGCTTAGCTATAGTAGCGTCCCTCATTATGATCCTTAGTGAGTAGTATGTTGGCTTTCGTTCTTATTTTTTTGGGAATAGAGCTCGTGAAACGTTGAACAGTGGTGCAAATGGATTTGAGATCCGACTCCCGGATCTCCCGGAATTGAATTTTTTAAGTTCGCGGTAACTGTGGCATGCATCGGAATCCGTGCCGCTTGATTTGCACGCTTTTTGAGGAAATGGGGTAGACTCCTGTTGGATCGGATTAGCAATCTTATTCGTCGAAAGCAAAACGAGTTAATCGCTTAACCCTTTTATTTTAATTCCTTTTTGAACGCACGGATTTAGGGTTTGGGGTTTTACCTTTATGTGTATATAAATAGCGACGGTTCCATCCGTGGAGGGGGAAAATTTCTCGTAACCTAGCCGCCTAGCTACCCTAGCCGTCGAAGAGCGAGAGAAAAGAGGGAAGAATCCGCTTTCAAATTTCAAATGAAGAAAAAGGGGGGGGGGGGGGGGATATTTATTAGGCACATAAGTACTAACCTGATCACACCCCAAGAAAAATGATACTCCTACCCTAGCCGCCTAGCCGCGTAGTGTGAGAGGGGGAGGATCTCGTCTGGCGATCGCCGCACTGGAGTCCGAGAACGGGACGGGCAGCGGATCCGGAACCTTTTACTGCGGGGAACGGGATCGGATCTTCTCCTCCGATACCTCGAGGTGAGCGTTACTCTTTTCAGGTGTTGTTGGAGTTTTTAGGGTCGGGATGCCCTAGCCACGGCCTCCGTCGCCACCGCCGTCGCAGCTGCCGTTGCTGCCGCCGCGCCGCGTCTGCGCGGGCTTGTGCCCGCGCGGGGCTCTACCGCCGCGCCGCCCGTGTGGGCATGCGCCCACGCAGGGCTCGCTGTCGCCGCCGCGCCCGCGCGGGGTCGGTGCCGCGCAGGGCTCTGCCGCCGCGCCGCCCGCGTAGGCATGCGCCCGTGCGGGGCTCGCTGTCGCCGCCGCGCCACCCGCGCGGGGTCTATGCCGCGCGGGGCTCTGCCGCCGCGCCGCCCGCGTGGGCATGCGCCCGCGCGGGGCTCTGCCGCCGCGCCGCCCGCGTGGGCATGCGCCCGCGCGGGGCTCGCTGTTGCCGCCGCGCCGCGCCGCCCGCGTGGGCATGTGCCCGCGCTAGGCTCGCTGTCGCCGCCGCGCCACCCGCGCGGGGTCTGTGCCGTGCGGGGCTCTGCCGCCGCACCACCCGCGTGGGCATGCGCCCGCGCGGGGCTCGCTGTTGCCTCCGCGCCACCCGCGCGGGGTCGGTGCAGCGCGGGGCTCTGCCGCCGCGCAGCCCGCGTGGGCATGCGCCCGCGCGGGGCTCGCTGTCGCCGCCGCGTCACCCGCGCGGGGTCTGTGCCGCGCGGGGCATTGCCCGCACGGGGCCTCGCTGCCGCGCCGCAGCGCCCGCGCGGGGCCTCGCTGCCGCGCGGGGCTCTACCGCCGCGCCGCTGCACCCGCGCGGGGCCACGCTGCGGCGCTGCTGCGCCCGCGCGGGGCTCTGCCGCCGCGCCGCTGCCACGGCAATTGCGGCGACCTCGCCGTGTCGCCGCCGCTCGCCTCCCTTGTTTTTTCGTCTTGCGCTTTCGTGTCCCGACTGCCACTTATTTATTGTTGAGTCGTTTGTGTGTCGTGTCTTCGCAATCAATCTTCGGTCCTAACGGTTGTTTTTCTGGGGACTCCATAGGACGGGGTGTCATCCGGGGGGGGGGGGGGGGGGGGGGGGGAGCCGCGAGTCGACTTCGGGTGGTCCGGTTAGCACTGGTTGAGGTGGGTACTTTCGCTGTCATTTCTAGAATTCAGTATTTTATATTATGTTTACGCATGGGTATAACAATAGATACATTGTGATCGCAACTAACCCCCTTTTTCCACATGCATCTTTATTACCACTATCTATGGCGGCCGAGGGTCGCACTGTCCTACAACACACATGATCCTTAATTTGTGAGCCCAGGGTTGCTTGCACGCACACCGGTGATTTGGCCATCGAACTGGTGTATTTTCCCGGAAAGATGGCACGTTGGCCCCGTGTACCCCACAATTAGTGATGATGGGGACCCCTCGCGGTTACTCAGGGGCCGCACGAGTTTCCGTGGAGGGGTTATAAGCAACAAGGAGGGGCAAGTGCACATATTTGAATGTTACAGGGGCAGGTGCACATATTTGAATGTTACAGGGGCTGGTACACATATCTGATTGTTACAGGGGCAGGTGCACATATTTGATTGTCATAGGGTACTATGGATTCTTTTGGGGGTGTGGACGCTCTGGTGTTTCGGTTTGCTTTACTTTCAGTTTTCCAGTTATCGCATATATTTTACCCTGTGTTTATATTGCTTCCTGGTTGTGTCACTGACGCCCCACTCTGTGACAGGTTTCGTCGGGCGCGGGATTGGGACGACAGTGAGGACGAGTTCGACGGTTGATTGCATTTTTTACTTGTCTACATGACTGACATTTGTTAGGCTTTTACATGTTTTCTTATTGAGTAGTTATGTGTGAGTGGGTCTGACCGTGCTGTGTGTGGATGTTGGAATACTCCGATGACCCTTTTTTCTTTTACGCTCCTTAGCTATCCGGCCAATTTTCAAACCCAAGGAAAATGATTGCGAAAATAACTATTGAAAATAATGGGTGTCGTGTGGGCACCGTTTCCAAAACCCGGTGAATTTATCCTTTCAAAACTTAGTCGGCCTCTTAACTTCTTATGCAAAAATGTTGTTTTACTTTCCTTTACTTGTACGGACTAGTGTGGTTAAAGTGAATGTTGTGGATGTAACGCCGTGCACGTGCAAAGGAGACTCCACGTTCGTGGTTGAGGAATTTACACGTGTGGCGAGTCTGGCGCGTGTCGGGGGACATTGGAAAGGAAAAATAAGAAAGTTTTTAAAAATTCACGTTTTCCGCTTAACTGAAAAACCCCCGGGGCGTGACACGATACACCGCTTCGCTCCGTACAGTGAGCACGGGATTCAAAACGTCGAGATCTTTGACTTGGCAATGTTGGTTCAACTCCAAACGCGGAGTCAAAGGAAATAAGTTCATAAAAACCCTGCCTTTAGCATTTATTATGCAATATTTGTGTGTTGTAGGGGGTTTGCACGCTAGTAGAACACTTGTGCTGCCTCAGGTAGCATGCACGGGTAGTATGAGACCTTCGAACTGATCATCTAAGATCCGGATGCCTTCCGCGGAGCAAGATTTGAGTTTCTGGTGAGGTTTTCGGCAAATTGTCGACTCGATTCATTTGGGAATCATATTTGAACTTCACGGAGGGACTAGATCTATCCTTGGCTGAGTTTAAATCACTCCCATGCTGTTCAAGGATGATCAGTAGACTTATGGTGGGTCCCGGTGCCAAATCGACACTTTTTTGGTACCCGGCGGGGCGAGTTTTTGCACTTGTAAGCGCCCGCCTTGCACCACTTTGTATGCGTCTGTCCTAGCACTCAAAAGGGAGTGTCCTGGGATAGCAAGGATAGTTGAACGATGTCTAAAGCATTTCAAAGCACTTTTGGGTCGAACTGAGCCCGAAAACGACATTCCGGGCGATACTGGACTCGGATTCGTGTTGCGCGAGTTGCTGCTATTCGTAGTAGTTGATAGGTTTCATTTGATGGTCATTTCATGAGGTTTGGCACCTAGGGTCACAGCAACAGAGCTGCGGGTGGTTCCGGTGCCGAAATGGGTATTTTGGAGACCAAATTAGCGAAGTTTGGGATTTTAGAGTCCTATTTTAGCGCACTAGTTGTGCGGATGGCCCAACGTCGAAATTATTGATGTTTTGGGACAGCGGGTGATCCACTGAGACTTGTGGCATGTCATGAAACAGCCCGTAGAACTTGTTGAGTCTTGGTGACCTTAGTGATGCTGATTGCATAGCTCGAAAATTGGTTAAAGGAACCGATGTTCCGATTGTGGTTCGGATTGTGTTATTGGCAACTTAGAGTCGCAGGGTGAGGTCGATCATTCAGTAGCCTGTTGGACTCTGACACTCTAGTTATGTTGCAATGCACTTTAGTGCAGTGTTAGATGTGTCGGTTAGTTTAGTTGACTCGTGAGGGACTTATTGATACACGATACATTATGTCTAGGTCCCCTTGGCGCCTAGAGGCATTGACAGAGTTGTGGACTCGGACAATCATCATTCAGGTGAGTACTTTGATCCGGACTTCAGCATAGTGAAATCTCACCTGGTACCATATTCAATTAGACCCTTTAATCTTCACTTGGCTCTTATCCTTATGTATGTGGATAGTTATAGCATTTCCCTCAAGTTTCTTATCATGCTATTGTTGCTTTAATTTCGGATTGTGTTGTGACCATGATGCCCTGATTCTCGCATCTTACTGATTTTCCTATTGTTTGGATTTAGGATTTACAACAGCATTGTGTCGTGACTACACTGCCTTGATTTTTGTGCTTCTATGATTACCATGTACTAGAGCTTAGTTATACATCAGTATATCCACATATACTTGCGGTTTTGATTATGTGCTTACATCTCAGTATGCATGCCTGTTTTTACCTACTCGTGACCTCATGAATGGATTCTGGTTCACCCTAGATTAGAGAGTTCTTGCATGTCATCCTTAACCGATCTCTGTTCACTCATGATTGATTGTCATTGTTGACCCGTTAAGTAGGCGTTTGTGATTCTTAGAGATATGGCCTTGATTACTCTCTTGGGTTGTGTTTTCACTGTGATCTATGATGTCCTTGGTTGGGAGTTATCGGCTTAGTGTCGATTGTTGGTCGTTGGACCATAAGCTTTTGATAGTTTGCATAGTATTATGATTTCGGTTAGGAGTTTCTCAGCTTATTGTCATTTTTTCTGTCTCTAGACCGCGAGCTTGAGCATCAGCATTATGATCGCCATAGCACTAGCTGTACATGTCACGTACACCTGTAGATTGATCCCCCACATTGGTGTTCTTTACCGGTAGAGTGGTCTATGTTACGGCTTTTTGTGTTGGCATATTTCGTGAGTTGAGTCGGAGTCTTAAAGGGATCAAATTGTCAAATCAGCTTTCGAAGACTCATTGAAGATTCAACATGAGCTCAAGATGACACTTAGGTATGATTAATTTAATCATGGTGATTTAAGTACATTTATAATCATTGGAATCAGGAAATTATTGAAACCCGGTTTAGACGAGGTTTTAGGAACTTGGGTTTTAACTCACAACTTATTCTAAGTTTGAATTCCGGTACTTGGTGTAGTGGTCCAGATTTCCCATGCAACCTTTCCGATGAATCCACTGTGTAGAACACCTAGTGTTGGTGTGTTTGGCCCATGGTGCATCAAAGGGATGCCACAGATGGACCCTGTGAGACATTTTTAGCTGATTTGGCATTCGGCTACATTTGCCGAATTTTAGAAAAGTTTTTGGGCCAAACAGAGGTTGGATTTGGATTTAGCGCGGAAAAACGCTTGAAAATGGCTATTTGCTTGTTAAATTCGGAGTCCGGATGACCAAAAACGGGCTTTCGGAAGTTTTCGGGGATTTTCGGTACATGGGAGGTGACCGTGGACCGGCCTGAGCCACGTGGCGGCCTGTCATTGGCCGGCTCACGCAGCTCGGTCCACGGGGAGGCGAGGCGGGTGCATGGACCGCCGTGCGGGCCACATGGCGCGTCCGGAATGGCGGGTGCGCGCGGCGCGGTCCAAGGAAAACTGCGCGGCTTCGGTGGACCGGGTGCACGACACGTGGCAGCCTGGCATTGGCTGGCTCACGAAGGTGCGGTCCACGGTGTGTGCGTTGGGGCGCCTCGGGGCGCGTGCGCGCAGAGGCGCCAGGCGGCACTGTCGGCCCACTCGAGTGCGGGCCACGTGTCGGCCCGCCATTGGCGGGCCGTACCTACCACGTTGACCGGGTGGCGGACACGCGGCAGGTTCCCAGCCGCCCCGCATAGGCTGTCCGCTATGCGGGGCCACGTGGCAGGCGCAGGTTGATTCGGGCGCTGCGTCGGACGGCGGTGGTGCAACCGGGCGGATTTGGGCGCCCGAAAGTTGAATGCACTAGTGGGCTGGGCTATAAATAGAGTCCTTAGTGTTTTTTTAGCTCTTCTGGACTTCTTTTCACAGAGAGCTCTTCAGGGAAGTTCTTCCTCTCACTGTGCAAAATACTTCAGAGGGCTTTGAGGATTTTTGGAGGTCACCTCTTCGGCTTTTTCTGCGACGCGGCGCACAGTGACGCTTCTACACCGGCGACCGGTTTCGTCGCAGTTTAGTGCACAGACTCCCCCGGCTCACCCCGACCTCCGATTTAGGCGATTCTTGCGCCGTTGGACTCACGACAGGTAGGACTCCGATTTCTCTATTTTGAGCTCTCTCCTTTTCCGAAGCTATCTTGGAGTTTTCTGAGCATCCATTTGACCCATTTTTCCTCGCGGAGTTTTGGATAGTGCTGTGGTGTTTTGGCTATATCTTCGTGCACAGGCGTCGGATCGAGGTGTGCCAGTAGGCGTTTTTCATCTACACAGCGCAAGGAACACCCTCAAATTTTCTGGGAATTTTCTGAATATTTTTCGAAGGTGGAAATCCTCTTCTCCCTGAGTTCTTGGATGCTGAAATTCTGTACAGATTTCTTTGGGGTGTTTCCCTTGCAAAATTTGTATCTCAGCGTAGGAAACTCGGATTTGAACGTGCAGGTACTCGTTTCGACCGGTTCGTCGCGAGGATCGTGATAGTATTTTTTCTTGGAATTTTTCGAGCATTTTACGCAGGTGAAAATAGAGAAACTCTGGACTGTTGTAATTTGGGCAGATTTTGTTGGAACAATGTATAATTATTTGTGTATGTTCTTTTGGGGAATATTGTGCAGTGTTGTGGAGATTGTTTGGACCGAGCGTGGACTTCACTTTTGGGTTTAGGATTTAGCGCTCGAGGTGGGTACCGTTGTAAACCTCTTACTTGTGATGACCCACTAGGCGTATTGGAGCCATTCCTATATCATGTTGATAGTTGTCTCAGTGAGACGAACCTTGCATGCTTGTATGAAAGTATTGATTGTTTGTTAGCACATGCATCGTTAGAGAACTCGATATTAATGAATCATTGTTTCTTGGAAAAAGGATAAGTTGCTTAAACCTTTTGGTAATAATATGCTAAAACCATATCATGTTTTTTGTATATTGGGAGGCTTATGCATGTGTATAGACTAGCTTGTGGCATATTAGCACATCAGATATCCAAAGCAAAAGCATAGTTTAATTCTTGTAAGAATTGGAATACCTGTGATATTTTTATTAAGTAAAGGACTTTTGCATGCTTGTAGATAGGCCACCTTTTTCTGCTACACTATCATGCTGGAATTGACTTAGGAGAAACCATGCTTTTTATTCTTTCTCCTGTTGTCTAGTCTTAGGGGATAGTGTGCTCGGGTTTGAGCGGGGTCTGGGATAGTGTAGTCAGATGTTTAGTGTTTTGGGACAGATGGGGATTGATGGTTGGGTATTGCGGCAACCGCGGACTGTGGGCGGTTGACCGGATTATTATTATTATTGCATCAGATTGGAGGTGAGGGATCGGGCTTCCTTAGTGGATGGTCTTACCCACTTACTTAGAGTCTTGATCCAGTCCTGCTATATCAGATACTTATGGTTACATACTTTACTCGTGTGGGTCGCTCCCCTCGAGTGCCACTCCGGAGTAGGCTTAGGGCCGAGCCGTGTGCCGGTCGATTGGATACTTTGGGATCGTGCCGTGTGCCGATCAGATACTGGGTTCTTGAGTTGACAGCAGAGCAGGCAGTACCAGTGTTTACTGGTGTATTGATTGGATTTGGTCAGGCAGGCTTTGATATTCTGATGCATACTTTTAGCTATTCTTTTAGCTGGGCATTTTAGAGGCATATTAGTGGTAGCTTTTTCATCAGTAGTTTTACTTATAGCTTACCACCTTTGTTTTATTTTCGCCTCTGGTAGTCCTAGTGGGCATGTCTGAGTTTGAGGTCTACCCACTAGGGGAGGATACTGTTTTTATAGTAGTTCTCACCCCTCACTGTTTTCCCTTTTCTTTTCCCCTTTGTTTTGCAGAGTCCTCTGCGGGAGTTGCGGGACCCTCTTCCTAGGATCGAGGTAAGAGGATCGCTGATTAGATAGCTACTTCCCCGATCTCGAGTTTAGCAGTTTTGATGTATCCCCTGTACACTCAGACGGTTGTATTTTCCTTTATTTTGGGTCTGGCTTCGGCCAGCTGGTTGTATTTACTTCGTGAGCTGGGAGAGACACATGTATATTTATGAGAGTTATGTTGTACTTTTATTTCCAGCATTTGTCTGAGATGTATTAGTTTTAGTTTAGCTCTGTTTTATGCTCCTTTATTATATCTTTATATCTGAGCAGGTTACCAGCGCTTCGTGTACACGGGAAATTCAGTGTGCACGGCGGATCTGTGGACGAGCCCGGGTTCTGGTTTACACCCGAGGCGTGACACTTGGTCTGTTTTGGATAAAACTTATCTTGGAAAAATCAGTTTTTACATTGAGTACCGGAACCACACTTTGAGTTCCTCAAACCCGACACAAGATTTTCTGTATTTTTCATTGAGTACCGGAACACAGTGTGGAGTACCGGAACACAATAGGAAAATCTGTGTTTTGCATCATTGAGTACCGGAACCCATTATTTAGTACCGGTACACAATGCCATGTCGTGATAAGATTGCTAAACCGACTCTAATTAGTTTCCAAAGGTTATAAATAGATACTTGGGGTTTCTCGAGAACTACCGATCAATTCAGAAAGACTCGAGAGCAACCCTAGAGGCTAGGTTTTTATCGTTCTTCCTTTTAGCCTCTTTTAGGTCAATTCGACGGTTCTTCCAAGATATACTTTTTGTCGAATTGATCTAGTCTTTGCTTAGAGATTCCTTCCATGGTTCTTCAATGTTAATCTAAGCAAAGGATCATCGAAGCCTATATTCTGTATCGGCTGAGTTTGCGTCGTGGATTCGACGTGGCACCGTGGATTCGATGTGTTGAAGGCGTTTCGTGGATTCGAAACGTGTGCTCGTGGATTCGAGTGGCGTTCGTGGATTCGAACGTGTGCAGTGGACGTGCAATCGGTGGAGCGCAAGGTCCGAAGAAGTTGAAGGAGGGGTTGAGTCCGTGGAGTCGGTAATCACCTTGTTATTCTTCTTTTTTCTTAGTGGATTGTTATTGCGTGTTGGTCCCGTGGTTTTTCTCCTAGATTGGAGTTTCCACGTAAATCTCGGTGTGCTGTTTTTTATTTTCCGCATTGGTTTTTATTTTGCACTGAGATTGGTTTTTGAGTATTACACCTATTCACCCCCCCTCTAGTTGTTTGATAGTACCTATTTAGATCCTTGTGGATCCTCATATATAAAAACCTACAGTCTACTAGACCCGTGAGCCCCAGATAGCACTGAGTGGGTGCAAGGTTATATGTCAGCCGATAGATGCCGATCATGACATTAGCCTGAGGTCCTCGTGACCAATAGTGACACAAATTGAGTACTTTGATTTCTAGTGATTGATGCATTGTTATGGTACTTGGTTGTTTCTGTATTTGCATACCAATAATGCTAGTTGTCTTTCGTCTCTAGTATGATACGAGTAGTACTTGATTTTTACTATAGTTTTTCATGCTATATGATTGGTGATCGTCACTATATTTACACTTCAGTATCATTGATTGGTTCTTGCTTGTGGTGTATATCATTGGTTTCATTTGTTGATCAACATTTAGTTTGTATTCAGTTTACATGGTTATACCTGTTTATATCTTATCTACATATTTCACTTATACCATGTATTACCTGTTGTTTACTTCGTAGGTTGATTACTTTCATATTTACCTACCGAGCTTATCTGTTCATATTATGCTGATCATATCTATATTACCTGCTGATTATTTCTAATCCATATTACTTATAGTATACCAATAGGTACGACTTGCTGGTCTCCAGCTCGTTGTACCCACTGGAATATATTTAGTTGTTTTTCATTTCGTACCTTTTCTAGATATTTCAAGTTGTGGGATAGGAGACGATGTCGTGAGGACGATTGATGTGAGTAATAGAGCCGTCTCTGTTATTGAGCTTGAGTAGTTAGTTGGATTTTGTTCGTTATCTTATTTATTGTGTTTACCTTTTTATTTAGTAGCTCTGAGTTGTGATTTTATGATATTTTGTACATTGCCTAGTCTTGCGTGTATAAAAAAGACTCTATCCGTTTGGACCATGAATTTCTTGTCCACGTGACGGATCTGCTCACGTCCTAAGGATAAATGTTTTAACTCTGATTTAAAAAAAATTAGACCATTTTTTCATCCCGGAACGTAATAGATATTTAATAAATGGTAAGTATGATCAAATATCTCGAATGGATACCATATTTGATCTTTATTTTATTTTATTTTATTTACGGAATGAGACGAATCACCTTGTAGCTGAAACGTTCTATTCTATCAAATCAAATTATGATTAAAGATCTTTTAAAAAACAAATATCAAAATTCTAATTTTCAAACACACAAAAAATCTTCATACCAAATAAAGTGTTACTAAATATTTTATTCCAACATCTAAATAAAACTAAAACAAGTACGTGAACCAAGGACTAATGGAACAGAAACTCATAAGCTCTAAAAAACAGTCGTCGGATTGAACTTTGAGTTCCACTGCAAGTTTTCTCAATATTCTTTATCAGGGCCCTCTAAATGTGTAGCATTGCGAAATACAAGTGATTTAATACAAACATACATTCATAACAACTAATATCTCCACAACGAGATCCAGATGAGGTCAAAGTACTTATGTAAGAAGATGATTCTTTGCAATGTAAAGAAACAGTAAATCACAAAGAGAGAGAGTTGTGAGCTGTTAGCATAATAGTAATTGTAGAGATAAAAGCACATGAAACTTATTTAAAATATTTAGACTTGACTATCCAACTTTTTAAAATTTTAATATTACTATCCAATTTTTTAATTTGTTTGATTTAAGTCAATCGACTGCACTTTAATTTCAAATTTTAAATACGTCGTTTATCTTTGCAGATTTAATTAGTATATTTTATATATTTCTCATAATTATAAATTTATTAAAATAAGTAATTAGTTTAAATTTTGAAGTCAAATTATAATTGACTAATTCAAATCAAAAAATTTAAAACATTAGATAATAAAATAAAAATTTTAAAAGATTAGATAGCTAAATCCAAACGGTCTAGAGTTAAGATAAGTTTATTATACCTTTACCTAATTGTTAAAAACAAAAATAATTCATAAAAAAATATCGCCCCTGTAAATAAAAAGTGTAAATAAAAAGTTGTAAACATTTGTAAGTGGGACTGGATTTTCCTTTTACTCTTCATTATTTTGTAGTTTTAACTTCTCAAGTAAAGATCAGAATGGAACATAACTAAATGAGTATAGATCAAATATCAATTTCCACTATAAATTAACATATTGCTAGGATTCTCATCCAAAGCACCCATAAATAAGAAATTCTTTTCCAATACGTTCCCTCCCTATCCATATAATATTAACCAAAAAATTAAAAAACAAGCCAAGTAAAAATGGTTTCAAGTTAAACTATTTTTAAAAGCATAACAATGGTATAATTAATTTTTTTCAGGAAAGAAGTAACACAACACATTCTACAGAATGTCACTTGCTGAATAATTCGTTCAGGAGTCAACAAAAATTACTACCAGCAAACTCGCAAAGATCACATCCAATAGGATGCATAAATAATTGGCCGCTCATACTATTCTATCAAAGACCCCAAAAAGAAAAAAAAGAAGATAAAAAATATTGTTAAATTCAATACCTCTCAGCCAATCTAGCACTGACAGCTCTAAGCTTGGAGTACACCTTCCCAGCAGGCGATCCCAATATAAGACTACAAAGAGAGTCTCGAGCCACCTTAATGTTCACAAATGATCCAAGAATGTGGATCTTAGTATCTGCAATCACAATTCGTGTCCTTGTAGCATTCTCAATGGCAAACTTTGTCTTCCCACCTTTGCCTGAAAGCCGACCAATGGCGCGAGAGAGGTGCTCGCCACGAAGGGTCTTCACATCCTTAATCTCGAAGGAATCCACGTAGAGGTCATCAAGGCGTAGGAGGGCAAGGGCGTCTGCGATGTCGAATCCAAGCATGAAGGCGTGGACGAAGTCGGCACATTTCTGTAGGTTGCTCACGTCTGGGATGTCCGATCTGGTCTTCATCTCCACCTTTCGAGCCTGAATTAGGGTTTGTAAGAAAGACGGAACATACGTAAGTTGAGCCAAGAAAAGGAAGAATCAGAAAGAATGAGTAAGAGAAGAATATAGAGGAAAATAGCACTCAAATAGGATATATTTTGCCTCGTTTGTCCGTATGTGTGTACTTCTTTTTTTTGTTGGGGTCTTCCCCAAACTCAAACTCTACACAATTGAATGCACTAACAGATGGACTTCGCTAGTTGATTAGCCTGCAAATTCAGCTTTTCTTGGAAGCAAACAAAGAAGCGAAAAGAGACACTAATTAAGGTCCCATTCGTTATTGTTGCCTTTTTCTTGTTTTCCTAAACACAAATGGTGTGAGATTGAATATATCGGCGGATGGACTTATTGTTGGTTAGCTTGAGATACGCCTCAACGGAATGCGAATAGCATCTTCTCCAAGAAAATAAAGAAGAGCAAAAATGTAATTAACGAGTTTTTGTTTATTCTATTTGTTGTCACTTTCCAAACAAACCCTATAGATGCTAAGATTGCAAGTAATCTGCCGCCCATCAGTACACTCCACCACATAGACTCTGTGTTTCAAAAAACGAAGACAACGGCAATGGTAGAAAACAGGGCCTAAATTTTTTATTCAGATGTCATACAAGTATGCATTTATACATTCTGCTGGCACATTTAATCACATAGAAATTAAGTTTGAAAATACCGAAAAACAAAAATGTAGCATACCAGACAGCCATTGAGTTTTGATAATATGATGTGCAAAAGAAACTTCTTGAAACTACGAGAAGATTACAGCATAACCAAGTTCAGAAGATATACGAAAAGAAGACGGGAATTTCATGTTCCGCTTTGATACAAATAACCACTTTTGAGAGTTAAATATGAAAAATTCCTTAGTAACTACGTACTCAAGTAATTAATATGCATGATATTGGTTTAGCTCTTATTGAGACTCCTCTACAATTGCTCTAGATTTTTCCAATACAAAGCAATAAAACTCTTATGATATGGCGCATTGACAGATAACTTTATCTTGACCAATCCGGATCCCAAACTAAAAAAGGTTTCTACCAAAATCTGTTTATGCGAGAGAACAACTTCTGCATTCTGCAATACTAAATACAAAATGACATGTGATACTTCTTTTCTGTATTTTTTTTTTCTTGGGCAGCAAAATTGATTCTCCCAACAGAAATACAGTATCCAACTTTCCATAAAAGAAAGAGCCCAAATAGATAGCGGAGAGAATCAGGAGAAGAGACAAGAAAGAAAAAGAAATGGGAACAAAGTGGGATGGAAGGTACGAGAGAAATTAAAAGATACGAAATAACACTCCCATAGATTAATAAGAGATTCAAAGAAAAAAAGGAGGATGAGGGAAATCAAGCACAAAGAATGAGGTTCCAACGCTAGCACCAAATACACGATAAGAAATAACACTCCGATAGGTTAATAAGAGATTCAACGCCAAAAAGGGGGATGAGGGAAATCAAGCACAAAGAATGAGATTCCCACGCTAGCACCAAATACACACGCAGCATGTGGGTTAATGCCACATGGCAGTACAATGTTCAAAGCTCGCAATGTGCCATGAGCATAAGCTGGCACAGCCCTATGCATCATGTTAATGACTTTCTATCAGAAGGTTAATAATGGCACTTAAATCCATTATCAGATTGTCCAAGGTCTCTTCTACAGTTCTTCCCATTTCCCAGTAAGCGAAAGAAAAATCTAAACAAAGAACTCCATGAGACCCTTTTTGGTACCTAAATTTATTTGGATTAATAATTGACTTGCCTTTCAAATCTCCTTAGAAGGAAATTTCAAGATATAAAAGAAAACTATATAGAAGGACAACTAAAACTTTCAAAACTAAGATTTTTGGATACACAAGATACACTCTAAAAAATAGATAGAAAAATTTCAAGATATAAAATAAAACTATATAGAAGGACAACTAAAACTTTCAAAACTAAGATTTTTGTATACACAAGATACACTTTAAAAAATAGATAGAAAAAAAAATCCAATATAAAAAATTATAATAATAAGAAAGAATGAACCTCTAATAATGCAGACAATTGATTTCACTATAGCAAACTAATTTATATCACAAGGGTATCCATAAATTATAGTTGAATCATAGCTTTTTAAGAGGCCATGATTCACCTTGTTATCTCCTTAAATCAGCGAGGTTTTTATGAAGCAAGGTTAACGCTTCTTTATATACTATGCTTCCATCCAAAGAACCATCCGAAGAAAATAACTCTTCAATCTAGTTTTCTTAATGTCTATCTAGATCCATGATAAACTAGGCTCCAACTCTTCTATAGACTAGTAAAGTGTCTTTGCTTAAACAACTCTTCTATAGACTAGGCTCCAACTATTCTATAAATCGGTACGCTTGATACATTAAAGCTGATATGTAGTAACTAACATAGGAAGCTTTCACATTGTCTTTTTACAACCTTATTTGACACGCTCACTCCTTTTCTCTTTCCCTTAGCACAGGACATCACGGGAATGTGTTCTTTAGTTTTGACGAAAGCTACACAATCAAGTGTTCCAGCTTAAATCCCGGACAATCACCAATCATCTCAAGTAACATATTTAAAAACAATCTTTACAAACTTTCACTGCATATTGGTCCGTGACATGCGGAAGAGACAGCAAAAGATCCTCCTCCTTCCAAAAGGAACCAAAGGAAGTGGTTAAGATCTCAAAATGAGCTTCTTCTAATGCAAATAATCACTAGATTACATCTTTTACATGAAAACATAGGGTTGACCGGCCAAAAATTCATACAAACAGCAGAATAACTTAGTACCCATTAAGTAGTACAGCTCAACCTTATTCATCAAACTCAAGGTCGGATCTTGTTCTAACAGATCAATTCATTGCTCAAACTAGATGCGTCGAATGATCTAATGATTCAAATCCAAATTGCAAGAAACATAGGATCACCGATAAAGTCATGTAGTTTAATATCTGTAGATGTGCCACTTGAGCAGCCGATACCCAGATATTGCATTTTATAGGGCACAAAACAGTTCTCTTTAGCCAGAATACGCCTTACAGTTTTTGTGATCCAAACAACCCCTTATAGCATGATAGCATATTCCCGTTGCCGAGCCTTATTTCATTACGTCTCAAATTTAATGTTCTCTTTCAGGAAATCACAGGAATAGTCCTAAATAAAGATATTTTCGACGCAGAGCTGAATTACACAAGCAAGCGTTTAAATTTATAATCTTAAATTATAAATTAGAAACAATAAAAAAATATATATTATCCCCACACGGTGTGGGGAACAAACATGGGCAAAGGCACGATTTGAATAAAAAGCTTCTTCTCGTGCAAACGATCGCTAGATTACATGTATTCCGTACAAAAACAAAAGAAGTTAGTGTTGGATTATGTAAAATCATGTTTCGAGTCCATATGGATTTGATCCAATCTTGTTCCTAAAGATTAGGGATGATTTAGGAATATCTTAAAGATAATTCTTAAGAGGATATGGACGACGACTAGAAGTGATTTAAAATCTCGGATGGACGGTGGAGATCGTTTCCTATTAGACTTAGGTTTTTAGAGTTATATTAACTCTTGCGATTCATCTTTTTAATTTTTAGGGCTTCATTGAAAAATTCTAATTGAGAGGAAAAACGTGGAGAGCCTCCGTGAGAGAGTTTCTTGTAATCCAATTTTACTCCTTGTACTTTTGTGCCGTGGATTAATCGAATAACGCATTGAGGTGGTCTTGCCCGTGGACGTAGGTTGACGCATTGTTGGCCGAACCACGTAATTCTCGTGTCCTTCCATTCCCTTATTTGTTTTATTTCTTTAGTTATTCTCGTGCTTGTTTTCTACAATCGTTTTCGCCTACTTTCATCTACGAAAGATTCTGTTTCTGCTGCGCTCGTGTGCTGTGTGGGTTGAGGTGTGCTCGGTAACCCCACGGCCGGTCCCCCTTCAATTGGTATCAGAGCGTTTGGTTATTCGTAGTTCGTTGACGGTGAAACGATGGCGGGGAAAGTTTCAGCGACAAAGTATGAGATTTCTCGATTTGATGGAGCGAATTTTGCGTTGTGGAAACTGAAGATGCAAGCAGTTTTGATTAAAGATGCTTGTGAGATCGCCCTGCAAGGAATAGAGAATAAACCGGAAGGGATAACGGATAAACAATTTGAAGAGAAGGACAAGATGGCTTTGGCAAACCTATATTTGGCACTGGATGATTCGGTGTTATTCAATGTGGAGACCGAGACTACCGCAAAAGGGATTTGGGATAAATTAAAAAATCTCTATGAAGGAAAGTCATTGGTGAACAAAATTTTCTTAAGGCGACAATTGTACAATCTAAAGATGAAGGACGGGGCACCGGTACAAGAACATCTAAGTACATTCAACTCTATCGTGAGCAAACTCGCTGCCCTAGACGTGAGAATTGATGAAGAAGAAAAGACAAGTATTTTACTTTGCTCGATGCCGGAAACTTGGGATAATTTGATTATGAACTTGAGCCATATTGAAACCCTTAAGATTGAGTCGGTTGTTGCATCATTACTTACCGAGGAGATGAGGCGGAAGTCTAGCCAAGGAAGTTCTTCGGGGGAGGCTATGATAGCACGGGGAAGACCTTTCGAGAGGGAGTATGGTGATCGAGAAAAGTCGAGATCAAAATCCAAGGGCAAAAAGAAAGTAAAGTGCTGGAATTGTGGAAAGTTGGGGCACGTGAAGAAAGATTGCCGGGTTAAAGGAGTTGATGGTAAATCCGATTCAAATAATTTTCAAGGTAATATAGCCGAAGCGGATGCTAAGTCGGCTAGTTCAGAAGACGGAGATGCGTTAGTCGCATTGGATAGATCCGAGCTTATTTATCATTGGATCTTGGATTCGGGGGCGTCATTCCACATGACTCCCTATAGGGAGTGGTTTCATTCTTATAAGTCACGGGATTGTGGAGTTATCTATTTGGGTGACAACACGGCATGTCCGGTGGTTGGAGTGGGAGACGTTCGGATCAAGATGTTTGATGGTGTTATTCGGACGGTTTCTAATGTTCGACATGTTCCTGCACTTCGAAAAAGTCTTCTATCACTTGGAAAATTTTGCAAACAAGGGTTTAAATTCATCGGCGAGAAAGATCACTTGAAGGTATGTCAAGGTTGTTTGGTGTTGATGAAAGGAGAGCAAGTAGGTGGCCTTTATAGATTAGTGGGCGAGACTCAAGTGGGAGAAGCGGTTGTTGCAAGCGCAAAGGTGGAGTCTTCAACGGTGTGGCATCGCCGTTTAGGACACATGAGTGAGCGCGGATTGCAGGTATTATCCAACCGTGAACTTTTTTCAGGTTACAAGTCCGCGCCATTAGATTTTTGTGAAGATTGCATCTACGGGAAGCAACGAAGGTTGTCTTTTTCTCTATCACATCAAATAAGTAAGAAGCATCTCAAGTTGATTCATTCGGATACTTGGGAGTCACCCGATACTTCGTTGGGCGGATGTTCTTACTTTGTTTCATTTATTGATGATTACTCTCGGAAGGCTTGGGTGTATATTCTAAAGCGAAAGTCCGATGTGTTTGAGACTTTTAAGAAGTTCAAAACTCTTGTGGAGAATGAAAAGGATTTAAAAATTAAGTGCCTACGTTCGGATAACGGAGGGGAGTATTGTTCAAGAGAATTTGATGAGTTTTGTATTGAGCATAGAATTAAGCGGCATCTCACGGTACCCGGTATACCGCAACAAAACGGTGTAGTGGAGAGGTTAAATAGAACACTCATGGAGAGGGCCCGTAGCATGTTGAGTACTTCAAAACTCGACAAGAGATTTTGGGCGGAAGCCGTGAGCACGGCTTGTTATTTGATTAATCGAGCGCCGACAAAATCACTTGGTTTGGAAATTCCTGAAGAAGTCTGGAGCGGCAAGTCTGTTGATTACTCCTATCTTCGTGTCTTTGGATGTGATGCTTATGCGTGGATACCGAAGGAGAAAAGGTCAAAATTGGATAAGAACTCTCGGAGGTGTATATTTCTTGGCTATGTGAAAGGTGTTAAGGGGTATCGATTGTGGGACCCTACTAACCACAAAATAGTCATAAGTCGTGACGTTATCTTCAATGAAGGGTCCTTTCAAGGCACCAAGGAAAAGCAAGATGATGATGCTATGATTCCAATTTAGCTCTTTGAAGCGCGCGACGAGGTGCAAGTTGAGCAAGCACAACAGGATGATGAAGTGGTTGATGATGAACCTAACTTGGAATCTCTCAATCATCCGAAGATACAAATTCACCGGTAGAGTCGCCAGCGGATTCCGGGCGTCCTAGTAGAGTTATTAGACCTCCTGGGAGGTATAATGACTATATTACTTCATTTATTCCTTCTGCAAACCATGTTAGTGCATATGTTGCTTTAGCAGAAGAAGATGAGCCGACTTCGTATAAGGAGGCTTGTGAGTCGACTGACGCTGGGAAGTGGCAATGCGCGATGGAGGAGGAGATGGAGTCAATTCGGAAGAACAAGACTTGGGAACTTGTTGATTTGCCGAAGGGAAGGAACGCGATTGGAGGTCGGTGGGTGTTTAAGGTGAAAAAGGATACAGATGGGAATGTGGAGAGGTTCAAGGCAAGATTGGTGGTGAAGGGATATGCTCAGAAGCCGGGAATCGATTTCGATGAGATCTTCTCACCGGTGGTTCGTCTTACCACTATTCGGGTTGTTTTGGCGATCGCAGCGGTCATGGATTTGGAGCTCGAGCAGATGGATGTAAAAACAGCATTCTTGCATGGTGACCTGGAGGAGGAGATATATATGTCGCAACCGGAAGGCTTTGTCGAAAAAGGCAAGGAGTATTTGGTTTGTCGGTTGAACAAATCGTTGTACGGCTTGAAACAGGCGCCAAGGTGTTGGTACAAGCGATTTGATTCCTTCATTATAAGTTTGGGTTTTGATAGGCTTGAGGCGGATCATTGTGCATATTTCTGCGATTATAATGACGGGAGCTTTTGTATTTTGTTATTATATGTCGACGACATGGTGGTCGCCGGAAATAACAAGGGCCAGATATCTATCTTGAAGACTCAGTTAGCCGGTGAATTCGATATGAAGGACTTAGGAACTGTGAATCAAATACTCGGGATGAAGGTACTACGGGAGAGAAAGAATAGGAAAGTTTGGCTTTCACAGAAGAGTTATGTGGAAAAGGTTCTGCGGCGCTTCAACTTGCAGAACGCAAAGCCAGTTTCTACCCCGTTTCCTATTCATTTAAAATTGTCGGCCGAGCAATCACCGGGTACGGAAGCAGAAAAGACCGACATAGCTCGGGTACCATATTCATCGGCAGTAGGGAGCCTTATGTTTGCCATGGTGTGCACGAGACCCGACATTGCTCAAGCAGTGGGAGCAGTGAGTCGGTATATGGCGAATCCAGGTTGTGAACATTGGAATGCAGTGAAGTGGATTCTCAGATATTTGAGAGGTACTGCGGATTTCTCACTCTGTTATGGTTCTGCGGGTTTGGAGTGCGTCGGATATGTGGATGCAGATTTCACAGGAGATAAAGACAGAAGAAAGTCTACCACGGGTTATGTTTTCTCCATGGGCGGTGGTGCTATTAGCTGGGAGTCGAAGCTTCAGTCGGTAGTCGCTTTGTCGACGACGGAGGCGGAGTACATAGCAATGACACATGCTTGTAAGGAGGCTATCTGGCTAAAAAGACTTTTAGGAGAATTAAAAGTGAAGCAAGATGTGGTGGGAGTGAATTGTGATAGTCAAAGTGCAATACACTTGGCGAAGAATCCGGCGTTTCACTCTCGGACGAAACACATTGATATTCGTTATCACTTCGTGAGAGATGTGGTGGATGAGGGTTTTATCTCATTGTTGAAAATTCACACAGATGCGAATCCAGCGGATATTTTAACGAAACCGGTAACTCGAGAGAAGTTCAATTGGAGTATGACTTCTCTCGGTCTTGGAGCTACATGAGGAGAGTGGGAATTTGGCAAGATCTTCAATTTTGTGTTTTATGAAATTCGGCACATGTTTTAAAGTGGGAGAATTGTTGGATTATGTAAAATCATGTTTCGAGTCTATATGGATTTGATCCAATCTTGTTCCTAAAGATTAGGGATGATTTAGGAATATCTTAAAGATAATTCTTAAGAGGATATGGACGACGACTAGAAGTGATTTAAAATCTCGGATGGACGGTGGAGATCGTTTCCTATTAGACTTAGGTTTTTAGAGTTATATTAACTCTTGCGATTCATCTTTTTATTTTTTAGGGCTTCATTGAAAAATCCTAATTGAGAGGAAAAACGTGGAGAGCCTCCGTGAGAGAGTTTCTTGTAATCCAATTTTACTCCTTGTACTTTTGTGCCGTGGATTAATCGAATAACGCATTGAGGTGGTCTTGCCCGTGGACGTAGGTTGACGCATTGTTGGCCGAACCACGTAATTCTCGTGTCCTTCCATTCCCTTATTTGTTTTATTTCTTTAGTTATTCTCGTGCTTGTTGTCTACAATCGTTTTCGCCTACTTTCATCTACGAAAGATTCTGTTTCCGCTGCGCTCGTGTGCTGTGTGGGTTGAGGTGTGCTCGGTAACCCCACGGCCGGTCCCCCTTCAGTTAGCTGCAGATGAATAACAAAATTTTACTGAATCATATAAAATTTTAACTCAGGATATTCGTAACCCTAATCTTATTCATATAAGAGAAAATTGATATGAACTAAGGGGAAAACAAAAAAACCAAGAAAGAAAAGAGGGCGAAGAGCGAGCGAACCTTAAGATTCATCCTGATGTCGATCTTCATCTGCTCGTAGACGGGGGTGTAGATCTCCATCCAGCAGTGCTTCAGCGGGGCGAAGCGGTGCGGAGGCACGGGAATCTTCCGGAACTGCACCCTCCTGTCCGACATCTCGTGCGGCTTCAGCGCCTCAAAGTGCGGGCGCGGCGGCGCGGCGGCAGCAGGGGGGAGGAGCTCCGGCGGCCTCGATTTCCATGGAGGAGGAGGACGATGGCGCTCCCGTCGACGCCATTGAGGATGATGTCGGGGATTGGAGAGGAAGAGGTGGAGGGAGAGAAGAGCGAAGGGGAGACTCCGCGCCGCGAGGAACAAGGATTGGAGAGAAAAGTAGGGTTTTAGGGTTCCAACGCGTCGTAGAATCCTATTTAGAGAATTTTTATTATGTAGGTCCCTTACAATTTTAATAATTTAATAAAGGCCTCCGAAAAATGCTATTTGTACAACTCCAAAAAAGATGTAGGTTGTATGTAGGTCCCTTACAATTTTAATAATTTAATAAAGGCTTCCGAAAAATGCTATTTGTATATCTCCAAAAAAGATGTAGGTTGTAAATAGTACATTATTATTCTAGTCTAGACTTCACAAAATTTTAAATAATATTTGCATATCTTACGTCTCATTCTAACATTTGCAAAATTTTAAATAATTTTTATAAAATTATAAAAAAAATTAATATGATAAGTAGTGAAATAATGATTACTAGTTAAGGAACCCGTGCTTCGCGACGGTTTTTTTTTTAAATATAAATAATAAATAATTTGTAAAAATATTTAATAAAAAAATTATAAAAAATAGTAAATAATTTATCATCTTTCTAGAATAGTATGTATTAATGTGACGTCATTCCGAAAAAAAATTCTCATATAGTCTTTATTTTAAAAATATTTCTAATTTCTTATTATTTTTACAAAATATTATTAAACTTTGAAGTATATAATCATATTAGAAATTATCAAAATACAAAAAGTAACATATTGGTATACTCTGCATTTTTTTTAGCAAAATCAAAACATAAAGAATTTTTTTTATACTAAACTTATCGGTGCTACGCAACGAAATTTTTTTTTTTTAATATAAATAATAATTAGAATATTACGTATTAATGTAATCTCTATTTTTTTTTCCTGCTAAATATCTTATTTTTGAAGTATTTTTCTTCTTACATATATAGATAAATTGTGATGTGATATCTATTCTACATAAATAAGCTCTTTTTGTATATAAGAACTGTGGAGTCCAATTTGTGAGGACGGGATACTACCCGTTCTTAAGGAACTGTTCATTCGGCTGATGTCCATGCTGAAAATAAAAAATTCATCAAAATGGTCGAGTTAGAAGAATCTATCAACTTCTATCACAGTTTATGTCAAAGCCGGAAATAAGTTGAGTACTAACTATGTCGTATACCATAAATAGTCTGAGTTATCTCGTATGACATTTATATACTCCAATAATTCAAATGTTGAATGAATCATCATCCAAGAAGTTGATCTTTTCATTAAATGTCTGCCATGAAAATCCTCCGACTGCCGCCATTGACATCTGCGAAGTCTGAACCCCAATCTGCTAATAGCAATTGAGATTTATAAGCAGAAGCATATAGATTTAGTGCATTTAGCAAAGTAAATCCGATATTACATACTATTTTGACATTAGAAGTATTATTTACTGTTTCTCTAACAGCTTAAACTTTTACAGAAAGTGATAAGTTCACATGCTCATGTTATCGTAGTAGAGGTTCCAAGTTTAACTCTGACCAGTGGAAACCCGCACATACAAATTTTCATAAAAATTTTAATCATCCAAGTTGAAGTCCGCAACTTCAAAATTTAGTTATCACTTAGCCTTCCAACATACCGACGGACAACATATTTTTCGGCTCGATCGATATTCACGCATGGCAAATTCTAGCAACTTAGAGGTTCCACAGCACCATCCTCTCTAACAATCTCCAACTCAACACAAACACTAATAAGACCTTCGTCATTTTCAACCGGAACATCGTATCTCGGCATCGCAAGCAAGAAACGCTGGCACACATCACGTAGTAATTCACGAAAGCATAATGTAAGAGAAACCGTCGACATAACAAAGATCAGAGTAAAAATTAAGATAATATATATATATGATTCATTGTCTTCTATTTTTTGACTATATTTGTACCGCATCGCTAAATGAGAAATCTTTATAGGTTTTTTATAAAACACATTTCAGTATCACAGCTATTTCTCAAAAATATCTTTTGTTGTGTTAGATGTTTGGTTCTCTTGCTCTTCTTTTGCGTGTTCTTCTGTGGTTTATATTTTGTTCCTATATTTGTATTAGTATTTTGTTCCTTTTTTTACTATATTTGTATTAGTATTTTTCGTCTAATTTTATGGAGACAATGATGTAGAGTCTTGCAGTTTTGGAGAATGTTTTGTGCTTTCCTGTTTTTAATTGGGTTTTTCTTTTTGATATTTTCCCCTCTTTTGAATATTTGTCGAATAATTTAGCTTTTTAATACACTACATTTGTTGTATTTTGGTGTTCATTGGTTTTGCCGGTTCAGATTTATGCAACTCTAGCTATTTCGTACAAAAAAAAAGTCGTTTAATGATTTTTTTTGCTCTTTTATATTGTAACTGTCATGATTTACTCTCTTCTGATTTATTATGGTCCAGGGATCTGCACTTTTAGCTATTTGGTGCTGGTTATTTTGCTCCATGTTTTAGATTGTGCTGTTGCTGAGTCTCCAACTCTAATTTTTCTCCAGAGTTTTTTTATTATTCTTTTGGTTTTGGTTTTTTGTCTTATATACTTTTAGGGTTTTTGAAATTGATGTTGTGATTAAAATTTGGTCATATATTTTTTTTTAATAAGCTATTATACTAGATAGCAATGTTTAATTCGATTACTATTGTATATCTCTATATAGTACATATATTAATTTTATAAAAAGATTTTCTCTATTATATATATACATGTTCTTAAAGTTATTTCTAGTTCAGAATAAAAGAGAACTCTTCATTAGGAGAGTCATCTCCTCTATTAAAAAGATGATGAGGACGTGCACGTCCTTTTAGAACAATTACACTTCCACAAATAATTAACCTAAGATCATAGTAGTAGTAGCAGTTAGTGTCACACTCGAAACTTTTATTAATTGCAATATTAATTAGAATATTATGTGGAATTGATCCACAAAGTTATGTCTCACCAAACTTCTCAATTATGGAGATGATGCTTACAAGTTGCTTTACTTGAGTGTTTCTTTAACTATCTATTCTAAGAAAAGCACTGCTTGGAGGGAGAGTAAAGAAGAAGACAAAAAAGACTAGGAATATCACCAACGATAGAAGTCATAAAAGATTAAATACTTATTACGTTAATTGAACAAGTCGAAGATATACACGATTTCTAATATATAGCAGATTATCAAAAAATTTGTTGGAGAATATATATGTAATTAGAATGTTATTTTTAAGTTTGAGATTTCGGTGTTGGAAGTATTCGATTAAGATAATAAGGATTTAAGTTTTTATGAGTTATAACTTTGGAGAGTAAGAAAAAAAAGAAAATATGTGTGAATTCTCAAGCTTCAATTCAACAATTTTTTTCTTATTTAATTCTAATTATCTTAATTTTTACTCTGAACTTTGTTATTTTTTCGTATTTTTTTTTCTTAATTTTTTTTTTTAAAATTTATGTTATATGACTAAAAGCTTATCAATTTTTTGCTGTTTTAATTAGAATGATTTATTATTTATGTGGTGCATTTATTTATACAAAGTATAAATTAGTGTATGCAATGATTTCTCATATTTAAGGGTTAAAAGAGGGAATTAGGGAGATAGTGTCATCTACCTTGCCGGTCTTAATTCATATAGTTTATAAATAGAGCATTTTGATTGGTTTTTGAATGCAGTTATGTCGACGGTTTCTCTTACGTTATGCTTTCGTGAATTACTACGTGATGTGTGCCAGCGTTTCTTGCTTGCGATGCCGAGATACGGTGTTCCGGCTGAAAATGATGAAGGCCTTATTAGTGTTTGTGTTGAGTTGGAGATTGTTAGAGAGGATGGTACTGTGGAACCTCCAAGTTGCTGGAGTTCGCTATGCGCGAATATCGATCGAGCCGAAAAAGATGTTGCCCGTCGGTCAGTTGGAAGGCTAAGTGATAACGAAATTTTGAAGTTGCGGACTTCAATTTGGATGATTAAAAATTTTATGAAAATTTGTACGTGCGGGTTTCCACTGGTCAGAGTTAAACTTGGAACCTCTACTACGATAACTGTCACGCCCCGTGTGAGGACCCGGATCCCCGCGATGAGATTACTGGTTGATTGGCAGCTTATGGAGGCCTATGTGGTGTGTCGGTGGTGTTTGTGCACAATTTGGACACAAGTGATGGACTTCGGGTGTTAAATGGATCACGTGGGTAATCGGATGACCCCGTCGAATGTTTAGAAGTGGTTTCGCGTGAAACGGATATCAAAATTGGACTCAGCGCGAAATTTTGGTTAAGAACACTTATCTGGATGCCTTCGGCAAATTTTAGAAATGAAATTTGGCAAAACGGACAGCGGATTTGGATTCAGCGCGCGAAAACGATCAAAATGGGCTATTTACTTGTATTTTTCGGAGACCGGATGCTCTGGCACGGATTTCGAGGCATCTTGGGACAGCGCCGGCGGCCGGGGACAGCGCTGGCGGCGGCGGGCAGCGGCGGAGCACGGCGGCGCGGGCGCGGGCAGGCGGCGGAGCAGGCACGGGCAGGCGCGCGGGCTCGGGAAGGCGCGCGCGGTGCAGCGGGGAGGTGTGCCACGTGGCGTGATCTTATTGGTGTGAGGTGGACACGTGGCAGCATAGGATTCGCTGGTGCAGTGGGCGTGGTCCACAGAGCGGGTAGTGGGTACCTCGGGGCGCGTGCGCGGCGAGGGTGCCGGCAGCGCGGCGTGCGCGCACGTGGGCGCGCCGACCGAGGCGTTAACGCGGTCGGCAGGGAGCGGCCACGTGTCGGGAGCTGAATGGCGGGGCTCGCTGTTTGCTGTGCGGGGACACGTGGCGCGCTGTGGATGATTCGGGCGCTGGTAGTTTGGGTTACATTCTGGATTACTGTAGCAACCCGATTAATTCGGGCGCCCGAAACCAGGGACATGGATGGCATTTTTGGATTTGTTGGGTTTTGGCTATATAAACCCCCCTTTGGATACATTTTTGAGTCCTTTCCCGAGCTCCCCTTCGACAGAGCCTTGAAGCAAGATTCCTCCTCTCCCTGTTCTCCATCTTGTGAGGAATTTCAGAATTTTTGGAAGCCGCAACATCGGCGTTTTCTGCGACGCGGCGCACTTCAACGCTTCTTCGATTTTTGGCTTCTACCGTCGCTTTTCAGTGCGCGAGACCCCCTGGATCACCCCGATGGAATTTTGAGCCGATTTTTGCGGCAGGGCGTTCACGAGAGGTATGCCTTCGATTTTTGTGTTGATCACTTCATCTCATTTTGGTTTTTTAGCACGGTTCCCGAGGCAAACTTTGACCCCTTGCACTGCTATGAGTTTTGAGACAGCGGTGGAGTATTGTTGGATTTTCTCGGTCTACGAGCATCGGAATGAGGCGTTTCAGGACTCGATTGATATCTACGCTTCGAGAGGAACACACCCATATTTTTGTCGGAATTTTTGGAGGATTCTTCGAAGGTGATATTTATCCTTCTTTCGGACTGATTTACTACAGGAATTTATTTGTGGATATTTCGGCATACCGCGTTGTTGTAATTATATCTTGACCTACAGGTGTCGGAATAAAGTGTATGAATACTTGTTTTGGATCTACTCGTCGCGAGGATCGCAACCGTATTTTTTCTGGGATTTTTGGATAACTGTACGCAGGTGAAATTCCCCCTCTTCTCTGCTGGTTGTGAAAACAGCATATGCTGTTTGGTTATTGTGGGGTATTGATTATTGTGTTGTGATTGCGAGGTTGGTTGGCGCAGGGATTTGTGCGACGGAGTACCGAGGGTGCAGTTTCAGTGGATTTTGGATAGCGTGTGACTACGCACTTCACCGACTTCGGCTTTCCCTGCGGAAAGAGTTTCAGGTGGGTTGCTTCATCTCCAGAATCGGTGGACGGTTCTCTAATTCTGTATGTTAGAATGCATGCATGTTTAGGGTACACTATTTGTGATTAAGGGGTAAGCTTAGGAATGATAATTGTACAAGGAATCGCAAGCGAATGTTCATGTTAAATATTATTAAGAACTTGCTAGATTTGGATATCCAGGATGATGAATAGTAAAAGCTTACCTAAAGGGATTTACCCTATGTGATTATTAGCATGCATGTTTAATTGTACTATATTTAGCATCGAGATGGAAGCTTGAGGAATGGCCTAGATCATGCAGATTGATATACTATAGTAGTGATCTTTTAGCATGCCATGTTGCATATAGTCTTTTATGATATGATTACTCGATGGAGTAGGAGGCTATATCTATGTGCGGGTATCATTCTGATGATTTTGATGGACCATGGATTATGGACGGGTGTTGTAGATTGGTGGATTTGGCAGGTGGAGCTACTATTTGCTATATTACCTTTTATCTTTCTTGAGGACATTTGCATGCTTGTATGGACATCTAGATAGGCCATCTTTTACTGCTACACTACCTTATTGGAACTTGACTTAGGAGAAACCATGTTTTGCTTCTTTTCTCCTTATTGGTTAGTCTTGTGGTTCATGTTGCTCGGGTTCGAGCAGGGGTTTGGCATAGTGTAGTTGAGACTTCGAGTCTGGGACAGGTTGGTCTTGATTGTGGACTTGTGGGGTTTTGCGGCGACCGCGGATATTGGGCGGTTGACCGGATATATACTTGTGCATCAGATTGGGTATCAGATTTCCTCCAGTGGATGGTGTTTCCCACTTATTGTTTACTGTTGTTTCAGTTTGGGGATCAGGTTTCCCTTTAGTGGATGGGTTTTCCCACTTTGATCAGTGTTTCAGTTTGGGGATCGGGTTTCCCTTTAGTGGATGGATTTTTCCACTTTGATCAGAGTCGTGATCCAGTCCTGCTATATCGTGATACTCGTTATAGTGATACTTGTTACAGTTGTTACTTTACTCGTGTGGGTCGCTCCCCTCGAGTGCCACTCCGGAGTGTGCGACCGAACGGATCGAGGCCGGTCTGTTACTTACTTTAGTGTGCGTCCGGACGAATCGAGGCCGATCTGTTATTTACTTTGGGATGCGACCGGACGGATCGAGGCCGGTCTGTATCCCGCGATTGAGTTCTTGAGTTCGACAGCAGAGCAGGCAGTGCCAGTGATTACTGGTCCATTGATTGGGTTTATTTCAAACTGATACTTCTATTGTTGCACTCGTGCCTGGGGGCTGAGTGGAGTCTAGTAGTTGTGTGTAGACCAGTGCTAGTGTTGTTGGGAACCGTTTGGGGTTTGATGGTGGTCCCGTGGTCGTTGTGGGTTTTTCGACCGTTGTGCGAGATGTTGTGGATCTTTAGTCTATCCGTTCTGAGAGAGAGAGCGTGGATTTTGATTATAGCTTGCATGTGCCACTATTCGATAGCGAGTTAGTCCTTATGGACACCCTACGTAATTCCTGCCCGGCAGTGGGAGGTAGTTGTAGGTAGGCGCAGGCTTGACTGGACCCGATGTGGCAATCAGCTCGATTGGGTCGATTGAGCACCTCGTGTGCGAGTGTTGCATATCTTTATCAGAGTTTCCCCATTTGAGCATTTAGATAGAGGCATGGTAGCTGTAGAGTACTTCCAGCTTTCTTGTTCAGTTTTTACTGCATGGTTATCTTATGCCTCTAGTGGACTTAGTGGGCAGGTCGTCGGGCCTGGCGGTGGTACCCACTGAGAACTCCCTTTTGGTGTAGTTCTCACACCCATTGGGGGTTTTCCCCCTCCTCTTTCTTTTCTCTCCTTGGTTTTGCAGAGTCTTAGCAGGTGTTGCTGATTCTGCGGTTGCTGTTCGAGGCGAGGGAGTTGCGAGCTAGATCCCTACCCGTCTGTGGAGAGTAGCTGTACCCCTACATTGGAGATCCTGAGTACAGTCAGTAAATTATTTACTTTTTCGCTGTTGAGAGATTATTGTATTGTGAGGATCTGACTTTTACTGAGAGTCTGTACACTGATGTATTATTTCAGGTTACCTCCCTATTGAGTTCCGGTTTATTGTATTTGAGGATATTGTATGATTATCATTTATGGGAGATGGATATTGTATCATTATTCCAATTGTACAGATGGTTGGTTTTAGTTTTACAGCACTTTTATTTTATAGCTCTGATATCTATTTAGCTGTAGCCCCTTTCTTGCAGGTAGGACGCTTCGCCTATGCGGGGTTTTGCATAGGCGACGGATCTGTTGGCGAGCCCGGGTCGCAGTTTCGACCCCGGGACGTGACACCCCGGGTTTTAAAAGCGATCCAATTTTTTTTTTTTTTTTTTTAAAAAAAAATCAGAGTTTAAAATATAACCCCAGGACGCGACTATATTCACCACGCGTATCGGAGATTCCCTATCCAAAACCAAGGTCTCTTCGACACACACTCGGCTAGGCAAGAACAACACTTACTACGTAAAGTATAACTAGCAAGTAAGAGCATAAAGAATTAAACATCTACTACAGAAAATCCAGTAATACTAATGTCACAAACCTGTTATAATCAAAATAACTGGAATAACCTAGAATATGCAACTGTCAAGGGACAATACTATCGCAGTATCCTCACAGATCGTCCCGATGCTAACTACCCGATCGACCTGCAGGAAGTCACCTAGGGGTGTGAGACACAACTGAATGTATCTCAGTGGGTGAAGAGCAGTAAAGCAATACAAAAGCAATATAACGTAGGTGTATAGCAGATATATAAGCAGATATGAAAGAAGGTATGAAATAAGGTATGAAAGCAGGTATATATACTGATATGTGTCAACTGTAATAACAGGAGAAGTAACTGTCAACATAATAGTAAACAGGTATACCCAACTATATGCCACTGTTGGTCACTAGGACCTCAGGCTAGTGCCAAACCAAATCTGACATGAACCCCACACCTGATGACTATCAAAGGGCTCAATATCGCCCGGTCTGCTTAATATAAGAGGGGCTCGATATCGCCCGATCTGCTGAATATAATAAAGGCTCGATATCGCCCGGTCTGTTGAACATAACAGGGGCTCGATATCGCCCGGTCCCTTAGGTGCAGCTATATAAAACGGGCTCACGGGTCGCATAGACCACTCTACCGGTAAATAACACCACTATGGAGGATCAGCCCATTGGTGTACGTGAAGATGTCCAACTGGTGCATAGCGATCTCAATGTAGATGCTCAAGCTCGCGGTCAAAAGACTGGAATACGGCGAACAGCCGAGAACTCCCAACCGAAATCACGTATGACAGTGTATCAATAAATATGATGTAATAACAAGATATCTACCTACTCTATCATGTAATGTAATACTGTAAACACTGGCACATACGATTTAGCAGTAGGTGATATATAACCACAGAGTCTAAGAGTGTCTAAAACACTAAGCATGGCATAAATGCAATATGAACCAATAAAAACCCTACTATACTAAGAGTGCCAACTACACTGAGTATAGATATAATATCCAAGCATTAATTAACAATCAAATAGGGTTAGCAAGACAACCAATGGGACCAGTCAATCACGGTACCCAAGGTTACACTATACCGATACCCGAATCAGAGTGCCCAGGGATAATGACAAGATACAAATGTAGTAGTAGGAGATGTATCACTAAGCGACTAGTAGGTTATAATCAACTCATGAAACAGAAACGCGTCAAGATCTAGAAAATCGTAGACTACCAAACTAGATCCTCTATATTCTCAATGCCAAGCAAAATCACAATGATAATGATATCCTCCTACTCTACATGTATAGGAATCCAAACATACTTCAGGTGACCGAATGTAGCAGTAGGAGATATCTAGCAAGAACGAATAGGAATGTCTACTAACACTAATCGTGGCATATATATGCAACCAGGTATGAATCACAAGGATGCTAAGAGTGTCAACTACATTAAACATCATGATATGTCACAATAAGCAAGATAGATCATAAAGCAGCAAAACTGAAGAAGGGCTAGCAAGATAACCAAAGGGTCCGTTCGACTATGGTACCCAAGCAGATTACTCTATGCTAATGCCCGGATCAGAGTACCCACCTCAACCTGGACGGTCCTGCTATCCGCTGCTCAACTGGTGAGGCGACTCACGAGTGCTCGAGCCTGAAACATAACCAACTATCAGCGAATAACTCACTCATATCCAATCCACAGACAACACTGTGCAACAAGACTTAGACCACTAAAGTAGGTCAAGGTCTCAGAATCCGCCGGAAATTTCGGTAATCCGCCGATCAACCGATAATGGTCCGATCAGAGCCTACATGCTAACAAAATAAATAAAACTTAGCATGCTGCCCCAGAACACTTCACTTAAGACGTCCAGGCACCAACATCTGACTCTGTGCAATCCGGTGCACAAAAGATGCCATAACAACTAAAACTCACTTCCGGAAACCCGATTTCGGCTTCGTAATTCACCAACGCTAAACCAACATCACTGGACTTGCCAGGACAGTGTCGGGAACAGCCAGGGTGTAGAATACCGGGATTTCGGATAGTGCACCGACCTCGCAAGATGGCGTGATGTGGAGGATTTACTTTGGACGAGTCCAGATCATGGTTACAGATGAGTTCGGGTTGATTCGGATCTGCGCGTAAGCCCCAGTTTGATTCGGGGTTTTCCGGGCAGTGTGCGCCGATAGAGGACGGGCTTCGGGGAAGCCTCGACTTCTTAGTAGAGTGCAGAAAATTAGGAAACACTTGGAACAGGTGTATTTTCAGATTACAGCGGAGTGCGGGAGGTTCCGGACTGACGCGGAGGACCCGAAGGCGAAAAGTGAGTCAGAACTGACTAATTTGGAGCCGGTTTTTGGATTGAGCGCCCCGACCCAACGGTTGAGCTTTTTGAGGAGAAAAAGTTGTGGACACGTGTATTTTCAGATTACAGCAGGGTTCGGGAGGTTTCGGACCCGTGCGGAGGCCCCGAGGGCAAAAAGTGAGTTGGCGGGGGCTTTGATGGATTATTTAATTAATTAAATAAAATTAGTCAGTTGATTTATTTAATTAGCACGTGTTGTAGAGATGGAAGAAGTGAGAGTGGATTATGAGAATTGGATTAAGGGGGTGTTGGAGATATTTTTTTAGGAGTAATTAATGCGGCCAGCTACCAAGCTACCACATTAATTAGCATCTCCTAATTAATAGGCTCCACGTCACTGTCTCCTTCACAAGGAAAACAGAGGAAAAGGTGGTGAGCAGGGGAATGGGAGAAAGAGAAAAAGAAGAGGAAGATGAGGTTGAAACTAAGGAAATGAGAGTTGAGGATGGAGCTTTGATGATGGAACACCCTCCTTGAAGCCTAGTGGGCCGAGCTGTGAGCGCGGCGAGCGGAGCGCGCAGCGAGCTTCTTTGAAGGTAAGTTGCAGTTTTTTGAAGAAGCTTGGTCAATTTAGTTTTGTGTTGGTTGCTTGGGTTTTGAGTGTGATCGGTGTGCTTTTGGACTTACTGTCCATGGCCGCCGCTTAGTGGTGTTTTTCTTGGGGTACCGCACCGGGGGAGCCGCTCCGTGCTGCTTGCGGGCGTGCAGCTGTTGGGCGCGCAGCGGGCAGGCGCGCGGCATATGCCGCGCGGGCGCCGCCCGGGCGCGCGCGGGCGCGCGCGGGCACGCAAACGCGCGCAGCCTGCGCGCTGGGGTGCCACGCAGCGCATGCGGGCGCTGCGCTGCGGGCGCCAGGGCGCCGCGCAGCGCAGCAGGGCGCCGCGCTGCGGGCGCCAGGGCGCCGCGCAGCGCTGGCGTGCACCCGCGCAACTTTGGGCACGGGCGCGCGCAGCGGGCCTGGGCGCCGCGCGCAGCTACGCAGGCGGGCCCAGGCGCCGCGCGGGGCAGGCCGGACACCGCGCGGCAGGCCCGGTGCCGCGCGGCTGGTGCCCTGGCGACGCGCGGCTGGCGCCCGGTGCCGCGCGGCATGCGCCAGGCAGCGCGCGGGTGCCGCAGCGGCAGCGGCAGCGGCTGGGCCTGTTTTTTCGCCGGCATTCGTGGGTGACGGCCGGTTTTGCCTGTTTCTTTTGTGGATCGTATTTGATGTGGTTTTTCCCCTCTCGCTCTCTCAGGTCGTCGTCGGGAGGCGCGTATTCCGGCGAGGCGCCGTGTTGAACCCAGATCGAGTGCGCGGCGCTCATGTTTTGGATACCGGTGGAGAATGTGAGTTCCTTTTTGAGATAGACTTGGATTCTTTTAATTAAGGTTTGGGAGCATGTATTATTCTTGTGCTGAGAACTTTTGGGAGTTTTGTGAGAGTTGGAGTGAACCTGCAAGGTGCAAGTGAAAACTATGGTCCTATGTGGTCGAAGTTTATGGAGGCAAATGTTCACTTTTTGAACTGAGGCTTGTTTGTACTGTGGAATTTGTATGTATTTAAGGAAGCTTGTAAAGGATTATTTGAGTGGAATAATTGTGTAGGTGAACATTAATTATTTGTGTGCAATTGGAGCTTATAGAATAAATTATGTGAGTATATGTGTTTGATTTGGGGTGGTTTTGTGAGGAAATTAATAGACAAATTAGTGTGTTGTGTGTGCTGAGGATTACCTATTTTGGTATTGGGCTTGGAACCTTGTATTAAAGGATTATGTGAGAGGTTGAGCTTGCTGTTGATGGATAGTGGTGAAGTTGAGCCTTGTCTGCACGGTATTTTTGGCTGTGGAGTGAGCCAGAGTGCGCCGGAATTTTATGTGTGACTCGAGTGAATTTCTTGGAGCTTCCGAGGATTTTTCCGGGATTTGCGGCACGATTGTCGAGGTTTCGTCAGTTCGAGGTTCCGGCACTTCACCGACTTCAGCAATTGCCTGCGGAAAGCGTTCCAGGTGGGTTGGAATTTCTCCGAAATTTATAGAATGCCCTTCAAAGCTTTTAAATGCAATTTGATTATAATTATCATGCTATTTTCACAGTTTTAATCTGGGGTTCCCACGAATTTTACAGAAAATTTCAGGCAACTATCAGATTAAAACTGTGAAAATAGCATGATAATTATAATCAAATTGCATTTAATAGCTTTGAAGGGCATTCTATAAATTTCGGAGAAATTCCAACCCACCTGGAACGCTTTCCGCAGGCAATTGCTGAAGTCGGTGAAGTCCCGGAACCTCGAACTGACGAAACCTCGACAATCGTGCCGCAAATCCCGGAAAAATCCTCGGAAGCTCCAAGAAATTCACTCGAGTCACACATAAAATTCCGGCGCACTCTGGCTCACTCCACAGCCAAAAATACCGTGCAGACAAGGCTCAACTTCACCACTATCCATCAACAGCAAGCTCAACCTCTCACATAATCCTTTAATACAAGGTTCCAAGCCCAATACCAAAATAGGTAATCCTCAGCACACACAACACACTAATTTGTCTATTAATTTCCTCACAAAACCACCCCAAATCAAACACATATACTCACATAATTTATTCTGTAAGCTACAATTGCACACAAATAATTAATGTTCACCTACACAATTATTCCACTCAAATAATCCTTTACAAGCTTCCTTAAATACATACAAATTCCACAGTACAAACAAGCCTCAGTTCAAAAAGTGAACATTTGCCTCCATAAACTTCGACCACATAGGACCATAGTTTTCACTTGCACCTTGCAGGTTCACTCCAACCCTCACAAAACTCCCAAAAGTTCTCAGCACAAGAATAATACATGCTCCCAAACCTTAATTAAAAGAATCCAAGTCTATCTCAAAAAGGAACTCACATTCTCCACCGGTATCCAAAACATGAGCGCCGCGCACTCGATCTGGGTTCAACACGGCGCCTCGCCGGAATACGCGCCTCCCGAGGACGACCTGAGAGAGCGAGAGGGGAAAAACCACATCAAATACGGTCCACAAAAGAAACAGGCAAAACCGGCCGTCACCCACGAATGCCGGCGAAAAAACAGGCCCAGCCGCTGCCGCTGCCGCTGCGGCACCCGCGCGCTGCCTGGCGCATGCCGCGCGGCACCGGGCGCCAGCCGCGCGTCGCCAGGGCACCAGCCGCGCGGCACCGGGCATGCCGCGCGGTGTCCGGCCTGCCCCGCGCGGCGCCTGGGCCCGCCTGCGTAGCTGCGCGCGGCGCCCAGGCCCGCTGCGCGCGCCCGTGCCCAAAGTTGCGCGGGTGCACGCCAGCGCTGCGCGGCGCCCTGGCGCCCGCAGCGCGGCGCCCTGGCGCCCGCAGCGCGGCGCCCTGCTGCGCTGCGCGGCGCCCTGGCGCCCGCAGCGCAGCGCCCGCATGCGCTGCGTGGCACCCCAGCGCGCAGGCTGCGCGCGTTTGCGTGCCCGCGCGCGCCCGGGCGGCGCCCGCGCGGCATATGCCGCGCGCCTGCCCGCTGCGCGCCCAACAGCTGCACGCCCGCAAGCAGCACGGAGCGGCTCCCCCGGTGCGGTACCCCAAGAAAAACACCACTAAGCGGCGGCCATGGACAGTAAGTCCAAAAGCACACCGATCACACTCAAAACCCAAGCAACCAACACAAAACTAAATTGACCAAGCTTCTTCAAAAAACTGCAACTTACCTTCAAAGAAGCTCGCTGCGCGCTCCGCTCGCCGCGCTCACAGCTCGGCCCACTAGGCTTCAAGGAGGGTGTTCCTTCATCAAAGCTCCATCCTCAACTCTCATTTCCTTAGTTTCAACCTCATCTTCCTCTTCTTTTTCTCTTTCTCCCATTCCCCTGCTCACCACCTTTTTCCTCTGTTTTCCTTGTGAAGGAGACAGTGACGTGGAGCCTATTAATTAGGAGATGCTAATTAATGTGGTAGCTTGGTAGCTGGCCGCATTAATTACTCCTAAAAAAATATCTCCAACACCCCCTTAATCCAATTCTCATAATCCACTCTCACTTCTTCCATCTCTACAACACGTGCTAATTAAATAAATCAACTGACTAATTTTATTTAATTAATTAAATAATCCATCAAAGCCCCCGCCAACTCACTTTTTGCCCTCGGGGCCTCCGCACGGGTCCGAAACCTCCCGAACCCTGCTGTAATCTGAAAATACACGTGCCCACAACTTTTTCTCCTCAAAAAGCTCAACCGTTGGGTCGGGGCGCTCAATCCAAAAACCGGCTCCAAATTAGTCAGTTCTGACTCACTTTTCGCCTTCGGGTCCTCCGCGTCAGTCCGGAACCTCCCGCACTCCGCTGTAATCTGAAAATACACCTGTTCCAAGTGTTTCCTAATTTTCTGCACTCCACTAAGAAGTCGAGGCTTCCCCGAAGCCAGTCCTCTATCGGCGCACACTGCCCGGAAAACCCCGAATCAAACTGGGGCTTACGCGCAGATCCGAATCAACCCGAACTCATCTGTAACCATGATCTGGACTCGTCCAAAGTAAATCCTCCACATCACGCCATCTTGCGAGGTCGGTGCACTATCCGAAATCCCGGTATTCTACACTCTCCCCTCCTTAAAAAGGTTTCGTCCTCGAAACCCAAAATAAATCCATTACTCAGGCGGGTGTCTCAATCCAAGGGGAAATAGGAGATCCTCAACTCATCCCCGGCTCTCAAGTGGCCTTTCTTTCATCAAAAAGGCTCCTATGAACCTTTGCCTTGGTATAACTCGACTGCAAGATCCTTTGTCTCACAAGACAAATTGCATCGGTCGCTCAAAATAGCTCAATTCCTTGACCAATTCCAAAGAAGTGAAATCCAAAACACGCTAGGGATCAAATATATTTCTTTCAGCCGAATAAATTTTCGCGGACCAAACTCCCCGCAAAAACTTAGATCTACAAATCCCCGCGGATAGAGGCTTCCACAAATCAAGATCTTCAAATCCAAACTCCAAGCCCCAAATTGGCAACCCCTCCGTTGCTCCTTAGAAACCTAAGCTCAAAGCTCCACAATGCACTCTTACATCCCTTTAGGAAAAGAAATTCAACATCAGGGACATACCCCAAATTTCCAACTCTCAATTCCAGGTTTCCAAAGTGGCACTCACAGATCGACCATCTCATTTCCAAAGTTGCCCTGCTCGCATAAACAAGGCGTCCATGACCATAATGTCCTCGCCGGGATAACACTGTGATATCAATCATACATCTTGAAAACTCTATCCGCTGACGTTTCCTCAAACCAAACTCTTACTGAGTATCCAAGTACTTCAGGTTCGAGGGTCTAAGAATAATTCACTCCTCTTCCAATCACAGGCAAACATCTACATTGACGCTGGCATCAACCTCAGCTTTAACTCTTCAAAGCTACGCTGGCACTACTTACTCCAAAAACTTCGGACCTCTGCCAGAAACGTGGGTTAGGCTCAACCCGTAGGGTATTACTCTTCGTTGGGTTCTCTGTCCCTTTTGCAGCTGAAATCATGGCCTAATCCACAGAACCTTTCGAAGTTAAAAGCATGCTCTCAAAACTTGGCATTACACTTCTTCTCTCTCAGAAGTGGCAGCACTCTCTCCAAGTGCTCCTCAGGCTCTATGCCGCTTCGGAAAATAATCCAAACATCCACGACGGGTACAATCACCAACCCGTCCACACACATAGCTGGCGTAATCCAATTATCCAATCATAAGGGCGGCAGGGCATTGGTGAATCCACTTGACCTCGCTAAAGCTCATAATGCCCTAACTGGTTCCTGAACATTATCAGGGCACAGCCCTCGACTAAGGTTCCATAATGCTCTCAGACTCCCAAAGACATCCACCAGAACGCAGACCAATTCTGTTTGTGCTCGAACCATCATAGTACCCTCACTGTTGTGTACTCACAACGTGGCATCACTGCCGTGTACCAACGGCGTGGCATCACCACCGTATATCGCGGTGTGCCATCAACAAGCTCTAACCTCGACGACCCAAGGAAACCACACCTGATAAAATGTGATCCACTAACCTGGCGCTCTCCAGCCGGCTGCACAAACTCAACAAATTGATGCTGGTGGCCTTCGCTCAAATTGCCTCGGCATCACGGCTCTATCAGCCTGCCGGTAAGTTGGATGAACCTCAACATCCTGTAGGAGTAGTGGGGTGCCGTCGTAAGCGGCAAATCCAAGAGCACCACTCTGGGACACTCTGCCTGAAGATGTCCTGACTGTCCATAAGAAAAGCATCGCCCTTTCCCTGAAATCACTCTAGGGCGATGAATGCGGCCCACCGCAAAAGACACAGTCATCCTAAGACTGCCACTGGTGCCTCGACTATCGAGAACCTCCTAGCCTCTGAGGCTCATAATCCTGGGACTGGAATCATGACAACCTCAACCCACTCGACTACCCCAAATCCGACGATGCTGGACAGCTCTCTCTAGAGCTGGTCCCTCGCTCTTCGTCCCTCTTGGATGTGATCGCAGATCCTCGGTCAATCCATCGGGCATGCACAATCGGTGCATCTAAAGTCGCTAGCCGAGAATACCCAAAATGATAACATCTCGAAGCATTCCCCTATCAAACCTGATCAATCTTCTGGGCCTCATCCTGGGCGACAAGGGGCCCTCTGCTCAACAATCATAGAAACTCGCTACAAATTCTCAACCACTCTCCTAGTGGTCCAACGGGACAACTCGACGCCACCAACACTCAGCGTCCCTATCCAAAGGTGCGCAACCATGTGCACCTGATGCTTCTCCTGGGTGAACAAAATCACAAACAACCTTCCCCAAACAGCAATCCAGTTTCGGCCCTTCAAGGCTCCTACTCTGCCCCGAAATCTACAGGGGATGGAACTGGCGATAAACAGCAACCGGTCAGCAACTCTCGCTGCTCTAGCACTAATCACAGTGCGAACTGGGTCGAAGTCGACAATGCCGCGGCTGGAGGTACTACTGGCGATACCTCAGTCGATGCTCTCTGCTCAAACCTGCGCATCTCGCGCTCCATGACCTCAACCTGGTGCCGCGTAGCCTCAAAAACTAAGCTACATGGGCCCGTAACACTCAGACCTCTCTCTGCTCTGTCCATTCAGCCTCCCGCTGATCGGGTCCTCAATCAAGGTCAAACATGCCCTCGCCGCTGCACGGCGTCTCAAAGGCAACAAGAACGACTGCCACAACCAATCCAAACCTCAAACACTCTCGACCCAAACAAGCGAAAGTCTAATACATGTTAACCTTTCTAAAGCATTATGTTGTCTGCAGCCAATATAATCACTTTAAAGAATAAACATGTAAGAACACTCGCCCCAATCCCTTGGGGGAGGTACAAACTCACTCAGAACTCTCGCTAAAGTCACGTCTCTCACGACAGTCATCCTACTGTCCAACCAACAGCCTAGGGTCTCTAAGTCCTCAATGACCTATATTCCTAGGCTCTGATACCACCTAAATCTGTCACGCCCCGGGGACGAACTGCGACCCGGGCTCGCCAACAGATCCGCCGTCTGTGCGGAAACTGCCGCACAGACGAAGCGTCTACCCTGCAAAAAGAACTATAGCTACACAAGTATCAGAGCTGAAAAAAAACTAGTAGCCATAAGTCATCACTGAACGTCTGAATAAAAACAAATCCTCAGAGCAAATCTCTCAGCTATGAAAAGTAAATACAACAATCCTCACTGATCTCTCAGACTGTCCAGTACAAAAGAGGAATCGTAAAATACATCGGGTACATCTACCTCAGACTCTCAATGCTGGTAAGGAACTAATCGGCCACGTCCTCACCTGATCTGCTGTCTCCGCACGAACCAAGCCGGAACAGCTGCCTCAACCTGTCACCGCAGCGGGTGTGAGATCTACTGCAAAAGGCAGATCTCAGTGGGTACCGTCCCAATATCCCCGGTATGCCCACTGAGTCTACTGGAGGCAAAACAGATAGATATGCAGATAGATAGATAGATAGATAAGCTGAAAGAAAACTCTATCAACAATATGGTATGTGACCACCCGCTCATATCTCCCAATCTCGATGACTGCCAAAACTGGCGCAGTCCAGCCTGCGCCTGTCGTCTAGGCACGCACCTGCCCACTACCACCCATCCGCAACAGGACGGGATTTACGTGGGGCGTTCTAAACTGACTGTCTCAATCTCACTCAAGAGTCCACCTGGTAACTCGGCCAAGGCACGCAACCACCTGGTAACTCGGCCAGGGGCATGTAATCACCTGGTAACTCGGCCAGGGGCAAGTAACTACCTGGTAACTCGGCCAGGGCATGCAACCATCTGGTAACTCGGCCAGGGCATGCAACCACCTGGTAACTCGGCCAGGGCATGCAACCACCTGGTAACTCGGCCAGGGCATGCAACCATCTGGTAACTCGGCCAGGGCATGCAACCACCTGGTAACTCGGCCAGGGCGTGCAACACATCTGGTAACTCGGCCAGGGCATGCAACCACCTGGTAACTCGGCCAGGGCGTGCAACACAGCTACGCATCCGGAGCGTGACCCGAGGGGAGCGACCCCAACGAGTATCAAGCATCTCATCTGTCTCAAAAAGCGGCCTATGCAGGCTATAGTCCACGATCAAACAGATCGGCAACTCGGTGCTCAAAGCACAACTCAGTCGGAATAAGACTCCGCGACTCAACAGGAAATGCCCAATTCCTCACATAATCTGTCGGAGAACCCTCTACGACTCGATCTGCCAGAACCCCAAAACTCTCATAACTAAGTGGGAAAAACCACCTCCACTATCAAATCAGAGGTACATGACTCATGATCTAGAATAAACTCATCAGAAGCTCTAAACTCAAATAACACTATAACTCATTCCAAGGCTCGAAAAGAGACCCCTCGGCCCCCAGGCACGAGGTCAGAAACACTCTGAACCAAAGCCATAACCCTGGCGAATTCCTAATTTAAAACCACATTTAAAGAAAGCTGCTTTCTACTTAAAACGGGTTTTCTCGAGTTTTGAAACGATCAGGGTGCAAAATAAATGCCAAAAGAGCATGCAGTCTAGTGTCATATAGTATCAGGAGTCTACTAAAAATACTCCACAGGTCTCCTTCAAAGAAGCTCGCTGCGCGCTCCGCTCGCCGCGCTCACAGCTCGGCCCACTAGGCTTCAAGGAGGGTGTTCCATCATCAAAGCTCCATCCTCAACTCTCATTTCCTTAGTTTCAACCTCATCTTCCTCTTCTTTTTCTCTTTCTCCCATTCCCCTGCTCACCACCTTTTTCCTCTGTTTTCCTTGTGAAGGAGACAGTGACGTGGAGCCTATTAATTAGGAGATGCTAATTAATGTGGTAGCTTGGTAGCTGGCCGCATTAATTACTCCTAAAAAAATATCTCCAACACCCCCTTAATCCAATTCTCATAATCCACTCTCACTTCTTCCATCTCTACAACACGTGCTAATTAAATAAATCAACTGACTAATTTTATTTAATTAATTAAATAATCCATCAAAGCCCCCGCCAACTCACTTTTTGCCCTCGGGGCCTCCGCACGGGTCCGAAACCTCCCGAACCCTGCTGTAATCTGAAAATACACGTGTCCACAACTTTTTCTCCTCAAAAAGCTCAACCGTTGGGTCGGGGCGCTCAATCCAAAAACCGGCTCCAAATTAGTCAGTTCTGACTCACTTTTCGCCTTCGGGTCCTCCGCGTCAGTCCGGAACCTCCCGCACTCCGCTGTAATCTGAAAATACACATGTTCCAAGTGTTTCCTAATTTTCTGCACTCCACTAAGAAGTCGAGGCTTCCCCGAAGCCAGTCCTCTATCGGCGCACACTGCCCGGAAAACCCCGAATCAAACTGGGGCTTACGCGCAGATCCGAATCAACCCGAACTCATCTGTAACCATGATCTGGACTCGTCCAAAGTAAATCCTCAACATCACGCCATCTTGCGAGGTCGGTGCACTATCCGAAATCCCGGTATTCTACACTCTCCCCTCCTTAAAAAGGTTTCGTCCTCGAAACCCAAAATAAATCCATTACTCAGGCGGGTGTCTCAATCCAAGGGGAAATAGGAGATCCTCAACTCATCCCCGGCTCTCAAGTGGCCTTTCTCTCATCAAAAAGGCTCCTCTGAACCTTTGCCTTGGTATAACTCGACTGCAAGATCCTTTGTCTCACAAGACAAATTGCATCGGTCGCTCAAAATAGCTCAATTCCTTGACCAATTCCAAAGAAGTGAAATCCAAAACACGCTAGGGATCAAATATATTTCTTTCAGCCGAATAAATTTTCGCGGACCAAACTCCCCGCAAAAACTTAGATCTACAAATCCCCGCGGATAGAGGCTTCCACAAATCAAGATCTTCAAATCCAAACTCCAAGCCCCAAATTGGCAACCCCTCCGTTGCTCCTTAGCAACCTAAGCTCAAAGCTCCACAATGCACTCTTACATCCCTTTAGGAAAAGAAATTCAACATCAGGGACATACCCCAAATTTCCAACTCTCAATTCCAGGTTTCCAAAGTGGCACTCACAGATCGACCATCTCATTTCCAAAGTTGCCCTGCTCGCATAAACAAGGCGTCCATGACCATAATGTCCTCGCCGGGATAACACTGTGATATCAATCATACATCTTGAAAACTCTATCCGCTGACGTTTCCTCAAACCAAACTCTTACTGAGTATCCAAGTACTTCAGGTTCGAGGGTCTAAGAATAATTCACTCCTCTTCCAATCACAGGCAAACATCTACATTGACGCTGGCATCAACCTCAGCTTTAACTCTTCAAAGCTACGCTGGCACTACTTACTCCAAAAACTTCGGACCTCTGCCAGAAACGTGGGTTAGGCTCAACCCGTAGGGTATTACTCTTCGTTGGGTTCTCTGTCCCTTTTGCAGCTGAAATCATGGCCTAATCCACAGAACCTTTCGAAGTTAAAAGCATGCTCTCAAAACTTGGCATTACACTTCTTCTCTCTCAGAAGTGGCAGCACTCTCTCCAAGTGCTCCTCAGGCTCTATGCCGCTTCGGAAAATAATCCAAACATCCACGACGGGTACGATCACCAACCCGTCCACACACATAGCTGGCGTAATCCAATTATCCAATCATAAGGGCGGCAGGGCATTGGTGAATCCACTTGACCTCGCTAAAGCTCATAATGCCCTAACTGGTTCCTGAACATTATCAGGGCACAGCCCTCGACTAAGGTTCCATAATGCTCTCAGACTCCCAAAGACATCCACCAGAACGCAGACCAATTCTGTTTGTGCTCGAACCATCATAGTACCCTCACTGTTGTGTACTCACAACGTGGCATCACTGCCGTGTACCAACGGCGTGGCATCACCACCGTATATCGCGGTGTGCCATCAACAAGCTCTAACCTCGACGACCCAAGGAAACCACACCTGATAAAATGTGATCCACTAACCTGGCGCTCTCCAGCCGGCTGCACAAACTCAACAAATTGATGCTGGTGGCCTTCGCTCAAATTGCCTCGGCATCACGGCTCTATCAGCCTGCCGGTAAGTTGGATGAACCTCAACATCCTGTAGGAGTAGTGGGGTGCCGTCGTAAGCGGTAAATCCAAGAGCACCACTCTGGGACACTCTGCCTGAAGATGTCCTGACTGTCCACAAGAAAAGCATCGCCCTTTCCCTGAAATCACTCTAGGGCGATGAATGCGGCCCACCGCAAAAGACACAGTCATCCTAAGACTGCCACTGGTGCCTCGACTATCGAGAACCTCCTAGCCTCTGAGGCTCATAATCCTGGGACTGGAATCATGACAACCTCAACCCACTCGACTACCCCGAATCAAACTGGGGCTTACGCGCAGATCCGAATCAACCCGAACTCATCTGTAACCATGATCTGGACTCGTCCAAAGTAAATCCTCCACATCACGCCATCTTGCGAGGTCGGTGCACTATCCGAAATCCCGGTATTCTACACAGGGATAGCTGGCAAACAGCAATAACCAGTCCCTCTCATCGAAATGCGCGATTTGCGCCGAACCGTCGATAAACCGACGATTTTGCCGATTTACAGGTCGTTAAGCAAAATCCGCTCAACGAAAGCCAACGGATCACGAACGAAAGGTTCAGAGATCATGTGCACGCTGTCCACAGTAGCCCACCAGGCTACACTTACAAAAAGACCCCTATGGTTTAACAAAATTGCATAATACATGTACAAAATACATAAATTAACTCGTTACAATAATACACAAGCTTTCAGGTCAGACCCAGGGCATCACTAGATAGGCCTCGACATGATAAAATCTATGCTCGCGGTTTGGGAGCAACACGAGACCCGAAAACAATAATAAGTCCAAGATTGTTAAACTCTAGAGCACAAGGTTGGGTAATCATGCATTACGCTTATTCACTTTGCAAACTAGAGTGAGCACCATGCTTAGAGGATCAATAAGGTTCAGAGGCTCACCTTCGGGGTGACGCGGGGCTGCTGGAAATGTCGCCGGAGAAAGATGGTTCAAGCTTAATCATCCAAGAGCTCGGTTTGGCCAAGCTTGAACCAAACCGAGATCAAACCTCAACCTGAGGCAAGCACGAGTTGCAGAGGGTTCCCAAAGGTGGAAGGATCACCACCTAACCAAGCTCCGGCGCTCCGGTGAGATGGTTGCCGAAGAAGATGACCTAAAGCTTACATTGAGGTCAACAATGGCAAGTTGGAAACCATGCAATATGGGTCGCATGCAAAGGGTCTGGAAGGATGCTCAGGGCAAGAGGGGACTAACTAGAGGGTTGGCCGGCGCCGGGCGGCGCGGCTCGGCCAAAACAAGAGAACCCAGACCTAGGGCTTCCTCTCCCGACCTCAATACTAAACCGAATGGCTTGAAACTTCCAGGGTAGTCTTCTGGTGTTGAGAAGAAGGAGCTGGTCAAGTTACTTTGTCCCTAGAAGCATCGAAATAGCGCGCAAGAATTCCGGCCACTAATAGAGTTCCGGCGGTCATCTCTGTCCCGCCGGCCGACCAGGAAGCCTTAGGCTTCGAGACTGCATCTGGAGGATGCCCTTGATGTCAGAAGGAGAGTGGGGAGAGTTCTAGAGCAGGAAAACTTGAAGAAGAAGAATCCCACCTACCTCGGTTTAAGAATAAGGAAGAAGAAGGAGGTTCCCTCTCCGGCGTGGCGCGGTGGATTCCGATGACCAGGCTCCACCGGATCAATCACCAGAGGTGAAAGGCTGCCTCATATGGCTAAGGAGTAGAGTGTATCCACCAGTGAAAGCTCCTCCTCCCTTCACGGTCCGAGCTCAAAAAGAAGACCCCAACCTCGATGGCCCAAGGAGGTTGGCTCGGGGAGGGAGAAAAGGGAGGCGAGGGTACGTGGAGGAAGCGGTTGCGCAAGCTGGGGGAAGTTTGAAATCGAGGGAGCTTGGGATCCAATAGGATCCATTAACCCAATAGCATAAAATGCTATTAAGTCCCCAACCCTAGGATAAATACAACTAAGTCCAACACTGTAGGTGTAAAGTGCTGTAAAGTCTCTCCACAACCTATGCCATCTAATTCCATACATAAAATACAAGCACTTTAGCAAAAATATCCTGAATTTTGTAGTATTTCACATATATCGAGGCGATCCGGTCTTCGAAAATAAAAACGAACGACACCACGACGTCCGGCTCGTCGAAACCTATCTGGTAGCCATTTTGGTTCGCCAAAAATAGGTCTCGAGAACTCACATAAACATCTACAAGAAGAACTACAATAATCTGGCATGTTTTTCGAGGCCCTAGGCTCGTCGAAATCAAAATCAGATCGGGCCATCATGTTCAGCTCGTTGAGACCAATCAAAATGAGTATACACAACATCACGTTCGGGTTCAGATCGGCTAGATAGGGCAAGTTCGAAGAATCAAACCCGGAAAACTTCAAGTTACTATTCACACTTAAGTCACTATGCAAAAGTTCAAACTATTTAATTTAATTCAAATTCACGGTTTCTACAATAACATGAGTATGTGAACCTATCACTTTTTGTAAAAGTTTAAGCTGTTAGAGAACCAGTAAATAATACTTCTAATGTCAGAATAGTATGTAATATCGGATTTACTTTGCTAAATGCACTAAATCTATATGCTTCTGCTTATAAATCTCAATTGCTATTAGCAGATTGGGGTTCAGACTTCGCAGATGTCAATGGCGGTAGTCGGAGGATTTTCATGGCAGACATTTAATGAAAAGATCAACTTCTTGGATGATGATTCATTCACGACATTTGAATTATTGGAGCATATAAATGTCACACGAGATAACTCAGACTATTTATGGTATACGACATAGTTAGTACTCAACTTATTCCCGGCTTTGACGTAAACTGTGATAGAAGTTGATAGATTCTTCTAATTCGACCATTTTGATGAATTTTTTATTTTCAGCATGGACATCAGCCGAATGAACAGTTCCTTAAGAACGGGCAGTATCCTGTCCTCACAAATTGGACTCTACAGTTCTTATATACAAAAAGAGCTTCTTTATGTAGAATAGATATCACATCACAATTTATCTGTATATGTAAGAAGAAAAATACTTCAAAAATAAGATATTTAGCAGGAAAGAAAATAGAGATTACATTAGTAAGTAATATTCTAATTGTTATTTATATTAAAAAAAAAAAATCGTTGCGTAGCACCGATAAGTTTAGTATAAAAAAAATTCTTTATGTTTTGATTTTGCTAAAAAAAATACAGAGTATACCAATATGTTACTTTTTGTATTTTGATAATTTCTAATGTGATTATATACTTCAAAGTTTAATAATATTTTGTAAAAATAGTAAGAAATTTGAAATATTTTTAAAATAAAAACTATATTAGAATTTTTTTTCGGAATGACGCTACATTAATACATAGTATTCTAGAAAGATGACAAATTATTTACTATTTTTTATAATTTTTTTATTAAATATTTTTTACAAATTATTTATTATTTATACTTTTTTTAAAAAAAAAAAAAACTGTCGCGAAGAACGGGTTCCTTAACTAGTATGATATGATTCCAAATAAGTGGACAAACCAAGTAGAACAAATATATAGTAGCAGGTTAACCAAAACACTTGTAAGTTCATATGCCTTGTCATGATATTTATTTGCTTGCACAGGAAAAGAATTAAACAAACAACACAACCATTATCCCAAAAGTATCTATTTTTAAGTTCAAAACAAAGTAGTTGGTTAATTAAGGAACAACCTAATTTGTCTAACATAATCCAATTTGTTCCAATTTTGGTAACAATTTTTGTTTGTAGTAGGCACATGTAGAGTTGATGTGTTCGGAGAGAATAATGAAGGGATTTAGTTCAATTTGGTGCATAACTGCCGGGAGTTACATCAGTAACTAATTTGGTTTATTCTCTACTGCAGCTATGCAGTAAGCAAAATTTGTTTAACCAGCATTCATGATTTAGGAAACTGAATCAGATTTAGTCTCTCACTCTCACTTCTTCATACATAAGCACATATTGTAGTAATACAACACAGCTTCAGGATCTTATTTAGCAAGAAATAAGCTATTCTAACTTATGTATGTTATTTCACATTGTTTCATCTGAATACCCAATAATTAACAACTATCGAAAACAACCACACTCTTTCTAATCATAATAATCATCAATCCTTTGATTAACCACCTCTCGACAAAGTTAGGGATACAATAATTAACACTATACGAAAATAATTAGGAGGTTAAGAAGGAAAGATCCAGCAGAAGCAATCATATGGTTATAACCAGAAAATGTTTACAACTAGCTCACTACATGGTTGATTTTGTTCCTTAAACTCGTAATTAATATCATGAAAAATGCTCTTTATTTGAGCTTAAAACACAATTCTTGGCAGTAGAAAACTAAATAGTTTAGGCTGCGAATTTCCTTTTATCTTGTCTATTAGAGGATGCAACAACCATTGCCAACAAAATAGAAGGCAACTAAAATTATCAGTACCAATATTCATTAAACACAAATGTAAAAATGACATCAATACTTAAAAAGAACCTTCTTTAATACTTGTTCATTTAAGGAATAAAGATAATACAATAAAGTAAGCCCAACATATTAGAAAAGAGATGTACCCTTCCCTTTCTTGCCCCTATCAATCTCAAAATGCTTGTATCTCTGCATAACAAGATACTGAAGTTAACTAACTACTCAAGAAATAGATAAATAAGCAGCACAGTAAAACATAAATGAATATAAATAAATATAGAAAACCTTAATTGGGTGCTGAGAGTAATGCTTGCAGCTCTGACATTGCAGCTTCAACACAATTTTCTTCATTGTTTTTGCCTGAAATATTTAAAATTATCATGCATTCCTTAGTTCTCCCAAGAGGCCAATAATAACTGGAAACAAATTAATCTATTCCACTATCAAAAGTATATAACTTAAAATATCTCTTAATTACTCTAGTGATACCACTAATGGTAGAAGCAATAATATATCCAGCATACGAGCCTAGCTTATGTATATTATTTAATATAATAAAGGAATTTTTTTTATTATTGTTATAATTATATAACTTATAATGTATTCTACAAAGTGGTAGATAATAATTTGTATAAAAAAATTTAGAAGCAAAACAAAATTATTTTTAAATTTTTATTTTTCATTTTCAAGTAAATATTTTGAATAAAAAATTACAAGTAACTTACTGTTCACTCTAACACTTTTTAATATACAAAATTTTATTTAAAAAATAAAATAAACACAATGCCTAATTGTTCACTCTAACACTTTTTAATATAAAAAAATTTATTTAAAAAATAAAATAAATACAATGCCTAACAAGTTAGATTTTTGTTTCTCTAATGCTACAAAACAATTATAAAAATCTTCACCACGCGAAACTTAAAATATTTCTAAATTTTTCTTAAAGCTCTAAAACATAGTCACATATGAGTAATGCTATGTAGGAAGGGAAATATTAATAAAACTAAGAGCCATTGTTGCAAGTTTTAGTTTATTGAATCTAATGGAATACTCTGCGCAAATAATTGCTAAGTTCATTAATTTAATCTCTATGTCAATAATAAAATAAACTTAATCTTTTACTGTCGCAAGTTTTAGTTACCTAGAAGAGTCAAAAATCAATTTAATCTCTGACTATAGGATGCAACTGTAATGTATATTTATTTACCTAGTTCATCAGCAACTATAGGACAAAAAGGAAAAGAAGAAAATTACAGCCATAAGCTACTATGGTCAAAAGAATCAACGACCTAGGGTTTTTAGGGTTTGTGACCGTACTACTTACGATCTGGTAGGGGCGAAGATGGCACGGGTGGCTGCGGGGTGGGGCCGGCGTCGGATGGGGCCTCCCCTTGGAGGCGGTGGAGATTGGCGTCGCGATCGGAGGGGAAGGGGATCGCGAAGATCAACGAACGATCCCTCCCAATGCGGCGATCGCGTGCGAGGTCGAGAGGATGGCGTGCGAGATCGGAAACCCTTTTGGGTCCGAGGAGTCGGAGGAGTTTGAGGATACGGAGTGGGAGAGAGTGTGATGGGGTGGCGTGGTGTGTGGGAGAGGGTCTGTGCGCGAGAGAGGGAAAGAGGGAGAGAGAGATAACAATTCAAAAAGCCGCTAAATAAATGTCGCTTTTCACCTATTTTCCTGTAGTGCACACACGATAACCTGCCCAGGTTTCGAAAAAGATGATGTACGCCGGCAAACCGTCCGTCGTTGTCTTCAGTGGACACGAATCATCCATACAATATTCTCGAAATGTATTTGCTTTTTTTACATACTTTGAACACATGAGCATTTTGGATAGATAACTAAATCGGACCAGATCTACAAATTTTAAAATGACAGTTCAAATTTATAAAATCACAAAATAAATAAATTCTTTAGGCAAAAATATTATATATTTTTACCAAGAAAATTATTAAACACATAATAAGTAAACAGATAAATAAGGAACATGACGCACATATATTATAGTATACTACACATAATTATCCCTTGACGTCAACAGTGACAACCTCCTTCTTTCCCGGAATCTTGGGAATAGTGATTAACAACACACCGTTCTTGAGTTCTGCCGTCATCTTATATTTGTCACAGTAATCCGGTAGCATAATATGCATGTCATATGAGCTAAAGCTCCGCTGCTTCCACCACGTGACCTTTTATTAAAAATAAAATATTAACATAATATTTATCATATTAAGATATAAAATGAATAAATATGTATAAAATTTGTTGGCACTATGATCTATTCTAATCTAATTACTTAATCATTACAATTTTAGAAAATTTTATCTATTTTTAAATTTATTTTATTGGAATCATTCAATGACCTATTTTTTTTTTTTTTTTGAATACATGCATCGGAGATTCGTAACTGCATTGCTATTAAAATGAACATGGGAGTCTGAAATCTAACATCAAAATTTCTAGGAGAGTGAATAGTTAGCTCCAAGTTGACTATAGTCCAATAAATTTTATATATTTTTTATTCAAAAAAATGTACGAAATTTTTTATTAACTTAAGTTTAGAAAATGTATGTTATTTTGCAACTTCACCTCTGCCGTCTTTTCTTGACTGTCACCTTCGGGTCCCTTTTCATCTTTCTTGTGATCTTTCTGGATGACGAGCATGTCGTCCTCTATCTTCACCTTAACCTCCTCCTTGGACAACCCCGGCATGTCAAACCGCATCCTCACTTCCTTCTCATCCTCCATGATGTCCCACGGTGCCCATAAATTTCCTGTCGACAACGATCGGCTCCTCCTCATCTCAGGAGATGCCATCACATCCTCAAACACCATGTCCATCGCCTCTAGCATCTGCCTTATCGTCCTCACCGGCGACAGCGGATCAATCATTCCTTTAATGTGTTCGATATATATCTTAATCAAGTACTCGTATAGAGAAATACTATACATACTTCTTTGATCATGTTTTTAATTTATCAATAACGATACGGAAATAAACGAGTAAAGATTTTTTTAATATAGTTGTTAAAATAAAATTTTTATATAAAATAATATACTGCATGATGGAATAATAAATTATTTATAATATATATATATATAATATGTATTTAATAATAAAATAAAAAATAAAAAAATTTTATTTTTAAATATTTTATATAAAATATATATATATATATATATAGGGATAATTGCCTGTGTACCCCTGAAATATAAAGAAATATCTGATTTATCCCTCTTATTTTTTTCTTTCCAATATACCCTTCATACGTTCCACCGTTATTAAAAATACCCCTGCCGTTTTCCTTTGTTAAGTTAACTAGGGTTAAACTAGAGTTAAATAATAATCGGAGTTGAAAACTATCAGATATACCTATTTTGCCCGGGTTTAGGGTTTAGGGTTTAGGGTTTAGGGTTTTTTAGGGTTTTAGGGTTTAGGGTTTAGGGTTTAGGGTTTTTTAGGGTTCTAGGGTTTAGGGTTTTTTAGGGTTTAGGGTTTAGGGTTTAGGGTTTAGGGTTTTAGGGTTTAGGGTTTAGGATTTTTTAGGGTTTAGAGTTTAGGGTTTTTGGGTTTAGGGTTTAGGGTTTTAGGGTTTAGGGTTTAGGGGTTTAGGGTTTTAGGGTTTAGGGTATTTTTGAAAGGGCAAAATAGTAATTACACACAGATAACGGCAGTTCCAAACGGTACACTAACAGAGTTTAACTTCAGGGATATTTTGGAAAAAAGTTGGAACGTAAGAAGGGTAGTTTTAATATTAGCCTTCTAAGAGGGATAAATCTGAAAACAGAAAAATTTTTAGGGGTACGTAGGAAATTGCCCCATATATATATATATATATATATATATATATATATATATATATATATATATATATATATATATATATATATATATATATATATATATATATATATATATATATATATATATATATATATATATATATATATATATATATCCGTGCATTGACTGAAGTGCATTATAAATTAATCAATCATACAAAATAAAAAGATTAGTCCTTTGACCATAGTATATATCATATTATATTAAAATAGTTTTTAAAAATGTAAATAAAATGATAGCGGTGCCAAACAAAATCTATTTTTTTTTTTGTACAAATTATAATAAATGCTTCTTATAACGCACGCTTCGAGTAGCTGTTTACTACATCTTGGAGCCAGGGCATGCAAATAATTAAGTTTTGGATAGTGATGAAAAGATGAAATTACTAAAAGAATAGAGCTTGGAGGGAGAGCGGGGCAGGTTTGGGCTGCCACTTTCTTCGATCGGCACGATCCTGGAAGGGTTGTTTTCCGGCACCGCAGTTGCGACGACGAGGGACCGCCGGCTACGTGCTTTGGAAGAACTTGGAAAGGCGGCCACGATTTGGTTCGGCGCTCGGCGGGCCAACGAGAGGCCTTCAACGACGGCGCTTGCGGGGACGCCGGTTGTGGCTGGTATTGTGGCCATTAATTTTAAATTTATGTGTTTGTTCGCACACGGATGATTAGTCTTTATAGGACTTCAATGAGTATAAAGGAGACCGTTGCTTGACGAGGTGGGAAGGGATTAGACAAAGGGAACTTCTTTATAAAAGAAAAGTAAACAAAAAAAAAAAAAAAAAAGAGAAGAAGGGATTGAATTGGATGAGATCTACATGGGAACGTTCTGGAGGGAGCCAGATAGAGTGCTGGAAGATGCCAGAATCACGTTGATCGACTTTGCATAATTTTGTCCCGGCCGGGGGTGCCTTCTCCCACAATTTGATTTTGAAATTAAGTCTGAATTTAGATTTTGAAATTAAAATTTTGGTTTTGATATTTGAATTTCTATTCAAAATTTAAATTTATATTTTAAACTTTAATTTTAAATTTAAAATTAAAATCTGAATTGTATTTTATACTTTTCATTCAAAATTAGAATTTAGATTTCAATTTCAAATTTTGAATTCAAAATTTAAATGTGAATATTAATTTATATTCCAAATCAAAATCAAATTTTGATTTTAAAATTTAAATTTAAATTGATTAAATTTTAAATTTGAATACATAATCTGAATTACATTTCAAATTTAGAATTAAATATTAGAATTTGAATTTAAATTTTAATTTAAAATTTTGATTTCAAAATATGAATGTGAATTGAATTGATATTTCAAATCAAAATATGAATTTCAAACTGAAATTTGAATTCAAATCTAAAGTTAAGTTTAAAATTAAATTCAAAGATCCGGATTTAAATTTTAAATTTGAATTCCAAATTTGATTTCAAATCTAAACTTGAGTTTGAACTTTGAGTTCAAATTCACATTTTGAATTTAAAATTCAACATTAAAGTTTGAAATTAAATTTAGAATTGAAATTTAATTGTCAATTTGAATTAAAAATTAAGTATAAAATCTGAATTGGAATTCGAAATTAAATTAGAATTTAAAGTTAAATCCAAAATCAAATTTTAAATTTAAAATTTGAATTCTATATAAAATTTATATATATTTTTTGATTAAATAGGGATATACCCTATTTGAAAAGTACAGGACATGACTGAAAGAAAACCCAGTACTACAATTAATACAAGAAGTAGGCCCAGCGCCCGAACAGACAAAAGAGAATGAACCGCAGATATTAAGCGAGCGAGCTCCGAAATAACTAGCAAACAAAATGACTGAGCAATAGAGTATAGCAGACAATGGAGCCTGAAGGGGTATTCAAGCACTCGCCGTCCCCGGGAATAAATTCCAGACCCGAACCAGATTCCGCAAGCAGTTATCAATAGGTGATAAACAGAGAAGCACATCTCAAGGTCATTCTTATCCCTTGATTCCCAGCTTACAGTGATATATAGAGAAACACAGCTCAACCAGAGAAGCAACAATCTCAAAGTCATTCATATGCCGCAAATACTTAACGAAGATTGACACCATTGAGATCCCGTGTTTCCCCATTTGATTCAATGCCAGACAGCTAACAAGAAACCCTCAAATCCCATTATACCATACCCAAGCACCTAGTCGATGAAGCCGTCGGGGTAGAAGCCAGATTAAGAACAAAACTACACTAGCCAGAACAAGAGAGTAACCAAATTTAGTGCCCAAACACAAAAAGGATTGAGGCTCAAGCCTCAGCCGATGGGTGGCAGCTTAGCGATGTGAAGCCTAATACAAAAGATACTGGGACAACATTGGCGAAGCCGAACTGCTGAGAACCACGAAGAACCCCGAGCCTTGAGGCGCCGAAAGAAGGCAGATTGGAGAGCCCAGTATAGTACTCGTGAGAGGAAGCTCTGCCCAAAACCAAAGCCTCCCAACTCCAAACCCCGTTGTCAGATTTTGGGCACCTCTCAGAACGTGACAAATCCAAGCAAACAACCCTCCCTGATAGCCCGATAAAGAATGACGCCAACCTCTCAGAACCCCACTTCAACAGCAGAGATCACCGGAGCCGCGAGATACACCAAATATTGACCGAGGAAGCGGCAGACGGCCCCCGAGCAGCAAACAATGGTCAGAGAAGTAAAAGATGCACAAACAAAAACACTCATTCATTCTTTCAGTTCTTCTTAGCTTGCTCCAAATCAGAGATAAGCCAGCCCCGTCTTCCGGAATCATTGAACCATCAATTGACAACCATAATTATGTGCCCCGTTAGCAACCATCTTCAGCAGCTAATGTCCATATCGATCAACCTATTTGAGAGGTACCGGGCATAGCCAAAGACCAAAGGTCCCAACACCGCAGGAAGTGCACCGCTAGTGGCCATTCGCCCAAAGAGACAACACAAGGGCGAGCCGTGCATTAAAAGCAGTAAGAGGAACACCTAGTATACTCGAACATAAACCCGAACACGAAAAAACAACAACGAAAGGACTCCTCCCAGGATCGCCAAAACAAGCCGTCCCTATGTCATCTGATCCCACAGCCAGTAAGCCATAAATAAAGAGCATTGAGTCTTCAAGCAAACCAGTAGACATCTATTTCCACAGCATGCCGGTGAATCCAGAAGAGAGCTGCCCCCTAGTTGAGAAGGAACATTTTAAAAAGTTGACAACCCGGTGCTGAACCACTCTTCCGAGCTCTACTAAAAGCGTAAGAACCTCCATGCGCTGAGCTGAAACCCATGTTTTGCCCCCCCCGCCGCTGAACCGCCCTTCCAATTCTTGGACCCCTAACAGAATCCAATGATGCAGAATCCCATAATGAACTTGAATACCCCTAACTCCATGACCCCGCCCATGAAAAGAGTTCGCTCCCTCTGCTGCCTCCATCCTCTCTAAATCCTTCTTATCCTTCGCCATAAAAATCCTGGGTGCCTGGCCCCCAAAGAGCTGCTAAGTCAGGTCCCACACTCTGTGAAAACCAGCCTTCCACTCCACCACGACACCAATTCCTGCTCAACTATCCACCCAGTGCATACTTCCACCAAGAAATTGTGCTTGTAATCCTCCTACTGCACTCCCCGGCGCTGATTAGCCTATTGTCGAAGACCCTGCGGTTTCGTTCCATCCATAATTCCCAGCAAAACGGCAGCGATGCGAACATCGATAGGGGCCCCTACGCTCTCACGACGGAACATACTTGCCCTTTTCCATCTAGTCGCCATGTCCCCAGGCCTCGTTAGGAGGACCATGCAGAGATGGCGGTTCCCCCGAAGGACCAGTCTCCAGACTGCACGAGCGTAGGCACAGTTGAATAGCAGATGCTCCAGACGTTCTTCCTCGCTGCCACAAAGGAAGCAGATAGACGGTCCCTGCCAGCCCCGCTTGATCAACCGATCCGTCGTGGAAATCCTATTCCGTGCTGCCAGCCAAATGAAGATTTTAATTCGGAGAGGTATCTTGGTGCGCCATAAGTGCCGAATTTTGCTATCGTCTAGACCATCAAAAACCAGAAAATTATACGCGCTCCTAACTGAGAACCTGCCATTGTTGCTCCATCTCCATTCCAAAGTATCCTCATTATCATTCAAGGAGACGTTACTGATCGCCATGTTTAACTGCACAAGAGCGCACTGACCCTCCGCGTCATTAGCCGCTATGTTGATGAAGTCAAAGTTGCGACAAGTGGCAAGAATGTGCATCCATATGTACACCGAAATGTGTTTAAGGGCCGTAGACGCATACAGTGCTGGGAAACGGTTGTGCAACAACCCTTCCCCCTCCCATCTCGCGTGCCAAAACGGAGTATTCCGTCCATTACCAATTCTGAAGCCGACTGAGGCGTGGAATGGTGCCGCTGTACTGAGAACGTCCTTCCAGCAAGGCGAACACCTAGCGGGAGGTGCTCCCCCCGCACAGGGCAGCCTACGTTTATAGTGCTTTAACCTCAGAAGCCGCACCCAAGGCAGCGATTTTGCGTTGTACAGCTTCCAAAGGTTCTTCATTAGAAGCGCAGCATTTGTCACTCTGCAATTACGGATACCCAAACCGCCTACCCCCTTCGGTCGACACACTTGGCCCCAGTTTACCAGGCAGTGGAATCCGCTAATGTTGACCTTACCTTGCCAGAAGAAGCCCCGTCGAATCCCGTCGATAGCTTTGAACACCCATTCCGGTATCCTGAAAGCCGAGCAAAAAAAGTCGGAATGCTGGAAAGGGCCGAGTTAAGCAAGACAAGTCGTCCAGCTCTCGATAGCAGCAAACCCTTCCATCCCGCCAAGCGCCTGTCTACTTTTTCGATGAGCGGCAGGTAATCCTGTTTGCGCAGCGCTTTCGGGGAAAGGGGAAGACCGAGGTAAGTGAACGGGAACCCGTCAGTGGAGCACCCGAAAATCCTCGCCAGACTGGTGGCCTGAGAGTCCTCCAAATTGATAGGGATAATCCGACTTTTGGCGAAATTAATCCTTAGTCCTGACGCCGCCGCAAAAGCATCGAGAACCCATTTGATGATCATCGCCGATTCCGTGCTGCTGTCGAAGAAAAGCAGAAAATCATCCACGAATTGAAGGGTATGAATGGTGATATCTCCGATCCCTAATGGTGGAAGCAGAGAATGGGATACCGCCCGTTGCAGCATTCTGAACAAAACATCGATGCAAAGAATGAATAGCAAGGGAGATAGCGGATCCCCTTGGCGAATCCCCCGTTTACATTGGAAAAACTCTCCCGGTATTCCGTTGAGGAGCACCGCGTTTGAGGAGGAGTGAAGTATGGCTTCGATCCAATTGATCCACATGCTACCACATCCCCTCGTCCGGAGAACTTCGATCAAGAAGTCCCAGTTGATGTTGTCGAAGGCCCGCTCGAAGTCGATCTTAAACAACGCCGCTTGCTGCTTAGTCGAGTGCAGGTGGTGCGTTACGATGTGCGCTGACAGAAAATTGTCTAGGAGCGTACGCCCTTTAATGAACGCCGTGTCACGCCCCGGGGGATTAATTTAGCGAAAACGAATTTCAAAAGGTATGTATATTTTTTTTTTTTTTTTTTTTTTTGAAAACCTTCTTCCCCGGCGCGTGCCCAGATCCGCCGCATATACAGGATCACTCTACAAACGGACAGAGTCTCCCCTGTATATGCACGGCGTCGCGGTTTGTACAAATTTTCAATAGCGGGTAAACATTCAATCACAACAATCCAATCATACAACCATTCACAATGTGCTGAATAAAACTCACGGCCGATTAGTTTGAAAGGATAAAATCCACGATTTTGAAACGGCGCCCACCCGGCACCTATATTTTGGAAACCCTTTTTGAAAGCAACATAAACTCAGGGGTTTTGGAAAACAGTGCCCACACGACACTTAGGTTTTGAAATTCATTTTCGCAAACCATAAATCCACAAGGTTTTGAAAACGGTGCCCACACGGCACCCGAGTTTTTGAAATAGTAGTTTTCGCAATCTGTTCTTTTATTTGCTCTTTTATTTTCCAAAGCGGCCCACAGAGATGTAAAGAAAACTAAACAGTTTATTTGTCACCGTGCCGACATCCACACCGATCCCACAAGGGTATCGAGAACCATCCACAGTCTACAAATAATAAATGGAATGCGAAAGGAAGAGATAAAGTACTGATCAGGTCTCCAGGGACCCAGAACCTCTTGCCGCGGCCTCACCGTCGCCTAACTCTCCCCCCTGTAGGACCCTGTCGCAAAGTGGGAAGTCAGCGACTAAACAAAATGATAACAGCAAAACAGGTAAAGAAACGTCCAACCGTAGTCTATCCGGAGCAACCACCCTCGCCAGGGAAAGGTAAAAACAAACACCTGTAAACCTGCAATACTCGATCCCGTCGGACAACTAAACCGACGGATCGCACCGCGCCCAAGTCGGACAACTAAACCGAATGGGTCGCACCGCTCCCGCGTCGGACAACTAAACCGACGGGTCGCACCGCTCACACCTTGGCGCATCCAAGCCCCACAACTAAAGAGGCCCCACGCCGTCCTGTGGGTATACACGGGTCATGGACCACTTTTCCGGAAAAGCGCACCCTTCGCGGTGGCCAAACCGCGGGTGCGCGTGTTGCAGCCGAGCATAGTAACCGTGAACAATATATATATGTGCATGTATGCGAACCATGTGAGACAATATATACATATCTATGTATGAGAACCGTATGGAATAACATATACATATCCGTGCATGAGAACCATATGAAACAATATATATCCACAACATACACCTATCCATGCATGAGAACCATATGAAACAATACGTATATCCAATCATAAGAACCGTAAAGCCATAAACGAATAATTGATGCCTTCCTACCATGTTTAACCCAAGTACACATAAGGTTGACCCCGTCCAACATGATAGAACTAAATGCTAAGAATTAAGAATAAAAACCCAAAGTAAAAACCCAAAGTAAAAACCCAAAGTAAAAACCCACCTGAATGCAGGCCGATCCCGAACTCCCGCTAGACACTGGGAGGCTGGTGCTGAACTGCTGGGACCTGAACAGTAACTGAAGTCAGAAACAGACCCACTCATACCCATCCCGGCAACACTACAGCAATACAACGCTAGCACGGGGGAACTTAGCCGATTTACGGAACAAGATCCAATTCCCGCTCAACGAGAGCCTACGGGACTCTAACAAAATGCCCAGTAGGTGTGAAAACACTGTCTAAAGACAGCTGTCGTGTCCAACTTATAATTTGATCCCATGACAAATCTTAAATTGCATAAAACCTTGAGTTAAATGACCGTTTCGACTCGTTCTTGGAATCCGGGACTCCAAAAGCTGTTCAGTAAAATTTCAGCGCGCTCGTTACGACGAGACGAAGCTCGTGCTCACAAGTTTGGACTGACACGGATCCCGAGAACAAAGTTGGCCCAAAATACACTTTGGCTTAATAACAACTATGCTAAACCTCTATTATTACTTGATCAAATTAGGAGTTAAGTGGAGCATCGTGTACAGGGGACTAAGTAGAGTTGAGGGCTCACTTCGGGTGCGCCGGAGGGTGGCCGGAACAGTCGCCGGAGCAGCACCACAAGATGCCAAGGCTCGGTTATGGCCAAGTCCAGACCCAATCCCAGTCAAACTGCGAACAAGGGTGAGCATCAGTTAGCTTTGGGTCCCAGAAGGTGGCTGGTCCATGCGGGGTCGAGCGCCGGCGGCCGGAGGCGGCGGCGGCCGGAGGCGGCGGCGGCCGGAAGCAAAGCCCGAGTTGGACACTTCGGGTGCAAGTCCCGAGCTCTGTTACAGGGGTTTCTTGGCCCAAAGCAGAATGATGGGAAATCAACAAATTAACTTTGGAGCCTACCCGGGTAGATGGCCGGAGCCCGGACCGCCGGAGATGGCCGGAGACCGAAGCTAGGTGAAATTCGGGTGCAACTATAGAGATCAAGGACTGAACGTTAAAACCTCCATGCAAAGCCACCATTGTCACCAAAATGAACAAATAAGCTTACCCTCACGGTTGGCCGGCGTCTGGAGGAGACGGCGACGCGCGGCGGCGGAGCTCGGTTGAAGCTCCAAGGCCGTTAATGGCGGTTTCCGGCCGAGGGACTCCGGGCCGGTGCAACTTGGACCAAAAGCTTCCTGTTGGTGCCAGGGAGCTTATAGTGGCGATGGCCGGCGGTGGGAGGCAGCGGCGGCGCCGGACGGCCGAGGTGAAGAAGACCGAAACTAGGGCTCGTCCACACGGGTCCGATCCACAACCGATGGTGGTCAGACCTCGTGGAGGTGCTGCAGTCGACGAGAGGAGGCGTTTCAACGGTGCTGATCTTGGGTTTGACGGCTGGATAACTGCGGCGCTCCCGATCGGCCAAAATGCCAATTCCGGCGGCCAAGAGTTCCCGCCGGCGATCGGGACGGCGGCAGCGGCTCGGCCTGCACCCGGATGGTCTCCACGGTGTCAGTAGTCCGCTGGTCATGCCCAAATGCAAAATCGATGAGAAAAGTTTCATAAACTCACCTCGCCGGAAAGTTGGAAGATGAAGGGTGTCTCCCGCGGCGGCGCTCGGCGGCGGCTGGCACCCGTTTCACCACAGCTCGGTTGCGGCTGCCCGGGAAACTCCACAGGCAGGGACTTGATGACCTAGGACCCTCCCGAGCACCTTCCTCTCCAAGACACCTGAGATCAAGATGGTTTCTTGATCCCTCTTCTCCGGCGACGGGGTGGCGGCGGCCGGTGCGGGGCTCCCGTGGAGTGCGGCAGAGAAGGGGAGTCTGTTGGAGGGTGCGGCTAGGGCAAGGGCTCCGGAGTTTAGGGTTTGTGAACCCCAGCTGAAGTATACACATATATATATGGTTTTGGTACACTTGTTGTTTAGCCCTTCTAGCTTCAGTAATTAATTGTCCAGTCCCTCCCTGTACACTTCTCTCACATCCTAGTCCTTCTCCAAAGGGTGGCACGCAAAACGAGGCAAGAAGTATAGGGTTTACTGTGCAAAAAGCCGCATTTTCACCGTATTTCACGCTTTTCGAGGCGTTCTGGTCGTCGAAACGAAAAAAGGACTTCGCCACGACGTCCGGCTCGACGAAACCTATCAAATAGCAATTTCTGTTTTTCGACGAAATGCCCGGATAAATTCTCGGTCCACAACTACTGTACAATTAAATAGTAGGACACGCTTCTCGAGACTCTCGGATCGTCAAACGAAAATTCCGTCAACGCCATTGCTTCCAGATCGTCGAAACCGATCAAAACGACTACCTGGATCACTATGTTCAGAACCCGAACAGTGAATTGGTCAGCGTTTCACTCAATGGAGTCCCGAAATTGGGGTTACTGTTCATCTACAGTAATTCATTTAAGTGACCTTGTGCGCAGACCACTGATACATTGGTCCCGACACTCGCCCGCTTCTTCACTGATTTCTGGAAGATCCGACCGTCAGATTGAAAAGTGCTGAATATGAATTTCTCTTAGTTCGACGAGACGATCACAACGGTCATCTCGGATTTCCAAGATTACGTCAGGATAAGAAGATAGCATTTTTGTCTCGTAAATAGTGCAACTTGCACACTGGCGATTGACCAAATAGGTCAACATAGGTCTTTTGAATTCAAGACCAACTCAAATTTCACCTTTAATCTCTTTATAAAAAAAATAAGATAATTCGAATTACTACATCACTTACAACTTAAAAGAAGTTTCGTCCCCGAAACTTACAACTTAAAAAAAAACTAGAATCGTCTACTCATACTGCTAGGTTGGATTTTTGGACAGTGAAATGGCCAACGACCGATCAAGAGGGGACCGAAAACAGGGGTTACTATTCATTTTACTATTCACTTAAGTCGTGGGTCCCACTAGTTTTCTTGCTGATTTCCGGACGATCCGACCGTCGGATCAGCAAACGGTCAATACCATTTCCACTCGATTCGACGAGACGATCGCACTGGCGACCTCAGATTTCCGAGATCAGACTCGGATCGGAAAGGTGAAATTTGTGCTTCGGCAACTGTGCCATCCGTACACCGGTACGCACCACTAAGGTTAATTTTGTTTCCTCGCACACATTCGCACCCGAAAAACACTCTTTACACTTACACAATTTTCCCCGAGTATTACACCACTCACACCTTTGGAGTTTGGCCTACCCTCTCTGGTCCCTGAGGGTCTGAAGGGTCACCCGAAGACGCTCCTTATTCGTACGCAAGTTGACCCAAGAACAGTCCATGCCCAACACCACGTCGTACTCCTTTATGGGGATGACCACCAAATCCCAAGGGCAAGGTAGTCGCCCTAGCTTAATCGAGCAGGCGGCCACAAGGCTATTCGCCTCCAAGGACCCACCCGCAGTTTGGACCGTCAAAAGACTTTGAAGGGGTATCTCCCCAAGACCATGCACAAACACGAAGTCACGAGCAATAAAAGAGTGTGTTGCTCCGGTATCGAAAAGAGTTCTAGCGCGGGAATTTGAAACAGAAGTAATACCTGCAAGGGCGTCCTCCGGCGGATCCGTCTCTTGGCGGGTCATCGAGAAAACCCGCCCGCCAGGTTGTGGCTGCTTATCCTCCTCTCGCCGTGGCGCTGGGGGTCTAGAGGTCGACCCCATAGGAGCTTTCCCCCGCCCCGTCAGCTGTGGCGAGGGCGTAGAAGCTGCTGAGGACGCAGATCCCCAGGCTAAGGGGCAGTTACGGCGGAAGTGCCCCGGTTTGCCGCATCGGAAGCAATGGTCACCCCTTTGGGGGCAGTCTCCCACTTGGTGCCCACCCCCACATATAACACAAGGCCTGTCTCCCGTCCTCGATCCTCCTCCCGGTGCGCTTCGAGATCCCGACTGTGGCCTCCACCGCTTGGGGGGTCGGCTTCCACTAGAAGAGCCTCCCCCGGAGTACTGCTGCTGTCGCTTCCTTTCTTCATGGTGCGCCAGGCCCTCCCTCCGGGCCCGCGTAACCGCGAACCCGCGCTCCACCACCGTGGCCCTGTCGACCACCTTCTGAAAAGTGTGTAAATCGGCCGCTTGCACCACTTCGAAAATATCACTCCGTAATCCGTCGACGAAAAGTTGCGCCTTGTGGGACTCGTCCCTTATAACGAAAGGGACGCAGTTGGCCAGTCGTACGAATTCACGCTGATATGCCATCACTGTCTTACTGCCCTGCTGAATGTGGTTCAGGTCGTCTTCCAACTTCTTTTTAACGCTGCTTGAGAAGAAAGCTCCAAACAGCTCCTGCTTGAACACCGTCCACGATGGAAGTACGGCGGTGCCCTTTGTGGGATCAGGGCGTACCGTCTTCCACCATAAGCGGGCGTTCCCCTCTAAGAAGTGAACCGCCAGGGGAACCTGCTCAACATCTTCCATAAGCAAGTCCTCAAATAACTTTTCCATCGATCCCACCCACTTCTCGACGACCCAGGGATCAGTTGTCTCCCCTTCGAACGTGGGTGGGTCGTACTTCTTAAAATCGGCCAGGTTGGCTCGCACGCGGTCCCGCTCAGTCAGCGGGACTGACCCCTCCCCCGTGGCGGCGGCGGCCAAAGAAGGGGAAGGGGTGACTACGGTCTCCCCCGAGGTACCCCCGCCGGTGGTTCCCGGCGCTGGTCCCGCTGTTGCCGTCGTGGGTACCGCCGCTGGTGTCGTCGTCTGGAGTGGTGGTACCTCGCCTGCGACAGTCGCTGTAGGGGCCACTCCTGCGCTGATCCCCGTCGTCGGCGCGCCTGACCCCTACGGAGGGGCCGTGGCGACCGTCACCGTCGCGGCCGGTTGCTGCTGCGTCAACTGACGCACGTGATCCGTGAGAGTCGCCAGCTGCCCCGCCATCTCCCTCAGCTGTTGTCGCAGGAGCTGGTTCTCCGCGGCCGCAGACGTCGTCGCATCTGCCCCTGTATCCTCGGCCGATGATCTAGTACGGGCCATGTCTGAATGCAAAAATATAAGTCAGCTCTAGATTCCGCTACTAAGCAACAAACCACCTGTCGAGAGAAAAGGACTCAGACTCTTCCCCCCCCCCCCCCCCCTCGATCACTCGCGTCCTACTTTCCTATAACCTATCCACTCCATTTCTTTGTAGTTAAGTGTGGTATTCCTGTGAACGTCGGCACGAGTTGTTGTGATTGAAAAGTAAGTCTCTGATACCATCTTAATCTGTCACGCCCCGGGGGATTAATTTAGCGGAAACGAATTTCAAAAGGTATGTATATTTTTTTTTTTTTTTTTTTTTTTGAAAACCTTCTTCCCCGGCGCGTGCCCAGATCCGCCGCATATACAGGATCACTCTACAAACGGACAGAGTCTCCCCTGTATATGCACGGCGTCGCGGTTTGTACAAATTTTCAATAGCGGGTAAACATTCAATCACAACAATCCAATCATACAACCATTCACAATGTGCTGAATAAAACTCACGGCCGATTAGTTTGAAAGGATAAAATCCACGATTTTGAAACGGCGCCCACCCGGCACCTATATTTTGGAAACCCTTTTTGAAAGCAACATAAACTCAGGGGTTTTGGAAAACAGTGCCCACACGACACTTAGGTTTTGAAATCCATTTTCGCAAACCATAAATCCACAAGGTTTTGAAAACGGTGCCCACACGGCACCCGAGTTTTTGAAATAGTAGTTTTCGCAATCTGTTCTTTTATTTGCTCTTTTATTTTCCAAAGCGGCCCACAGAGATGTAAAGAAAACTAAACAGTTTATTTGTCACCGTGCCGACATCCACACCGATCCCACAAGGGTATCGAGAACCATCCACAGTCTACAAATAATAAATGGAATGCGAAAGGAAGAGATAAAGTACTGATCAGGTCTCCAGGGACCCAGAACCTCTTGCCGCGGCCTCACCGTCGCCTAACTCTCCCCCCTGTAGGACCCTGTCGCAAAGTGGGAAGTCAGCGACTAAACAAAATGATAACAGCAAAACAGGTAAAGAAACGTCCAACCGTAGTCTATCCGGAGCAACCACCCTCGCCAGGGAAAGGTAAAAACAAACACCTGTAAACCTGCAATACTCGATCCCGTCGGACAACTAAACCGACGGATCGCACCGCGCCCAAGTCGGACAACTAAACCGAATGGGTCGCACCGCTCCCGCGTCGGACAACTAAACCGACGGGTCGCACCGCTCACACCTTGGCGCATCCAAGCCCCACAACTAAAGAGGCCCCACGCCGTCCTGTGGGTATACACGGGTCATGGACCACTTTTCCGGAAAAGCGCACCCTTCGCGGTGGCCAAACCGCGGGTGCGCGTGTTGCAGCCGAGCATAGTAACCGTGAACAATATATATATGTGCATGTATGCGAACCATGTGAGACAATATATACATATCTATGTATGAGAACCGTATGGAATAACATATACATATCCGTGCATGAGAACCATATGAAACAATATATATCCACAACATACACCTATCCATGCATGAGAACCATATGAAACAATACGTATATCCAATCATAAGAACCGTAAAGCCATAAACGAATAATTGATGCCTTCCTAACATGTTTAACCCAAGTACACATAAGGTTGACCCCGTCCAACATGATAGAACTAAATGCTAAGACTTAAGAATAAAAACCCAAAGTAAAAACCCAAAGTAAAAACCCAAAGTAAAAACCCACCTGAATGCAGGCCGATCCCGAACTCCCGCTAGACACTGGGAGGCTGGTGCTGAACTGCTGGGACCTGAACAGTAACTGAAGTCAGAAACAGACCCACTCATACCCATCCCGGCAACACTACAGCAATACAACGCTAACACGGGGGAACTTAGCCGATTTACGGAACAAGATCCAATTCCCGCTCAACGAGAGCCTACGTGACTCTAACAAAATGCCCAGTAGGTGTGAAAACACTGTCTAAAGACAGCTGTCGTGTCCAACTTATAATTTGATCCCATGACAAATCTTAAATTGCATAAAACCTTGAGTTAAATGACCGTTTCGACTCGTTCTTGGAATCCGGGACTCCAAAAGCTGTTCAGTAAAATTTCAGCGCGCTCGTTACGACGAGACGAAGCTCGTGCTCACAAGTTTGGACTGACACGGATCCCGAGAACAAAGTTGGCCCAAAATACACTTTGGCTTAATAACAACTATGCTAAACCTCTATTATTACTTGATCAAATTAGGAGTTAAGTGGAGCATCGTGTACAGGGGACTAAGTAGAGTTGAGGGCTCACCTCGGGTGCGCCGGAGGGTGGCCGGAACAGTCGCCGGAGCAGCACCACAAGATGCCAAGGCTCGGTTATGGCCAAGTCCAGACCCAATCCCAGTCAAACTGCGAACAAGGGTGAGCATCAGTTAGCTTTGGGTCCCAGAAGGTGGCTGGTCCATGCGGGGTCGAGCGCCGGCGGCCGGAGGCGGCGGCGGCCGGAAGCAAAGCCCGAGCTGGACACTTTGGGTGCAAGTCCCGAGCTCTGTTACAGGGGTTTCTTGGCCCAAAGCAGAATGATGGGAAATCAACAAATTAACTTTGGAGCCTACCCGGGTAGATGGCCGGAGCCCGGACCGCCGGAGATGGCCGGAGACCGAAGCTAGGTGAAATTCGGGTGCAACTATAGAGATCAAGGACTGAACGTTAAAACCTCCATGCAAAGCCACCATTGTCACCAAAATGAACAAATAAGCTTACCCTCACGGTTGGCCGGCGTCTGGAGGCGACGGCGACGCGCGGCGGCGGAGCTCGGTTGAAGCTCCAAGGCCGTTAATGGCGGTTTCCGGCCGAGGGACTCCGGGCCGGTGCAACTTGGACCAAAAGCTTCCTGTTGGTGCCAGGGAGCTTATAGTGGCGATGGCCGGCGGTGGGAGGCAGCGGCGGCGCCGGACGGCCGAGATCGGCCGAGGTGAAGAAGACCGAAACTAGGGCTCGTCCACACGGGTCCGATCCACAACCGATGGTGGTCAGACCTCGTGGAGGTGCTGCAGTCGACGAGAGGAGGCGTTTCAACGGTGCTGATCTTGGGTTTGACGGCTGGATAACAGCGGCGCTCCCGATCGGCCAAAATGCCAATTCCGGCGGCCAAGAGTTCCCGCCGGCGATCGGGACGGCGGCAGCGGCTCGGCCTGCACCCGGATGGTCTCCACGGTGTCAGTAGTCCGCTGGTCATGCCCAAATGCAAAATCGATGAGAAAAGTTTCATAAACTCACCTCGCCGGAAAGTTGGAAGATGAAGGGTGTCTCCCGCAGCGGCGCTCGGCGGCGGCTGGCACCCGTTTCACCACAGCTCGGTTGCGGCTGCCCGGGGAACTCCACAGGCAGGGACTTGATGACCTAGGACCCTCCCGAGCACCTTCCTCTCCAAGACACCTGAGATCAAGATGGTTTCTTGATCCCTCTTCTCCGGCGACGGGGTGGCGGCGGCCGGTGCGGGGCTCCCGTGGAGTGCGGCAGAGAAGGGGAGTCTGTTGGAGGGTGCGGCTAGGGCAAGGGCTCCGGAGTTTAGGGTTTGTGAACCCCAGCTGAAGTATACACATATATATATATGGTTTTGGTACACTTGTTGTTTAGCCCTTCTAGCTTCAGTAATTAATTGTCCAGCCCCTCCCTGTACACTTCTCTCACATCCTAGTCCTTCTCCAAAGGGTGGCACGCAAAACGAGGCAAGAAGTATAGGGTTTACTGTGCAAAAAGCCGCATTTTCACCGTATTTCATGCTTTTCGAGGCGTTCTGGTCGTCGAAACGAAAAAAGGACTTCGCCACGACGTCCGGCTCGACGAAACCTATCAAATAGCGATTTCTGTTTTTCGACGAAATGCCCGGATAAATTCTCGGTCCACAACTACTGTACAATTAAACAGTAGGACACGCTTCTCGAGACTCTCGGATCGTCAAATGAAAATTCCGTCAACGCCATTGCTTCTAGATCGTCGAAACCGATCAAAACGACTACCTGGATCACTATGTTCAGAACCCGAACAGTGAATTGGTCAGCGTTTCACTCAATGGAGTCCCGAAATTGGGGTTACTGTTCATCTACAGTAATTCATTTAAGTGACCTTGTGCGCAGACCACTGATACATTGGTCGCGACACTCGCCCGCTTCTTCACTGATTTCTGGAAGATCCGACCGTCAGATTGAAAAGTGCTGAATATGAATTTCGCTCAGTTCGACGAGACGATCACAACGGTCATCTCGGATTTCCAAGATTACGTCCGGATAAGAAGATAGCATTTTTGTCTCGTAAATAGTGCAACTTGCACACTGGCGATTGACCAAATAGGTCAACATAGGTCTTTTGAATTCAAGACCAACTCAAATTTCACCTTTAATCTCTTTATAAAAAAAATAAGATAATTCGAATTACTACACGCCGTTTGGAAGGGATTAATAAGCTCGTGCATAAAGCTCTGCAAACGGGACGCCAGAACCTTCGAGATGATTTTGGCCAACCCGTTGAGCAGACAGATCGGCCGGTAGTCCCTCACATCGGCCGCCCCGGCCTTCTTCGGGATGAGACAAATCCACCCGCGATTTAGCTCGTGCAGCTCCATTTGTCCCCGGTACAGATTGTGGAAGACCTCCAAGATATCCTCCTTGATAATCCCCCAAAAACGCTGATAGAAGAGTAGCGGAAGCCCGTCTGGTCCCGGCGCTTTGTCCGGGGGAGACGAGAAGACGGCACGTCTGATTTCTTGTGTTGTAAAGGACTCCTGCAGGCTAGAAAGGTCCAACCCTTCATTAGCGTAAAGCAACTGTAAGTTTACCGAATTGGAGCTGCTGGTGACGGTTCCCAATTGATTAGAAAAGAAGTTGAGCAAAAGGGTAGCTATTGCAGAGTGATCAGTATGGATGGTGCGCCCGTCCGTCAACCTGGAGATGAAGTTCTTGCTTCTGCGAACATTGGCGTAGAGGTGGAAGAACTTGGTATTCGCATCCCTGGCCTTCAGCCAACTAACTCGCGATCTTTGTTTCCAAGTCAGCTCCTCTTGAAAACACAACTCTTCAAATCTAGCCTTGAGGCCGGCTCTCAATAAGCTCTCCCTCGTCAGTAAAGCTCTAACCTCCTCCGCCCTATCAATCCAACTAATCCAGGAAAGGCAACACGTGCCTTGTACCTTTAAAGCAGACTTCAACCCCCTGCCCCAAGCCTTCAGGCCCGTCGTGACTCTCTCGATTTTAGAAGCGAAGCTGGAGCCATGCGAATCAGACCCCGAGTCAGCGCGCCACGAATTATCGATAACCTCGGCAATCGCCGGGTAGCGCAGCCAAAACATCTCGAACCTGAAGAGATGAGGAGCGGGAATAAAAGAAAAAGCCGTTAGCACTAGGGGGGAGTGATCCGACCTAGGCCTCGGTAGAGCCTGAAGGGAGGAACGGGGGAAGACAGACTGCCATTCCCGAGAAATAAGTGCCCGATCGAGACGCTCCAAGGTGGGGGAAGGCCTCCCATTAGTCCAGGTAAAGAGTTTGTTGCATAGAGGTAGATCTAGCAAGCCGCAGTTGTTGACAAAGCTCCTAAAAGCCAACATGTCCTGCACATGCGAAGGAGGACCATTCTTGTCACGAACAGAAAGCAGTAAATTGAAATCCCCCATCAAAACCCACACTCCCCCTATACTGGTACCCAATGCTCTCAGTTCTCGAAAAAACGCTCCTTTAAGCGCAGAGCACGTGGGTCCATAAATATTGGAGATCGTGAAGGTTGCTCCATCGACTTTCCTTGTCAAAACTGTGTTGAGCGAAAACTCCCCTGTCCAATCCCGGATGCAGTCGAACAGGGAAGGGTTCTACGCCGTAAGCAACCCACCCCTCGTGAAATTTAAATTTAAAATTAGAATTTAAATATAAAATTTGAATTCCAAATTTTAAATTAAAATTGAAATTCAAAAATCTAATTTTGAATTTAAAATTTCATTCAAAATATAATTTAAAACTTAAAATATAAAATTTAAATTTAAATTGTCATGTCCCAAGTTTCAATCCGCGGAAAGCACGGGCGCCATAAACATTCAACAATAATATGTAAATAAATAATTCTAGGAGTTCACAAATATTATACAACAGTGCCTATGAGTCAACAACTAAACAAATTTGAAAGCAAAAAATAAATAACAGATACAACAACACGTATATTGGCTATATCAAAACGTCGCCATAACTATACATATACATCACCTTTCAACAACTCACAAATAAAGACATATATGTACATCTCTCAGTGGCCTCACCAAATCATCATATACAAGCTGCTATACAATAACTGAATCTGCATGGGCGCTCCTCTAACAAGAACTCATCTGGGAAGGAGGGGCTATCTAACTCGATGCCTCCTTGCCTCGAATTATTGCTGGTGTTGAAATTTTTCTTTTATTTTAAAAAAAAATTCAACAAAAAAAGAGTATGAGAACTATTAATAGTTGCTAGTGGGTACAGTCGATGACAACGACGACCTACACTACTAGATCTATCAGAGGCAAGATCAATAGTAAATAAATGGTAAATGAACGGAGTAACAAGGCATAATATAACCTAAATTGATAACTACAATATCTATCCTGCCTTTTGAGTAGTAGGGGAATGTGTGAATAAGACATCTGTGACGCCCCACTTCCTAGGAGTTCACCAATTCTAGAACTATTTTAGCTCTATCATTTTTAACCCTCTTAGCCTCTTGGGTCTAGGCTTCGTAAAAAATACTATAATCGGGTTAAGAGGTTTAGCCCTATTATTTTTTTTATATATGACTATTTCAAATCTCGGGGGTGTAATATTCCTCCCTTTTTTAAGCCTTGACGTCCTCGTCAGGCTAAGGCACACTCACAAGCACTAAGCGATATGAGATTTATCTCGCTAGCCTTAACCGACCTTGTGGGAAGCCGCGCTCCACCCACAATAGTCATCAGTCGGGGAGCCGCGCTGTAGTGAATTAGACTCGTGCGAAATAGTAGAGTACTGTTAGAAAGTGAGTTGGAGGATCTACCTCCATGATTGAGCAAAGTTCCAAGCTTACTCTAGTGTTTTCGGCATGAATTCGGCGCGAAAATGAGTTTTGGAGAGAGTTTGGTATTAAACTTCGGCTCAAAAGAGATCCCAGCGCAGTCAAAGCGGTTGTGCGTATGTTAGAAATAAATTTCAAGTATGTCGGAATGATTAAGTAGGAGTTAGAGCTTCGTGAAGAGAAAACATGATTTTTGAGGCAAAAAAATTGTGGGCACATAGCCTTCGAGGTTTGGACCTTAGGTCGAGAGTTCGGACCTTGTGAGAGGAGTCCGGACCTTAAGGAAGCAGTCCGGACCTTCCCTGCGCTGGAAACTGGAAAACCCACGTTTGGGCTCCAGACCTTGAGCCAGGGTCCGGACCGTCAACGCGTAAAGTGGACAACAACATTCAGGGTCCGGACCTTGGAGCAGGGTTCGAACCTTTCACGCAAGAACCGCCCAAAGAGAGTGGCAAAGATGTAAATACTTGGAGGGTTTGAAATATAAAAGAGGGGACTTAAACTCTCATCCCTCACCCGTGCCCTCACCCTCTTTCACCCTCTCACACACTCTCTCATCTCTTTCTCTCTCTAGAGGAAGAGGAAACTCTAGGTGGAAAGGAGGATTTTTGGAGGGTTTTCACCTCTTCCAAAGCACAAAAACGGAAGAGGATATGTCACGCCCCGGGGTCGAAACTGCGACCCGGGCTCGCCAACAGATCCGCCACCTATGCCAAACTCCGCATAGGCGAAGCGTCCTACCTGCAAGAAATGTGCTACAGCTAACAGATATCAGAGCTATAAGATAAAAGTGCTGTAAAAATGAAATCAACCACTGTACAACTGGAAATAATGCAACAATTGTTGGGTCGTATATAATACGGATCTAAATAGGGGAAGAAACACCTAGAGGGGGGTGAATAGGTGTAAACGTATAAACACTCCAAAAAAATCGTTGCGATAAAACCCAATGCGGAAAATAAAATAACACGCAAGATTTTTACGTGGAAAACTCCATCACCGGAGTAAAAAACCACGGGACCGATAACACGGCAGAAATCCACTAGAATTAAAACACGTACAAGGTGATTTACCGTACACACTTACGACTCAACCTTTTCCATACGCTCCTAGAGGATCTTCTCCGCTCGCTCCGACGCTTCTCGAATCCACGATCTGCGCCCAACGCCGAATCCACGGCGTCCAACGTCGAATCCACGACGTCCGACCGAATCCACGGTCTTCACCCAATAGCACCCTTCGAATCCACGAATGTGCCTCGCTCCGAATCCACGAGAGCGATTGAACCTTGAATCCACAAGGACACGCGAATCCACGCGCCGATTTTGGGGTAAATCGTTGTTTTTGGGTGGTGATGATCCGCCGAATACTTAGATCAAAGATAGATCGGAAATACCATCTAAGTATTCATTAGTTTGATTTAACTCAAGATGTGAGTAAGAAAACCTTGAATCAAACTAATCAATATAGATGAAGAAACATAGAGTATTCTCTAATGATTTCCTTTCTTCTCTATATGTGGATCTATAGCCGTATAAAATGATATATGAAAATGACGGCTATGTGGATTGACCCTAGAAAGAAAGACATAGGGTCTATTTATAGGTTAGAAACCCTAGGAAGGAGATAAGAATCAAAAACCTGCCATTTCTGGATTTTTACGGACGGCGATCCGGATCGTGATAACTGGGATCCGGATCGTCATAACGAATCAGCCAATTTCCAGAAAAACGAAGGTTCGGGATCCGGATCATGTGACTACGATCCGGATCGTTCATACAGTTCACCAAACATCAACGTTCGGGATCCGGATTGCGAAGCAGGATCCGGATCGCTCAAGGTAGATGGTAAACTCAACGTTCGGGATCCGGATCAAGAGACTACGATCCGGATTGCAACGATGTATGAACGAACCACCTTCGGGATCCGGATCGAACAGCCTGATCCGGATCCTGAACATGTCCCAAGTCCAGTTTTTGATTTTTATGCAATGAAAGATTCTTCCAAGTGTTTCTACACTACAAGAAGTATTCGGATCACACAAATTCTTTAGTTAAACATACCTGATCCTTTTGAATTCTTCTTTCTTGAGATTGAGTTAAATGATCCAACTTTCTTCACCTTCAATCTTCAGGACTTGAAACTTTCGCGAAACTACGCCAACTCAAATTCCGTAACAATCTCCCCCTTTGGCGGTTTCGTGACAAAACACAGATCCACTAAAGAAAATTCAAAAAGATATTTTTGTTGCTATCACCATACAACAAAAATTTACAATGGAGATCCAAAATACAATACATGAGTTAAACTCCTAAAACAGACTCTAGACTTAGACATCTGTACTCTCTGCAAAAAGAAATCATTCTTGACAAAAGAAATCGTTAGATACCTCAAGAATTTTGTATCATTCAAAAACCACAAACAGAGATGAAGTTTAAACTCATTTATACTTACCATGACATTTATATTCAGATATGTAAACAGATCATAGTTAAAAACACCAACATATCTTCTTTGCAAGTAAAAACCAAATGTCATGAACATGTTTGTGACAAACTTATATATATATAGATATGTAATTGATCAGAGTTAAGAACCAACATATCTTCTATGCAATCAAAAACCAAGTGTCACAAACTTGTTAGAGAACATCAACTTGTTAGTTATATTACATGCCCAAATAGTTAGCAAATAGTTAGTCGAGGCATGCATTCAAAACAACTGAAAAACCTCAAGTTGAAGTTCTACTTACCTTTGTGTTTCAACTTACCTTTGATGTTCCAACACATCATCATGTTCAATCAAACATTGTTCAAGTTTTCTCTATAAACTCTCTCCCCCTTTTTGTCACAAAATTAGCCAAAAACACAAAAATTTAAGGAGAGTTAAAGATTTCAAAAATTGTTCCGAAAAATAAGAACTAGAACTAAAAGTAAGTCCTAAAAGCTGAACTAAAGTCTAAAAAGGTAAAATCCTGCACAAAAACTGTTAAAGCAAAAATCAGTCTGAATCTTCAGACGCACTAAATCCCATTTTAGTGAACATGTTCTTGATCAATTTCCTCATTGAATTTACTTTCTTGGTCAATGTAATTTGAGATGCCGTTATGATCTCGAGTTCTTCAGACATTCGCCTTTGTTCTGATGCTTGTTGAGACGGTGAGGCCGAGGTGCCGACACAAGGTTTCTTTCCAGTGGAATGTGTCGGAGTAACATGTGGTAATTTGTGAAGTGACTTCACAATCGTTGACTCATCTATCATCCCCCAACAGTGTTGATAAGATGTCGAGCTTATATCAATGTCAAACTTTTGTAAGATCCTCATGATGATTAACGGAAACGGAAGTCGCTCAGAAGGATGAGGATGCACAATATATCTTGACATTCTATTCCAAATTATGTAGGGGATATTCATGTTCAATCCTACAGCCTCAGAGGGATGACCTAAGAGATATAGGAACAGCAGTCTCTCCCATCTCACGACCTTAGTCTGCATGTTAGGTAGAATGTTGTAACACGTGATGAAATTTAGAAATCGGTACTCCAGTCGAAGATGTTTGGATTTTACACTTTTACCATTAGCTGAATTCGTTCCTTTCAAACAAATTTTATCTATCACTGTTCGCCACAAGGCATTCGTCAAACTTCTTCCTTTCAAAAAGTTGACCCCCGATGTGTTAGATTCCATTCCAAGAACTTCGCCAATTAGCTGCGGAGTGATTTTAAGTTTCATCCCTTGGATAATTGTATAGAAATGCATTGATCCATGTTCTCCTTCTTGAAGATGTGTTGCATTCGTGTAAAAGGTCCTTACACGATACAAACAATACCCAAGTAGTTCGGGGAATCGGCAGACTTGGATGAGATTAGCTTGCTCAATCAAGGTTCCAAACTCAGGTGAGTGATTTCGGAGAGCTTCAATGTTGACATGACGTTCACCGATGCATTCACGACGTTCAAACGCTCGAACGCGATCCATGCTGACGAACACTCCTTCCACGCGAGGCGGGGAGTCAGGAACTATCGGTGTGTTAAAATCAGCGTCTCGTCGTAGTCCAAAACGTCTAGTTACTCATTTTCTTTTCACAGAGATGGTTGGTTTAGCCATAGGTGCTTTTCCTTTATCCATGGGTCCCTTTCCTTTTGATCCATCGGAAGCTTTTCCTTTTGAACCATCAGACGCCTTTTGTTCAGTCAATAAGTCATCATCATCCGTCAATGCCGCCCAGTCAATCTCATGACAATCTACCTCTGTGTCACTGACCTCGACAAATTCACCTTTTTGTTGTGTTTTCTTAGCTCTCTTTAATTTGTTTGTGGCCCGAGTGTGCACTATTGTGACCAACAAAAGAATGATCCATGAGAATTCCATTGATCCAAATGCCTTAAGAAGATTGAAGTCCTGTGAAGACCAACTCAAGAACACATGAGAAATTGTTAATTTTCAAAGATTTGAAAAAAATGTACCCAAACAATCATAATCATGTAGAGAGACTAAGAATCAAATTAGTTTTGCAAAAGGACTTTTAAAGATAGATCAATTGCATGATTTTCGAAAATCCTTATTATATGCCCTAAAACCGAAATTTTAGAAATCGAAGCCTAAAAATCCGTTAATCAGAAAAATACCTAGCATATAATCAAAACTAATCTACCCAGAGTTCTTATTTCAAAAGAAATTTGATCAAAAACCATCCACAAACAAAGTTGATACAAGAAATTCGTACGTTTGAGGAGGAAAAGAGAAAAACGGTGAAAAACCGAGATTTTGATCAATAAAACTTACTTGGAGTTGAAGAACCTGAGTTTGAAAGCTTCCAGGAAGGATGAAATCTAGAGAGAGAGGCTCTGGAAACTTCGGAACAAAAGATTGGAGTAAAGAAATCAAAAACCCCTTTCGTTCCTTATAAAACCTAGCCGCGATCCGGATCAGTTCATAACTGCGATCCGGATCGGCTACCCGCAGTAAGAAACTGCGTTCGGGATCCGGATCGGCAGATACAATCCGGATCGTCAGCCCGCAGAAGAATTCCTGCGTTCGGGATCCGGATCATCTAGCCCGATCCGGATCGGCCCCAACTTTTTCTTTAGAAAAATTTCAGAGAAATTCAAGAAAAACCAGAAAAAGATTGTAAGCACAAAGGTGTATCAACTTTAAACAAAAAGCATCGTTTCACACAACAAGAATTAGATTATGCCAAATCTATCAGTAATATCCAAAAATGAAACGAAAATTTACAAGAATTAAATCCCTTAAAGTTGAACACATTCAATTACATCTAACTTGATCTTATGAGTAATGCCTTTATCAAATAATCAATTCGGTAAAGAAAATGAAATACAAAGATCAATAGATGTTTGAAATCCCAAATATAGTAGATAATATTTCTAGACAATCTGTTGAAGAGAGTGGCTCTTTGAGCATCTTTCTTTAAAATCCCACCTTATACCAACCTTGAAATTTGACAGAGTCAAGTATTTCAACATGCATTTTACTTAATCAAAAATTTGAACAACCATGCTTGGTATACATGTGGTAGCTGCACACAATACTCGGACAACCGAGGTGGTAGCTCTTTCCTCCATGTGGTGGTAGTTTTCACACTCCTCATTGGGATGTAACTCTTTCCACATCTTTTGAGCATTTTACATTATCTTTGACTCCCCCTCAATTGGCTATCAATTATTTAAGATATAAAGTATTCAACCAAAAATTGATCTCGATTTCATACTCGACAAAACAGTCAAATAAGATAATGACTATACCAAGAGATCATTGAGAGAGAAATTGACTTTGATCACTTTAGAAGATGATTTAATTAACATAAACGATCATTGCAACAATGAAATATTATGATGGCAAAAGCATAATAAATTTCTAAATGTGTGAACAGATGCAGTTAAAGTCAATTAAGATCTATGCTCAATTACTATCCTATGTATAAACATAGATATTGAATAGAACAAAACAAATACAAAACCTATTTTAAGCAAAGGTTTCAAAAAGAAGTTTATTTCAAAGAAAGCATACCAATTGCTTTTCGCAAATGAATAAAACGTTTTTGATCCAAAGGTTTTGTTAGAAAGTCAGCTAATTGATCTTCAGTTGAAATATATGAAAGTTGAAGAGTATTTGATTCAACTAGCTCTCTAAGAAGATGATATCTAAGTTCAATATGTTTTGTTCTAGAGTGCAACACAGGGTTTTTAGAAATGTTAATAGCACTTGTGTTGTCACAAAGAATTGTTACCGAAGATGCTGAAATGCGGAAGTCACTCAATACGCTTTTCATCCAAATGAGTTGAGTTGAGCAACTTCCAGCTGAAATGTATTCCGCTTCGGCAGTCGAGAGTGCTATGCAATTCTGTTTTTTACTGTGCCATGCAACAAGGCAATGGCCAAGATAGAAGCATGCACCACTCGTGCTTTTCCGATCATCCACTGATCCTGCCCAATCGGCATCTGAGTATCCAACAATGTCCAGACTTGTTCCCATAGGATACCAAATTCCGAAATTAATTGATCCTTTGATGTACCGGATGATCCGTTTCACCGCTTTCAGGTGAACCTCCTTTGGTGCTGATTGATATCTCGCGCAAATCCCAACACTAAAGGATATATCCGGGCGACTAGCCGTGAGGTAAAGTAGACTTCCAATCATACTTCTATACAGTTTCTCGTCTACATTCTCACTATGTGATTCACTTCCAAGTCCCTTGTGGCTAGTTCCCATTGGAGTTGGAAAATCTTTACAATTTTCTAGATCAAACTTTTTGACCAACTCCAGTGCATACTTGGATTGACTCAAGTGAATACCTTCATCATTTTGTTTAATTTGCAATCCAAGAAAATAAGACAATTCGCCCATCATGGACATCTCAAATTCGCTTTCCATGGTCTCCGCGAATTTAGAAGCATCATTATCTTTTGTTGCACCAAATACAATGTCATCGACATAGATTTGTGCTACAATGAAATTATTTTGATAATGCTTCACAAAGAGAGTCCTGTCAGCTCCCCCTCGAGTATAGCCCTTCTCCAAAAGGTGCTTTGTTAACCTTTCGTACCATGCTCGCGGTGCTTGTTTCAGACCGTAAAGAGCCTTTTTCAAACGAAAAACATGGTTAGGTTGTTTATGATCTACAAAACCTTTCGGTTGAGCCACATAAACTTCCTCATTTAAAAACCCATTTAGAAATGCGCTCTTGACGTCCATTTGAAATAATTTGATTTTAAAATGACAAGCAATAGCAAACAATATACGAATGGACTCGAGTCTAGCTACAGGGGCGAAAGTTTCGTCAAAGTCTATACCTTCTACTTGAGAGTAGCCTTGAGCAACTAGTCGTGCCTTGTTCCTGATGATAGTACCATCTTCATCTTTCTTGTTCTTGAAGATCCATTTGGTACCTATCACATTATGTTGCTTTGGAGGCTTCGTTAATTCCCAGACTTTGTTTCGCTCAAATTGATGGAGCTCTTCCTGCATTGCTTTAATCCAGTAGTCATCCTGAAGAGCTTCATCTATTGTCTTTGGTTCGATTAAAGATACGTAGCAAGCAAATCCGCAAACCAACTGCCTTCGAGTTCTAACTCCTTCTTGTGGATCTCCAATGATGTTCGATTCCGGATGATCCTTGGAGATTCGTAGCGTTTGTTGAAACGGAGTACTCGGAGGTACACGAGATGATTCCTGCACATCAGATAAACTAGAAGAACCATTAGATGCATCATTAATATTGGAAGTATTATTATGAGAAGATGCACTAGCAGGAGAATCATCATCTAGAGAGATATCGAGGGTAGATTTTTCAGATTCAAAATGAGAAGCTTCATCTACTTTAACATTTATAGATTCTACGATCGTCTTAGATTCAATGTTAAATACTCGATATGCTCTGCTATTCGTAGAATAACCCAAAAAGATCCCTTCATCACTTCGAGAGTCGAACTTTCCAAGATTTTCACGGTCACGTAAAATGTAACATCGACTCCCGAAGATACGAAAGTACTTGATATCCGGTTTTCTACTAAACCACAGCTCATATGGTGTATTCAAGGTTCCTGGGCGCAAATACACTCTGTTAATGACATAGACAGCGGTGTTCACAGCTTCAGCCCAAAAATGTAGCGGTAATTTCCGGCTATGAAGCATCACACGCGCCATCTCTTGAACAACCCTGTTTTTGCGCTCAACAACACCATTCTGCTGAGGTGTATAGGGTGCCGAGAATTCATGTTTAATGCCATTTGAAGTACAAAAGTCAATGAATTTTGAATTTATGAATTCTCCACCTCTATCACTTCTAACACGAATGATCTTTTCATTCTTTTCAATCATAATACGATGGCAAATCTCATGAAAAGAGTCAAACGTATCAGCTTTCTCTCTCAAAAATGCTACCCAAGAAAACCGAGAGAAATCATCAACCAATAAGAAAATATACCATTTACCTCCCAAAGATGGTTGACGAGTTGGCCAAAAAAAAGAAGAAAAGAAAATAGTCTACATAAACTATACAAGATTTAATCGTAGAACGATTAAAGACAAGGAGGGGTTTCACCTTTGCATACCCAAACCTTTTGAGTTTTGGAGTATGTTGGTAAAGGTTGAGAGATTCTCCTTGAAGACGACGTCTTGTATGATTGATCTTTTTCTTTTGTCATCGTCTTGTTTGAGGTGCTACCAATGTTCTTTTCTTTTGAAAAATTCTTCCTTGAATTCCGGGAAGTGTGCTTATTGGTAGCAATTGCAAGATGTGGTTGATTTGTTCTTTGAGCTCCAATCTCGCAATTTCTTTCGATGTGCCCTGCAAAATTACAACGAAAACATACCTTTGATCTTGACGATTCCGAAGAGGATGAGGTAGGTTTGTTGTCGTTGTTTGTCTTGAATTCCGGTGTCGGAGGAGGAGATACCGACTGAGGCACAAAAACTGTCCCACTCGAACTTGGACTGTTTCCAGTTTGAGTGTACCCGAGGCCGAACCGATTTGTTTGACCAAGACCAAGGAGTTTATCCAACTTACTCCTTCCTAAAGAGAATTGCTGTAAGTCATCCTTGAGTTGGAGAATGGTCTCTGTCATTTCCCGTCTTTCCTGTCGGCCCTCGCCATAGAGCTTCAAGAAGTAGTTTGCTTTGTTCACCATATCTATATAGTTCTTCTCGAGCTGCTCATTGGACTCTTGAAGGGAAACATTTGCTTTTATCAAACTATCCCTTTCCACTTCAAGATCGGTCGAGAGAGAAGTTACCCTTTTTACTTCTTCTTCGAGATCCTGCAATCTCCCTCTCAACCCCTTGTTTTGCTTAGCCGGTTTCTTTAAATCCTGTAAAGATCTGTGATAGGCTAGAGCAAACTCTTCACCTTCCGAATCATCCGATTCATTGTCCATTGCATTCTTTTCAACAGTGGAGTTGGACAATGATTCAGACGTACTTGCCATAAAGCACATGAATGGTGAAGATACGGACGCGTGGAATGCCGTGGAGCTCTTTTCTTCATCACTTGAAGACGACTCATTTGACGTTGAGTTGTCATCCCAAGTGACGACTTGCATCGCCTTCTTCTTTGCCGGATACTTGTTAGGACACTCCGTTGCAATGTGGCCGTAGCCTCGACATTTGAAGCATTGCAGTTGTCCTTCTGAACTTTTCTTATCCTTTGAGAAGTTCTCCTGCTTTCTTGACTTGTGACTTGGAGTACCCTTGCCTTTGTTCCACTTTCCGAAGGATGGAGATTTGCTTGAATTACCCCTTCGAAAGTTGCGGCGAAAATTCCTTGTCAAGAGAGCGAGCTGCTTCTCAAATTCCTCCATAGAAAGGTTCTCGTCATCGTCCGAGGAGGATGTATCCGCGTCTTCTTCCTTAGTTGTTTTCAACGCATAACCTGAAGACTTAGAAGTGGATGCTTTTCCAGAAGAATTGTTAGTATTAAAAGTCATTTCATAAGTTTGTAATGAACCAACTAATTCTTCTACACGTATTTCGTCCGGGTGTTTAATAGTTTCAATGGCAGTAACCTTTGGGCGAAATCGTTCAGGAAGAGTTCTTAAGATTTTTCTTACAATCTTAAATTCTGGAATCTTCTCTCCCAGATTAGCACATGAGTTTACGATGTCTTGCAATCGTGTATAGTAGTCCGTGAAAGATTCATTTTCTGCCATCAAGATAGAGTCAAACTTGCTCGTAAGCATCTGCAGTTTCTGAATCTTCACGAGGTTAGTTCCCTCATGTGTAACCTGGAGAACATCCCAGATTTCTTTCGCAGTCTCACATGCCGAGACGCGAGAGAATTCAGTTTGAGATAAGGCATTAAAAATAGCATTAATTCCCTTGCCATTGTAAGAAGATAACTCAAACTCTTCCTTGGTCCATTTCGACCTAGGTTTTAAGGTGTGAACATCAGAGATAAGTTCAGTTGGATTAGTCCATCCTGATTCAATTGAATGCCACACCCTTTCGTCGATGGAAGATAAAAAAGCTTTCATCCGTACTTTCCAGTACGCATAATTCGTTCCATCAAAGAAAGGGGGTCGATTGATGTTTCCACCTTCAACCATTGTTCACAACCCTATTCCCGCTCTGATACCACTTGTTGGGTCGTATATAATACGGATCTAAATAGGGGAAGAAACACCTAGAGGGGGGTGAATAGGTGTAAACGTATAAACACTCCAAAAAAATCGTTGCGATAAAACCCAATGCGGAAAATAAAATAACACGCAAGATTTTTACGTGGAAAACTCCATCACCGGAGTAAAAAACCACGGGACCGATAACACGGCAGAAATCCACTAGAATTAAAACACGTACAAGGTGATTTACCGTACACACTTACGACTCAACCTTTTCCATACGCTCCTAGAGGATCTTCTCCGCTCGCTCCGACGCTTCTCGAATCCACGATCTGCGCCCAACGCCGAATCCACGGCGTCCAACGTCGAATCCACGACGTCCGACCGAATCCACGGTCTTCACCCAATAGCACCCTTCGAATCCACGAATGTGCCTCGCTCCGAATCCACGAGAGCGATTGAACCTTGAATCCACAAGGACACGCGAATCCACGCGCCGATTTTGGGGTAAATCGTTGTTTTTGGGTGGTGAGGATCCGCCGAATACTTAGATCAAAGATAGATCGGAAATACCATCTAAGTATTCATTAGTTTGATTCAACTCAAGATGTGAGTAAGAAAACCTTGAATCAAACTAATCAATATAGATGAAGAAACATAGAGTATTCTCTAATGATTTCCTTTCTTCTCTATATGTGGATCTATAGCCGTATAAAATGATATATGAAAATGACGGCTATGTGGATTGACCCTAGAAAGAAAGACATAGGGTCTATTTATAGGTTAGAAACCCTAGGAAGGAGATAAGAATCAAAAACCTGCCATTTCTGGATTTTTACGGACGGCGATCCGGATCGTGATAACTGGGATCCGGATCGTCATAACGAATCAGCCAATTTCCAGAAAAACGAAGGTTCAGGATCCGGATCATGTGACTACGATCCGGATCGTTCATACAGTTCACCAAACATCAACGTTCGGGATCCGGATTGCGAAGCAGGATCCGGATCGTTCAAGGTAGATGGTAAACTCAACGTTCGGGATCCGGATCAAGAGACTACGATCCGGATTGCAACGATGTATGAACGAACCACCTTCGGGATCCGGATCGAACAGCCTGATCCGGATCCTGAACATGTCCCAAGTCCAGTTTTTGATTTTTATGCAATGAAAGATTCTTCCAAGTGTTTCTACACTACAAGAAGTATTCGGATCACACAAATTCTTTAGTTAAACATACCTGATCCTTTTGAATTCTTCTTTCTTGAGATTGAGTTAAATGATCCAACTTTCTTCACCTTCAATCTTCAGGACTTGAAACTTTCGCGAAACTACGCCAACTCAAATTCCGTAACAACAATGTCCACCTCCCTAAAATGATAATCGTACAATATCCTCAGATACAGAACTCATAGCTCAACGGGGAGGTATCTCCAATAAATACAACAGTGTACAGGCTCTCAATACATATCATCCTCACTACAACAGTCTCTCAAAAGAGGAAAATAAAATAACTAATCTAATGAAGATCTCCTCTGAAGGGGGTACCGCTACTCTCCAACGACGGGTAGGGATCTAGCTCGCGACTCCCTCGCCTCGAACAACAACCGCAGAATTAGCAACACCCGCTAAGACTCTGTAAAACAAAGGAGAGGAAGGAAAAATGAGGGGGAAAGCCCCCAAAAGGTGTGAGAACTACACCAAAAAGGGAGTTCTCAGTGGGTACCACCGCCAGACCCGACGGTCTGCCCACTAAGTCCTCAAGAGACAAAACTAACCAAAGCCGTAAAGACTGAAATAAGGAAGCTAGAGACTCTCAACAGCTATCATGCCTCTATGTAAATGCCCAAACGGGGTGAACCAAAGAATGGTATGCAACCACTAGCACATGAAGTGCACAATCGACCCAATCGATAGACCAGTAATCACTGGCACTGCCTGCTATGCCTGCTATGCCTGCTATGCCTGTCATGCCTGCTATGCCTGCCATGCCTGCCATGCCTGCTATGCCTGCTATGCCTGCCATGCCTGCAATGCCTGCCATGCCAACTATGCCTGCTATGCCTGCCATGCCTACTATGCCTGCTATGCGTGCCATGCCTGCTATCGAACTCAAGAACTCATCTGCGGGAATACTGACCGACTACTGACCGGTACGGTCGCATCCCAAAATAGGTGACAGACCAACTACTGACCGGTACGGTCGCACACTAAATAAGTGACAGACCGGCTCCTGACCGGCACGGTCGCACACTAAATGAATGACAGACCGGCTCCTGACCGGCACGGTCGCACACTAAATAAGTAGGAAACTCCGCCCACTAGAGAAATCTGATAACCAATCTGGTGCATAAATGAATGTCCGGTCAACCGCCCAATATCCGCGGTTGCCGCAATACCCTGCCATCTGTAATCCAGCACAACCCGTCCCTGACACTAATGTCCTGGCTACACTACCCCAGACCCCTGCTCGCCCCCGAGCAACATAGACCGCCTGACTAACAAAGGAAGAGAAAAGGGAAAAGCATGGTTTCTCCTAAGTCAAGTTCCAATAAGTAGTGTAGCAGTAAAAGATTGCCTAACTAGATGACCATACAAGCATACTTTTGTCCTCAGGCGCGATAAAAGAGGGTGAAACATATAGTAGCAAAGCATGCTAAAATGTTCCTACTATGCTGTACCAATCTCACACAAGTAGGCTAATGAATAAACCCGTACAATAACCACATGATCTAGGCCATTCTTCAAGCTTTTCCTCTCAATGCTAAATATGGGTTGTACATTAAACATGCATGCTATCAGTCATGGAGGGGTGACATTCCCACAAGTGCACTTACATTCCCCATAATATAAAAACCTTATACAGTTACCAGATTAAGCCTACCCACCTGAAATGCTCAATCCAAGGCAAACCTGGGGTCGGTGAAGAGCGTGGCCACTTGCACGCACAATCCGCTGAACCCGTATCCACGGTACATGTCGCGCAAACCTCGGCTCCTAGCAGTGCTCCAAAAACACTCGCGAACCCTCCTGGGTACAACAAAGGTCCAAAGTTACACTTTATGCTAAAATATCCAAGTATACACCACCTGCTGAAACCAGCCCCGAAGATGTGCAATTTTCACCTGCAGAATGGCCTCTGAAAAATCCACCAAAAATACGGACGCGATCGTCGCGTCGAGCCCTTCGAAACGAGTATCTGTACGTCAAAATCCGAGTCCCGGTGGCCGAGTTACAAATTCCACAACGCGGTGAGCGCGAAAGTCCACAACAAACACAACTGTAATACACCGCACAGTAAAGGGGAAAGAAGTATACCTTCGGGCGAATCTCAGCAAATTCCCTGAAAAACACGACGGTAAACCTTGCGACGCGTAGATCCAAAGAGTGTAAAGGCACGCCTCAATCTGAGTTCGTACAACAAGTTGCACGCAAAACGGTGCACACTTTACGAGTCCTCGCGCATAACGATGCGCGGCCACCAAACCTGCACGCAAAATAATGTACGCCATTAAAACCCGCACGCAAAACGGTGCGCAACATCACGACCTACACGTGAAATGGTGCACGTACCTCGAATCTGCACGTAAAACGATGCACGCTTCCCTTAAGGTTGCACGCAAAACGAGGCGCGTCAAAAACGCCAGCAATAGTCCATGCAGTAAAACGGCACAGTAAAACACGGTCCCTAACACGCATGAGAGCGTGGGGTCAAATCCAAAATCCAAAAGGAAACTCAAGACTGTGCCAAAAATACCGCAAAACAACAAACGGGACCTACCTCGACCCGTCGCACCGTCCAAAGCGTCAAACCGGCTCCTTGGAACACCTTGCGCGCTCCACGGGGTCCACGGTGCGCTCGTGCATCCACGAAAAACGCCCCAACGAATCGCCCACTCCCTCCCCTTAGCCTCTCTGTGCGAGCAAAAGGAGAAAAAAAGGAGAAATGGGGTGATTCGGGCCCTTATAGGCCAAAATTCCAGATTCGGGCGCAACTTCCGGGCGCCCGAAACTGGTTTCTGGGCTGCTACAGTAACCAGCCCCGCGGTCCACGCGTCCACGCCGCGCCAGCGAGGCGCCACGTCACCCGCGTTCGGCCAACAGGGGAGCGACACGTGTCCCTGGACCCGTGCACCGCGACCACGGGACCGCGGCGGCCAATCGGCGGCCGCCACGTGGACCGCATTTGCGCCCGCTCTGACGCCCGGCCACAGTGATGCGTCACATCGCGCGCTGACCCGCGAATGGGAGGCCGACACGTGGCCTGCCCCCGCTGACGCCGCGCCAGGGACCGCGCGCCTTCCCCGCGCGGGTCTGCGCCTCTGCCAGGCACGCTTCCCGAGGCGGTCCCCTGCCTGCACCGTGGTCCCGGTGCACTGCACCGGCCAACCACCAACCGCCACGCGTCCCGCCATCCGGTGCACGCCGGCCCCGTGGACCGCGCTCCTGCCCGCGCGCCCGCGCGCCTGCCCGCGCCCCTGCCCGCGCCCCCGCGCCTGCCCGCGGCCGCTCCCGCCGCCTGCCCGAGCCCGCGCCGCCGCGCTCCGCCGCTGCCCGCCGCCGCCGACGCTGCCCCCGGCCGCTGGAACAGTGTCCATTGCCTCGAAAACCGTGCCAGGTCATCCGGACTCCGAAAGCAACAAGTGAATAGTCCGTTTTTATCGTTTTCGCGCGCTGAATCCGAATCTGCTGTCCGATTTGCCAAATTCTAATTCCAAATTTCGCCAAATGCATCAAGACAAGTGTTTTTACCCTAAATTTTCGCGCCATGTCCAATCTTGACATCTGTTCCGCACGAGGACACTTCTAAACACTCAACGGGGTCCTCCGATCACTCACGTGATCCAATTTAAGCCCGAAGTCCAACACTTGTGTCCAAATTGTGCACAATCACTACCGACACACCACGTAGGCCTCCAGAAGCCACCCAACGCACTGCAACAGCTCTGAGAAGATCCTGGTCTTCACATCCTCCCCCACTAAAAGAAAGTTTCGTCCTCGAAACTAGCTCGATTCTACCAGGAGTCACAAACACCAAGGGTAAGTACTCAACATCACTGTCTCTAGCTTCCCAAGTCACCTCTCACTCCCCGTGATTACTCCTCAACAACAACAACAACAGCCAGTACGGCATAGCCCGATTGCGCAACCTCTAATCTCACGAGCCAGAATTCGCAACGGGCATCCCTCGTACTCCAAACATTCCTAGATCTCAAATGGGGCGAGTCAATCACGGTCGAGTGATCTAAAAACATAACCTTCCTGAGCTGAGACATGAAACACAACAGGGGTTCCATCAAAAGTTGGGGGAAACAAGATAACCGCCAGTGCAACACGCACCAAACCACAACCTGTGTCAACTCAACCAAGGCAACCCGAAGCACACCCACATGATTAATCAATAAGGAAAAAGAGTCCTAACAAAGAGGGGTCCTCACTCGGTCACTCTCGAATCTTGACCATCCGAGTGAACTACTCAGCCGCGGTCTATCATCCAAAGGAACCCTCAGGGACACAACCACAAGCCATGTTTACCTTAACAGTCCACACAGCGCCAGCTGTGGAATCATCAAACTCAACCCCAGACAGCTTCCTGCTCCAGGTATCCACCATCACAGTGGCCCTGTTGGGGTAATCCAAAATGCTCAACAATAACCCAACGGTAATTCCACAGTCGCTTTAGGAGGCATCACTAAAACTCGCAGATCTCTCTCCCAACACTGGAAATACTAGCATTGGCGCTGGTAGCAATCTCATCATCCGATTGCCAAGCTTTCCTGGCACTACCCAGTCCAAGAAACTCCTCACCTCGACAATAATTGTCGATCTCGGCCAAATCCCAAGTGATATTCATATTGGCCGGATTTCCACCGCCGCTCCTACGACTCAAACAAAGTGACCCAAGGAGATAGGCTTCTGAAGCTTCAACTTGTACCTTAATAACTTGGCATACAGCTTCATCCACACGGGCATGGTAGCACATCCATAAGTGCTCCTCGTGTTCCAAGTCGCTCCGGGAGTAAATCAAAATATCCTCGGGAAACACCACTCCCAGTTCGTCCAAGTACAACTGGGACATACAATTCCTCAGATCTTGAAGTCACAGGGCATTAGTCATTCCATTTGGCCTCACTATGAGCTCATAATGCCCCTACCGTGTCCTGAACGCCATCTAGGCAAATTCCTCGGCTGTCTAATTCCAAGTAGGTACTCGCATCATACAATAACTGCCTGCATATAGCTCCATCTAAAGGTCCTAGATACCACCCGGACCTATCTACACTCGAACCATAAAAGGACCCTCACAGTCGTGTATCAACGATGTGGCATCACCACCGTATACCAACGGCGTGGCACTAGGTCAAACAGACCCCTCGATCCATCAGATCCTGCAACTGCGCCAACAGCTCTCTCATCTCTATAGGCGATATCCAATGAGGTGCTATCAAGGGTGGCGCGGTTCCCCGAACCACGTCAAACGCAATCTCTATCTCTCTAACCGGCGGCATCTCCAACAGCTCAGGTGAAATCACACCCGGGATCTCGTGGGCAACAGAGATATCCTTGAGTCCCGGTGCCGCCGAAAGCACCTCACAGACTGTCGCTATAACCTGTGTGCTATAACTATCTCAACCATCAAGCCTCCTCTCGTCTGCCTCACAGAAGGTCAAAGTCCTCTCTTTCTGCAGTCTAACATCCTGTGGCACTATACCAATCCAAATCCAAGCACTGGGTCGAAACACCGAACCGCCACAATTACCAGTAAGCCTGCTAGTACAACTCGCGGCCTCAGCTGCATTGGACATGATCCACAAGCCTCCTCCACATGCACAGCACTAACAGGAACCTGTACCTCGAGTGCAGGTGGTAACAAATCTGCCTCTAGTCCATGCAGGAATGCAACATGCTCTAACTCCGACTGCTGTGATGAAATCACACCTGCGACAACTCGATCCACTACCGTGGCGCCCTCCAACCGGGCGGCACAGGTTCATCCACTCGATGCAAGTGGTTGTCGCTCAATCTGCCTGAAGATCAGGGCTATCCTCATAGGGAGTACGACCTCTGTCTCTGCTCACACTGAGGCGACGAATAAGGTCCTCCGCAGATAACAAATCCACGCTACCACTGCGCCACTCTGATATAGATGCTGATGCTGCCATCGGGGTCCACTCGATCTCTGGCATCTCAGGAATCCGTTATCCTGGAAAAAAAAATCAGAAATGCCTCTGCCGGCCGATCCGTCCTCCATCACCCGGCGCCAAGCGCCAATATCCAGAACTCATCTCTGGCGGCAGATCCCTATCCAAAGGAACTGCAGTGCCATGCTCCATACGCAATGCCTACTCTATCAAGGCATCAAAGATCCATAACAGAGGGACCAACTAAACTGAAAGGTATCCTGGCGCAATCCACTCCCAGCCACACATGTCCTATGCGCCTCGTCCCTCGAAACATGGAGCGCGCAGTTCAACGACTGCAAAAATACTCTCTAGCACAGGGAGGCTCTCAATTGATCACTCCATCACCACCAACCACGACTCTGCCTCCCAAGGCTCCAAACTCAATCTTACGAGTCGGGGTGGTTCATCTGCCAAATCCGGCTCAATAGATCGATCATGTCCCCTCAGCTCACCAGCTGTCAACTATCCATCCTGCCACGGTGCCTCGGCACTAAACATTGGCACAGAGGAGGCTACTCACTCCATTGGTGCCACAAAAATCCCCGCCACTGAGGATACTACAACCGGGTGGTCTCAGAAGGAAGCAATGTCGAGCTGCCCGTTGCTCCGACAACTGTGTCACTAAAACCAGCTGCTCGCTCACTCTGCCGCTGATAAGCCTTTAACAATCCTGTCATCCGGGTCCGGGGCGCTCTGACCTCAATCCGGGTATCCGGCCCAAAACCAACCGCTCAAGCTCAACTACTATGACAGGATACACACGGGTCAAAACCCAGCGTCGGGGAGACACCGCTCGCCACGACGAAACAACAAAACAGCACACAACAACGCTCGACCCAATCCAGCGAAAGTCTAAAGCATGTCACCCGTTCCACAGCATTATGTTGTCTGCAGCCAACATAATCACTTAGGAGAATAAACATGCCAATCACTCTTCCCGTCCCTTGGGAGAGGTAAAAACTCAATCAGGACTCTCGCTATAGATCACGACTCTCACGAAGTCAACCAAGGGTCAAACCATAAGCCTAGGGTTTCTAAGTCCACCATGACCTACAACCTAGGCTCTGATACCACATAATCTGTCACGCCCCGGGGTCGAAACTGCGACCCGGGCTCGCCAACAGATCCGCCACCTATGCCAAACTCCGCATAGGCGAAGCGTCCTACCTGCAAGAAATGTGCTACAGCTAACAGATATCAGAGCTATAAGATAAAAGTGCTGTAAAAATGAAATCAACCACTGTACAACTGGAAATAATGCAACAATGTCCACCTCCCTAAAATGATAATCGTACAATGTCCTCAGATACAGAACTCATAGCTCAACGGGGAGGTATCTCCAATAAATACAACAGTGTACAGGCTCTCACTACATATCATCCTCACTACAACAGTCTCTCAAAAGAGGAAAATAAAATAACTAATCTAATGAAGATCTCCTCTGAAGGGGGTACCGCTACTCTCCAACGAGGGGTAGGGATCTAGCGCGCGACTCCCTCGCCTCGAACAACAACCGCAGAATCAGCAACACCCGCTAAGACTCTGTAAAACAAAGGAGAGGAAGGAAAAAGGAGGGGGAAAGCCCCCAAAAGGTGTGAGAACTACACCAAAAAGGGAGTTCTCAGTGGGTACCACCGCCAGACCCGACGGTCTGCCCACTAAGTCCTCAAGAGACAAAACTAACCAAAGCCGTAAAGACTGAAATAAGGAAGCTGAAGACTCTCAACAGCTATCATGCCTCTATCTAAATGCCCAAACGGGGTGAACCAAAGAATGGTATGCAACCACTAGCACATAAAGTGCACAATCGACCCAATCGATAGACCAGTAATCACTGGCACTGCCTGCTATGCCTGCTATGCCTGCCATGCCTGCTATGCCTGCCATGCATGCTATGCCTGCCATGCCTGCCATGCCTGCTATGCCTGCCATGCCTACTATGCCTGCTATGCCTGCTATGCCTGCCATGCCTACTATGCCTGCTATGCCTGCCATGCCTGCTATCGAACTCAAGGACTCATCTGCGGGAATACCGACCGACTACTGACCGGTACGGTCGCATCCCAAAATAGGTGACAGACCGACTACTGACCGGTACGGTCGCACACTAAATAAGTGACAGACCGGCTCCTGACCGGCACGGTCGCACACTAAATGAACGACAGACCGGCTCCTGACCAGCACGGTTGCACACTAAATAAGTAGGAAACTCCGCCCACTAGAGAAATCTGATAACCAATCTGGTGCATAAATGAATGTCCGGTCAACCGCCCAATATCCGCGGTTGCCGTAATACCCTGCCGTCTGTAATCCAGCACAACCCGTCCCTGACACCAATGTCCTGGTTACACTACCCCAGACCCCTGCTTGCCCCCGAGCAACATAGACCGCCTGACTAACAAAGGAGGAGAAAAGGGAAAAGCATGGTTTCTCCTAAGTCAAGTTCCAATAAGTAGTGTAGCAGTAATAGATGGCCTAACTAGATGACCATACGAGCATGCTTTTGTCCTCAGGAGCGATAAAAGAGGGTGAAACATATAATAGCAAAGCATGCTAAAATGTTCCTACTATGCTGTACCAATCTCACACAAGTAGGCTAATGAATAAACCCGTACAATAACCACATGATCTAGGCCATTCTTCAAGCTTTTCCTCTCGATGCTAAATATGGGTTGTACATTAAACATGCATGCTATCAGTCATGGAGGGGTGACATTCCCACAAGTGCACTTACATTCCCCATAATATAAAAACCTTATACAGTTACCAGATTAAGCCTACCCACCTGAAATGCTCAATCCAAGGCAAACCTGAGGTCGGTGAAGAGCGTGGCCACTTGCACGCATAATCCGCTGAACCCGTATCCACGGTACATGTCGCGCAAACCTCGGATCCTAGCAGTGCTCCAAAAACACTCACGAACCCTCCTGGGTACAACAAAGGTCCAAAGTTACACTTTATGCTAAAATATCCAAGTATACACCACCTGCTGAAACCAGCCCCGAAGATGTGCAATTTTCACCTGCAGAACGGCCTCTGAAAAATCCACCAAAAATACAGACGCCATCGTCGCGTCGAGCCCTTCGAAACGAGTACCTGCACGTCAAAATCCGAGTCCCGGTGGCCGAGTTACAAATTCCACAACGCGGTGAGCGCAAAAGTCCACAACAAACACAACTGTAATACACCGCACAGTAAAGGGGAAAGAAGTATGCCTTCGGGCGAATCTCAGCAAATTCCCCGAAAAACACGACGGTAAACCTTGCGACGCGTAGATCCAAAGAGTGTAAAGGGACGCCTCAATCCGAGTTCGGACAACAAGTTGCACTCAAAACGGTGCACACTTTACGAGTCCTCGTGCATAACGATGCGCGGCCACCAAACCTGCACGCAAAACGATGTACGCCATTAAAACCCGCATGCCAAACGATGCACGCGAACATGACATGCACGCGAAACGCTGCACGTACCTCAAATCTGCACGCAAAACGATGCACGCTTCCCTTAAGGTTGCACGCAAAACGAGGCGCGTCCAAAACGCCAGCAACAGTCCACGCAGTAAAACGGCATAGTAAAACACGGTCCCTAACACGCATGAGAGCGTGGGGTCAAATCCGAAATCCAAAAGGAAACTCAAGATTGTGCCAAAAATACCGCAAAACAACAAACGGGACCTACCTCGACCCGTCGCGCCGTCCAAAGCGTCAAACCGGCTCCTTGGAACACCTTGCGCGCTCCACGGGGTCCACGGCGCGCTCGTGCGTCCACGAAAACCCCCCCCACAAATCGCCCACTCCCTCCCCTTAGCCTCCCTGTGCGAGCAAAAGGAGAAAAAAGGGAGAAATGGGGTGATTCGGGCCCTTATAGGCCAAAATTCCAGATTCGGGCGCAACTTCCGGGCGCCCGAAACAGGCTTCCGGGCTGCTACAGTAACCAGCCCCGCGGTCCACGCGTCCACGCCGTGCCAGCGAGGCGCCACGTCACCCGCGTTCGGCCAACAGGGGAGCGACACGTGTCCCTGGACCCGTGCACCGCGACCACGGGACCGCGGCTGCCAATCGGCGGCCGCCACGTGGACCGCACTTGCGCCCGCTCTGACGCCCGACCACAGTGATGCGTCACATCGCGCGCTGACCCCCGAATGGGAGGCCGACACGTGGCCTGCCCCCGCTGACGCCGCGCCAGGGCCCGCGCGCCTTCCCCGCGAGGGTCTGCGCCTCTGCCAGGCACGCTTCCCGAGGCGGTCCTCTGCCTGCACCGTAGTCCCGGTGCACTGCACCGGCCAACCACCAACCGCCACGCGTCCCGCCATCCGGTGCACGCCGGCCACGTGGACCGCGCTCCTGCCCGCGCGCCCGTGTGCCTGCCCGCGCGCCTGCTCGCGCCCCCGCGCCTGCCCGCGGCCGCTCCATCGCCTGCCCGAGCCCGCGCCGCTGCCCTCGGCCGCCGGAACAGTGTCCATTGCCTCGAAAACCGTGCCAGGTCATCCGGACTCCGAAAACAATAAGTGAATAGTCCGTTTTTATCGTTTTCGCGCGCTGAATCCAAATCCGCTGTCCGATTTACCAAATTCTAATTCCAAAATTCGCCAAATGCATCCAGACAAGTGTTTTTACCCCAAATTTTTGCGCTGAGTCCAATCTTGACATCTGTTCCGCGCGAGGACACTTCTAAACACTCAACGGGGTCCTCCGATCACTCACGTGATCCAATTTAAGCCCGAAGTTCAACACTTGTGTCCAAATTGTGCACAATCACCACCGACACACCACGTAGGCCTCCAGAAGCCACCCAACGCACTGCAACAGCTCTGCGAAGATCCTGGTCTTCACAGGATCGCGTGGAGAAACCTTTGGAGGAAGAAGAACCCCTCTCCTCCACGTTTTGAGTAAGCACAAAAAAGGTGAGGTTTTAGGATTTTGGAAACCTTCTAAGTTTTGGGGATTTTTGGATCTTAATATGATGACCCGAATCTTCACGGTGGTTTTGCTGAGTGAATTGTGGCTTCTGAAGGCCTATGATGTGTGTTGGAGATTGTTGCGCGCAAATCGGTTCTCAGGATCGGACCCAGTGCGAAATTTGGATTAAGATTACCTGTCCGGATGCCTTCGACAAAATTTTGAAGTGGAATCTGGCAAAACGGACATCGGATTTGGACTCAGCTCGCGAAAACGATGAAAATGGACTATTTACATGTATTTTCGGAGCCCGGATGCCAAAACATGGATTTCGAGGCAAGGTTACTATTTTGGCAGGCCAGGGCAGCACTGGCGGCGGCGGGCAGGCCGGTCCACGGGACTTTGGCGTGCACCGGGACCAGCCAACGGAGAAGAGTGCCACGTGGCGCGCGCGGATTGGACGGTTAACGCATGCGCGACAGCGCGCGTCTCGCGCCGGGCGCGGCGCACGGTGGACCGCGCCGGGCCACGTGTCGCCCGCCCATTGGCGGGCGCAGCGACCCGGCTCGCCCGTCGTGAACCGCGGCCCACGGTTCCCGCCGTGGACCGCGCTGCCACGCGGCGCGCCGCGATTGGCGGGTGCGTGTGCGCAGGGCGCGGGGCGGGCCGCGTGGTGCGCTGTGGGCGTTTCGGGCGCGCACAGTGCGGGCCGGGCCGGATTCTGGCACCCGATTCTTGCGCTCGAATCCAGAATCTTTTTTTTTGGTGGACTTGGGCTATAAATAACCCCTTTGGGCTTCTTTTTTGGGCTTTTTTTCTTCAATTTCACAGCCCAATTTTGATAGGGAGGTTCCACCTCGAGTCTTCTTCGACATTTGGGATCCCGAAGATTTTTGGTAGTCGTGCCATCTGCGTTTTTCTCGACATCGTGAGCTTCGACGCGCCTTTGATACCGAGTTTTTTCGTCGACGCTTCTTCCGTGAGCTCCCCAGGGCTGACGGAAGAGAGTTTTTGGCCGATTTTTGCGGCAAAGGTTTCACGAGAGGTAGATCTTCATTTTTTGTATTTTATACTCCTTTCAGTTTTGGGTTTTTATTGGGGTTTCTGGAACATCTTTGAACCCCTTTCTTGTTGGTGATTTTCATGGAAAGCAGAGCATTGTTCAATTTTTATCTCTGCGCTCAGATATCGGATTTCAGCCCGGGAGGACTCGATCGACATCTACGCTTCGCGAGGATCGCAGTCGTATTTTTATTAGAATTTTTGGAGATCATCTTGCAGGTGATATTTTGGATTCTTTCGGACTGATCTTTCTGCAGATTTGTGATCGTGGGGATTTTTGCTTACCGCGATGTTTGGACTGTATCTTTGTGCCCAGGAGGAGTTTTCTGGTATTTTTGGGCTCGTTGGAATCGTGGGAATCTGAGAATTATCCCTGTTCAATTTCAGCCCCTTTGGACCTTAGATCGATGCACACTTTCAGGTGGGTTGCTTCGTCTCTAGAACCGGTGGACGGTTCTCTAATTCTATTTGATAGAATGCATGCATGTTTAGTGTACCAATATATGATTGAGAGGTAAGCTTAGTAATGGTAATGGTATGAGGAATTGCAAGATAAATATCCATGCTATGTCTTTTGAAAACTTGCAATATTGGATATCCATGATTATGGTTAATGAAAGCTTACCTAAGGGAATGTTACCCTCTGTGATTGATAGCATGCATAATTTAATGTGCAATCTATAGGATTGAGATGTAAGCATGAGAAATGACCTAGATCATGTGGATTAATGCTTACTTAATTTATTGTATATGTTGTGGTGGATTTGAGATCTCACATGTTGTAAATGGTTATGTTCACTTTATGCTAGATGAGATAGAAAGTATGCTTGTGCGAGATGATGTTTCCTATTTTATGCTAAGTTACATTATGCTATTATTGGAACTTGACCTAGCACCCCGTCATATGTTGTATGTTAACCAAACTAGTAGAGAACCTTCACTTGGGCTATGTGAGGACCTGGATCCCCACGACGAGATTACTGGTTGATCAGCAGCTCCTGGAGGCCTATGTGGCGTGTCGGTGGCGTTTGTACACCAATTGGACACTAGTGATGGACTCGGTGTGTTAAATGGATCACGAGAGTAGTCTGATGACCCCGTCGAATGCTTAGAAGTGGTTTTGCGCGCAATGGATATTAAAATTGGGCTCAGCGCGAAGTTTGGACAAAAGAACACCTTTCCGGATGCCTTCGGCAATTTTTAGAGTTGGATTTTGGCAAATCGGACACCGGATTTGGATTCAGCGCACGAAAACGATGAAAATGGACTACCTACTTGTACTTTTCGGAGCTCGGATAACCCGGCACGAATTTCGAGGCATCTTGTACTGTTCCAGCGGCTAGGGCAGCGCCGGCGACGGTGGAGGGCGGCGGCGCGGGCACGGACAGGCACAGGCGCGGCGGCGGGCAGGCGCGGGCAGCGCACAGCGCGCGGGCAGGTGCGCGGGCAGGCGCGCGGGCACGCGCGCGGGCAGGCGCGCGGGCACGCGGGCAGATGCGCGGTCCACGGGGCCGGCGTGCACCAAGGGCTGGACGCGTGGCGGGCTGTGATAGGTTGGTTCTGTGCACCGGGACCACGGTGCAGGCGAGGTGCCTTGGGAATCGCGCTTGGCAGGGGCGCCAGGCGGCGCGCCTGCGTGCGCACGTGGGCGCGGCAGGTGCGCTGACCGGGGCGGCGCCACGTTTCGGCTTCCCGTTGGGCCACGTGTCGTGCGGGGGATGGCCCCGCACGGCTGTTGGCTGTTTTGCAGGCGACGTGGAGGCCCGTGGGGGATTCGGGCCTGCACAGTGTTGGGCCGGGCCCAACACTATAGCAGCCCGGATTTTCTGGGCGCTCGAAAGTGGGGACACAGCCGTCATTTCTTCATTTGTTTCTGGGCCTATTTAAGGATCTGAGCTTCTTCTTCTTCCCCTTTTTCCACGTTTCTGAGCTTCAAACCGACTGGAGGCCTTCAGCAAAGTTGCTCCCCTACATGTTGCGCACCCTCTGGAGGATTTCTAAGGTTTTTGGTGGCACCCGTATCGAGGTTTTCTTTTTTACGGCGCGGCGCGACGCTCGTCCATTTGTGTTCCCCTTCGTCCCGTTTCGGTGCGCGAGCTCCCCCGGCCTACTCCGACCTCCGTTTTAGGCGATTCTTGCGCCGTTGGATCCGCGACAGATAGAGCTACTATCTAGGTATTTTCAGCATTCCCTAGTTTCGTGCTTTTCGAGGAGTTTTTCCATGCTTACTGGTGGTCTTTTGCTGTGAGTGTTTTCATGAGGACAGCGGGTTGTTTCGAGGATATCTCCCCGCTCAGGCATCGGATGGAGATGTGCCTATACACTTTTTGCATCTACGCGTCGCAAGGATCATCACTGTATTTTTCTTGGATTTTTCCGAGACCTTCCTAGAGGTATACTTTTCCCCTTTTATCTGTGCAAGATTTTACAGTTGTGTGGTTGTATGTTTTTGCGCGCCTGTACTGTGGAATTTGTAACATGGCCTACGGGGCTCGGAATTGGGCGTGCAGGTACCCGTTTCGAAGGTCTCGACGCGAGGATCGCTGTGATATTTTTATTGGATTTTTCTGGGCACTTTCAGCAGGTAAAATAAGCATATCTTTGGGACTGATTTTCAGTGTATTTGTGCGTGGTTAATTTTGGGAATTGAAGTGTAACTTTGGACCTTTTGTGGTACCCAGGAAGGTTCGTGAATGTTTTTGGAACACTGCTAGGAGCCGAGGTTGGCGCGACATGTACCGTGGATATGGGTTCAGAGGATTGTGCGTGCAAGTGGCCACGCTCTTCGCCGACACCAGGTTTGCCTTGGATTGAGCACTTCAGGTGGGTAAGCTTAATTTGGTAACTGTATAAGGTTTTTATATCATGGTGAATGTAAGTGCACATGTAGGGATATCACCCCTCTATGATTGATAACAGGCATATTTGTTGTACAACCGATATGAGCGAGAGGTAAGCAAGGAATGGCCAACTTGGGTGAGATTGGTATACCATAGTAGGAATATTTTAGCATGCTTTACTAATATATGTTTCACCCACTTTTATTGTTTCTGAGGACAAAGCATGTTTGCATGGACATGTAGTTAGGCCATCTTTTACTGCTGCACTACTTTTGGAACTTGACTTATGAGAAACCATGTTATCCTTTTCTCCTTCTTTGTTAGTCAGGTGGTCTGTGTTGCTCGGGTTCGAGCAGGGGTTCTGGGTAGTGTAGTCGGGACTTGATGTCTGGGACAGGTTGGATTAGTTGTGGGGCTTTGCGGCAACCGCGGATATTGGGCGGTTGACCGGATATTTATTTATGCACCAGATTGGGTATCTGATTTCTCTAGTGGACAGAGTTTCCCACTTTGATCAGAGTCATGATCCAGTCTTGCTTTTGCTACTTATCACACCGGCGCGGATATTGCCCGATGATACTTTACTCGTGTGGGTCGCTCCCCTCGAGTGCCACACCGGAGTGTGCGATCGGACGGTTAGAGTGGCTGATCTGTTACTTACTTTTGTTTGCGATCGGACGGTAATAGTTGCCGATCTGTTACTAACTTTGAGTCCTTGAGACTCCTATCCCTGATACTTTACTCGTGTGGGTCGCTCCCCTCGGGTGCCACTCCGGAGTGTGCGATCGGACCGTTAGAGTGGCCGATCTGTTACTTACTTTTGTTTGCGATCTGACGGTAATAGTTGCCGATCTATTACTTACTTTGAGTTCTTGAGACTCCTATCCCTTATCGGTGTTATGCATTGGCCAGCATACCCGATTCGTCAGGCACAGCAGGCAGTACCAATATTTCTGGCATCACTAGATTAGGTTTATTACAGATGTTTACTTTACTGTTACACTCGTGTCAGGGGGACGGAGTGGAGTCTAGTAGCCGTGTTTAGACCAGTGCTAATGTTGTTGGGAACCGTTTGGGGATCGACGGTTGTCCCAAGGTCATTGTGAGTTGTTGACCGTTGTACGAGACGCATGGCAGGCATAGCAGGCATGGCAGGCATAGCAGGCATGGCAGGCATAGCAGGCATAGCAGGCATGGCAGGCATAGCAGGCATAGCAGGCATGGCATGTGATGACCTGGATCTCCGCAGAGCTGTTGCAGTGCTTTGGGTGGCTTCTGGAGGCCTACGGGGTGTGTTGGAGGTGTTTGTGCACAAATTGGACACAAGTGTTGGACTTCGGGCTTAAAATGGATCACGTTGTTACGGCATTTTGGTATTGGCATATTTCGTGAGTCAAGTCAGTGAGTTGAGTCGGAGTCATAAAGGGATCAAATTGTCAATCAGCAATCAAAGACTTAGAGAAGATTCAACAAGAGCTCAAGTTGACACTCAGTGTCTTGAGTCCTGAAGATTGAAGATGAAGAATTGTGGATCAGTTACATCAATCTCAAGAAGAAAGTATTCAAAAGGTTCAGGTATGTTTAACTAAATAATTGTGGTGATCCGAATACTTTCTTATAGTGTAGAAACACTTGGATGAATTTTTAATTGCATAAAAATCAAAAACTGGACATGGGACATGTTCAGGATCCGGATCAGACCTTGCAATCCGGATCCCGAAGGGTACTTGTTCATTTGCAATTTCAATCCGGATCCTAGGCCATTCCGATCCGGATCCCAAACATGGGACTTTGCTGAATTGCGTGAACGATCCGGATCGGACCTTGCAATCCGGATCCCGAACCCTTGGTTTTCTGGAATCGTCAATCTCGTTACGACGATCCGTATCGCAGTAAATCCGATCCGGATCGCCGTCGTGAAAATTCCAGATAGGTAAGTTTTTGATTCTTATCTCTTTCCAAAGGTTTCTAAACTATAAATAGACATTTAGGGTTTCTCAAAAACCGGGGGAGCACGACCGATTATTTTATAAAACACTTGAGAGCAACCCTAGAGGCTAGGTTTTTATCGTTCTTCTTTATAGCCTCTTTTAGGTCAATTCGATGGTTCTTTCAAGAACATATCTTTTGTCGAATTGATCTAATCTTTGCTTAGAGATTTTTCCCATGGATCTTCATTGATAATCTAAGCAAAGGATCACCATCGAAGTTAATATTCTTATCGACTGAGTTTGCGTCGTGGATTCGACGTGGCATCGTGGATTCGGTGTGCTAAAGGCGTTTCGTGGATTCGAAACGTGTGCTCGTGGATTCGAGTGGCGTTCGTGGATTCGAACGTGCGCAGTGGACGTGCAAACGGTGGAGCGCAAGGTCCGAAGAAATTGAAGGATGTTACGGCATTTTGGTGTTGGCATATTTCGTGAGTCAAGTCAGTGAGTTGAGTCGGAGTCTTAAAGGGATTAAATTGTCAATCAGCAATCAAAGACTTAGAGAAGATTCAACAAGAGCTCAAGTTGACACTCAGTGTCTTGAGTCTTGAAGATTGAAGTTGAAGAATTGTGGATCAGTTACATCAATCTCAAGAAGAAAGTATTCAAAAGGATCAGGTATGGTTAACTAAATAATTTTGGTGATCCGAATACTTTCTTATAGTGTAGAAACACTTGGATGAATTTTTAATTGCATAAAAATCAAAAACTGGACATGGGACATGTTCAGGATCCGGATCAGACCTTGCAATCCGGATCCCGAAGGGTACTTGTTCATTGGCAATTTCAATCCGGATCCTAGGCCATTCCGATCCGGATCCCGAACATGGGACTTTGCTGAATTGCATGAACGATCCGGATCGGACCTTGCAATCCGGATCCCGAACCCTTGTTTTTCTGGAATCGTCAATCTCGTTACGACGATCCGGATCGCAGTAAATCCGATCCGGATCGCCGTCGTGAAAATTCCAGATAAGGTAAGTTTTTGATTCTTATCTCTTTCCAAAGGTTTCTAAACTATAAATAGACATTTAGGGTTTCTCAAAAACGGGGGGAGCACGGCCGATTATTTTATAAAACACTTGAGAGCAACCCTAGAGGCTAGGTTTTTATCGTTCTTCTTTATAGCCTCTTTTAGGTCAATTCGACGGTTCTTCCAAGATCTATCTTTTGTCGAATTGATCTAATCTTTGCTTAGAGATTTCTTCTACGGTTCCTCAATGAGAATCTAAGCAAAGGATCACCATTGAAGTCAATATTCTTATCGACTGAGTTTGCGTCGTGGATTCGACGTGGCATCGTGGATTCGGTGTGCTAAAGGCGTTTCGTGGATTCGAAACGTGTGCTCGTGGATTCGAGTAGCGTTCGTGGATTCGAACGTGTGCAGTGGACGTGCAAACGGTGGAGCGCAAGGTCCGAAGAAGTTGAAGGAGGGGTTGAATCCGTGGAGACGGTAATCACCTTGTTATTCTTCTTTTCTTAGGGATTGTTATTGCGTGGATATCCAACCGGTCAGCGCAAGGTCCGAAGAAGCTGAAGGAGGGGTTGAGTCCGTGGAGTCGGTAATCACCTTGTTATTCTTCTATTCTTAGTGGATTGTTATTGCGTGTTGGTCCCGTGGTTTTTCTCCTGGATTGGAGTTTCCACGTATATCTCGGTGTGCTGTTTTTTATTTCCGCATTGGTTTTTATTTTGCACTGAGATTTGGTTTTATAAGTATTACACCTATTCACCCCCCCTCTAGTTGTTTGATAGTACCTATTTAGATCCGTGTGGATCCTTAACATATATAAAAACCAACAAGTGGTATCAGAGCGGGTTTTAGGTTTATCTGTCATGATGGGTGAAAGTGGTAATATTTATAGACCTCCTCTTTTTGATGGGACTAATTATGCTTATTGGAAAGTGCGGATGAGAGCTTTTCTCATCGCAATTGATGAGCGGGTATGGCAATCCGTGGAATACGGTTGGGTGCATCCTGTTGAGGAAGTAGGAAATTCTACTACCCCAAAACCTCGCTCTAGATGATCCAAAGAGGAATTTGAAAGATCTTCTTACAATGGGAAAGGTATGAACGCTCTATTTAATTCTCTTTCCTCGACTGAATTTACTCGAATTTCCGCGTGTGAAACTGCGAAGGAAATTTGGGATATCCTCAAAATTACACATGAGGGTACTAATCTTGTAAAAATTCAAAAGCTCCAGATGCTTACAAGTCAATTTGACTCTATTCATATGGAAGAGCATGAATTGTTTACAGATTATTACACTAGACTTCAAGATGTAATTAATACATGTGCTAATTTAGGAGAAAAGATCCCGGAGTCGAAAATTGTAAGAAAGATACTTCGAACTCTTCCGGAACGGTTTAGGGCAAAGGTTACCGCCATTGAAACCGTTAGTCATCCGGATGAGATGAGTGTAGAGGAATTAGTAGGCGCTTTGCAAACTTATGAAATGACTTTTCCTACTAATCAAGTTTCTTCCAAGTCTTTTTCTAAGCTTACAGGTATTGCATTCAAATCAACAAAGGAAGAAGATAGCGAATCGAGTTCCGACGATGAAATCTCTTTTGCCGATTTTGAAGAACAATTGGCGCGGATCACAAAGAAATTTCGTCGGAAGTTTTGGAAGAATCGAACCGATGGATCTTCATCCACGAAATCATCTAAAGGATCATCGGATTCTAAATCCTCTAAACTCAAAGGAGTTGCAAAACCTTCTAAAGAAAAAGAAAAAGATGATTTTGAAGGGGAAATCCAATGCTATCGATGCAAAGGCTACGGCCATTTTTCAACGGATTGTCCTTCTAAGAAATCATATAAAAAGAAGGCTTTGCAAGTGAAAACTTGGGACGATTCTACTTCTAATGAATCGACCTCAAGTAAAGAGAAAAATGTCGTTGCTTTTCATACCTCTAAAATTCCCTCTTCTAATTTGTGTTTATCATCTTTAGTCACTGACTCTACTCCTTTGATTTTGTATGAAACATCAACAACCGGCGGAGAGTCATCAAGTGAGGGGGAGTCGGACGAAGAAGAACTCGTTGAGGCATATGAACAACTTCTTACGGAATCAAAGAAGATGGCCAAACATATTAAGAAGTTGAGGAAGCAACGACTTGAAGATCAAGACGAGAATCATGCTTTAAAGATAAAACTTCATGATCTCGAGGAGGAACAAGGGCTTTTATTGAATAACAATAAAATCCTCCAAGAAAAGCTAAACCAATCGGAGACAAACGCTAAATCATATATGGACAAGATTGGTTTTCTAGAAAAACAGTTTGAGGAGATTCATGTCACCAACCAAGTGTTGACCAAGCAAGTTCATGAACTCAAATTCGACATACAAAGGCTTTCAACCGGTTCCAAGAAACTAGATTGTATGTCCGGATTAGGTCAAACAAGCAAGGTTGGTTTGGGATTTAAAAAGAACCAAACTGTGAAGGCTTCAAGTTCCACAACTAAATTGAAAGGAAGAACTTGTCACCTATGTGGACTTGAAGGACGTTTGGTGAAGAATTGCCCGAAAAAGAGAAAGAAGAGTCCTTCGGCAACTTCATCTACGGAGCGAACTCAACGGAATCAAAAGACACATCAAGTCAAAGGAGTTCACTCAACCCACCAAAGGTCCGAGCCACAACATCAATCATACAAGTGGATCATTGCGAGGCAAAGACCTAAGGTGGATCAACAGTCAAAGCGGACAACCCCCGGCCACAACGAATCAAGACAACCCAAAATCCAGCGATTTTGGATTCGGAAAGGTGATATCTTTCCTTGTCTTAAGTTTTAAATTGCTTTTGACTGTATGTAATGCTTTGATTGGTTTTCCTTTCATATTTTTCTGAATCTTTGCATTACATGTTTTTCAATGCTCTTTGTTTTTATACTTTGTTTTTGAACAAAAGGGTTTTTAATGAACAAGTGCATTGAATAAAAAGGGCTTCACGTTCATTCACTCCAAATTAATTTTATATGGATTATCAACTTTACTCCATAATCATAATCTTGAAGATACTTCATTATAGGAGTTTTTGATATTATAAGCATCAAATTTTAGAAATCATGTGTGATCTTTAGATGCTTAATCTATCTCGGTTGTGTGAATTCATTGTGATAAATGTGAGACAACCGATAGGCTAAGATTTGGGATTTAATTCTTTCACGTAAGAGATTGCATTCTTACGAGGGTAAATAAATGAATTGTAAAAGATGTGGAAAGAGTTACATCCGAAAGGAGTGTGAAAACTACCACCACATGTAGGAAAGAGCTGCCACCCCGGTCGTCCGGTTTGTGTGTGAAGCTACCACATGTTATGGATGCTTGAAATTTTTTTTTTTTAAAAAAAATTTTTAATTTTTAGTTGAAGCATTTGGAGATTCATATGCAAAGTTCTTATTTTGAACAATCTCCTGGTTGGTATAAGGTGGGATAGTTAAAAAGATGCTCAAAGAGCCACCCTTAGGTAATTTAGTGCTTATCTCAATTTGAAAGGGTAGAATTCAAAATTGATGTCATTTGGAAAATCTCCGTAAGTCATCTTTGTAAATCCGTTACATCTTGATAGAGTTTGGATCTCAAGATTATTTTTGATGACTTGTGTTTGATGAATATAACATGAAAAACTGTTTATAATGTTTTATCTTTGTTTTTCATGATTTAGGAGTAAATCTTTTTAATTTTGTAAAATTAATTGGATTGAATGGCATCTGTGTGATCTCATAATATTTCAAAGCACTTAAATTGTTTTCTTGATGGAACACAAATCGGTATTTGAAAAGATTCCAAAATCTGGATTTGTTTCAAGAAATTATTTGATTTTTGCTTTCTGGTACCGGTACGCAATCTGCATTTTTGTTATATACCGGAACTGAGCTTTTATCTCTCTTTCTCTATGAACTAATGTTGTTAGATTTCCTTTTGTCTTTTAATTTCACTGTTTGACAATTTGTGACAAAAAGGGGAAGAAGAGAAATGACGGAGATGAGATCATCGAGAGGAGATAGGACAAACAAGAAAGGGGGAGAACATGGAGAACATGGAGAACATGTTAGAGATGCTCAAGATAGGGGGAGATAAAGAAAAGATTGAAAGAGCCGAAAAACAAAAGAACCAAAAGGACGAATCAAATGTAGGATTTTAATTTCTAACGACTAACGTTTGATTTTGTTTGGAGTTTTGTTTTGCAGGAATTACATCACTTTAAGACTCCAAGTCCTAAGTCATAGAGTATGTTCTAGGACTGTTTGGTTCAAATGTAATTTTGTATTTATTGGATCTTTCACGCAAAGAAAATCAATGTTTTGGTGATAACATTGAATTTCGATTTTTTGGTTTAAGATGAGTGACTTGAGCGCTTTTATGTATTTTTGGGTTTTGTCACGAAATTGCCAAAGGGGGAGATTGTTACGGCATTTTGGTGTTGGCATATTTCGTGAGTCAAGTCAGTGAGTTGAGTCGGAGTCTTAAAGGGATTAAATTGTCAATCAGCAATCAAAGACTTAGAGACGATTCAACAAGAGCTCAAGTTGACACTCAGTGTCTTGAGTCTTGAAGATTGAAGTTGAAGAATTGTGGATCAGTTACATCAATCTCAAGAAGAAAGTATTCAAAAGGATCAGGTATGGTTAACTAAATAATTTTGGTGATCCGAATACTTTCTTATAGTGTAGAAACACTTGGATGAATTTTTAATTGCATAAAAATCAAAAACTGGACATGGGACATGTTCAGGATCCGGATCAGACCTTGCAATCCGGATCCCGAAGGGTACTTGTTCATTGGCAATTTCAATCCGGATCCTAGGCCATTCCGATCCGGATCCCGAACATGGGACTTTGCTGAATTGCATGAACGATCCGGATCGGACCTTGCAATCCGGATCCCGAACCCTTGTTTTTCTGGAATCGTCAATCTCGTTACGACGATCCGGATCGCAGTAAATCCGATCCGGATCGCCGTCGTGAAAATTCCAGATAAGGTAAGTTTTTGATTCTTATCTCTTTCCAAAGGTTTCTAAACTATAAATAGACATTTAGGGTTTCTCAAAAACGGGGGGAGCACGGCCGATTATTTTATAAAACACTTGAGAGCAACCCTAGAGGCTAGGTTTTTATCGTTCTTCTTTATAGCCTCTTTTAGGTCAATTCGACGGTTCTTCCAAGATCTATCTTTTGTCGAATTGATCTAATCTTTGCTTAGAGATTTCTTCTACGGTTCCTCAATGAGAATCTAAGCAAAAGATCACCATTGAAGTCAATATTCTTATCGACTGAGTTTGCGTCGTGGATTCGACGTGGCATCGTGGATTCGGTGTGCTAAAGGCGTTTCGTGGATTCGAAACGTGTGCTCGTGGATTCGAGTGGCGTTCGTGGATTCGAACGTGTGCAGTGGACGTGCAAACGGTGGAGCGCAAGGTCCGAAGAAGTTGAAGGAGGGGTTGAATCCGTGGAGACGGTAATCACCTTGTTATTCTTCTTTTCTTAGGGATTGTTATTGCGTGGATATCCAACCGGTCAGCGCAAGGTCCGAAGAAGCTGAAGGAGGGGTTGAGTCCGTGGAGTCGGTAATCACCTTGTTATTTTTCTATTCTTAGTGGATTGTTATTGCGTGTTGGTCCCGTGGTTTTTCTCCTGGATTGGAGTTTCCACGTATATCTCGGTGTGCTGTTTTTTATTTCCGCATTGGTTTTTATTTTGCACTGAGATTTGGTTTTATAAGTATTACACCTATTCACCCCCCCTCTAGTTGTTTGATAGTACCTATTTAGATCCGTGTGGATCCTTAACATATATAAAAACCAACAAAGGAGGGGTTAAATCCGTGGAGACGGTAATCACCTTGTTATTCTTCCTTTCTTCGGGGATTGTTATTGCGTGGACATCCAACCGGTCAGCGCAAGGTCCGAAGAAGCTGAAGGAGGGGTTGAGTCCGTGGAGTCGGTAATCACCTTGTTATTCTTCTATTCTTAGTGGATTGTTATTGCGTGTTGGTCCCGTGGTTTTTCTCCTGGATTGGAGTTTCCACGTAAATCTCGGTGTGCTGTTTTTATTTTCCGCATTGGTTTTTATTTTGCACTGAGATTGAGTTTTTAAGTATTACACCTATTCACCCCCCCCTCTAGTTGTTTGATAGTACCTATTTAGATCCTTGTGGATCCTTAATATTATAAAAACCTACAATTGGTATCAGAGAGGGTTTTAGGTTTATCTATCATGATGGGTGAAAGTGGTAATATTTATAGACCTCCTCTTTTTGATGGGACTAATTATGCTTATTGGAAAGTGCGGATGAGAGCTTTTCTCATCGCAATTGATGAGCGGGTATGGCAATCCGTGGAATACGGTTGGGTGCATCCTGTTGAGGAAGTAGGAAATTCTACTACCCCAAAACCTCGCTCTAGATGGTCCAAAGAGGAATTTGAAAGATCTTCTTACAATGGGAAAGGTATGAACGCTCTATTTAATTCTCTTTCCTCGACTGAATTTACACGAATTTCCGCGTGTGAAACCGCAAAGGAAATTTGGGATATTCTCAAAATTACACATGAGGGTACTAATCTTGTAAAAATTCAAAAGCTCCAGATGCTTACAAGTCAATTTGACTCTATTCATATGGAAGAGCATGAATTGTTTACAGATTATTACACTAGACTCCAAGATGTAATCAATACTTGTGCTAATTTAGGAGAAAAGATCCCGGAGTCGAGAGTTGTAAGAAAGATACTTCGGACTCTTCCGGAACGGTTTAGGGCAAAGGTTACCGCCATTGAAACCATTAGTCATCCGGATGAGATGAGTGTAGAGGAATTAGTAGGTGCTTTGCAAACTTATGAAATGACTTTTCCTACTAATCAAGTTTCTTCCAAGTCTTCTTCTAAGCTTACAGGTATTGCATTCAAATCAACAAAGGAAGAAGATAGCGAATCGAGTTCCGACGATGAAATCTCTTTTGCCGATTTTGAAGAACAATTGGCGCGGATCACAAAGAAATTTCGTCGAAAATTTTGGAAGAATCAAACCGATGGATCTTCATCCACGAAACCATCTAAAGGATCATCGGGTTCTAAATCCTCTAACCTCAAAAGCTTTGCAAAACCTTCTAAGGAAAAAGATGAATTCGAAGGGGAAATCCGATGTTATAGATGCAAAGGCTACGGCCATATTTCAACGGATTGTCCTTCTCCGAAATTATATAAAAAGAAGGCTTTGCAAGCAAAAACTTGGGACGATTCTACTTCCAATGAATCGACCTCAAGTAAAGAGGAAAAAGGAAAAATCGTTGCTTCTCATGCCTCTCATATTCCCTCTTCTAATATTTGTTTATCATCTTTGGTCACTGACTCTACTCCTTTGATTTTGTATGAAACATCAACATCCAACGGAGAGTCATCAAGTGAGGGGGAGTCGGACGAGGAAGAACTCGTTGAGGCATATCAACAACTTCTTGCGGAATCTAAGAAGATGGCCAAGCATATCAAGAAGTTGAGAAAGCAACGACTTGAGAATCAAGACGAGAATCAAGCTTTAAAGATCAAACTTCATGATCTCGAGGAGGAACAAGGACGTTTATTGGATAACAATAAAATCCTCCAAGAAAAGCTAAACCAATCGGAGACAAACGCTAAATCATATATGGACAAGATTGGTTTTCTAGAAAAACAGTTTGAGGAGATTCATGTCACCAACCAAGCATTGACCAAGCAAGTTCATGAACTCAAATACGACATACAAAGCCTTTCAACCGTTTCCAAGAAACTAGATTGTATGTGCGGATTAGGTCAAACAAGCAAGGTTGGTTTGGGATTTAAAAAGAACCAAACTGTGAAGGCTTCAAGTTCCACTATCAAATCGAAAGGAAGGACGTGTCACCTTTGTGGACTTGAAGGACATTTGGTGAAGGTTTGCCCGAAAAAGAGAAAGAAAAATTCTTCGGCAACTTCATCTAAGGAGCGGACTCAAGGGACTCAAAAGATACATCAAGTCAAAGGAGTTCACTCATCCCACCAAAGGTCCGAGCCGCAACACCAATCATTCAAGTGGATCACTGCGAGGCAAAGACCTAAGGTGGATCGACAGTCAAAGCTATCAACTCCCTGCCACAACGAATCAAGACAACCCAAAATCCGACGATTTTGGATTCGGAAAGGTGATATCTTTCCTTGTCTTAAGTTCTAAATAGCTTATGACTGTATGTAATACTTTGATTGGTTTTCCCTTCATATTTTTCTTAATCTCTGCATTACATGTTTTCAATGCTCTTTGTTTTTGTGTTTTGTTTTTTGAACAAAAGGTTTTTAATGAACAGGTGCATTGAATAAAAAGGGGCTTCACGTTTATTCACTCCAAATTAATTTTATATGGATTATCAATTTTACTCCATAATCATATTCTTGAAGATACTTCATTATAGGAGTTTTTGATATTATAAGCATCAAATTTTAGAAATCATGTGTGATCTTTAGATGCTTAATCTATCTCGGTTGTGTGAATTCATTGTGTCAAACGTGAGACAACTGATAGACTAAAATTTCGGATTTAATTCTTTCATGTAAGAGATTGCATTCTTACAAGGGTAAATAAATGATTTATAAAAGATGTGGAAAGAGTTACATCCGAAAGGAGTGTGAAAACTACCACCACATGTTGGAAAGAGCTGCCACCCCGGTCGTCCGGTTTGTGTGTGAAGCTACCACATGTTATGGATGCTTGATAGTATTTTATGAGAAAATCTTTAGTTGAAGCATTTGGAGATTTATATGCAAAGTTATTATATTTTGAACAATCTCCAGGTTGGTATAAGGTGGGATAGTTGAAAGATGCTCAAAGAGCCACCCTTAGGTATTCTATTGCTTATCTCAAATTTGAAAGGGTAGAATTCAAGTTTGATGTCACTTGGAAATCTCCGTAGGTCATCTTTGTAAATCCGTTACATCTTGATAGACTTTGGATCTCAAGATTATTTTTGATGACTTGTGTTTGATGAATATAACATGAAAAACGGTTTATAATGTTTTACCTTTATTTTTCATGATTTTGGAGTAAATCTTTTTAATTTTTATAATTAATTGGATTGAATGACATCTATGTGAATTCATTGTTTTTCAAAGCACTTAAATGAATTTCTTGATGGTATACAAATCGGTATTTAAAAAGATTTCAAAATTTGGATTTGTTTCAAGAAATTTTTGCTTTTTGGCTCTGTTGTTCCGGTACCTGCTTTTTAGTACCTGAAAATCCAATCCGGATTAGAAAATCCAATCCGGATCCCGAATGTGAAGTTTTCTGGTTTTTCACTTGCGTACCGGTACTACATTTTTAGTACCGGAACTACTTTGCGGATCCGGATCCCCCTGCCTGTCAATCCGGATCCCGAACGATGGTTTTTCGGTTTTTACACTGCGTACCGGTACTCGACTTCTAGTACCGGTACGCGATCTGGGATTCCTTATATTCCGAAACTACATTATTTTTATTTCATCTCTCCCACTTCAAAACCCTCCCTCTCTCTCTCTAAAACATCTCTAAGGGGTTTTTCATCAAGATCAAGTGATTTGTTGCTTTGATTTGTAAGTTTCTTCATTAATCTTGCTTACTTTTGTTTCAAAACCCTAGTTTTTAGGTTTTGATGTTTTATTTTGGGATTTTTGAGTTGATCCTTACTCCAAATGAAATCTCTTGCTTAAATCACTCTTAATTCATGTTTAGAACATATATGGTTGCTTTCTATCTAATTAGATTCATGTTTCCATGCTTATTTGATTGAATCTAACATTTTCATATGTTCTTAGCATAAAAGAAATTGAGAATTAGGACTTTTAATGCAAATGAATTTTAAATGATGAATCATCAATTGTGACATGTTTAGAATGTTTCTTAGACATGTTTAAGCCTTCCTATACGATCAAATCATAGTGCATTGTGTTCTTTGTAGGAAATGGCATTTTCATGGCTTCTTGCACTAGTGGTTTTGATGGCCACTGGAAGTGGACGTGGTCGCAGTTCTGGAAAGAAAAAGGCTACCAAACGATCACGCAACGAGGATTCAACTAGCTCAGAATCTGAACATTCCTCAGAATATGAAGAGGAATCAGTTCAAGGAAAGGGGAAAGCACCTTTTGGCTTCAAGGAAAAAGAAGGGTGCGGATTCTCCTCCGCGTAGAAGTACCGGTGGACCGGTAATACGCGAGCGCTCTCAACGGAGATCAAATGTTGATGAAAGTGAACCGCATGTGAGTGCAAAACGCCGTGCCAGATTTGCAAACCGCACATGCATTGGAGAGCGACACGTGAACTTTAACGAGCTATGTCGTGAGGTGCCAGACTTTGCAAGGCTTTTGGAACGAAGCCATATTCGGCCACTTGGCAGAGTTCAACCTAAGATGGGTTTTTGTGTGGAGATCATCAGGGAATTCTACATGCAAGGTAACATACTTCAAAAAGACCATGACACCGGAGCCTTCGTCTTTGAAACAACAGTTAGAGGCGTCAAGTTTGACATTACTCCAGCAGTAATTGGTGCAAACCTTGGATTAGCTGTTGACACTACTGGTCTTTATTACACTGATGGTAATTTCCTACATGATACCCATTGGGATATGGTTGTGGACTCTATTTGCAAGACAGGGACGCACACGAACAGATCATATGTTGAATCAAAGGACCTAAAACCAGAGTATCATATTTTGTCCTTAATCGTATGCTACAACCTATTGCCCACACTGGGGACCAAAAGGATTCGATGGGATCGATTGTTACTTCTCTTTTTCCTTGGTCACCCGGAAAGTGCAAATGGAATTAACACCAACATTCCATTTCTCATTTGGCAGCAGATGGTACATGTCATTGAAGGATCTAGACAACGTGACCTTCTACCGTATCCGATCTTGATTACTCGTATTCTGGAAGATCATGGAGTGGACATTTCTTGTGCCAAATATGATTATGGCTTGGGGGCAATTGATGGAATCACCTTAGCCAAGTCAATTAGCACTTTGAAGACATTTGGGCATACAAAGGCCTATGCAAGTGAAGCGACAGTGAGTGCACCACCTCGTCAAGAATCTCCTGAACCAGATAAGGTCGTAACTCTTCAAACCTTGCATCGGGATGTTCGTTCATTAAAGCAAAAGATGGAGCAAAGGATGGAACAAGGCTTCAAGAAACTTGAGGATGGTTTAAAGAAAATCTTCGATATCCTTGGGTGCAAACATGATGATGTGGTCACAGGCGCAACAGCACCAAGTACATCGCATGGACCAACATCACATGATGATGATGATGATTCAAATGAGGATGAGTGATTTCTTTTCCTTCTTGTTTTTGGTTTTCAGTTTCTTTTCACGTTGTGATGAACAAGAACTCTAATCGTCTTGTAACTAAGAACTTATCCTCCTAGTATTTGTACTTTTTGTTGATATTAACTGTTTGACAATTTGTGACAAAAAGGGGGAGAACGGAAATGATGATGGACATATCATAAAAAGGGGGAGACAGAAAATAATGATTGCATCACAAAGGGGGAGAACATAGATGCTCAAGACAGGGGGAGAACATGGAGAACACGGATACTCAAGATAGGGGGAGATAAAGAAAAGATTGAAAGAGCCACAAAACAAAAAGCTGGAAAAACAAAAGAACCAAATGGAAGACGAATCAAATGTAGGATTTTAACTTCTAACGACTAACGTTTGATTTTGTTTGGAGTTTTGTTTTGCAGGAATTACATCACTTTAAGACTCCAAGTCCTAAGTCATAGAGTATGTTCTAGGATTGTTTGGCTCAAATGTATTTTTTATTTATTGGATCTTTCACGCAAAGAAAATCAATGTTTTGGTGATGACATTGAGTTTCAATTTTTTGGTTTAAGATGAGTGACTTGAGCGTTTTATGTATTTTTGGGTTTTGTCACGAAATTGCCAAAGGGGGAGATTGTTACGGCATTTTGGTATTGGCATATTTCGTGAGTCAAGTCAGTGAGTTGAGTCGGAGTCTTAAAGGGATCAAATTGTCAATCAGCAATCAAAGACTTAGAGAATATTCAACAAGAGCTCAAGTTGACACTCAGTGTCTTGAGTCCTGAAGATTGAAGATGAAGAATTGTGGATCAGTTACATCAATCTCAAGAAGAAAGTATTCAAAAGGTTCAGGTATGTTTAACTAAATAATTGTGGTGATCCGAATACTTTCTTATAGTGTAGAAACACTTGGATGAATTTTTAATTGCATAAAAATCAAAAACTGGACATGGGACATGTTCAGGATCCGGATCAGACCTTGCAATCCGGATCCCGAAGGGTACTTGTTCATTGGCAATTTCAATCCGGATCCTAGGCCATTCCGATCCGGATCCCGAACATGGGACTTTGCTGAATTGCGTGAACGATCCGGATCGGACCTTGCAATCCGGATCCCGAACCCTTGGTTTTCTGGAATCGTCAATCTCGTTACGACGATCCGGATCGCAGTAAATCCGATCCGGATCGCCGTCGTGAAAATTCCAGATAAGGTAAGTTTTTGATTCTTATCTCTTTCCAAAGGTTTCTAAACTATAAATAGACATTTAGGGTTTCTCAAAAACCGGGGGAGCACGGCCGATTATTTTATAAAACATTTGAGAGCAACCCTAGAGGCTAGATTTTTATCGTTCTTCTTTATAGCCTCTTTTAGGTCAATTCGATGGTTCTTTCAGGAACATATCTTTTGTCGAATTGATCTAATCTTTGCTTAGAGATTTTTCCCATGGAACTTCATTGATAATCTAAGCAAAGGATCACCATCGAAGTCAATATTCTTATCGACTGAGTTTGCGTCGTGGATTCGACGTGGCATCGTGGATTCGGTGTGCTAAAGGCGTTTCGTGGATTCGAAACGTGTGCTCGTGGATTCGAGTGGCGTTCGTGGATTCGAACGTGCGCAGTGGACGTGCAAACGGTGGAGCGCAAGGTCCGAAGAAATTGAAGGAGGGGTTAAATCCGTGGAGACGGTAATCACCTTGTTATTCTTCCTTTCTTAGGGGATTGTTATTACGTGGACATCCAACCGGTCAGCGCAAGGTCCGAAGAAGCTGAAGGAGGGGTTGAGTCCGTGGAGTCGGTAATCACCTTGTTATTCTTCTATTCTTAGTGGATTGTTATTGCGTGTTGGTCCCGTGGTTTTTCTCCTGGATTGGAGTTTCCACGTAAATCTCGGTGTGCTGTTTTTATTTTCCGCATTGGTTTTTATTTTGCACTGAGATTGAGTTTTTAAGTATTACACCTATTCACCCCCCCCTCTAGTTGTTTGATAGTACCTATTTAGATCCTTGTGGATCCTTAATATTATAAAAACCTACACACGTGAGTGATCGGAGGACCCAATTGGATGTTTAGAAGTAGTTTCGCGCGAAGCGGATATTAAAAATGGACTCAGCACGAATTTTGGACCAAGGAACACCTTTCCGGATGCATTCGGCAAATTTTGGAATTAGAATTTGGCAAATCGGACACCGGATTTGGATTCAGCGCGCGAAAATGGACTATTTATTGGTATTTTTCGGAGCCCGGATGCGAAAACACGGATTTTGAGGCTTGGGAACTGTTCCGGCAGCCGGCGGGCAGCGGCGGAGCAAGGCGGCGCAGCGTCGCGGGCAGCGCGCAGGCGCGGGCAGCGCGGAGGCGCGCGGGCAGGCGCGCGGGCAGGTGCGCGGTCCACGGGGCCGGCGTGCACCGAGGGCAGGACACGTGGCAAGCGTGGAATGGGTGGCTTTCGGCGCGCGGTCCACGGAGTTCGTGCGGCGGTGCAGGGTTTTTAACGGCGGTGCAGGGTTTCGGGCTGGAGACACGTGTCGACCCCCGGTTGGCTGGCGCTGGATGCGCGGTCCATGGAGTTCCCCGCGCGGGTGCATGAACCCGGCGCAGGGACATGTGGCGGCAGGCCATTGGCGGGCTCACGAGGCGCCTGCCCGCACGTGTGACCGCGACAGTGCGGGGGCACGTGGCGCCCGGCTATTCACGGGCGCTACCTACCCGCTTGACCTAGCGGCGCCACGCGTCGGCACCGGACGCGCCCGCACAGCTGTTTGCTGTGCGGGACACGCGTCCGTCACCCAGGCGGGCCACGCGGCGGCTACTGACGCGCCCCGGACAGATGTTTGCTGTGCGGGACACGTGTCAGCACGGGGTGATTCCGGGCGCTCGGTCGGACGGAGGAAATCCGACCAAACGGCTTTCGGGCACCCGAATCTGGGCGCCCGAATCCGATTAAGTGTGGGCTGCGGGTTGGGCCTATAAATAGTGAACTTTGAGGCCTTTTAGCTCTTTTTCTGAAAAGTTTTTCACAGTGACTCATTCTGGGACTTTCTTCCTCCACCTGAGCTACATTTCACAGAGCATTCTTGGGATTTTTAGGGGCACGCATCCCGAGGTTTTCTTTTTTACGGCGCGGCGCGACGCTCGTTCGTTTGTGATCTTCTTCGTCGCATTTTGGTGCGAGGACTCCCCCGGCTTACTCCGACCACCGTTTTTGTCGATTCTTGCGCCGTTGGCTTCTCGACAGGTAGGGCTACGATCTTCATGATTTGAGTTGCCCCTTGTTTCGAGTTTATCTTGGAGTTCCCCGAGCTTTCATTTGACCCTTTTTCTTGGGCGGAGTTTTGGACTTTGCCATAGTGTTTCGGCGATATCTTCGCGCACAGGCGTCGGATCGAGGCATGCCAGGAGGCGTTTTTCATCTAAACAGCGCAAGGAACACCCTCAAATTTTTTGAATATTTTTCAAAGGTGAAAAATCTCTGTTTACAGAAAGTAATGCTACAGTTTTTGAGATCGGTTTATTTCGGGGTGGTTCCCTTGCCGAATTTGTATCTCAGCGTAGAAAACTCGGATTTGAACGTGCACGTACTCGTTTTGACTGGCTCGTCGCGAGGATCGCGACGGTATTTTTTTGGGAATTTTCTGTGCAGAGCTCGCAGGTGAAAAAGGCACAACTTTGGGACTGAATTCTGGGACAGCATGTTTTTGGGTGCTTGTGTGCTTAATTGTATGTTTTGGGGTAATTGTGAACAGTGATCGCGGCGGTTTATCTGTTTGGGCGTTTGGCGTGGAAAAAGGGATATTGGACAGCGAGGAGGTTTTACAGCTGAGGATTGCGCGTGTCCAGGTGGGTGGTTGTTGCTGACCTCTATTTTGTGTTACGGATTTTATGTTGGCGTAGTTTCGTGAAGGTTTCAAGTCCTGAAGATTGAAGGTGAAGAAAGTTGGATCATTTAACTCAATCTCAAGAAAGAAGAATTCAAAAGGATCAGGTATGTTTAACTAAAGAATTTGTGTGATCCGAATACTTCTTGTAGTGTAGAAACACTTGGAAGAATCTTTCATTGCATAAAAATCAAAAACTGGACTTGGGACATGTTCAGGATCCGGATCAGGCTGTTCGATCCGGATCCCGAAGGTGGTTCGTTCATACTTTAGTTCAATCCGGATCGTAGTCTCTTGATCCGGATCCCGAACATTAAGTTTACCGTTTTCCTTGAACGATCCGGATCTTGCTTCGCAATCCGGATCCCGAACGTTGATGTTTGGTAAACTGTATGAACGATCCGGATCGTGTACTTCGATCCGGATCCCGAACCTTCGTTTTTCTGGAATTGGCTAACTCGTTATGACGATCCGGATCTCAGCTAAGCCGATCCGGATCGCCGTCCGTTAAATTTCCAGAAATGGTAGGTTTTTGATTCTTATCTCCTTCCTAGGGTTTCTAACCTATAAATTGACCCTATGACTCTTTTTCTAGGGTTAATCCACATAAGTCTAATAGCCGTCATTTTCATATATCATCTTTTACGGCTATAGATCCACATATAGAGAAGAAAGGAAATCATTAGAGAATACTCTATGTTTCTTCATCTATATTGATTAGTTTGATTCTAGGTTTTCATACTCACATCTTGAGTTGAATCAAACTAATGAATACTTAGATGGTATTTCCGATCTATCTTTGATCTAAGTATTCGGCGGATCATCACCACCCAAAAAACAACGATTACCCCAAAATCGGCGCGTGGATTCGCGTGTCCTTGTGGATTCAAGGTTCAACCGCTCTCGTGGATTCGGAGCGAGGCACGTTCGTGGATTCGAAGGGTGCTATTGGGTGAAGACCGTGGATTCGGTCGGACGTCGTGGATTCGACGTTGGACGCCGTGGATTCGGCGTTGGGCGCAGATCGTGGATTCGAGAAGCGTCGGAGCGAGCGGAGAAGATCCTCTAGGAGCGTATGGAAAAGGTTGAGTCGTAAGTGTGTACGGTAAATCACCTTGTACGTGTTTTAATTCTAGTGGATTTCTGCCGTGTTATCGGTCCCGTGGTTTTTTACTCCGGTGAGGGAGTTTTCCACGTAAAATCTTGCGTGTTATTTTATTTTCCGCATTGGGTTTTTATCGCAACGATTTTTGGAGTGTTTATACGTTTACACCTATTCACCCCCCTCTAGGTGTTTCTTCCCCTATTTAGATCCGTATTATATACGACCCAACAAGTGGTATCAGAGCGGGAATAGGGTTGTGAACAATGGTTGAAGGTGGAAACATCAATCGACCCCCTTTCTTTGATGGAACAAATTATGCGTACTGGAAAGTACGGATGAAAGCTTTTCTATCTTCCATCGACGAAAGGGTGTGGCATTCAATTGAATCAGGATGGTCTAATCCAACTGAAATTATCTCTGATGTTCACACCTTAAAACCTAGGTCGAAATGGACCAAGGAAGAGTTTGATTTATCTTCTTACAATGGCAAGGGAATTAATGCTATTTTTAATGCCTTATCTCAAACCGAATTCTCTCGCATCTCGGCATGTGAGACTGCGAAAGAAATCTGGGATGTTCTCCAGGTTACACATGAGGGAACTAACCTCGTGAAGATTCAGAAACTGCAAATGCTTACGAGCAAGTTTGACTCTATCTTGATGGCAGAAAATGAATCTTTCACGGACTACTATACACGATTGCAAGATATCGTAAACTCATGTGCTAATCTGGGAGAGAAGATTCCAGAATTTAAGATTGTAAGAAAAATCTTAAGAACTCTTCCTGAACGATTTCGCCCAAAGGTTACTGCCATTGAAACTATTAAACACCCGGACGAAATACGTGTAGAAGAATTAGTTGGTTCATTACAAACTTATGAAATGACTTTTACTACTAACAATTCTTCTGGAAAGGCATCCACTTCTAAGTCTTCAGGTTATGCGTTGAAAACAACTAAGGAAGAAGACGCGGATACATCCTCCTCAGACGATGACGAGAACCTTTCAATGGAGGAATTTGAGAAGCAGCTCGCTCTCTTGACAAGGAATTTTCGCCGCAACTTTCGAAGGGGTAATTCAAGCAAATCTCCATCCTTCGGAAAGTGGAACAAAGGCAAGGGTACTTCAAGTCACAAGTCAAGAAAGCAAGAGAACTTCTCAAAGGATAAGAAAAGTTCAGAAGGACAACTACAATGCTTCAAATGTCGAGGCTACGGCCACATTGCAACGGAGTGTCCTAACAAGTATCCGGCAAAGAAGAAGGCGATGCAAGTCATCACTTGGGATGACAACTCAACGTCAAATGAGTCGTCTTCAAGTGATGAAGAAAAGAGCTCCACGGCATTCCACGCGTCCATATCTTCACCATTCATGTGCTTAATGGCAAGTACATCCGAGTCGTTGTCCAACTCCACTGTTGAAAAGATTGCAATGGACAACGAATCGGATGATTCGGAAGGTGGAGATTTTGCTCTAGCCTATCACAGATCTTTACGGGATTTAAAGAAACCGGCTAAGCAAAACAAGGGGTTGAGAGGGAGATTGCAGGATCTCGAAGAAGAAGTAAAAAGGGTAACTTCTCTCTCGACCGATCTTGAAGTGGAAAGGGATAATTTGATAAAAGCAAATGTTTCCCTTCAAGAGTCCAATAAGCAGCTCGAGAAGAACTATATAGATATGATGAACAAAGCAAACTACTTCTTGAAGCTCTATGGCGAGGGCCGACAGGAAAGACGGGAAATGACAGAGACCATTCTCCAACTAAAGGATGACTTACAGCAATTCTCTTTAGGAAGGAGTAAGTTGGATAAACTCCTTGGTCTCGGTCAAACAAATCGGTTCGGCCTCGGGTACACTCAAACTGGAAACAGTCCAAGTTCGAGTGGGACAGTTTTTGTGCCTCAGTCGGTATCTCCTTCTCCGACACCGGAATTCACGATAAACAACGACAACAAACCTACCTCATCCTCCTCGGAATCGTCAAGCTCAAAGGTATGTTTTCGTTGTAATTTTGCAGGGCACATCGAAAGAAATTGCGAGATTGGAGCTCAAAGATCAAATCAACCACATCTTGCAATTGCTACCAATAAGCTCACTTCCCAGAATTCAAGGAAGGATTTTTCAAAAGAAAAGAACATTGGTAGCACCTCAAACAAGACGATGACAAAAGAAAAAGATCAATCATACAAGACGTCGTCTTCAAGGAGAATTTCTCAACCATTGCCAACATACTCCAAAACTCAAAAGGTTTGGGTATGCAAAGGTGAAACCCCTCCTTGTCTTTAATCGTTGTACGATTAAACCTTGTATAGTTTATGTAGACTATTTTCTTTTCTTCCTTTTTCTTTTGGCCAACACGTCAACCATCCTTGGGAGGTAAATGGTACATTCTTTTATTGGTTGATGATTTCTCTAGATTTTCTTGGGTATCTTTTCTAAAAGAGAAAGCTGATACGTTTGACTCTTTTCATGAGATTTGCCATCGTATTATGATTGAAAAGAATGAAAAGATCATTCGTGTTAGAAATGATAGGGGTGGAGAATTCATAAATTCCAAATTCATTGATTTTTGCACTTCAAATGGCATTAAACATGAATTCTCGGCACCCTATACACCTCAGCAGAATGGTGTTGTTGAGCGCAAAAAAAGGGTTGTTCAAGAGATGGCGCGTGTGATGCTTCATAGCCGGAATTTACCGCTTCATTTTTGGGCTGAAGCTGTGAACACCGCTGTCTATGTCATTAATAGAGTGTATTTGCGCCCAGGAACTCTAAATACACCATATGAGCTGTGGTTTAGTAGAAAACCGGATATCAAATACTTTCGTATCTTCGGGAGTCGATGTTACATTTTACGTGACCGTGAAAATCTTGGAAAGTTCGACTCTCGAAGTGATGAAGGGATCTTTTTGGGTTATTCTACGAATAGCAGAGCATATCGAGTATTTAACATTGAATCTAAGACGATCGTAGAATCTATAAATGTTAAAGTAGATGAAGCTTTTCACTTTGGATCTGAAAAATCTACCCTCGATATCTCTCTAGATGATGATTCACCTGCTAGTGCATCTTCTCATGATAATACTTCCAATATTAATGATGCATCTAATGGTTCTTCTAGTTTATCTGATGTGCAGGAATCATCTCGTGTACCTCCGAGTACTCCGTTTCAACAAACGTTACGAATCTCCAAGGATCATCCGGAATCGAACATCATTGGAGATCCACAAGAAGGAGTTAGAACTCGGAGGCAGTTGGTTTGTGGATTCGCTTGCTACGTATCTTTAATCGAACCAAAGAACATAGATGAAGCTCTTCAGGATGACTACTGGATTAAAGCAATGCAGGAAGAGCTCCATCAATTTGAGCGAAACAAAGTCTGGGAATTAACGAAGCCTCCAAAGCAACATAATGTGATAGGTACCAAATGGATCTTCAAGAACAAGAAGAATGAGGATGGTACTATCATCAGGAACAAGGCACGATTAGTTGCTCAAGGCTACTCTCAAGTAGAAGGTATAGACTTTGACGAAACTTTCGCCCCTGTAGCTAGACTCGAGTCCATTCGTATACTGTTTGCTATTGCTTGTCATTTTAAAATCAAATTATTTCAAATGGACGTTAAGAGCGCATTTCTAAATGGGTTTTTAAATGAGGAAGTTTATGTGGCTCAACCGAAAGGTTTTGTAGATCATAAATAACCTAACCATGTTTTTCGTTTGAAAAAGGCTCTTTACGGTCTGAAACAAGCACCGCGAGCATGGTACGAAAGGTTAACAAAGCACCTTTTGGAGAAGGGCTATACTCGAGGGGGAGCTGACAGGACTCTCTTTGTGAAGCATTATCAAAACAATTTTATTGTAGCACAAATCTATGTCGATGACATCGTATTTGGCGCAACAAGAGATAATGATGCTTCTAAATTCGCGGAGACCATGGAAAGCGAATTTGAGATGTCCATGATGGGCGAATTGACTTATTTTCTTGGATTGCAAATTAAACAAAATGATGAAGGTATTCACTTGAGTCAATCCAAGTATGCACTGGAGTTGGTCAAAAAGTTTGATCTAGAAAATTGTAAAGATTTTCCAACTCCAATGGGAACTAGCCACAAGGGACTTGGAAGTGAATCACATAGTGAGAATGTAGACGAGAAACTGTATAGAAGTATGATTGGAAGTCTACTTTACCTCACGGCTAGTCGCCCGGATATATCCTTTAGTGTTGGGATTTGCGCCAGATATCAATCAGCACCAAAGGAGGTTCACCTGAAAGCGGTGAAACGGATCATCCGGTACATCAAAGGATCAATTAATTTCGGAATTTGGTATCCTATGGGAACAAGTCTGGACATTGTTGGATACTCAGATGCCGATTGGGCAGGATCAGTGGATGATCGGAAAAGCACGAGTGGTGCATGCTTCTATCTTGGCCACTGCCTTGTTGCATGGCACAGTAAAAAGCAGAATTGCATTGCACTCTCGACTGTCGAAGCGGAATACATTTCAGCTGGAAGTTGCTCAACTCAACTCATTTGGATGAAAAGCGTATTGAGTGACTTCCGCATTTCAGCATCTTCGGTAACAATTCTTTGTGACAACACAAGTGCTATTAACATTTCTAAAAACCCTGTGTTGCACTCTAGAACAAAACATATTGAACTTAGATATCATTTTCTTAGAGAGCTAGTTGAATCAAATACTCTTCAACTTTCATATATTTCAACTGAGGATCAATTGGCTGACATTTTAACAAAACCTTTGGATCTAAAACGTTTTATTCATTTGCGAAAAGCAATTGGTATGCTTTCTTTGAAATAAACTTCTTTTTGAAACCTTTGCTTAGAATATGTTTTGTATTTGTTTTTGTTTTGTTCTTTATCTATGTTTGTACATAGGACATTAATTGAGCATAGATCATAATTGACTTTAATTGCATCTTTTCGCACATTTAAAAATTTATTATGCTTTTGCCATCATAATATTTCACTGTTGCAATGATCATTTATGTTAATTAAATCATCTTCTGAGTGATCAAAGTCAATTTCTCTCTCAATGATCTCTTGGTATAGTCATTATCTTATTTGACTGTTTTGTCGAGTATGAAATCGAGATCAATTTTTGGTTGAATACTTTATATCTTAAATAATTGATAGCCAATTGAGGGGGAGTCAATGAAAAGTAAAATGCTCGAAAGATGTGGAAAGAGTTACATCCCAATGAGGAGTGTGAAAACTACCACCACATGGAGGAAAGAGCTACCACCTCGGTCGTCCGAGTATTGTGTGCAGCTACTGTAGGGCCCCTAAACTCCTTACAGCTTTTTCCCATGAATCCACTGTGCAAACACCTATTGATGGTGTATCTGGCCCATGGTGCATCAAAGGGATGCCACAGATGGGCCCGGTGTGCTTTGGTTGGCTGTTTTGGCCTTCGGCTGCTTTTGCCAAATTTTAGAAAAAGGAATTTGGCCAAACAGAGGGTGGATTTGGATTCAGCGCGGAAAAACGCTTGAGAATGGCTTTTAGTTTGCTTAATTCTGAGTCCGGATGCCCAAAAGCGGGCTCCCGGAAGTTTTGGCAGTTTTCGGTGTTTGCGGGAGCCTCCGGCTAATTTTAGGTGTGGATTTTGGCGAAATGGACGTCGTTTTTGGAATCAGCGCGCGAAAACGGTCAAGATGGGCTTTTTACTTGATGTTTTTGGGCTGCGGTTACTGTTCACGCCGGAACAGTGTTTCCGGCGATCGCCGGCGGCGGTGGGCAGCGCCGGCGGGCGGCGGCGCAGCCTCGGGCGGGTGGCAGGCGGCGGCACAGGCGCGCGGTCCACCGCGGAGGTCGTGCGCCGGGGGCGGGCCACGTGGCGCTTTCCGGTTGGCCGGTGCTGCAGGCGCGGTCCACGGAATTTGGTCCGGGTGCACGGTGGACCGGGTGGACACGTGGCGTGAGGTGATTGGTTCGGTGCTGTGCTCCCGGTCCACGCAACCGGTGGAGTGGGTGAGCGGGGCAGGTGGCCGTACGGCGGGGCAGGTGGCCGTACGGCCCGGGTCAGGCGCGACGTGCGCGGTGCACGGGGCCACGTGCGCGGTGCACGGGTTGCCGGGGCCACGTGGCGCGACGCCATTGGCTGGCGCAGGTGCGCCGGGTGCAGCGGGGCCCGGGGATGAACAGTGCTGGGCTACGTGGCCGGCCCACAGCGTTTCGGGCTTGAACAGTAATGGGCCGGGCCCATTACTGTAGCAGCCCGAAAAATTTCAGCGCCCGGAAGTGGGGACACAGTGGGTATTTTCCCAAAAGATTTCTTCAGCCTATAAATAGCCAGCCCGAGCCCTCTTTGCTGCCTTTTTTCTCTCTGTCTGTGCAAGATCTCCCCGAGCTTCCTCTTGGTGAAATTTTCCCCTCTTAATCCTTGATCTTCCTGCCAAGTTCTAGGATTTTTGGAGGCTCGAATCCCGAGGTTCCCCATTTTACGGCGCGGCGCGACGTTGCTTTCCTGGGTTCTTCTTCGGCGCAGCGACAGTGTTTTAGCTCCCCTGGGCTACCCCGAGATCATTTTGCTGTGATTCTTGCGCCGGCAGACTCCTAAGAGGTAGGACTTCATCTTTCGTTTTGGTCGCGCTTTCTCGTTTCGAGGTTTTGGCACGGATCCCGAGGCAAACAGTGACCCCTTTTTCTGTGTGGACTTCCTTGACAGCAGCGGGGTATTTTGGCCATATCTTCGCGCACGAGCATCAGACGGAAACGAGCTTATACAACTTTTTCATCTACGGATCGCAAGGAACACGCTCGTATTTTTCTTGGATTTTTGTGAGATTTATTTCGAGGTGAAAATTACTGTTTTCTCCGTGAACAGTGCACAGTTTTTAGCACAGATTTTTGTATGAGTGTACCCCCTTGCCGAATTTTTATCTTGACTTACCGAACTCGGATTTGGGCGTGCAAGGTACCGTTGCGAAGCTATCGACGCGAGGATCGCTGTGATATTTTTCATGGAATTTTCTGGGCACTTTCTGCAGGTGATAATTTAACAGTCTTGAATCCGAGGTTGTAGGTGGTTATAAGAGCAATAATTGGGAGCCTAAGTGTAATTAGTGAGCTTTGTATTGTACCAGGAATATTTCGGGTGTGCTAAAATTCTGGGAGCAAGGATTTGGAGTTTTGGTATTTTCTTGCTGTACGGATCCGGACAGTTAGCACTTCAGGTGGGTGGTTGTTGTACTCCTCTCCTTTGGTATGCCCACTAGGGATGTCAGAATTCCCCTGATGTGTTGATGCTAACTTATTGATTGGTAGTCTTGCATGCCTTAGGGAAATTATTTAATGGTTATTGGATCCATGTGGAATTTGTGGTAGCATGTTGAGCGCTAAATTATTCTGGACTGCATGTTTAGGGGCAGAGTAGAAATTGAGGACTACAAATTGATGATTGTTCATATGTGACTGTCACTTTAGCCTTTATTCTCTAAACTGATTATTCTTGGAAAATGGATAAAATATTGAGACAATGCATAATTAAACGAGTCACTTAATTATGCCATCTTTTACTGCTATACTATCTTTTGGGACTTGACTTAGGAGAAACCATGCATTTATGCTTTTCTTCTCCTAGTATTGATAGACTTGCGGCATAGTCGCTCGGGTTCGAGCGGGTGTTGGATAGTGTAGTCCGGTATTGGGGATCTGGGACAGGTTGGGCTCTTGACAGGGTGTTGCGGCGACCACGGATTTTGGGTGGTTGACCGGGTTATTACTATTGCATCAGATTGGGCGTTTTGGGGATTGAGTTTTATTTAGTGGACGGAGTTTTCCACGTTGATCATAGCCATGATCCAGTCCTGCTATTATGAGACAGTGGTTACAGAGATACTTGATTCAGTGATGCTTGATACTGTGATACTTTACTCGTGTGGGTCGCTCCCCTCGAGTGCCACTCCGGAGTAGGCTTTCCACGGTGCAGAGCGCCGGGCACCAGGCTGGGTTCTTGAGCTCGACAGCAGAGCAGGCAGGGCCAGTGTTCACTGGCGGACAGATTGGGTCATTTTGACAGGCTTCTAGATTGTGATGCATCACTTTCTCCATCCTTATTGGTTGGTCATGTAGAGGCATATTAGGGATAGCATTTTATCAGATGCTTCATTATCTGCACCCCCATTTCTTCTCCTCTCCCCCTTTTTGCCTCTGATTACCTGGTGGGCATATTTGAGCTGAGGCTTTACCCACTAGGGGAGGCTACTGTTTATAGTAGTACTTACCCCCATTGTCTTTTCTTGTTTCTTTCTTCCCCTTTGTTTTGCAGAGTCCTCTGTGGGAGTTGCTGGGCCGTCAGCAACTGATCGAGGTAAGCGGATTGCAGACTAGATAGAGAGCCACCGAGGGTTGTAGCACGTAGCTGGAGCTTTTGGGTACCTGGTCTTCTCAGACAGCTTTTGTTTATTTCTTTTTGGGTCTGGCTTTTGCCAGCTGTTTGTATATTTAGTGGTGAGCTGGGAGAGACATCTGTATTTTTTATTCCACTGTTGTACTTTTTACTTCCAGCTTCTGTCTGAGATACAGTAGTTTTAGTTTAGCTCTGATTTTTATGCTCTATTATTATTATTTCTTATCTGAGCAGGTTACCGACGCTTCGTGTATGTGGGAAATACCGCATGCACGGCGGATCTGTAGACGGGCCCGGGTTCTGGTTTACACCCGGGGCGTGACAGCTACCACATGTATACCAAGCATGGTTGTTCAATTTTTGATTAAGAAAAATGCAGGTTTGAAATACTTGACTCCGTCAAATTTCAAGGTTGGTATAAGGTGGGTTTTTAAAGAAAGATGCTCAAAGAGCCACTCTCTTCAACAGATTGTCTAGATAAATTATCTACCATATTTGGGATTTCAAACATCTATTGATCTTTGTATTTCATTTTCTTTACCAAATTGATGATTTGATAAAGGCATTACTCATAAGATCTAGTTAGATGTAATTGAATGTGTTCAACTTTAGGGGATTTAATTCTTGTAAATTTTCGTTTCATTTTTGGATATTATTGATAGATTTGGCATAATCTAGTTCTTGTTGTATGAAACGATGTTCTTTTGTTTAAAGTTGATACACATTTGTGCTTACAATCTTTTTCTGGTTTTTCTTGAATTTCTCTGAAATTTTCTAAAGAAAAAGTTGGAGCCGATCCGGATCGGGCAAAATGATCCGGATCCCGAACGCAGGTTTTTCTCCTGCGGGCTGACGATCCGGATTGGACCTGCCGATCCGGATCCCGAACGCAGTCTCTCACTGCGGGTTAGCCGATCCGGATCTCAAGCACGGGAGGATCCGGATCGCGGCTAGGGTTTTATAAAGAACAAAAGGGTTTTGATTTCTTTTACTCCAATCTTTTGTTCCAAAGTTTCCAGAGCGTCTCTCTCTAGATTTCATCCATCTTGGAAGCTTTCAAACTCAAGTTCTTCGATTCCAAGTAAGTTTTATTGATCAAAATCTCGGTTTTTCACCGTTTTACTCTTTTCCTCCTCAAACGTGATGAATGTTTGGATCGATTTGGTTTGTGGATGGTTTTTGATCAAATTTCTTTTGAAATAAGAACTCTGGGTAGATTAGTTTTGATTATATGCTAGGTTTTCTCCTGATTAACGGATTTTTAGGCTTCGATTTCTAAAATTTCGGTTTTAGGGCATATAATAAGGATTTTCGAAAATCATGCAATTGATCTATTTTTAGAAGTCCTTTTGCAAAACTAACTTGATTCTTAGTCTCTCTACATGATTATGATTGTTTGGGTACAATTTTTCAAATCTTTGAAAATTAACAATTTTTCATGTGTTCTTGAGTTTTGCTCACAGGATCTTAATCCTCTTAAAGCACTTGAATCAATGGCACTCTCTTGGTTAATCCTGTTACTAGTCACAATGGTGCACAAGAGTACATCTGTAAAAGAGGAACCGGATATTTCAACAGGAGATAAGACAACCGAAGGTAGGGAGGACAGCTCAGAGTACGATACGGAAGAATGGGATGAATTCTTCAAAGATGTTCAACAGAAGATTGATGAGCAAAACAGGAAATCTGTCAAAGGCAAAAGGCTTATGAAATCTGCATCAACAACTAAGCAATATACAAGACGAAAGAATGTCCTAAGAAGTGAAAGTTATCATTGTGGGTGTCACGCCCCAAGTCCGCCAATTTGTGCGGTTCGGGCACGCCAACAGACCCGCCAATCGGGTATGACCTTTCACTACCCGAAAGGAACGGTAATAACCATAATCATACAACAAGTATATGCGGAAGCTCAATATCAGAGTACTAAAAATCACTATAAATTTGAAACTTTCATTCAATAACAATTAGTTAATACGGAAATGAAAGCATACAAGAGTGAACCATAACTTAAATTTATTACACTTTGCATTTCTGAACTTGCAAATAAAATTATTACATTTCCTTTACATAATTTCCTCACTATACAAGGTTCACTCGATCATAAAAGAAAGGTACCTCTGCTAGACCCTCTAGGTCCCTATGCTGCTGGGCCCTTGCCCCTGCCGTATACCTCGCCGTCTGCCTCTGAACCGTCGCGATCGCTGCATCCATACCTGAACCTGTGGGGGGGGGTGCACCCAAGGGGTGTGAGAACCCTTTTGAGTTCCCAGTGGGTTCAACCACCGAGATAAAGTGTCCTACACTACTTGGTCCAATGGAAGCAATAACAATAGAGTGCTAGGAAACTAAAATCCTCAATATCAAAATGCTGCTATGCAATATAATATATCACTGCACTATACTATCTGTGTCTACTCATCAACCATCACTACTCTTGTCTAGCCACACTAGACTGCTAAGCACCAACTCGGCCACTATGCCGCTGAATACAGGGTCCAACTAACCCGGCCACCTTGGCCACTCTATTTTTTCTTTATTCTTTAGATTCTGGTGCTTTAGTTCAAGTTAACCCTCGGAAATTCTTATCCAACAGGCCCGAGCCCGGTAGTCTTGCTACCATAAGATAAGATTTCTAAGGTTGCCGATAACACCCGCAAGTGTTACCCCGTCCTACGGAAGAAACGTCCCGAACGGGTCTCTACCCGGGAGAGGGGCACTGCCTGCAACTCCAACATGGGCCGCGTTTCACTCCGTAGAATCTTTATATTTTCTTTCTTTTCTTTTCTTTCTCTTTTTACTTTAGTTCTTAGCCACTTGCCTTTGAACACTTTTCTTTCTCATTCGAGCTTATAGCTCCAAATTTTGCCACTGGCAAATCTCTTTCTCTTTCCCTTGAGCATTTAGCTCCTTGCTTTCACTTTTAGCCCTTCGAAAGTACCTCGTCCTACGGGTCACTGCCCAGGGAGTCCTGCTCCACTTGACGAGTCTCAAATTCGAAGGCGCCATTTACATTTTCTTTATACTTTTTAGCCACTTTTAGCTTGCTTTTAACTTTGCCTTTTTACAACAATTTATCTCTTATCCTAGGTCTCGCCATAAGGATAACTAGGAGTCACTTGGACTCATATCATTTCCCTTTCTGTTCTCTCTGTCTTAAGCAATTTGCTTGTCTTGCTTATTAATCACTTTTGCTCTACCATGAGCTCCATTTCTTTTCACTAATTCCTCTTTTACCCTAGGTCTTGCCACACGGGTAACTAGAGAGTCTCCTGGACTCTTAAACATTTCACTTTTCGTTACTTAACTCAAATTGAAATTAAAGTTATCGTTCATTTGCCCGACCACCCTATGACTTTCTAGGGTTATATTTATTTAATTCTTTAACCTTGGGATCTTATCCCACTTTCCTGATTCCTCATTGAATCCTTGAGTTAACTTAACTCTATTTTTCTGTTCCACTTTTAACTTAGAGCTGCACTGACTCTAATTCTCTGTTCCACTTTACTTAGAGTTACACTGACTCTAATTCTCTGTTTTCCCTTTCATGTCTCCACATTTGATCCATTTTTCCATTCTCTTGGTTCCTTACTGAATCCTAGAGTCAACTTGACTCTATTTTTTCTGTCTGTGAGTTTAAACTCTCCTAGCTCAACTTAGGTTCCCTTACCTAAGTTCCATGTCATACTTGTCCTAGAGTTCCTTGACTCTATGCTGACCACTAGTTCACCTTAGGTCCTCTCTACCTAAGTTCCATGTCATACACATCCTAGAGTTCTCTGACTCTATGCTGATCACTAGTTCACCTTAGGTTCTCTTTACCTAAGTTCCATGTCGTGCATATCCTAGAGTTCTCTGACTCTATGTTGATCACTCTATCCAGTGTCCTTAGGTTATCACCTAAGACCATGCCACTCATCCTTCCTAGGATAACTCCTAAGTTGATGTCACTCGTCAAACCCCTAAACTAGGTTTTTCTCCTAGTCTTACTACCAACAAGTTCTGTTCCCTTATGTCACATGATTCCTAGGGTTGTACCCTACATGATCACAGTCATCACATAATTATCATTTCTACACATGCAATTATTTTCATATCCATCATAAAAATAATATTTATTCTCTATGCATGCAATTTCATCAATTTAGATAAGTCAAGAATTTGCATTTTTCCCTTAATTCTTTTACACATGCAAATTAATTATCTCCTTTTTGGCAACCAACAGTTGCATTTTCCATCTGTGTCCATCTACACATACCGGTTTATCCCCTATTTGGATAAATCACAAATGTCACTTTTCCTCTAAATATCTCTACACATGCACATTTATCATCTGTCTCTGGCAACCAACAGTTGCACTTTTCATCTGTATTTCTCTACACATGCAATAATAATCATGATTACCTAACGCCTCTAACAGGCTACTATCATGCTTCGAATCGAAAAGCAAAGGAGCAAGGGGAGAGGTCACCCAATTTCGGCAGAATTCCCCACCTTGTAGTGTACCCAATTGCTTGTAGACACTTGCAATTGGTCTCCGCGCGATTCCACTTGTTCCCTCGAGCTTGCACGCAAAACGGTGCACCTCCCTCGAGTCTGCACGCAAAACGGTGCACGTCCACCAAACCTGCACGCAAAACGGTGCGCGTCAGAAAAACTCACACGCAAAACGATGCGCGCCACTTCAGTCAGCACGCAAAACGATGCGCGTCAACTCAACCTGCACGCAAAACGGTGCACGTACCTCAAATCTGCACGCAAAATGGTGCACGTTCGACTGTAGGGTTGCACGCAAAACGATGCACGCTTTTCTAGTCCTGCACACAAATCGATGCAAAATATTAGGGTCGGCACGCAAAACGGTGCACGCTCGACTGTAGGGTTGCACGCAAAACGATGCACTCTTTTCTAGTCCTGCACACAAATCGATGCAAAATATTAGGGTCGGCACGCAAAACGGTGCACGATAATACGATCGGCACGCAAAACGGAGAACGTACCTCAAATCTGCACGCAAAACGGTGCACGTTCGACTGTAGGGTTGCACGCAAAACGATGCACTCTTTTCTAGTCCTGCACGCAAATCGATGCAAAATATTAGGGTCGGCACGCAAAACGGTGCGCGATAATACGATCGGCACGCAAAACGGAGCACGTACCTCGGGTTGGCACGCAAAACGATGCACGTTGCTTTTTCCACGTTGCACGTAAATCGGTGCACGTTTTCTATCTCTGCACGAAAAACGATGTATATTACTAAAGACTGCACGCAAAATGGTGCACGATAAAATTATCTGTACGCCAAACGGTGCAAGTTTAACTGTAAGGTTGCACGCTAAACGGTGCATATAACTCGGTTCCTAACACGCAACACGATAATGGGGTGAAATACAAACCCAAAGGAGGTATAAAAAATTGTGCCAAAAATATCATAAAAATAACGTGCGGGGCTTACATCGACAGCGTCGCGCCGCCTCACGCGAATACACGCGATCCCCAGACTGCTTGGAGCATTTTGCGCGCTCCACGAAATCCCCGACCTTCCTCTCTCTCTCTCTCTCTCGTGCTCGGGTGGAGAAGAAAAGGAAGAAGGAGAGGAAGAATGGCGGTGCGGTGCGGGGGAGGAAGGAAGAAGAAGGGAGAGAGGGTG
>CM055076.1:14130075-14197190 GCA_029204045.2 Tillandsia leiboldiana
GGTTCACGGTGCACCGGTCCACGGTGCACCGGCCAATGAGGAGCCACCAGCCCTCGGTCCACAGCACAAGACGGTGCACCAGGTCCAGGCAAGCACGCGCACCTGGCGCCCCCTGATGACCCGCGCCCAAGTGCGCTCCAGCTGTGCGCCTCGCGCAGCGCGCCGCGCGTCTTGGAAATCCGTTTTCGTCCCGTTTTCTGTCCATTTTTCGTCCGTTTCCGTCCAAATTTGACAGGCGGGTTCGTTTCAGCTTAATTTACCACAGAAAAATTTAAATTTCCAGTTTGGGCCATTTCTGGGCCACCAAAAGCCTCGCTGTATCCAGAATCGCTGGCGGACCCCGTTCTCGCAATCCGGATATCCTATCAACCCGAAATTTTTACTGTGGCCTTAAAACATAATTACGAAGCTCCCCAAATTTTCTCAGAATTTTTCGACACTGTTGGCGGAGCCCGTTCTCACTATCAGGCATCCGATCAACGTGAAACTTTTTCTGTGATCTTAAAACATATTTACGGGGCTCCCGTAATTTTCTCGGAATTTTCCGACACTGTGAATTTTCCACTAAAAATCTGGGCCCCCTTTCTCCAATAAATTTTTAGATCTCTCCATTTTAACCCGAATTGGGCCCAACTCGCGTCCAAATGTTCCTTACTTCCCCAACTTTCATAACACTAGTATTTCATACCACCTTTATTTACATTTATTTATATACCAAAATTCCGGTTCACTACATTCTACCCCCCTTAAAATAAGTTTCGTCCTCGAAACTTGAGTCACAACTCGACTCCTACTTGATCGAGAGGGAGGAAATCTTGCCCTCACTACTGGGCTCACTGTATATCGTGACCGGCATCAAATTTTCTGCTCGCCAGGACTACACGAGCAACTCATTCATGAATCCCTATCGCAATTTAGGGACAAACACAGACCTGGTGTCTGGCCACTTTCACCAAGTAGGTGAAAGACACAGTTGAGCACTTGTTCTCTCAATTGCCACGAATGACCAAGTCTTTTCTTGCGAAATCTTCACTCTAATTCCGCGATCATTTGATCTTTCACAAGGAGGTTGCATCTGCAACTAATTACATTTACCGCATTTCCTTTTCGATCGCTCAGCTGCCTAATGTGGAGGGCAAAGGCCAATCCACGAGTTCTCAACTATCACACATGCTGCTAGTGCTCTAAGTCCACGGGTTATCAGCTAACCCGACACCTCGGACTACTAATAGGTTCACAGACCACGGTCTAATAGGGGCCTCTAGCCCAAAACTAGTCCAACACTGTACAATGGCTCTCACTAGCCCACAGACCCAATCGTCGTACGGGTAGATCCCCAATCAGGATTACTATCCCAACACTCCAACTAGGAGCTACAATACCTCAATCACCACTAGCACTACGGCCTGATCATATCACACTCTCAGTGTACTAACAGCCTCAAGGCTCATACGTGGCATTCCACGTCCCCGGGTCATCGCTCGGACTACCGTCCCGACCAAATCTCTATCATGCCCCGCCATCAGGTCTCGGGCCGCTGTCTCTCACAGCTGACTGCGCCTGCCCACTGGGCTACAGGCCCACAGTCCACAAACATGGTCCAGGCACGGATCGTCCCCAAGCGAACCCGCTAATCGTCGCCACGCGACCCCTATGCTCACTGAGCAAATCCAACTAGCAAGTCGTCAATCTACGACCCCAAACTCTCTGTCAACTCTGGCCACACTGGGCAAAGGCTAATATGCCATCTAATCAGCTCTCTTTCTGGCTAAACGATACTTGTGCTCCATGAGCACCCAAACAGTTGGGCGTCCTACGCCCCCAATGCTAACTCACGAAAATCCAATGCTAAGCGATTTGCTTAAACACACCACGGCTCTCGTGCAACTCTCCCAACTAGGTCGAGGCACCACGCTAACTGTTTCACCAACTCTGGTGATTAACACACAACCCTGTGGTGGCAACCCTTGCCATTACGCCGATCCCTCAGACCAGCGCCAAAAAACTCCCGCTTACTTGCGAGGTTTTCGAATCTCGAAACCTATCCTGGGTCTTACCAGCCCCACTATGCGGCACTCAGCCATGAAGACATGCCACACAGTCACTACCGTCATCAGGGCGAACTTTCGCCACTAGGCCCGCAAGTCTTTCTTGCCCTAACCTTTAGGGCACAGCAACTTGGCTCTCGCGACATAGCGATCACCATTTGCCTCGCGAGTCGGTCTCTTACTGGACCTTACTAACCATACTTTGCCAGCAACCTAGCTGACACAAGCGTAAAACACCTTATGCTGAAGGTGTTGGCTGTGCCGACAAAAGTTCGGCGGCCACTGCCATTCCCTTTACTGTCGCCCCTACAGGCGGCGACGCCGTATACTCATACGTTGTTTGTGCAGCCTCAGCTTGCTGCGCTATCAGCCACTGGAGCCTATCTATCTGCTCCGACTGTCACCCTGACGCCACACTTAGGCGTCGGAATCTGTCTGCCTGCCGGCGGGAAGTCCCCGTCTAGCGGCAAGAAGCTTGATCTGCTGCTGGACCACACCAATAAGTGCGGCCACCTGCTATCGTAACTCGCGTACATCGTTTGACCCCGAGCCCTCTCGTGACTCGAGTCGAAACAGGCGCGTTTCTCTATGTGGTGTTATCGCCAGTGTGCACACCGCAACAAAACAACAAGCCCAAATTTAGCCATTTGAGCAACGCGGAGTCTATATACCGACAAAAAGGCTCGTCGACTCAATCATGCGAAAGTATAGGAGGGTACTTCTTTTCATCTCCAACATTACGTTGTCGGCCGCCAACGTAATATCCGAAGAATGAAAGCTCGTTGCCCTCGATCAGTCCCAACATCCTTTTTGGGAACAACAAAACCCAATCAAGTACTTTCGCCACCGCCCACGCACTCTCTCGTGCTAATCCCTAGGGTCTCCCTAAGGTTGCTATCCACCTAGGACTATTCCTAGGCTCTGATACCACTCTAATCTGTCACGCCCCAAGTCCGCCAATTTGTGCGGTTCGGGCACGCCAACAGACCCGCCAATCGGGTATGACCTTTCACTACCCGAAAGGAACGGTAATAACCATAATCATACAACAAGTATATGCGGAAGCTCAATATCAGAGTACTAAAAATCACTATAAATTTGAAACTTTCATTCAATAACAATTAGTTAATACGGAAATGAAAGCATACAAGAGTGAACCATAACTTAAATTTATTACACTTTGCATTTCTGAACTTGCAAATAAAATTATTACATTTCCTTTACATAATTTCCTCACTATACAAGGTTCACTCGATCATAAAAGAAAGGTACCTCTGCTAGACCCTCTAGGTCCCTATGCTGCTGGGCCCTTGCCCCTGCCGTATACCTCGCCGTCTGCCTCTGAACCGTCGCGATCGCTGCATCCAAACCTGAACCTGTGGGGGGGGGTGCACCCAAGGGGTGTGAGAACCCTTTTGAGTTCCCAGTGGGTTCAACCACCGAGATAAAGTGTCCTACACTACTTGGTCCAATGGAAGCAATAACAATAGAGTGCTAGGAAACTAAAATCCTCAATATCAAAATGCTGCTATGCAATATAATATATCACTGCACTATACTATCTGTGTCTACTCATCAACCATCACTACTCTTGTCTAGCCACACTAGACTGCTAAGCACCAACTCGGCCACTATGCCGCTGAATACAGGGTCCAACTAACCCGGCCACCTTGGCCACTCTATTTTTTCTTTATTCTTTAGATTCTGGTGCTTTAGTTCAAGTTAACCCTCGGAAATTCTTATCCAACGGGCCCGAGCCCGGTAGTCTTGCTACCATAAGATAAGATTTCTAAGGTTGCCGATAACACCCGCAAGTGTTACCCCGTCCTACGGAAGAAACGTCCCGAACGGGTCTCTACCCGGGAGAGGGGCACTGCCTGCAACTCCAACATGGGCCGCGTTTCACTCCGTAGAATCTTTATATTTTCTTTCTTTTCTTTTCTTTCTCTTTTTACTTTAGTTCTTAGCCACTTGCCTTTGAACACTTTTCTTTCTCATTCGAGCTTATAGCTCCAAATTTTGCCACTGGCAAATCTCTTTCTCTTTCCCTTGAGCATTTAGCTCCTTGCTTTCACTTTTAGCCCTTCGAAAGTACCTCGTCCTACGGGTCACTGCCCAGGGAGTCCTGCTCCACTTGACGAGTCTCAAATTCGAAGGCGCCATTTACATTTTCTTTATACTTTTTAGCCACTTTTAGCTTGCTTTTAACTTTGCCTTTTTACAACAATTTATCTCTTATCCTAGGTCTCGCCATAAGGATAACTAGGAGTCACTTGGACTCATATCATTTCCCTTTCTGTTCTCTCTGTCTTAAGCAATTTGCTTGTCTTGCTTATTAATCACTTTTGCTCTACCATGAGCTCCATTTCTTTTCACTAATTCCTCTTTTACCCTAGGTCTTGCCACACGGGTAACTAGAGAGTCTCCTGGACTCTTAAACATTTCACTTTTCGTTACTTAACTCAAATTGAAGTTAAAGTTATCGTTCATTTGCCCGACCACCCTATGACTTTCTAGGGTTATATTTATTTAATTCTTTAACCTTGGGATCTTATCCCACTTTCCTGATTCCTCATTGAATCCTTGAGTTAACTTAACTCTATTTTTCTGTTCCACTTTTAACTTAGAGCTGCACTGACTCTAATTCTCTGTTCCACTTTACTTAGAGTTACACTGACTCTAATTCTCTGTTTTCCCTTTCATGTCTCCACATTTGATCCATTTTTCCATTCTCTTGGTTCCTTACTGAATCCTAGAGTCAACTTGACTCTATTTTTTCTGTCTGTGAGTTTAAACTCTCCTAGCTCAACTTAGGTTCCCTTACCTAAGTTCCATGTCATACTTGTCCTAGAGTTCCTTGACTCTATGCTGACCACTAGTTCACCTTAGGTCCTCTCTACCTAAGTTCCATGTCATACACATCCTAGAGTTCTCTGACTCTATGCTGATCACTAGTTCACCTTAGGTTCTCTTTACCTAAGTTCCATGTCGTGCATATCCTAGAGTTCTCTGACTCTATGTTGATCACTCTATCCAGTGTCCTTAGGTTATCACCTAAGACCATGCCACTCATCCTTCCTAGGATAACTCCTAAGTTGATGTCACTCGTCAAACCCCTAAACTAGGTTTTTCTCCTAGTCTTACTACCAACAAGTTCTGTTCCCTTATGTCACATGATTCCTAGGGTTGTACCCTACATGATCACAGTCATCACATAATTATCATTTCTACACATGCAATTATTTTCATATCCATCATAAAAATAATATTTATCCTCTATGCATGCAATTTCATCAATTTAGATAAGTCAAGAATTTGCATTTTTCCCTTAATTCTTTTACACATGCAAATTAATTATCTCCTTTTTGGCAACCAACAGTTGCATTTTCCATCTGTGTCCATCTACACATACCGGTTTATCCCCTATTTGGATAAATCACAAATGTCACTTTTCCTCTAAATATCTCTACACATGCACATTTATCATCTGTCTCTGGCAACCAACAGTTGCACTTTTCATCTGTATTTCTCTACACATGCAATAATAATCATGATTACCTAACGCCTCTAACAGGCTACTATCATGCTTCGAATCGAAAAGCAAAGGAGCAAGGGGAGAGGTCACCCAATTTCGGCAGAATTCCCCACCTTGTAGTGTACCCAATTGCTTGTAGACACTTGCAATTGGTCTCCGCGCGATTCCACTTGTTCCCTCGAGCTTGCACGCAAAACGGTGCACCTCCCTCGAGTCTGCACGCAAAACGGTGCACGTCCACCAAACCTGCACGCAAAACGGTGCGCGTCAGAAAAACTCACACGCAAAACGATGCGCGCCACTTCAGTCAGCACGCAAAACGATGCGCGTCAACTCAACCTGCACGCAAAACGGTGCACGTACCTCAAATCTGCACGCAAAATGGTGCACGTTCGACTGTAGGGTTGCACGCAAAACGATGCACTCTTTTCTAGTCCTGCACGCAAATCGATGCAAAATATTAAGGTCGGCACGCAAAACGGTGCGCGATAATACGATCGGCACGCAAAACGGAGCACGTACCTCGGGTTGGCACGCAAAACGATGCACGTTGCTTTTTCCACGTTGCACGTAAATCGGTGCACGTTTTCTATCTCTGCACGAAAAACGATGTATATTACTAAAGACTGCACGCAAAATGGTGCACGATAAAATTATCTGTACGCCAAACGGTGCAAGTTTAACTGTAAGGTTGCACGCTAAACGGTGCATATAACTCGGTTCCTAACACGCAACACGATAATGGGGTGAAATACAAACCCAAAGGAGGTATAAAAAATTGTGCCAAAAATACCATAAAAATAACGTGCGGGGCTTACATCGACAGCGTCGCGCCGCCTCACGCGAATACACGCGATCCCCAGACTGCTTGGAGCATTTTGCGCGCTCCACGAAATCCCCGACCTTCCTCTCTCTCTCTCTCTCTCTCTCTCTCTCTCGTGCTCGGGTGGAGAAGAAAAGGAAGAAGGAGAGGAAGAATGGCGGTGCGGTGCGGGGGAGGAAGGAAGAAGAAGGGAGAGAGGGTGGGTTCACGGTGCACCGGTCCACGGTGCACCGGCCAATGAGGAGCCACCAGCCCTCGGTCCACAGCACAAGGCGGTGCACCAGGTCCAGGCAAGCACGCGCACCTGGCGCCCCCTGATGACCCGCGCCCAAGTGCGCTCCAGCTGTGCGCCTCGCGCAGCGCGCCGCGCGTCTTGGAAATCCGTTTTCGTCTCGTTTTCTGTCCATTTTTCGTCCGTTTCCGTCCAAATTTGACAGGCGGGTTCGTTTCAGCTTAATTTACCACAGAAAAATTTAAATTTCCAGTTTGGGCCATTTCTGGGCCACCAAAAGCCTCGCTGTATCCAGAATCGCTGGCGGACCCCGTTCTCGCAATCCGGATATCCTATCAACCCGAAATTTTTACTGTGGCCTTAAAACATAATTACGAAGCTCCCCAAATTTTTTCAGAATTTTTCGACACTGTTGGCGGAGCCCGTTCTCACTATCAGGCATCCGATCAACGTGAAACTTTTTCTGTGATCTTAAAACATATTTACGGGGCTCCCGTAATTTTCTCGGAATTTTCCGACACTGTGAATTTTCCACTAAAAATCTGGGCCCCCTTTCTCCAATAAATTTTTAGATCTCTCCATTTTAACCCGAATTGGGCCCAACTCGCGTCCAAATGTTCCTTACTTCCCCAACTTTCATAACACTAGTATTTCATACCACCTTTATTTACATTTATTTATATACCAAAATTCCGGTTCACTACAGTGGGCCTCTTACTAGAGCTCGCTCACTCTCAGGGGTTCTACAAACTGAATCTCCATGGGTTAAGGGACTGGATGCACCATCTGCTTCTAGACAGCATCCATCACACTCGAAAAGACAGGGTACAGACGCTGCTGTATTGGAATCGCTTCGCCAGGAACAACAAAGACTATCTGCTGCACAAGAGAGGACATCGAAAGAACTTCAGCAAATTTCCTCTGAACACAAGAAGATCAAGAAGAAGTGTTCAACTATTTCGACAATGCTTAAAGGGATTTTGAGCAAGCTGAGTTGTACCAGCTCAGACTCCTCCGACTGAACTGCACCTTCCTCTTCTTTTGTGCAGGATTGCAATTTTAGGATTTAGTTTTATACTTACTCTACATTAGTTTTAGTTCTCAGGTTTTACGTGTTATTGGATCTTTTCACTCTCCTAACATTTCGTAGTTTTAACTACATTTTGGCTTTGTTTTGTGACAAAAAGGGGGAGAGAGTTAGAGAGAACTTTGAACAATGAATGATGAAATATCAAGAATATCAAGGTAAGTATATCAAGGTAAGTATGATAGGTAAGTATGATCTCAACTTCAACTTGAGGGTTTTTCAGTTGTTTGAATGCATGCCTCGACTAACTATTTGCTAACTATTTGGGCATGTAATATAACTAACAAGTTGATGTTTACTAACATGACATTTGGTTTTTAATTGCATACAAGATATGTTGGTGTTTTAACTAGGATCAGTTTACATATCTAAATGTATAAATGTCATGATATATATAAATGAGTATAAACTTCATCTCTGTATGTGGTTTTTGAATGATATAAAATTCTTGAGGTATCTAACGATTTCTTTTGTCAAGAATGATTTCTTTTGCAGAGAGTACAGATGTCTAAGTCTAGAGTCTGTTTTAGGAGTTTAACTCATGTATTGTATTTTGGATCTCCATTGTAAATTTTTGTTGTATGGTGATAGCAACAAAAATATCTTTTTGAATTTTCTTTAGTGGATCTTTGTTTTGTCACGAAACCGCCAAAGGGGGAGATTGTTACGGATTTTATGTTGGCGTAGTTTCGTGAAGGTTTCAAGTCCTGAAGATTGAAGGTGAAGAAAGTTGGATCATTTAACTCAATCTCAAGAAAGAAGAATTCAAAAGGATCAGGTATGTTTAACTAAAGAATTTGTGTGATCCGAATACTTCTTGTAGTGTAGAAACACTTGGAAGAATCTTTCATTGCATAAAAATCAAAAACTGGACTTGGGACATGTTCAGGATCCGGATCAGGCTGTTCGATCCGGATCCCGAAGGTGGTTCGTTCATACTTTAGTTCAATCCGGATCGTAGTCTCTTGATCCGGATCCCGAACATTAAGTTTACCGTTTTCCTTGAACGATCCGGATCTTGCTTCGCAATCCGGATCCCGAACGTTGATGTTTGGTAAACTGTATGAACGATCCGGATCGTGTACTTCGATCCGGATCCCGAACCTTCGTTTTTCTGGAATTGGCTAACTCGTTATGACGATCCGGATCTCAGCTAAGCCGATCCGGATCGCCGTCCGTTAAATTTCCAGAAATGGTAGGTTTTTGATTCTTATCTCCTTCCTAGGGTTTCTAACCTATAAATTGACCCTATGACTCTTTTTCTAGGGTTAATCCACATAAGTCTAATAGCCGTCATTTTCATATATCATCTTTTACGGCTATAGATCCACATATAGAGAAGAAAGGAAATCATTAGAGAATACTCTATGTTTCTTCATCTATATTGATTAGTTTGATTCTAGGTTTTCATACTCACATCTTGAGTTGAATCAAACTAATGAATACTTAGATGGTATTTCCGATCTATCTTTGATCTAAGTATTCGGCGGATCATCACCACCCAAAAAACAACGATTACCCCAAAATCGGCGCGTGGATTCGCGTGTCCTTGTGGATTCAAGGTTCAACCGCTCTCGTGGATTCGGAGCGAGGCACGTTCGTGGATTCGAAGGGTGCTATTGGGTGAAGACCGTGGATTCGGTCGGACGTCGTGGATTCGACGTTGGACGCCGTGGATTCGGCGTTGGGCGCAGATCGTGGATTCGAGAAGCGTCGGAGCGAGCGGAGAAGATCCTCTAGGAGCGTATGGAAAAGGTTGAGTCGTAAGTGTGTACGGTAAATCACCTTGTACGTGTTTTAATTCTAGTGGATTTCTGCCGTGTTATCGGTCCCGTAGTTTTTTACTCCGGTGAGGGAGTTTTCCACGTAAAATCTTGCGTGTTATTTTATTTTCCGCATTGGGTTTTTATCGCAACGATTTTTGGAGTGTTTATACGTTTACACCTATTCACCCCCCTCTAGGTGTTTCTTCCCCTATTTAGATCCGTATTATATACGACCCAACATTTTGACCTGCTCAGTAGGATTATTAGAGTGATCTCCTTATGTTAGGATTATTGATTAACAAGTGGGGATGGAACTTATGCATGCTTATTTGGGCATATGGTTGGCTATGTTAGCGGTTAACTTTGCATAGGAATTGGATCTTAAATTGGGATAATTAAAGTACCTTGATGGTTGGTACTATTTGAGGATTTTATGACATGCATAGGTGGATAGTAATGCTTTATTATGGAACATGGATTATAGACATGTGTGGTTGGATAATATTTGAGCATGATGGTTATATCTATGCGGAGCTATTAATTGCTACACATGTGGAACCACTATTGGTCACCTTTTCTTTTATCTTCCTTGAGGACATATGCATGCTTGTATGGACATCTAGATAGGCCATTTCTTATCGCTACACTATCATGTTGGAACTTGACTTAGGAGAAACCATATATGCTTCTTTTCTCCTTTTCGTTAGTCAGGTGGTTCTTGTTGCTCGGGTTTGAGCAGGGGTTTGGGATAGTGTAGCCGGGGCCTGGATTGTGGATTATGGGTTTTGGCGGCGACCGCGGATATTGGGCGGTTGACTGGATGTCGGTTATAGGACATCGGTGTTAGGGCATGATTATGGACTAGAGGGCTTTGTGGCAACCGCGGATTTTGGGCGGTTGACCAGATACATATTATTTTACCCGATTTGGATTGGGGAATTATGGCGGCTACCGCGGATAGTAGGCGGTTGACCGAATGTCGGATGTGGGACATGATTGTGATTGTGGGTTATTCCGGTGACCGCGGATATTGGGCGGTTGACCGGAGGTCGGCTGTGAGACTTGGTTGTGGATTGTGAGGTATTGCGGCGATCGTGGATTTTGGGCGATTGACCGGATGATCACTTATGCATCAGATTGGGGATCAGTTTTCTTTTAGTGGAGGGGTGTGTTCCACTGGGGTTTTATATTGATCCAGTCCTGCTTTTGATACTTATCACACCAGCGCGGTTATTGCCTGGTGATGCTTTCCTCGTGAGGGTCGCTCCCCTCGAGATCCCCTCCGGAGGCTGGGGTCAGACAATTATTGACAGTTTTGCTATCACATCGGCGCGGCTTATTTGCCCGATGATGAGGGCGGCAGCAGGAGTTTTGCTATCACATCGGTGCAGCTACTTGCCCGATGATGAGGGCGGTACAGATTGGGTTCATCTGGGACGGTTGGTTACTGTTGCATACGGTTATTCCAGTCTAGGACTGCATTTTAGAGGCATAGTAGTGGTAGTTTCCTTTCTTCAGCAGTCATTATTGCTTACCACACTTATTTCCTTTTTGCCTCTGGTAGACCTAGTGGGTGTGTCAGAGTTTGAGGTTTTACCCACTAGGGGAGGCTACTGGTTTACTAGTAGTTCTCACCCCCATTCTTCTTTCCTCTTTTTCTTCTCCCTTGTTTTGCAGTGTCTTCTGCGGGTGCTGTTGGGCTTTCAGCGGCGGGTCGAGGAGAGAGGACGGCTGAGTAGATAGATCTCGAGGCAGGATGAGCGAGTTAGCTGGACTGTTGGTGTACCCATGTTTCCTCAGACGGTTGTAGTTTTACTTTGGAACTGGCTTTTGCCAGCAGGTTGTATTTATTTTGGTGAGCTGGGAGCGACAGATGTATCATTTATACAGATGTATTGTATTTTATTTCCAGCTCAGTCTGAGATGTATTAGTTTTTAGTTCAGCTCTGTTTTTATTGCTCTTTTATTATTATCTCTTATATCTGAGCAGGTTTGGCGCTTCGTGTACGCGGGAAATACCGTGTGCACGGCGGATCTGTAGACGGGCCCGGGTTCCGGTTTACACCCGGGGCGTGACAGATTAGTTGGTATCAGAGCTTAGGGATAGGTCGGTTGGGACTTAGGAAACCCTATGCTTTTGGGCGGACCCTAGGATGTTAGTGCGTGAGAGACGCGACATTTTGCGAAAGTCGGTAATTTGTTTATTCGACTCTTCCTGTGAGTGAAGAGGGATTGACATATCCTATTTTTGTTGGACAGTTATGTTGGCTGCAGACAACATAAAGTTACAAAAATAGGGGGATGTCTTTGACTTTCACTAGATTGGGTCGAGTGTTTGGGGTGTGCTGATTTGCGGTTTTGTCGTGGTGAGCGGTGTCTCCCCGACGTTGGGCCCTGACCCGAGTGCACCTTGGTGCGGCAGTTGGGTCTGAGTTGGTTGTTTCGGGCCGGATACCCAGACTGGAGTCTGAGAGCTCCGGGCCCGAAGGATAGTAGTGTTGGAGGCAGATCAGCAGTGGAGTGACACAGTTGTCAGAGCAGTGACACAGTTATCGGAGCAGCGCAGTGGCACAGTTGTCGGAGTAGCGAGTAGCCCCCTCCGTCCCGACGTTTAGTGCTGGGGCACCGAGGCAGGGTGGATAGTTGATAGCGGGAAAGCTGTGGGATTGCATTGATAGAGTGAGCCAGTTTTGGCGGATGAGTCACCCCGATTTGTGGGATTGAGTAGGGGAACCTTTGGAGGTAGGGTCGTGTTCGGTGGGGATGGAGAGAGTACTTGAAAGCCTTTTATGTCAAGAGTTAACGCAGTTGCTGAACTGCACGCTCCATGTGTAGAGGGACGGGGCGCATAGGATATGAGTGTCTGAGAGTGGATTGCGCCAGGATACCTTTTAACTAGTTGGGTCCCTCCAGTACGGATTAGGGACGCCTCATTGGAGTAGGCGCCGGGTATGGAGCGTGGCATTGTAGTTCCTTTGGATTGGGATTTGCCGCCTGAGGCGAGTTCTGATTGAGGCGCTTGGCGCCGGGTGATGGAGAACAGATCAGTCAGATGAGGCATTCCCGATTTCTTTTTCCAGGATAGTGAATTTTTGAGACTGTCAGAGCACATAGGTTACAGCGGTCGGTGTGGTGGTAGGTTTGAGTTGTTCCGGGCTCTTGGGTTCGTATCTTTTGATACGGGAGTATTCCCTTCTTGGTGGGTAATGCTTTTGCTTCATTGCTTGGGTTAGGGGTAGGATGGTCACCACGTGCACGGGAGGCTTATTTTTCCGATCGCGCTTGGCACGTGGAGGAGAGTTGTTGGTCCTGCCCGGTGCAGCTTGAGTCCTGGATTTTGCTTGTAGACCTGATGGTCTTGGCTCATCTGCGGGATGTTGTTGTGGTGCCCGTTGGGCTGGCTGGTTCGGTTTTTCTTTCGCGACGGTTGATTATGCCGCGAGGACAGTTTTCTTGGGGAGCCAAGCCCGGAGGTGTTGGTGTACCTGGGTTGCTTGAGGGTTATCTTCACCTCTATGGTTTTGACTTCATGAGCGAGGCGGATGCTTCGCTGTGGATGTGTAGCCTTTTTGGCTGGTGTGGTTGAGGGGCCTACGGCGGCGCCGGGACTCGGGGATACCCCTTTGGTTGTGAGTTCCCGACTGTTCTCCTATCGGAGTTGTCTAGCATGTCACTAGTTTGAGAGTTGAGGACACAACTCCAGGATTCGATGTTTTGGAAATTTTGTCAGACCAAGTGTGTCACCTTCGGGGGCGCCGGTGCTATTCGAGTTGTGGAAGGTTGGTTCACTTTAGCTTTGTGTGGATCCCCGGGAATTAGATGAAGTGACCATCTAGAGCTAGCACCCTTGTCGAGCATGGAGGATTTGATTTACCAGCTGTAAGGGTCCCGGGTCTTTCTGAAGGTGGATTTGTAAGCTGGTTTTCTCGACTGCCTATGGCTGTGTGTTGATGCCGGAGAGTTGGGGAATTGCTTCTACATCCCGACGGTTTAAAGATTAGAGATCTGAGTCTACGTGATTAGTTGGGGGACTTATATTGGATACCTCGGGAGTACAGAGGTACTTGGATCGAGTTTTTATGCCTTTGGACTTGGTGGTTGGATTTTCGAGGCCCTGGGAGGGGCAGATGCTTTTGTCGATGCAGGCTACTTGGTCACTCGAGCGGTTAGCCTAGCTGTTCTTGGATGAGGTGGTGCGGTTTTTCTGGAGTGCCCGCCTCTATTTTGTTCTAGTTAGAGACCCGAGTAGTGCATCGCGTCTCTGGAGGAGGTATTAGACAGCCTTGGGAGCTTGAGTGGTTGATGATTGGATATCTACCCCCCCCCCTACTTGGTTGAGGTTCCGGCTTGAGGAATGACTTTAGTTTCGAGGATGAAACTTTCTTTTAGTGGGGGAGGATGTGATGACCTGGATCTCCGCAGAGCTGTTGTAGTGTTTTGGGTGGCTTCTTGAGGCCTACGGGGTGTGTTGGAGGTATTTGTGCACAAATTGGACACAAGTGTTGGACTTCGGGCTTAAAATGGATCACGTGAGTGATCGGAGGACCCCGTTGGATGTTTAGAAGTAGTTTCGCGCGAAGCGGATATTAAAAATGGACTCAGCGCGAATTTTGGACCAAGGAACACCTTTCCGAATGCATTCGGCAAATTTTGGAGTTAGAATTTGGCAAATCGGGCACCGGATTTGGATTCAGGGCGCGAAAACGGTGAAAATGGACTATTTATTGGTATTTTTCGGAGCTCGGATGCGAAAACATGGATTTCGAGGCTTGGGTACTGTTCCGGCATCCGGCGGGCAGCGGCGGCGGCGGCGGGCAGTGGCGGCGGCGGGCAGCGGCGGAGCACGGCGGGCAGCGGCGGAGCAAGGCGGCGCAGCGTCGTGGGTAGCAGCGCGGGCAGCGCGCAGGCGCTGTAGTAACCGTAATTTTTGAAATCCAAAATCTAAGTTTAAATAATTTTCGGGATTATTTAAATGGCAAAAATAGGATATTAGTAGTGCAATAGCGGCCCTAAAATACCGACTTTTGATCGGGATCTGATCTCGAAAATCTGAGATCACCATTGCGACGTCTCGTCGAAACAAGAAAAATTGATATTCGCATGTCTTCGATCCAACGGTCGGATCTTCCACAAAACAGCGAAGAAGAAACGGGTCCCACAACTTAAGTTGTGAATAGTAACCCTATGTTTTAAAACCCCTTTCGACCACTGTTGGCCGATTCACTGTCTGAAACCCTGACATAGGGGTATGAGTAGTCAAACCTAGCTAATTTCGATGTTCTGAGCGCAATGGCACTGACGGATTTCGCGTTTGGCGATCCGGATGCATCGAAGTGGATGCGTCGGGTTGCGGCATGCGGAACTAAATGGCCCGAGATTTTATCCGAGCGCCAAATTAATCAAACAAATACGCTACCTGACAGGTCTCGACGAGCCGGACGTCGTGGCGAAGTCTGTTTCGTAATTCGCTGAGCGGATTTTCTCGAATTGCGTGAAAAGTATCAAAAAATCAATTATTTTCTAAAGAACCTATATATTTTATGTACCAAATACTTCAAGCTTAATGTATTGAGGTCCTGGGTGCATATTGTGTCCACTGAGAAGATTTCGGAAGCTAGGGTTTAGTGTGAACCGAGTTTAGGGTTATTTGCAAAGGAATCAATACATTAAATGTTATGTGGCTTTTGGTATCCTTGGGGATGAAGAACGAGGAGTCAGTGGAGTATTCAAGGCATCATAATCTCCTCTGTGGTTCCCAGACTTATCCCTGAAGTGATTAAGTGGCCGAGGACACCATTCCATTGAGAGAAACCGAGAGAGTGAGTGAGAGAGGAAGCTTGGACCAAAATTCTCCAAGGTTGGACTTGAAGTGATCCTGTGGTGTTCCTTGTGCTGGTGGTGCAACCTGGGAGGCTGCTGTGGCCACGCGAAGGAGAGGAAGAGAGAACCGGCTACTTCCTTCTTCTCCAACTCCGGCCAAGGTAAGGTTTTCCAAACCTTTGGTTGTATGAGCCCGAGACCATTAACAGTGGACTTCTTAGGTCCTTAGGATGCTACGTGACAAGCCCCGAGCCCCCATGCAAAGCGCATGGCCGGTGGGAGCCAATTATTGCCGGAAAACTAATAGTGCTCCGCCTCGACATAACTATGCAACCCATGAACCAAAATAGCTAAAAATTGGTATGCCAGGATTGTAGGGCATGTAGATTAAGTCTGCAAAATTTGGGCATTTATGGTTGAGTATTTTGGAAGAAATTGGATGCCCTAGTTTTTCCGGTTTTGTGCTTGTGGCCGAGCTTGGTGCTCCGGCGCCGGCGGGCTTCTCCGACGCCGGCCACCTGCCCAGAACTCTTGCTAGGACCAAGAGGATCCCAACCATGCATTTGCATGGCTACCATGCATCTTGAAAAATCAACATGCCATGGTTGACCCGAGTTAATGCGAAACCGCGGCCGCCGGCGCTCCGGCCACCTCCGGCCGGGGTGGGATGGTTGAGAAGCTTCGTGTGGGGCAGAGGAGTATTTCTATATAAGTTGGAGTGCTTCATGTTGACTCTGGAAGAATTCACCATTAGGGGTGGAGGAGCTCCAAACCGAGCTTTGCTCCGCCGCGCCGCCGCCGTGTTTTGCTGCCGGCCACAGGAACAGGAGGGTTCAGTGAGGGTTTTAGCACCTGCTGGTGCTTTTGGTTTGGTCCCAGAGCTTCTGGTTGAGTGATCGCGATTTTCAATGCTTTGAGGTCATCTTCAACCTCTAGCTCTGGCCAACCCGAGGCTTGCGGCTTGCTCCAAAATGGGGGGAATTGATCAGTAACCTTAGTAGAATCTGATGCTCCAAGTTATTTGCCCTCTGGTCCAGTATTTGCAGAGAACTAAGCTTGAGAATGTTGTATGTGGTTGATAACAAATTGTGCACACTAGGTGTTTGATTAAATGCCTCAATGAGAATTTAAATGGAATTAGCTTTCGAGTTAAATATGAAAGTTGCTTCAAATGGTTCCCTGAGCTTGATGCTCACTTCATATCAAGATGGATCTGTGTGGACTGATGTTTGGAGCATTGTGAGAATGGTTAGTGAGCTAGGTCATGGATCTCTTTGATCCAGCAGGTTCTGGGCTGCCTAATGGTGAGCTTAGGTGTTCTTGAGTTCCCAGAAGACTTATGTTCCAAATTATTTCATGGTTGCACTGTTAGATTAAAAGATATAGTTAAACAAGCTCTAAAAGGAATGTTATGGCCCAAAGGTTGTTCTGGGCTGTTTGCGAAGCAGCGACAGTGAGCTCTTGGCTAATTTGGGGTCACTGAACGCGATGCTCGCGTTTAATTTGAGTTTCGATGAGCCAGAGAAATAAAATTTGCATTAAGTCTATGTTAGTAAGGTATTTTATGGCCCGAAGTTTTCCTCGGGTCCCGTGCTGCCGCAAATTGGTGAGCACGGTGTTCAGCAAGTTAAAAGTCACCTGCTGGAAGTGACGGCTCGTTAAAATGAGTTTACAGTAGAAAGAACGAGCGAAAACAGTGCTAAAAAGTGTTAAGTTGACTTGAAATAAGTTAGAGTTAAAATCGATCCCTGATCAAAATGTTTGATTCAGGTCTGTCCGGTTTGCATCTGGTTCTGAGCGCACAGTTGATTTAGTCTAGTCGCCTGCGATTTGATAGGTGGGTTTATCTTCGGTCCGGGCTTTATCATTTCGGCCCTCTGTGTACGGTATTGGTTGGACCCCTGTTTTTGGTAGCTTAACTATTACTTTGAGTCTGCCTTCCTTTTGATTCAGTTTATACTGCTTCATGCCTGAGTTATAACTTTTATCAGTTATCTGTTGCTTTACATAGTGCTTCCAGTATTCATATCATTATTCTGGACATTGCCATGCCTGATTGGTCACTTGCTAGGTCATATACCTGATTATCAGTACTTCCTGATTATATCTGATCCATGATAAATAGTTGATTGCATCCCAGTAGGGATTTCCCGGCTTATTGCCGATTACCCGGTCAGTGGACCGTGAGTTTGAGCATTTGCATTATGATTGAGCTTGCTTTCCTGTTGATCAAATATTACACTGCTGAACACATAATTTTAATCAACTAAATGTTTTACTGAACGACGTAGGGTCGCCTGAGTCTGTTCTTGTTTGATAGGACAAAGGCATTGCTCTTCGAAGTTTGGGCCTAAAATCTGTTTTCAAAATAGTTTTCTAAAAAATATGTGTTTAGTTTTGTATGTTTGGTTGGTCTGTATGATTGAGTTGAGATTTGCTGTTGATCTTATGTTGAGTTGAGATTTGTCTTTGATCTTGCATAAGAGTTGAGATTTAGTTGATTATTACTGCATGAGAGTTGAGATTCAGTTGACTTTGTTATTGCATCCCAGTGGGGATTTCCCGGCTTGTTGCCGATTACCCGGTCAGTGGACCGCGAGCTTGAGCATAGCATTATGATCGCCACGCACCGCTGTACTTCACGTACACTGACGGTTTGGCCATCGTCACAGTGTTCTTTACCGGTAAAGTGGTCTAGAGAAAGGCCCGTGAGCCCCCTGATAGCACTTGTGGGTGCGGGGTTATGTCAGCCCGATAGGTGCCAGATAGTGGCATGAGCCTAAGGTCTTCGTGACCAATAGTGGCATTGATTGGGAACTTGATATTCTTATGATTGATGCATAGCTTTTATACTTCCATATTCTAGCATGATCAGTACCTATTGCATATGTTGCCTGTTTAGCCTGCTTTTATCATATCTCATGATTCCTGATTTCGGTTTGAAGATATTCATTTGTTTGATACCTGCCTATACAATTATTCAGCATGCTTGGTTCATTATATTCCTGTCAAGATTATACTAATTCCTGTTGGTTATTCATTCGCTTCATAAATGCTTACCTAATGTGATCTTTACTATCCGCTAGTATTGTATACCAGTAGGTACGATCTGCTATTTCTCGGCTCGTCGTGCCCACTGGGATACACTCCGGTGTGTCTCATACCCTCGGATGACTGTTTTTCAGGTCGAGCGGGTGTTGGGATGTCGGGACGAATTGGCGAGGTATCGATATAGAGGTTGACCCTGGACAGCCGAAAAGTTATGTAATAGGTGTTTGAGAGAAAGGAAATTGTGCTTTAGTTGTATATTTGTAAAGATAGTTGTAAAGTTTACCTGTTACTGTTGTTTGTAGTACGTAGTTAGTACTTTGATTTTGTTGCCAAGATAGCCGTACATATATAGAAAAGGCTCAATTCCATAGGGGATTGGGACTCTTCTATATATGTGGCGGTCTGTCATTGCCCTGGCTGTTTTTGCAACTCTGATTTAAAAAAAAAAAAAAAAAAAATTTATACACTGGTTTTTGAACTCGGGGCGTGACAGGCGCGGGCAGCGCGGAGGCGCGCGGGCAGGTTCGCGGTCCATGGGGCCGGCGTGCACCGAGGGCAGGACACGTGGCAAGCGTGGATTGGGTGGCTTTCGGCGCGCGGTCCACGGAGTTCGTGCGGCGGTGCAGGGTTTTGAACGGCGGAGCAGGATTTCGGGCGGGAGACACGTGAAGACCCCCGGTTGGCTGGCGTTGGGTGCGCGGTCCACGGAGTTCCCCGCGCGGGTGCATGAACCCGGCGCAGGGACACGTGGCGGCAGGCCATTGACGGGCTCACGAGGCACGGCGCACGGGGGCGCGGGCTGGCACCTCGGGGCGCGTGCATGGCAGGCGCGCAGGCGGCGCCTGCCCGCACGTGTGACCGCGACAGTGCGGGGGCACGTGGCGCCCGGCTATTCGCGGGCGCCACCTACCCGCTTGACCGAGCGGCGCCACGCGTTGGCACCGGACGCGCCCGCACAGCTGTTTGCTGTGCGGGACACGCGTCCGTCACCCAGGCGGGCCACGCGGCGGCTACTGACGCGCCCCGCACAACTGTTTGCTGTGCGGGACACGTGTCAGCACGGGGTGATTCCGGGCGCTCGGTCGGACGGAGGAAATCCGACCAAACGGATTTCGGGCGCCCGAATCTGGGCGCCCGAATCCGATTAAGTGTGGGCTGCGGGTTGGGCCTATAAATAGTGAACTTTGAGGCCTTTTAGCTCTTTTTCTGAGCAGTTTTTCACAGTGACTCCTTCTGGGACTTTCTTCCTCCACCTGAGCTACATTTCACAGAGCATTCTGGGGATTTTTAGGGGCACGCATCCTGAGGTTTTCTTTTTTACGGCGCGGCGCGACGCTCGTTCATTTTGATCTTCTTCGTCACATTTTGGTGCGAGGACTCCCCCGGCTTACTCCGACCACCGTTTTTGTAGATTCTTGCGCCGTTGGTTTCTCGACAGGTAGGGCTACGATCTTCGTGATTTGAGTTTCCCCTTGTTTCGAGTTTATCTTGGAGTTCCCCGAGCTTTCATTTGACCCTTTTTCTTGGGCGGAGTTTTGGACAGCGCCACAGTGTTTCGGCGATATCTTCGCGCACGGGCGTTGGATCGAGGCGTGCCAATAGCCGTTTTTCATCTACACATCGCAAGGAACACCCTCAAATTTTCTGGGAATTTTCTGAATAATTTTCAATGGTGAAAAATCTCTGTTTACAGAAAGTAATGCTACAGTTTTTGAGATCGGTTTATTTCAGGGTGGTTCCCTTGCCGAATTTGTATCTCAGCGTAGGAAACTCGGATTTGAACGTGCAGGTACTCGTTTCGACTGGCTCGTCGCGAGGATCGCGACGGTATTTTTTTTGGGAATTTTCTGTGTAGAGCTCGCAGGTGAAAAAGGCACAACTTTGGGACTGAATTCTGGGACAACATGTTTTTGGGTGCATGTGTGCTTAATTGTATGTTTTGGGGTAATTGTGAACAGTGATCGCGGCGGTTTATCTGTTTGGGCGTTTGGCGTGGAAAAAGGGATATTGGACAGCGAGGAGGTTTTACAGCTGAGGATTGCGCGTGTCCAGGTGGGTGGTTGTTGCTTACCTCTATTTTGACATGCTCACTAGGATTATTAGAGTGATCTCCTTATGTTAGGATTATTGCTTAACAAGTGGGGATGGAACTTATGCATGCTTGTTTGGGCATATGGTTGGCTATGTTAGCGGTTAACTTTGCATGGGAATTGGATCTTAAATTGGGATAATTAAAGTACCTTGATGGTTGGTATTATTTGAGGATTTTATGACATGCATAGGTGGATAGTAATGCTTTATTATGGAACATGGATTATAGACATGTGTGGTTGGATAATATTTGAGCATGATGGTTATATCTATGCGGAGCTATTAATTGTTACACATGTGGAACCACTATTGGTCACCTTTTCTTTTATCTTCCTTGAGGACATATGCATGCTTGTATGGACATCTAGATAGGCCATTTCTTATCGCTACACTATCATGTTGGAACTTGACTTAGGAGAAACCATGTTAGTTAAGGAATTTGTTTTGGCGAATTTCGTGAAAGTATTAAGTCTTGAAGATTGAAGATGAAGAAAGTTGGATCATATACCTCTATCTCAAGAAAGAAGAATTCAAAAGGATCAGGTATGTTTAACTAATTAATTTTGGTGATCCGAATACTTCTTATAGTGTAGAAACACTTGGATGAATTTTTAATTGCATAAAAATAAAAAACTGGACATGGGACATGTTCAGGATCCGGATCAGACACGGCAGTTCGGATCCCGAAGGGTGTTGGTTCATACGCAAATCCAATCCGGATCCAAGCCATTTCTGATCCGGATCCTGAACATTGGTTTTTGCTGAAATGTATGAACAGTCCGGATCGGGCATTTCAATCCGGATCCCGAACCTTTGTTTTTCTGGAAATTGGCTGTTTCGTTACGACAGTCCGGATCGCCGTAAATCCGATCCGGATCGTCGTCCTGTAAAATTCTAGAAAAGGTTAGTTTTTGATTCTTATCCTCTTCCAACAGTTTCTAACCTATAAATAGACCCTATGATTCATTTTCTAGGGTAAGCCGAATAAATCAAAATACGACCATAAAAAGAAGAATCCACCTATAGAGAAGAAAGGAAATCAATAGATTTAATCCTATGTTTCTTCATCTATATTGATTGATTTGATTCTAGGTTTTCATACTCAGATTTTAAGTAGAATCAAATTAATGAATACTTAGATGGTATTTCCGATCTATTTCTAATCTAAGTATTCGGCGGATCATCACCACCCAAAAAAACAACGATTTCCCCAAAATCGGCGCGTGGACTCGCGTGGCCTTGTGGATTCAAGGTGCTACCGCTCTCGTGGATTCGGAGCGAGGTACGTTCGTGGATTCGGTCAGACGTCGTGGATTCGACGTTGGACGTCGTGGATTCGGCGTTGGACGCAGATCGTGGATTCGAGAAGCGTTGCGGAGCGAGCGGAGAAGATCAACTAGGAGCGTATGGAAAAAGGTTGAGTCGTCTGTGAGTACGGTATATCACCTTTGTACGTGTTATAATTCTAGTGGATTTCACCGTGTTATCGGTCCCGTGGTTTTTTACTCTGGTTTGGAGTTTTCCACGTAAAAATCTTGTGTGTTATTTTTATTTCCGCATTGGGTTTTATTGTGCAACGATTTTTGAGTGTTTAAACGTTTACACCTATTCACCCCCCTCTAGGTGTTTTTTCTCCTATTTAGATCCATATTATACATAACCCGACAAGTGGTATCAGAGAGGGAATAGGGTTGTAAACAATGGCTGAAGGTGGAAACATCAACAGACCCCCGTTTTTCGATGGAACAAATTATGCCTACTGGAAAGTACGGATGAAAGCATTTCTTATTTCCATCGACGAACGGGTGTGGCAATCTATCGAGTTAGGATGGTCAAATCCAACTGAAGTTATTGTTGATGTTCACACCATCAAACCTAGGTCGAAATGGACCAAGGAAGAGATAGACTTATCTTCTTACAATGGCAAAGGAATCAATGCATTATTTAATGCCTTGTCTCAAACTGAATTCTCTCGCGTCTCAGCATGTGAGACTGCGAAAGAAATCTGGGATGTTCTTCAAGTTACACATGAGGGAACTAACCTTGTGAAGATTCAAAAGCTGCAAATGCTTACGAGCAGATTTGACTCTATTTTCATGGCAGAAAATGAATCATTCACATACTACTATACACGATTGCAAGACATCGTAAACACATGTGCTAACTTGGGAGAGAAGATTCCAGAATTTAAAATTGTAAGAAAGATCTTAAGAACTCTTCCTGAAAGATTTCGTTCCAAGGTTACGGCCATTGAAACTATTAAACACCCGGACGAAATCCGTGTAGAAGAATTAGTTGGTTCACTTCAAACTTATGAAATGACATTTCCTACTAACTATTCTTCTGGAAAGGCATCCTCTTCTAAGTCTTCAGGTTTAGCGTTGAAAACAACAAAAAAGAAGACGCGGATTCATCCTCCTCAGACGATGACGAGAACCTATCTATGGAGGACTTTGAGAAGCAGCTTGCTCTCTTGACAAGAAATTTTCGCCGAAACTTTCGAAGGGGTAATTCAAGTAAAACTTCATCCTCAGGAAAGTGGAAGAAAGGCAAAGGTTTTTCAAGCCAAAAGTCAAGAAAGTAAGAAAGTTTTTCAAAGGATAAGAAAAGCTTAGAAGGACAAGTCCAATGCTTCAAGTGCCGAGGATATGGCCATATCTCAACGGAGTGTCCAAATAAGAATCCGTCCAAGAAGAAGGCAATGCAAGCCGTCACTTGGGATGACACCTCAACGACAAACGAGTCATCTTCAAGTGATGAAGAGAACAACGCAACGGCATTCCACGCGTCCACATCTTCACCCTTCATATGCTTAATGGCAAGTACATCCGATTCATTATCCAACTTCTCCCAGGTTGAAAAAACTGCAATGGACGACGAATCGAGTAACTCTGAAGGTGAAGATTTTGCTCTAGCCTACCACAGACTTTTGAGGGATTCAAAGAAACTGGCTAAGCAAAATAAGAGTTTGAGAGGGAGATTGCAGGATCTCGAAGAAGAAGCAAAAAGGGCAACTTCTCTCTCAAACGCTCTTGAAGTGGAAAGGGATAGTCTGATCAAAGTAAATGTTTCCCTTCAAGAGTCCAATGAGCATTTCGAGAAGAATTATGTAGATATGGTAAACAAAGCGAATTACTTCTTGAAGCTCTATGGCGAGGCTCGACAGGAAAAAATGGAAATGACGGAGACCATTTTCCAACTCAAGGATGATTTAAAGCAATTTTCTTCTGGAAGGAGTAAGTTGTATAAGATGCTTGGTCTTGGTCAAACAAACAAATTCGGCCTCGGATACAATCGAACTGAAGACAATTTTAGTTCGGTTGGGACAGTCTTTGTGCCCCAGTCGGTATCTCCTCCTCCGACACCGGAATTGACGACAAACAACGACAACAAACCTACTTCCCCCTCTTCGGGATCGTCAAGCACTAAGGTATGCTTTCGTTGTGGTTATACAGGGCACATAAGAAGAAATTGCAAGAATGGAGCGCTAAGATCAAATCAAGCACATCTTGCAACTACTACCAATGAGTTCATTTCCCGCAAATCAAAGAAGGATCTTTCAAAAGGAAAGAACATTGGTAGTACATCAAACAAGACGACGACGTCAAGGAAAAGCGATGGATCAATCAAGACGCTTTCACCAAAGGTATCAAATTCACAATCATTTTCGACGTACTCCAAAACTCAAAAGGTTTGGGTACGCAAAGGTGAAATCTTCCCTTGTCTTGTTGTTCATACTTCTTTACACGCTTATGATAATTCGTCTTGGTATTTGGATAGTGGTTGTTCTCGTCACATGACCGGTGACAAAAACAGTTTTCAAACTTTAGAGAAAATCTCCGGGGGACATGTTGTTTTCGGAGACGGTCGTTCTTCCAAAATTGTTGGAAAGGGAACAATCGCTATTCTTGAAGGCCCGGTTTTGAACAATGTTTTATTTGTTGAAGGCCTTAAGACTAACCTCATTAGTATAAGTCAACTTTGTGACAATGGGTTCTCAGTTAATTTTTCTTCTGTAGAATGTGTTGTAACTAATAAGGACCAGGTATTCTTTTTAAAAGGGGTTAGATCTGAAAATAATTGCTATGTTGTTTCAAACAAAGTTTCTGAAAAATGTAACCTAGTTTCTTTGGATAATGAAACTGTTTGGCATGAAAGACTAGGTCAGATTAATTTTAAAGAACTAGCAAGAATTTCAAATAAGGACGTGGTTAAGGGGGTTCCTAAACTTTTATTTAAAGAAAACATTGTGTGTGGTGGTTGTCAAAAGGGAAAACAATCAAGAGTTGCACACAAGAACTTGAACCACGTCGGTACCAAACGACCCTTGGATTTACTCCATATGGATTTAATGGGGCCGATTCGTCAACCATCTTTGGGAGGTAAATGGTATATTTTTCTTTTGGTTGATGATTTCTCTAGGTATTCATGGGTAACTTTTCTAAAAGAGAAAGCGGATACTTTCGACTCTTTTCATGAGGTTTGTCACCGTATTATGAATGAAAGAAATGAAAAGATCGTTCGTGTTCGAAGTGATAGAGGTGGAGAATTCATTAATTCTAAATTCATTGATTTTTGCACTTCCAATGGGATAAAACATGAATTCTTAGCACCCTATACACCTCAGCAGAATGGTGTTGTTGAGCGCAAAAACAGGACTGTTCAAGATGGCGCGTGTGATGCTTCATAGCCGGAATTTACCGTTATATTTTTGGGCTGAAGCTGTGAACACCGCTGTCTATGTAATTAATCGAGTGTATTTGCGCCCTGGAACTTTAAATACACCATATGAGCTGTGGTTTAGTAGAAAACCGAATATCAAATATTTTCGTATCTTTGGGAGTCGATGTTTTATTCTGCGTGATCGCGAAAACCTTGGTAAGTTCGACTCTCGAAGCGACGAAGGGATTTTCATGGGTTATTCTACTAACCGTAGAGCATATCGGGTATTTAACTTGGAATCTAAAACGATGATAGAATCTATAAATGTTAAAGTAGATGAAGCTTTCCACTTTGCATCTGATAAATCTACCCTTGATATGTCTCTAGATGATGATACTCCTGTAAGTGCATCTTCTCGTAATAACTCTTTCAATAAAGTTGATGCATCTAATGGTTCTTCAAGTGTATCTAATGTGCAGGAATTATCACATGTACCTCCGACTACTCCGTTACCGCAAACGTTACGCATCTCCAAGGATCATCCGGAATCTAACATTATTGGAGACCCACAAGAAGGAGTTAGAACTCTGAGACAGTTGGTTTGTGGAGTCGCATGCTACGTCTCCATGATTGAACCAAAGAACATCGATGAAGCTCTTCAGGATGACTACTGGATTGAAGCTATGCAGGAAGAGCTCCATCAGTTCGAACGAAATAAAGTCTGGAAATTAACAAAGCCTCCGAAGCAACACAACGTGATTGGTACTAAATGGATTTTCAAGAATAAGAAGAACGAGGATGGTACCATCATCAGGAATAAAGCACGCTTAGTTGCTCAAGGCTATTCTCAAATAGAAGGAATAGACTTTGATGAGACATTTGCCCCAGTTGCTCGACTCGAGTCAATACATATCTTATTTGCAATTGCTTGTCATTTTAAAATAAAACTCTTTCAAATGGATGTTAAGAGCGCATTTTTAAATGGGTATTTAAATGAGGAAGTTTATGTTGCTCAACCGAAAGGTTTTGTAGACTATAAACAACCTAACCATGTTTTTCGTTTGAAAAAGGCTCTTTACGGTCTAAAACAAGCACCGCGAGTATGGTACGAAAGGCTAACAAAGCACCTACTGGAAAAGGGCTACACTCGAGGGGGAGCAGACCGGACTCTCTTTGTGAAGCATTATCAGAATAATTTCATTGTAGCACAAATCTATGTCGATGACATTGTATTTGGTGCAACTAGAGACAATGATGCTTCTAAATTTGCTGAAACCATGGAAAGCGAATTTGAGATGTCCATGATGGGGGAACTGACATACTTTCTTGGATTGCAAGTGAAACAAAATGATGATGGCATCCATTTGTGTCAATCCAAGTATGCAAGGGAGTTGGTGAAGAAATTCGATTTAGAAAACTTTAAAGATTTTCCGACTCCTATGGGAACTAGCAATAAGGGATTAGGTAGTGAATCTCTTAGTGAAAGGGTAGACGAGAAGCTTTATCGCAGTATGATTGGAAGTCTACTCTATCTCACGGCTAGTCGCCCGGATATATCCTTTAGTGTTGGATTTGCGTGAGATATCAATCAGCACCAAAGGAGGTTCACCTGAAAGCGGTGAAAAGGATCATCCGGTACATCAAAGGAACTTTGAATTTTGGAATTTGGTATCCTATGGGAACAACGCTTGACATTATAGGATATTCAGATGCCGATTGGGCAGGATCTATGGATGATCGGAAGAGCACGAGTGGTGCATGTTTTTATCTTGGCCATTGCCTTGTTGCATGGCATAGTAAAAAGCAAAACTGCATTGCACTCTCGAATGCCGAAGCGGAATATATTTCAGCAGGTAGTTGTTCAACCCAACTCATTTGGATGAAAAGTGTGTTGAGCGACTTCCGAATTTCAGCAACTTCGGTAACAATTCTTTGTGACAACACCAGTGCTATAAATATTTCAAAAAACCTTGTGTTGCACTCAAGAACAAAACACATTGAACTTAGATATCATTTTCTTAGAGAGCTAGTTGAATCAAATATTCTTCAAATTTTCTACATTTCAACTGAAGATCAATTGGCTGACATTTTAACAAAACCTTTGGATCAAAAACGTTTTATTCATTTGCGTAAGGCAATTGGAATGCTTTCCTTGAAATAACCTTTTTTTGAAACTTTTGCTTAGGTTAGGTTTTGTTTTTGTGTTTTTGTTCATATATCTATGTTTGTACATAGAACATTAATTGAGCATGTGTATTATTGACTTTAATAGCATCTTTTCGTTTATTTAGAAATTTATTATGCTTTGGATATCATAATAATTCATTTGATGCAATGATCATTTATGTCAATTAAATCATCTTTGTTTTGATCAAAGTCAATCTCTCTCTCAAATGATCTCTTGGTTTAGTTTTTATCTTATTTGACAATTGAGTCGAGTATGAAATTGAGATCAATTTTTGGTTGAATACTTTATATTTTAAATAATTGATAGCCAATTGAGGGGGAGTCAAAGAAAAAGTGTTATGCTCAAAAGATGTGGAAAGAGTTACATCCCAATGAGGAGTGTGAAAACTACCACCACATGGAGGAAAGAGCTACCACCTCGGTCGTCCGAGTACTGTGTGCAGCTACCACATGTATACCAAGCATGGTTGTTCGAGTTGATTAAATAAAATGCCTTTTGGAATACTTGACTCTGTCAAATTCCAAGGTTGGTATAAGGTGGGGATTTTATTGAAAGATGCTCAAAGAGCCACTCCTTACAATAAATTGACTAGATATATTATCTAACTTATCTGGGATTTCAGACTGTTACGGAATTTGAGTTGGCGTATTTCGTGAATTCGGTTAAGTCTTGAAGATTGAAGATAAAGAAAGTTGGATCATTTAACTCAATCTCAAGAAAGAAGAATTCAAAAGGATCAGGTATGTTTAACTAATTATTTTTGGTGATCCGAATACTTCTTATAGTGTAGAAACACTTGGATGAATTTTTAATTGCATAAAAATCAAAAACTGGACATGGGACATGTTCAGGATCCGGATCAGACATTCCAATCCGGATCCCGAAGGGTGTTTGTTCATACGGAAATTCAATCCGGATCGTAGCCTCCTTTGATCCGGATCCCGAACACTGGTTTTACCATGTTATTTGAACGATCCGGATCAGGCATCTCAATCCGGATCCCGAACGTTGGTGTTTGGTGAATTGTATGAACGATCCGGATCAGGCACTTCGATCCGGATCCCGAACCTTTGTTTTTCTGGAAACTGTCTGTCTCGCTACTGCAATCCGGATCGCCGAAATCCGATCCGGATTGCCGTCCTGAAAATTTCCAGAAAAGGTTAGTTTTTGATTCTTATCCTCTTCCAATGGTTTCTAACCTATATATAGACCCTTTAATTCATCTTTTAGGGCAACCACGAAAAAGAGAAAAATACGACCGAAATAGATAGATCCACACAAATAGAGAAGAAAGGAAATACTAGATCTAATCTTATGTTTCTTCATCTATATTGATTGATTTGATTCTAGGTTTTCATACTCAGATTTTGAGTAGAATCAAATCAATGAATACTTAGATGGTATTTCCGATCTATTTCTAATCTAAGTATTCGGCGGATCATCACCACCCAAAAATAACGATTTCCCCAAAATCGGCGCGTGGACTCGCGTGGCCTTGTGGATTCAAGGTGCTACCGCTCTCGTGGATTCATAGCGAGGTACGTTCGTGGATTCGAAGCGTGCTACTGGGTGAAGACCGTGGATTCGGTCGGACGTCGTGGAGTCGACGTTGGACGTCGTGGATTCGGCGTTGGCCGCAGATCGTGGATTCGAGAAGCGTTGCGGAGCGAGCGGAGAAGATCAACTAGGAGCGTATGGAAAAAGGTTGAGTCGTCTGTGAGTACGGTATATCACCTTTGTACGTGTTATAATTCTAGTGGATTTCACCGTGTTATCGGTCCCGTGGTTTTTTACTCCGGTTTGGAGTTTTCCACGTAAAAATCTCTGCGTGTTATTTATTTTTTCCGCATTGGGTTTTATATCGCAAAGTTTTTTGAGTGTTTATTGTTTACACCTATTCACCCCCCTCTAGGTGTTTTTTTCCCCTATTTAGATCCAATTATATATCCCAACAAGTGGTATCGGAGCGGGAATAGGGTTGTAAACAATGGTTGAAGGTGGAAACATCAACAGACCCCCGTTCTTCGATGGAACAAATTATGCCTACTGGAAAGTACGGATGAAAGCCTTTTTAATTTCCATCGACGAACGGGTGTGGCAATCAATTGAATTAGGATGGTCTAATCCAACTGAAATTATTGCTGATGTTCGCACCATCAAACCTAGGTCGAAATGGACCAAGGAAGAGATAGATTTTTCTTCTTACAATGGCAAAGGGATTAATGCTCTATTTAATGCTTTGTCTCAAACTGAGTTCTCTCGCGTCTCGGCATGTGAGACTGCGAAAGAAATCTGGGATGTTCTTCAAGTTACGCATGAGGGAACTAACCTTGTGAAGATTCAGAAACTGCAAATGCTTACGAGCAAGTTTGACTCTATTTTCATGGCAGAAAATGAATCTTTCACAGATTATTACACACAATTGCAAGACATCGTAAACTCATGTGCTAACTTGGGAGAGAAGATTCCAGAATTTAAAGTTGTAAGAAAAATATTAAGAACTCTTCCCGAAAGATTTCGATCCAAGGTTACGGCCATTGAAACTATTAAACACCCGGACGAAATCCGTGTAGAAGAATTAGTTGGTTCATTACAAACTTATGAAATGACATTTCCTACTAACTATTCTTCTGGAAAAGCATCCTCTTCTAAGTCTTCAGATTTAGCATTGAAAATAACAAAAGAAGAAGACGCGGATTCATCCTCCTCAGACGATGATGTAAACCTATCTATGGAGGACTTTGAGAAGCAGCTTGCTCTCTTGACAAGAAGATTTCGCCGAAACTTTCGAAGGGGTAACTCAAGCAAAACTCCATCCTTCGTAAAGTCGAAGAAAGGCAAAGGTTCTTCAAGTTTCAAACCAAGAAAGCAAGAGGGTTTTTCTAAGGATAAGAAAATCTCAGAAGGACAAGTCCAATGCTTCAAGTGCCGAGGGTACGACCATATCTCAACGGAGTGTCCTAATAAGAATCCGTCAAAGAAGAAAGCGATGCAAGCCGTCACTTGGGATGACACCTCATCGTCAAATGAGTCATCGTCAAGTGATGAAGAAGATAACGCAACGGCGTTCCACGCGTCCACATCTTCACCCTTCATGTGCTTAATGGCTAGTACATCCGAGTCATTGTCCTCCTCCCAAGTTGGAAAGAATGCAACGGACGATGAATCGGATGATTCGGAAGGTGAAGATTTTGCTCTAGCCTATCACAGACTTTTGAGGGATTCAAAGAAACTGGCTAAGCAAAACAAGGGGTTGAGAGGGAGATTGCAGGATCTCGAAGAAGAAGTAAAAAGGGTAACTTATCTCTCGACCGATCTTGAAGTGGAAAGGGATAATCTGATAAAAGCAAATGCTTCACTTCAAGAGTCTAATGAGCAATTCGAGAAGAATTATGTAGATATGGTGAACAAAGCGAATTACTTCTTGAAGCTCAACGGCGAGGCCCGACAGGAAAAATTGGAAATGACAGAGACCATTCTCCAACTCAAGGATGACTTACAGCGATTTTCATCAGGAAGGAGTAAGTTGGATAAGCTTCTTGGTCTTGGTCAATCAAACAAGTTCGGCCTCGGATACAATCGAACTAAAGACAATTTTAGTTCGGTTGAGACAGTCTTTGTGCCCCAGTCGGTATCTCCTCCTCCGACACCGGAATTGACGACAAACAACGACAACAAACCTACTTCCCCCTCTTCGGAATCGTCAAGCACCAAGGTATGTTTTCGTTGTGGTATTGCAGGGCACATAAGAAGAAATTGTAAGATGGGAGCCAAACGCTCAACTCAAGTACTTCTTGCAACGACTACCAAAAGGGTGATTCCACGGAAATCAAATGCAAATTATTCGAAGGAAAAGTGCCTCGGTAGTTCATCAAACAAGACGACAACGTCAAGGAAAAGCGATGGATCAAACAAGACGCTTTCACCAAAGGTATCAACCTCACAATCATTTCCGACGTACACCAAAACTCGAAAGGTTTGGGTACGCAAAGGTGAAGTTTTCCCTTGTCTTGTTACAAATATTTCCTTGCATGCTTATGATAATTCGTCTTGGTATCTGGATAGCGGTTGTTCCCGTCACATGACCGGTGACAAAAACTGCTTTCAAAATTTTGAGAAAATCTCCGGAGGACTTGTAGTTTTCGGAGACGGTCAGTCTTCCAAAATTGTTGGAAAAGGAACAGTAGCTATTCCAGATGGCCCGATTCTAAATAATGTGTTATTTGTTGATGGCCTTAAGACTAACCTCATAAGTATCAGTCAACTTTGTGACAATGGTTTTTCAGTTAATTTTTCATCTGTTGAATGCATTGTAACTGATAAGGACCATGTTTTCTTTTTAAAGTGTGTTAGATCTGAAAACAATTGTTATGTTGTTCCCAATAAAATTTCTGAAAATTGTAACTTAGCCTCTTTGAATAATGAAACACTTTGGCATGAAAGGCTTGGTCACATAAATTTTAAGGAACTTACTAGAATTTCAGACAAAGACGTGGTCAAGGGGGTTCCAAAACTTTCACTTAAACAAAACATTGTGTATGGTGGTTGTCAAAAGGGAAAACAATATAGGACTGCACACAAGAACTTGAACCACGTCGGTTCCAAACGGCCCTTAGAATTATTGCATATGGATCTTATGGGGCCGACACGTCAACCATCCTTGGGAGGTAAATGGTATATTTTCTTATTGGTTGATGATTTCTCTAGATACTCATGGGTAGCATTTTTAAAAGAGAAAGCTGATACTTTTGATTCTTTTCACAAGATTTGCCTTTGTATTATGATTGAGAAGAATGAAAAGATCATTCGTGTTAGAAGTGATAGAGGTGGAGAATTCATCAATTCTAAACTCATTGATTTTTTCACTTCCAATGGCATTAAACATGAATTCTCAGCACCCTATACACCTCAACAGAATGGTGTAGTCGAGCGCAAAAACAGGGTTGTACAAGAGATGGCACGTGTTATGCTTCATAGCCGGAATTTACCGTTATATTTTTGGGCTGAAGCTGTGAACACTGCAATCTATGTTATTAATCGAGTTTATTTGCGCCCGGGAACGTTAAATACACCATATGAACTATGGTGTTGTAGAAAATCCAACATCAAATATTTTCGTATCTTTGGGAGTCGGTGTTACATTTTACGTGACCGCGAAAATCTTGGAAAATTTGACTCTCGAAGTGACGAAGGGATTTTCATGGGTTATTCTACAAATAGTAGAGCATATCGGGTATTTAACTTGGAATCTAAAACGATCGTAGAATCCATAAATGTTAAAGTAGACGAAGCTTTCCACTTTGCATCTGATAAATCTACCCCTGATATCTCTCTTGATGATGATACTCCTGTAAATGCATCATCTCATGATAATACTTCCAATATTAATGATGCATCTAATGGTTCTTCAAGTTTATCTGATGTGCAGGAATCATCTCAGGTACCTCCGAGTACTCCATTACCTCAAACGTTACGCATCTCCAAGGATCATCCTGAATCAAACATCATTGGAGACCCACAAGAAAGAGTCAAAACTCGGAGACAGTTGGTTTGTGGATTCGCTTGCTACGTTTCCATGATCGAACCAAAGAACGTCAATGAAGCTCTTCAGGATGACTACTGGATTGAAGCAATGCAGGAAGAGCTCCATCAGTTTGAACGAAACAAAGTCTGGGAATTAACGACGCCTCCGAAGCAACACAATGTGATCGGTACTAAATGGATTTTCAAGAACAAGAAAAATGAGGATGGTACCATCATCAGGAACAAAGCACGTTTAGTTGCTCAAGGCTACTCTCAAATAGAAGGTATAGACTTTGATGAAACGTTCGCCCCTGTAGCTAGACTCGAGTCCATTCGTATCTTATTCGCTATTGCTTGCCACTTTAAAATAAAACTCTTTCAAATGGACGTTAAAAGCGCGTTTTTAAATGGGTTTTTAAATGAGGAAGTTTATGTGGCTCAACCGAAAGGTTTTGTAGACTGTAAACTACCTAACCATGTTTTTCGTTTGAAAAAGGCTCTTTACGGTTTAAAACAAGCACCGCAAGCGTGGTACGAAAGGTTGACAAAGCACCTTTTGGAAAAGGGCTATACTCGAGGGGGAGCAGATCGGACTCTCTTTGTGAAGCATTATCAGGATAACTTCATTGTTGCACAAATCTATGTCGATGACATTATATTTGGAGCAACAAAGGATAATGATGCTTCTAAATTCGCGGAAACCATGGAAAGCGAATTTGAGATGTCTATGATGGGCGAACTGACATACTTTCTTGGATTGCAAGTAAAACAAAATGGTGAAGGGATCCATCTGTGTCAATCCAAGTATGCAAAGGAGTTGGTAAAGAAATTCGGATTAGAAGATTCTAAAGATTTTCCTACTCCTATGGGAACTAGCAATAAGGGGTTAGGAAGTGAATCCCTTAGTGATAGTGTAGACGAGAAACTCTATCGAAGTATGATTGGAAGTCTACTCTACCTCACAGCTAGTCGCCCGGACATATCCTTTAGTGTTGGGATCTGCGCGAGATATCAGTCAGCACCAAAGGAGGATCACCTGAAAGCGGTGAAACGGATCATCCGGTACGTCAAAGGAACTGTAAACTTCGGAATTTGGTATCCTATGGGAACAAGTCTTGACATTATAGGATATTCAGATGCCGATTGGGCAGGATCAGTGGATGATCGGAAAAGTACGAGTGGTGCATGTTTTTATCTTGGCCATTGCCTTGTTGCATGGCATAGTAAAAAGCAAAACTGCATTGCACTCTCGACTGCCGAAGCGGAATATATCTGTCACGCCCCAGCGTCGAAACTGCGACCCGGGCTCGCCAACAGATCCGCCGCCCATACGGGAAGCCCCGTATAGACGAAGCGACTAACCTGCAAAAGATCAACTATACTATACAGATATCAGAGCTGAAAGTAAAACTGCTAGAAATAAAACTATATACAACACAAGTCCTCGCCAAAAGTACATAAATCTCTCGAGCAGTAAAATAAATACAACTCTATACCTCACTACAAAGTTCGCTCAACATAAACTCTCAGAAGTAAGGGGGTACATCTACTCTCTGGACGACGACTGGTAGGGATCTATCTCGCGACTCCCTTACCTCGATCTGAAGAAGCAGCAACAGGAGCAGCAGGAACAGGAGTAGAAGTCCCTGTGGGAAAAAAATACACCACGACGGGTGTGAGAACTACGTCCCAAGTAGTTCTCAGTGGGTGCCGCCAACAAGCCCGACGGTCTGCCCACTAAGTCTACTAGAGGCATAAAGTAACAATATAAAACTGAAATGAAAGGGCTGGAAAAGTAACTCTACAGCTACTATGCCTCTATCTAGATGCTCAAGAAAAAGAACAGATGAAACATGATGCATCTACTAACACACACAGTAAACTCACCAAATCTAAACTGACTGCCTCAAAGGGTCCAGTCAAACCTGCGCCCACCTACTGCCGTACATCCTCAACAGGACGGGTCTACCGTAGGGTGTCCGTGACTGCCACTAACTAGGCCAGTCAGAGGGACGGCGTCGACAAGTCGCGATAGCAAGTAACAGGCCCAACTCCGGAGTGGCTCTCGAGGGGAGCGACCCCACCGAGGAAAGTATCCGCGTATCTCTGTCGAGCTCAAATATGGCTCATGCAGGCGATAGTCCAAACCACGATCAACAAGATCGACCAACAACACCAACTCTCAACCACAAGCTGGAAGTCACACAGCTGGGGCCACCGTCCACCAGACGGCTCCCACAACAGAACACTAAACTCTCCAGAAAGACCGACACCATAAGGGTTCGGAAACCCGATAGACCGGTGCTAAGAACCCTATCAAACAAGAACAGACTCTAGGCTCCGACTATCGAAGTTCCCGATCCCTTATAGTTCGGGAAAGCAATAATCACAGTACAACTCGCAGAAGACACCAACAGGGCCCGAAAGTCCCGGGAGACCTACACCTACAACCCTATCAAACAAGAACAGATTCCAGGCTCGGCCCCCGTGGCTTTCGTCCCGACAGAGGAACGACCCCTAGAACCCAGACCACTCGAATCCTTTCGAGTGGGGAGATTTACAGGGAAAAGGTGACATTTGTTATTGAAAACTAATTTGATCTGGAAGAAATCCATATTTAATGATTTTAGTTCTTTTTAGAAAAACAGTTAGAAAACAAGTGTTTTACCCAAACCCCGAAGGGCTGATGCCTTTGTCCAATCAAACAAGAACAGACTCCAGCGGCCCTTCGATGTTTGGAAGAAAACATTGGTAGCCTAAAATCATGTGTATGTCGAAAAGGGTTCTGGGTTCTAGGTCCGGCTAACACTAGTAAACTACTGCCACTAACACAGTGGCGACAACCCAAACAGGGGAAAACAAGATCTCTCGGGTCCACCGTTTACCCCAAACGGTTCCCGATACAGACAAGCGAACCACTACATCTACCAGACTCCACTCTGCTCCCAAGCACGAGTGCAAATGCATCCCACACTATAGAGAAGTCCCGACCGCTCGGCCCACTACCCGGGCGAGGATAACACTAAGTCCAGGAATGCGACATAAAGTGTGGATGTCTAAACATAAATAACCCTAGCCCAAGTGAGGGTTTTCTACTGGTCTGGTTACACATGCAACATATGACGGGGGTGCTAGGTCAGGTTCCAACATAACAAATATTTAACATGATAGTAGGAAGCAAGAGATCACAAGATCGACAGATAAAACAAGGAACAACAATTCCTACACTCTAGTATGCTACCCAAATCCAATCACTATCATGCATGATTCTATATCAATAGAATTAGAGCACAGTCCATAGATCTTGAAAGCAAGCCACCCACCTGAAAACGCTAACTGTCCGGAGTCGTACAGCTGAGAAAACCAGGAAAATAACAGCTCTAAGTCCAATAGGTTCAGCACAGTCCACAATCCCTCCTGGGTACAATAAAAGGCTACAGTTACACATAAGTTCCCAAAACTGCTCTTCCAACCACATACAATTTCAGTCCCAAAGATGCTTAAATTTCACCTGCTGATAATGCCTAGAAAATTCCCAGAAAAATATCACAGCGATCCTCGCATCGATATCTTCGAAACGGTACCTTGCACGTCCAAATCCGAGTTCCGAAGGTCAAGATACAAATTCGGCAAGGCAGTATACTCAAAAGATTACTGCACAAAAACTGTAGCACTGAATACAGGAAAAAAAGGAAATTTTCACCTCCAAAAGAAACTCTGGAAAAATCCAAGAAAAATACGAGCTTGTTCCTTGTGATCTGTAGATGAAAAACTTGTATAAGCACGCCTCAATCCGACGCTCGTACGCAAAGATATGGCTAAAACACTCCAAAGCTGTCCCTAAAACCAGACAGAAAAAGGGGGTCACAAGGCACCCCGGGATCCATGCCAAAAACTCGGAATGGGAGAGAGCGATCAATACGAAAGATGAAGCCCTACCTCATAGGAGTCTGTTGGTGCAAGAATCACTGAAACAGGACCTCGGGGTAGCCCAGGGGAGCTAAAACCCTGCCGCTGCGCCGAAGAAGAACACAGGAATGCAACGTTGCGCCGCGCCGTAAAATGGAGAACCTCGGGATGCGTGCTCCTAAAATCCTAGAACTTGGCAGGAAGATCAAGGATTAAGAGGTGAACAAATCTCCCTAAGGTGGCTCGGGCAGATGATGCGCAGGTTGAGAGAAAAAAGCCAAAGAAGAGGGCTCGGGCAGGTATTTATAGTGCTGGAGGAACAAATGGGAAAATTCCCATTTTGTCCCAAGTTTCGGGCGCCCGGAACCTTTCGGGCGCGCACAGTGCGGCCCGGCCCACGGTTTTTCGGGCGCGCACAGTGCGGCCCGGCCCGCTACACGCCGTCGGATAGGATCCGCGCTTCGTCCGACCCGCCCCAGCGCCCGCCACGTGTCCCCGGAACACGCTGCAGCCGTGCAAGCCACCGCGGAGAGCGCCACGTGTCCCTGCCCGCGTCAACGCGGTAGGTGGCGCCCGCGAATCAGCGGGCGCCACGTGGCACCGCCCACGTCGCCCGCGCCTGCCCCGCGTACGGCCACCTGCCCGCGGTACGGCGCCTGCCGCCGACACCTGCCCCGCGCGCTGCGTGGACCGCGCGCTCATGCGCCCGCCAACCGGGTGCTGCCACGTGGCGCGCCCCCGGTCCACGCCTCCCAGCACGCACCCGCGGACCGAGCGCACCTGAGCCGCCCAATCAGGCGCTGCCACGTGGCACGCCCCCGGTCCACGCGCCCCGCGTTGCACCCCGGTCCAAACCCCCGCACTCCGTGGATCCGGCCGCGTGCGCCGGCCAATCCAGGCCTGCCACGTGGCACCCCCGCCGGTCCACGGCTCCCCCATGCACCAGAAAAGCTGTAAAACTTCCGGGAGTCCGTTTTTGGCCATCCGGACTCAGAATTTGGCAAACAAAAAGCCATTTCCAAGCGTTTTTCCGTGCTGAATCCATTTCCGCCGTCTGTTTGGCCTAATTCTTTCTCAGAATTTTGGCAAACCCAGCCGAAAGCCAACACAGCTAATAAAACCTTACAGGGTCCATCTGTGGCATCCCATTGATGCACCATGGGCCAGATACACCAACACCAGGTGTTCTAGCAGTGGATCCATCGGAAAAATGCTGCATGGGGTTCGGGGGTCCTACAATATCTCAGCGGGTAGTTGTTCAACTCAACTCATTTGGATGAAAAGCGTGTTGAGCGACTTCCGGATTTCAGCAACTTCGGTAACTGTTTTATGTGACAACACTAGTGCTATAAACATTTCAAAAAACCCTGTGTTGCACTCAAGAACAAAACACATTGAACTTAGATATCATTTTCTTAGAGAGCTAGTTGAATCAAATATTCTTCAAATTTCCTATATTTCAACTGAAGATCAATTAGCTGACTTTTTAACAAAACCTTTGGATCAAAAACGTTTTATTCATTTGCGTAAAGCAATTGGAATGCTTTCCTTGAAATAACTCTTTTTGAAACTCTTGTTTAGGTTAGGTTTTGTTTTTGTGTTTTTGTTCATTATCTATGCTTAGTCACAGAACATTAATTGAGCATTAGTTTTTATTGACTTTAACTGCATCCTTTTATATGTTTAGAAATTTATTATGCCTTGGATATCATAATAATTCATTTGATGCAATGATCATTTATGTGAATTAAATCATCTTTGTTTTGATCAAAGTCAATTTCTCTCTCGATGATCTCTTGGTATAGTTTTTATCTTATTTGACTATTTAGTCGAGTATGAAATCGAGATCAATATTTGGCTGAATACTTTATATCTTAAATAATTGATAGCCAATTGAGGGGGAGTCAAAGAAAAAGTATTATGCTCAAAAGATGTGGAAAGAGTTACATCCCAATGAGGAGTGTGAAAACTACCACCACATGGAGGAAAGAGTTACCACCTCGGTCGTCCGAGTACTGTGTGCAGCTACCACATGTATACCAAGCAAGGTTTTTCGAGTTTGATTAAATAAAATGCATGTTGAAATACTTGACTCTGTCAAAATTTCAAGGTTGGTATAAGGTGGAAATTTTAATGAAAGACGCTCAAAGAGCCACTCCCTTCAATAAATTGACTAGATATATTATCTAACTTATCTGGGATTTCAGACATCTATTGATCTTTGTATTTCATTTTCTTTACCGAATTGATAATTTGATAAAGGCATTACTCATAAGATCAAGTTAGATGTAATTGAAGTTGTTCAACTTTAAGGGATTTAATTTTTATAAATTTTCGTTTCATTTGTTGGATATTATTGATAGATTTAGTATAATCTATTTCTTTTGATATGAAACGATGATTTTCATTTAAAGTTGATACACAAAAGTGCTTACAATCTTTTTCTGGGTTTTCTAGAATTTTTCTGAATTTTTCTGAAGAAAAAGTTGGAGCCGATCCGGATTGGACAAGCCGATCCGGATCCCGAATGCAGGTAGTCTCTGCGGGTAGCCGATCCGGATCGAAATCACGAACTGATCCGGATCGCGGCTAGGGTTTTATATAGAACAAAAGGGTTTTGATTTCTTTTTACTTCAATCTTTTGTTCCAAAGTCTCCAGAGCTTCTCTCTCTAGAATTCATCCATCTTGGAAGTTTTCAAACTCAAGTTCTTCGATTCTAAGTAAGTTTTATTGATCAAAATCTCGGTTTTTCACAGTTTTTCTTATTCTTCCTCAAAACGTGATGAATTTCCGTATCTTTTTCGTTTGTGGATGGTTTTTGATCAAATTTCTTTTGAAATAAGAACTCTGGGTATATTAGTTTTGATTATATGCTAGGTATTCTCATGATAAACGGATTTTTGGCCTTCGATTTCAAAAATTTCGGTTTTAGGGCATATAATGGGAATTTTCCAAAATCATGCGATTGATCTACTTTTAAAATTCCTTTTGCAAAACTAATTTGATTCTTAGTCTCTCTACACGATAATGATTGTTTGGGTACAATTTTTCAAATTTTTGAAAATTAACGATTTTTCGTGTTCTTGAGTTGTTGCTCACAGTTCCTTTCACAAGAAATAGCAATAATGACGTTTTCATGGATCATCTTCCTGCTAGTTGCCATGGTACACACTCGAGCAACAAACAAACTGAAAAGAGCTAAGAAAACTTAACGGAAAGGTGAGTTTCTTCTGGTCAGCGACTCAGAGGCTGAAGCAGATAATCAAGAAGTTGATTGGGACAAACTGTCGAATGATGAATCAATGCCTGTTCAACCTAAGCAAAAGACTTTCGACACGTCAAAAGGTAAAGCGCCGATGACATCCTCTATCTCAATGAAAAGAAAAAGACTGGCTCGACGGTTTGGACGAGCACGAGGTTTCGAGATTAACGAACCAATAGTTCCGGATTCTCCACCTCGTGAGGAACAAGTGTTCGTTAATGCGGATCGCCTAAGGGCGTTTGAGAATCGTGAGTGCATTGGCGAGAGGCACGTTAATATTGAGGCTCTACGAGATCACTCCCCTGAGTTTGGTGTTCTGATTGAACAAGCAAACCTTATTCAAGTATACCGATTCCCAGAAATGCTTGGATACTGTCTGCATCACGTGAGGACCTTCTATACAAATGCACGACACCTTCGAGAAAATGAAAACGGTCCGATGGAGTTTTACACGAATATCCAAGGCACAAGGTTTAAAATTACTCCATAGTTGATTGGCGAGGTTTTGGGAATGCAAGCCAGCAAGACAGGAGTTAATTACTTGAAGGGAAAGGTTTTGACAAACACGATGTGGCAAATGGTTATAAAGGGAATATGTTTGGAGGGAACTCAATCAACGGAGAAATCTATCAAATCCAAAGAACTTCGTCTTGAGTACCGGTTCCTAAACTTCATCACATGTTATAATATCCTTTCGAATATGCAGACGAAAGTCTTAAGATGGGATCGAATGCTGTTTTTGTATCTCTTAGGACATCCATCAGAGGCAATGGGATTAAATATCAACATTCCATACATTATTTGGAATAGAATGACGAGATATGTTGAGCATCCTCATCCCACTGAAAGAATCCCATTTCCATTGATTATAATGAGGATCTTAAAGAAATTTCAGGTTGATGTTAGTTCAACAACTTATCATCACTGCTTGGGCATGATCGATGAGTCCACCATTGTCAAGTCCCTTCACAAATTGCCCCATGTCACTCCAGTTCCTCCATGCGGAACAAAACCCAGTACAGGCACTTCCGTATCACCATCACAACCGGCACCCGCACCAGCGGATGAAGCATCAGTCTCATCCATCTACAAAGAACAACAACGATTATCCTTTGAGCAGGAACAGATTTCGAAGGAACAGAAGAGAATTTTCAATGAGCTTGAGCTCATCACGGCAGCTCATATTACCATAACCAAGAAGGTCAATTCAATGAACAAGCTGGTGAAAAAGATGTTCTCTAAGATGGGCTGCACGAGCTCTGAAGACTCTGACTCAGATGATTGATTTGTGCTCAAACTTTTCTTGTGCAGATTTTTAATTTTTTCTTATGCAGGTTTTAAGTTTTCGTTTTTAGTTTTAATTCTCACAGTTTTGGTTCTTGAACTTGTTAACTTTTCTCTCCATTTTGGTAATTTTGGCTAAAGTTTGTGACAAAAAGGGGGAGAGAATATTAGAACAGTTGGAACAGTTGAACACACAGTTGAACAATGAAACTTCGATTGTCCAGTTGTGAACCATGAAGGTAAGTATAACTTCAACTTTTGGTTTTCATTTGTGATTGCATGCATGCCTCGACTAACTATTTGCTAACTATTTGGGCATGTAATATAACTAACAAGTTGATGTTCACTAACAATTTTGTGACATTTGGATTTTGATTGCATAGAAGATATTTGGTTTTTTAACTATGATCCAGTTACGTATTTGAATGTATAAATGTCATGGTAAGTATAAATGAGTATAAACTTCATCTCTGTGTGTGGTTTTTGAATGACATAAAATTCTTGAGGTATCTAACGATTTCTTTTGTCAAGAATGATTTCTTTTGCAGAGAGTACAGATGTCTAAGTCTAGAGTCTGTTTTAGGAGTTTAACTCATGTATCTATTTTATTTTGGATCTCCATTGTAAATTTTTGTTGTATAGTAATAGCAACAAAAATATCTTTTTGAATTTTCTTGAGTGGATTTGTGTTTTGTCACGAAACTGCCAAAGGGGGAGATTGTTACGGAATTTGAGTTGGCGTATTTCGTGAATTCGGTTAAGTCTTGAAGATTGAAGATAAAGAAAGTTGGATCATTTTACTCAATCTCAAGAAAGAAGAATTCAAAAGGATCAGGTATGTTTAACTAATTATTTTTGGTGATCCGAATACTTCTTATAGTGTAGAAACACTTGGATGAATTTTTAATTGCATAAAAATCAAAAACTGGACATGGGACATGTTCAGGATCCGGATCAGACATTCCAATCCGGATCCCGAAGGGTGTTTGTTCATACGGAAATTCAATCCGGATCGTAGCCTCCTTTGATCCGGATCCCGAACACTGGTTTTACCATGTTATTTGAACGATCCGGATCAGGCATCTCAATCCGGATCCCGAACGTTGGTGTTTGGTGAATTGTATGAACGATCCGGATCAGGCACTTCGATCCGGATCCCGAACCTTTGTTTTTCTGGAAACTGTCTGTCTCGCTACTGCAATCCGGATCGCCGAAATCTGATCCGGATCGCCGTCCTGAAAAATTCCAGAAAAGGTTAATTTTTGATTCTTATCCTCTTCCAATGGTTTCTAACCTATATATAGACCCTTTAATTCATCTTTTAGGGCAACCACGAAAAAGAGAAAAATACGACCGAAATAGATAGATCCACACAAATAGAGAAGAAAGGAAATACTAGATCTAATCTTATGTTTCTTCATCTATATTGATTGATTTGATTCTAGGTTTTCATACTCAGATTTTGAGTAGAATCAAATCAATGAATACTTAGATGGTATTTCCGATCTATTTCTAATCTAAGTATTCGGCGGATCATCACCACCCAAAAATAACGATTTCCCCAAAATCGGCGCGTGGACTCGCGTGCCCTTGTGGATTCAAGGTGCTACCGCTCTAGTGGATTCAGAGCGAGGCACGTTCGTGGATTCGAAGCGTGCTACTGGGTGAAGACCGTGGATTCGGTCGGACGTCGTGGAGTCGACGTTGGACGTCGTGGATTCGGCGTTGGACGCAGATCGTGGATTCGAGAAGCGTTGCGGAGCGAGCGGAGAAGATCAACTAGGAGCGTATGGAAAAAGGTTGAGTCGTCTGTGAGTACGGTATATCACCTTTGTACGTGTTATAATTCTAGTGGATTTCATCGTGTTATCGTTCCCGTGGTTTTTTACTCCGATTTGGAGTTTTCCACGTAAAAATCTCTGCGTGTTATTTATTTTTTCCGCATTGGGTTTTATATCGCAAAGATTTTTGAGTGTTTATTGTTTACACCTATTCATCCCCCTCTAGGTGGTTTTTTTCCCTATTTAGATCCAATTATATATAACCCAACACAGACATCTATTGATCATGGTATTTCATTTTCTTTACCAAATTGATGATTTGATAAAGGCATTACTCATAAGATCATGTTAGATGTGATTGAAGTTGTTCAACTTTAAGGGATCCGATCCGGATCGCGGCTAGGGTTTTATATAGAACAAAAGGGTTTTGATTTCTTTTTATTTCAATCTTTTGTTCCTAAGTGTCCAGAGCTTCTCTCTCTAGAATTCATCCATTTTGGATGCTTCCAAACTCAAGTTCTTCGATCCTAAGTAAGTTTTCTTGATCAAAATCTCGGTTTTTCACAGTTTTTCATGCTTTTCCTCAAAACGTGATGAAAATTTTGTATCTTTTTCGTTTTGAATTGGTTTTTGATCAAATTTCTTTTGAAATAAGAACTCTGGGTATATTAGTTTTGATTATATGCTAGGTATTCTCCTGATTAACGGATTTTTAGGCTTCGATTTCTAAAAATTCAGTTTTAGGGCATATAATAGGAATTTTTGAAAATTATGGGATTGATCTAATTTTAAAAATCTCTTTGGAAAACTAATTTGATTCTTAGTCTCTCTACACGATAATGATTGTTTAGGTGCAATTTTTCAAATTTTTGAAAATAAAGAATTTTTGTCGTGTTCTTGAGTTGTTGCTCACAGGATTCTCCTCTTCACAAACAATAGCAAAATGGTGATCACTTGGGTAATCTTCCTTCTCTCTGCTATGGTGCACACTAGAGCGACTAACAAGCCCAAAAGGGCGAAGAAAGCTCGGGACAATTCGGAGACCGAGACCGAAACCGAAATAGATTCCATTGATTGGGATGAGCTTCAGGTTGAAGCAACTGCTCCCACTGCTTCAAAAGGGAAAGCCCCTGCAGAAACGTCAAAGGCAAAGGCTCCGCCTACCGCCGCTGAAAAAGGGAAAGCCCCTATAGAAACAAGCCCGATAAAGCCAAAGAGGAAGAGTGTTGCAAGAAAGAGAGGGAGTGCTCGAGGAATATCCATTGAGGAGCCACTTGCTAGCCAGCCTCCTCCACAAGATTTTATCAGCTCTGCAAGGATCAAGGATTTTGAGAAAAGGGAGTGCATTGGCGAAAGACATGTCAATATCAAAGCACTGAAGGAACGATCTACACTCTTTGGGACTCTGTATGACCAGACAGGTCTTGGCCCCATTTGCAATTTCCCTGAGTCCACTGGGTATTGTCTTCATTCGGTAAGAATGTTTTATCAAAATGCTTCAAGTGTAATTGATCAGGAGGACGGACGTCGGGAATTTCAAACATCGATTAAAAATGTCAAGATCAAAGTCACACCTCAACTGATTGGAGAGGTGTTAGGGATGAAGGCCAGAGTTGATGGACCTCATTATCTGAAAAGTCAAATCTTCTCCACCAACTCCTGGAGAGTGGTAGTTAATGGAATTTGTCTTCCAGATACTCTGTCGACAGGAAATTCCGTCTTTTCAAAAGAGCTTCGACCGGAGTATCGCTATGTGAACTTCATTGTTTGCTATAACATTCTTCCAAACATGAATACAAAGGTTCTTCGATGGGACAGGATGTTATTTCTTTATCTTCTTGGAAACCCCGCAGCGGCAATGGGAGCAAATTTAAACATTCCTTACCTCATCTGGTCAAGAATGGCACGCTATGTGGAACATGCTCACCCTACAGAGAGACTCCCCTATCCTATGATAATTATGCGCAACTTTCGGAAATTTAAAGTCGACACAAGTGCGAGCTCCTACATGCACAGTCTAGGAACAATCAATGAAACGACAATAGTGAAGTCTCTCTCCACTAAACAAGATGAGCCCCCATCACCTCCTCGCCGACAAAGAGCACAACCACAAGCAACAACCTCTGCACCGCAAGCGACACCTCGAGTCCCACCAGCACATGCAGCACAACAAGCACCTCCATCAACTTCCGATGATGATGCATCGGTTACCTCAATCTATAAAGAACAACAGCGTCTCTCCAACGAGCAAGAATGCATGTCTAACAAGTTCGTTGAGATGAAAGAGGATCTTAGAGAGGTTAAGAAAGAGCAAGCCTCAATGAACAAGCGCATCAAGAAAATATTTTAGAAGCTAGGATGCATCAGCTCTGAGGATTCTGAATAATGTTTTATTCTAACCTTCTCTTTTGCAGGTTTTTCTGTTTTTCCCTCTTAAGTTCTCTGACCTTTGAAACTGTTTTAACTCTTCCTTCTTTTGTAATTTTGGCTAACTTTAGTGACAAAAAGGGGGAGAGAAGTATAAACAATGATACAATGTTACTTTACAATGCTTGAGATTGTGAGAAACTTGAAACTATGGAGGTAAGTATAACCTCAACTTGAAAGGTAAGTATAACTTCAACTTTGGTTTTTATTGTTTCAATGCATGCCTCGACTAACTATTCGACTAACTATTTGGGCATGTAATATTACTAACAAAGTTATGACATTTGGAATTTTATTGCTTAGAAGATATGTCGATGTTTGATTGTGATCTTATTACATATCTGAATTCGTGAATGTCATGGTGAGTATAAACTCTATCTCTGTTAGGTTTTGAATGGTAAATATTCTTGAGGTATCTAACGATCTCTTTTGTCAAGAATGATTTCTTTTTGCAGAGAGTGCAGATGTCTAAGTCTAGAGTCTGTTTTAGGAGTTTATCTCATGTATTTAATTTTGGATCTCCATTGTAAATTTTTGTTGTATGGTGATAGCAACAAAAATATCTTTTTGAATTTTCTTGAGTGGATTTTTGTTTTATCACGAAACCGCCAAAGGGGGAGATTGTTAAGGAATTTGTTTTGGCAAATTTCGTGAAAGTATTAAGTCTTGAAGATTGAAGATGAAGAAAGTTGGATCATATACCTCAATCTCAAGAAAGAAGAATTCAAAAGGATCAGGTATGTTTAAATAATTAATTTTGGTGATCCGAATACTTCTTATAGTGTAGAAACACTTGGATGAATTTTTAATTGTATAAAAATCAAAAACTGGACATGGGACATGTTCAGGATCCGGATCAGACACGGCAGTCCGGATCCCGAAGGGTGTTGGTTCATACGCAAATCCAATCCGGATCCAAGCCATTTCTGATCCGGATCCCGAACATTGGTTTTTTCTGAAATGTATGAACAGTCCGGATCGGGCATTTCAATCCGGATCCCGAACCTTTGTTTTTCTGGAAATTGGCTGTTTCGTTACGACAGTCCGGATCGCCGTAAATCCGATCCGGATCGTCGTCCTGTAAAATTCCAGAAAAGGTTAGTTTTTGATTCTTATCCTCTTCCAACAGTTTCTAACCTATAAATAGACCCTATGATTCATTTTCTAGGGTAAGCCGAATAAATCAAAATACGGCCATAAAAAGAAGAATCCACCTATAGAGAAGAAAGGAAATCAATAGATTTAATCCTATGTTTCTTCATCTATATTGATTGATTTGATTCTAGGTTTTCATACTCAGATTTTGAGTAGAATCAAATTAATGAATACTTAGGTGGTATTTCCGATCTATTTCTAATCTAAGTATTCGGCGGATCATCACCACCCAAAAAAACAACGATTTCCCCAAAATCGGCGCGTGGACACGCGTGGCCTTGTGGATTCAAGGTGCTACCGCTCTCGTGGATTCGGAGCGAGGTACGTTCGTGGATTCGAGACGTGCTACTGGGTGAAGACCGTGGATTCGGTCGGACGTCGTGGATTCGACGTTGGACGTCGTGGATTCGGCGTTGGACGCAGATCGTGGATTCGAGAAGCGTTGCGGAGCGAGCGGAGAAGATCAACTAGGAGCGTATGGAAAAAGGTTGAGTCGTCTGTGAGTACGGTATATCACCTTTGTACGTGTTATAATTCTAGTGGATTTCACCGTGTTATCGGTCCCGTGGTTTTTTACTCCGGTTTGGAGTTTTCCACGTAAAAATCTTGCGTGTTATTTTTATTTCCGCATTGGGTTTTATTGCGCAACGATTTTTGAGTGTTTAAACGTTTACACCTATTCACCCCCTTCTAGGTGTTTTTTCCCCTATTTAGATCCATATTATACATAACCCGACAATGTTTGCTTCTTTTCTCCTTTTCGTTAGTCAGGTGGTTCTTGTTGCTCGGGTTTGAGCAGGGGTTTGGGATAGTGTAGCCGGGGCCTGGATTGTGGATTATGGGTTTTGGCGGCGACCGCGGATATTGGGCCGTTGACCGGATGTCGGTTATAGGACATCTGTGTTAGGGCATGATTATGGACTAGAGGGCTTTGTGGCAACCGCAAATTTTGGGCGGTTGACCAGATACATATTATTTTACCCGATTTGGATTGGGGAATTATGGCGGCTACCGCGGATAGTAGGCGGTTGACCGGATGTCGGATGTGGGACATGATTGTGATTGTGGGTTATTCCGGCGACCGCGGATATTGGGCGGTTGACCGGAGGTCGGCTGTGAGACTTGGTTGTGGATTGTGAGGTATTGCGGCGATCGCGGATTTTGGGCGATTGACCGGATGATCGCTTATGCATCAGATTGGGGATCAGTTTTCTTTTAGTGGAGGGGTGTGTTCCACTGGGGTTTTATATTGATCTAGTCCTGCTTTTGATACTTATCACACCGGCGCGGTTATTGCCTGGTGATGCTTTCCTTGTGAGGGTCGCTCCCCTCGAGATCCCCTCCGGAGGCTGGGGCCAGACAATTATTGACAGTTTTGCTATCACATCAGCGCGGCTTATTTGCTCGATGATGAGGGCGGCAGCAGGAGTTTTGCTATCACATCGGCGCGGCTACTTGCCCGATGATGAGGGCGGTATAGATTGGGTTCATCTGGGACGGTTGGTTACTGTTGCATACGGTTATTCCAGTCTAGGACTGCATTTTAGAGGCATAATAGTGGTAGTTTCCTTTCTTCAGCAGTCATTATTGCTTACCACACTTATTTCCTTTTTGCCTCTGGTAGACCTAGTGGGTGTGTCAGAGTTTGAGGTTTTACCCACTAGGGGAGGCTACTGGTTTACTAGTAGTTCTCACCCCCATTCTTCTTTCCTCTTTTTCTTCTTCCTTGTTTTACAGTGTCTTCTGCGGGTGCTGTTGGGCTTTCAGCGACGGGTCGAGGAGAGAGGACGGCTGAGTAGATAGATCTCGAGGCAGGATGAGCAAGTTAGCTGGACTGTTGGTGTACCCATGTTTCCTCAGACGGTTGTACTTTTACTTTGGGACTGGCTTTTGCCACCAGGTTGTATTTATTTTAGTGAGCTAGGAGAGACAGATGTATCATTTATACAGATGTATTGTATTTTATTTCCAGCTTTAGTCTGAGATGTATTAGTTTTTAGTTCAGCTCTGTTTTTATTGCTCTTTTATTATTATCTCTTATATCTGAGCAGGTTTGGCGCTTCGTGTATGCGGGAAATACCGTGTGCACGGCAGATCTGTAGACGGGCCCGGGTTTCGGTTTACACCCGGGGCGTGACAAGGCAGGCATAGCAGGCATGGCAGGCATAGTAGGCATGGCAGGCATGGCAGGCATGGCAGGCATAGCAGGCATGGCAGGCATGGCAGGCATAGCAGGCATAGCAGGCATAGCAGGCATAGCAGGCATAGCAGGCAGTGCCAGTGATTACTGGTCTATCGATTGGGTCGATTGTGCACTTCATGTGCTGGTAGTTGCATACCACTCTTTGGTTCTCCCATTTTGGGCATTTAGATAGAGGCATGATAACTGTTGAGAGTCTCCAGCTTCCTTATTTCAGTCTTTACGGCTTTGGTTGGTTTTTGTCTCTTGAGGACTTAGTGGGCAGACCGTCGGGTCTGGCAGTGGTACCCACTGAGAACTCCCTTTTTGGTATAGTTCTCACACCCTCTGGGGGTTTTCCCCCTCCTTTTTCCTTCCTCTACTTTGTTTTGCAGAGTCTTAGCGGGTGTTGCTGATTCTGCGGTTGTTGATCGAGGCGAGAGAGTCGCGAGCTAGATCCCTACCCGTCGTTGGAGAGTAGAGGTACCCCCCCCTTCAGAGGAGATCTTCTTTAGATTAGTCATTTTATTTTCCTCTTTTGAGAGACTGTTGTAGTGAGGATGTTATGTATTGATAGCCTGTACACTGATGTATTTATTGGAGATATCTCCCTGTTGAGTTTTGAGCTTAGTATATGAGGATATTGTATGATTATCATTTTTGGGAGATGGACATTGTTGTATTATTTTCCAGTTGTACAGTGGTGGATTTTATTTTTACTGCAGTTTTACCTTATAGCTCTGATATCTGTTAGCTGTAGTACTTTTCTTGCAGGTAGGACGCTTCGCCTATGCGGGGTTTGGCATAGGTGGCGGATCTGTTGGCGAGCCCGGGTCGCAGTTTCGACCCCGGGGCGTGACAGATTAGGTTGGTATCAGAGCCTAGGTTGTAGGTCATGGTGGACTTAGAAATCCTAGGCTTATGGTTTGACCCTTGGTTGACTTCGTGAGAGTCGTGATTTATAGTGAGACTCCAGATTGTAGGACCCCCGAACCCCATGCAGCATTTTTCCGTTGAATCCACTGTTAGAACACCTGGTGTTGGTGTATCTGGCCCATGGTGCATCAATGGGATGCCACAGATGGACCCTGTAAGGTTTTATTAGCTGTGTTGGCTTTCAGCTGGGTTTGCCGAAATTTTGAAAAAGAATTAGGCCAAACAGACGGCGGAAATAGATTCAGCACGGAAAAACGCTTGAAAATGGCTTTCTGTTTGCCAAATTCTGAGTCCGGATGCCCAAAAACGGACTCCCGGAAAATTTACTGGATTTCTGGTGCATGGGGGAGCCGTGGACCGGCGGGGGTGCCACGTGGCAGGCCCGGATTGGCCGGCGAACGCGGCCGGGTCCACGGAGCGCAAGGGTAAGGACCAGGGTGCACCGCGGGGCGCGTGGACCGGGGGCGTGCCACGTGGCAGCGCCTGATTGGGCGGCTCAGGTGCGCTCGGTCCGCGGGTGCGTGCGGGGAGGCGTGGACCGGTGGGCGCGCCACGTGGCAGCACCCGGTTGGCGGGCGCCATGATGCGCGCGGTCCACGCAGCGCGCGGGGCAGGTGTCGGGGGCAGGCGCCGTACCGCGGGGCAGGTGCCGTACGCGGGCAGGTGAGGGGCGTCGTGGGCAGTGCCACGTGGCGCCCGCTGATTCGCGGGCGCCAACCACCGCGTTGACGCGGGCCGGGACACGTGGCGGGCGCTGGCAGGGCTTGCATGGCTATCGCCTGTTCGGGCGACACGTGGCGGGCTCCGAGGCGGGTCGGACGAAGTGGAGATCCCGTCCGACGGCGCGAAGTGGGCCGGGCCGCACTGTGCGCGCCCGAAAGTGGTGGGCCGGGCCGCACTGTGCGCGCCCGGAAATTTCCGGGCGCCCGAAACTTCGGACTTATTGGGTATTTTTCCAATTGTTCCTCCAGCACTATAAATACCTGCCCGAGCCCTCTTCTTTTGCTTTTTTCTCTCAACCTGCGCATCATCTGCCCGAGCCACCTTAAGGAGATTTGTTCACCTCTTAATCCTTGATCTTCCTGCAAAGTTCTAGGATTTTAGGAGCACGCATCCCGAGGTTCTCCATTTCACGGTGCGGCGCGACGTGGTGGTTCCTGTGTTCTTCTTCGGCGCAGCAGCAGTGTTTTAGCTCCCCTGGGCTACCCCGAGGTCCTTTTTCAGCGATTCTTGCGCCGACAGACTCCTAAGAGGTAGGGATTCATCTTTTGTTTTGGTCGCACTTTTACGTTTCGAGGTTTTGGCACGGATCCCGAGGCAAACAGTGACCCCTTTCTCTGTGTGGATTCCCTTGACAGCCCTGAGGTATTTTGGCCGTATCTTCGCGCACGAGCGTCAGACGGAAACGAGCTTATACAAGTTTTTCATCTACAGGTCACAAGGAACAAGCTCGTATTTTTTTTGGATTTTTCCAGAGTTTCTATTGGAGGTGAAAATCCCGTTTTTCCTGTATTCAGTGCTACAGTTTTGGTGCAGAAATCTTTCGAGTACACCGCCTTGCCGAATTTGTATCTTGACCTTCGAAACTCGAATTTGGGCGTGCAAGGTACCGTTTCGAAGATATCGACGCGGGGATCGCTGTGATATTTTTATTGGGATTTTCTGTGCGTTTTCAGCAGGTGAAAAAGGGACATCTTTGGGACTGAAATTCTGTGTATATTTTTATGGACAGTTTTGGAATTGATGTCTACTTGTGGACTTTGTATTGTACCCAGGAGGGATTGTGGACTGTGCTGAACCTGTTGGACTTAGAGCTGTTATTTTCCTGGTTTTCTCAACTGTACGACTCCGGACAGTTAGCGTTTTCAGGTGGGTGGCTTGCTTTCAAGATCTATGGACTGTGCTCTAATTCTATTGATATAGAATCATGCATGATAGTGATTGAATTTGGGTAGCATACTAGAGTGTAGGAATTGTTGTTCCTTGTTTTATCTGTCGATCTTGTGATCTCTTGCTTCCGACTATCATGTTAAACATTTGTTATGTTGGAACCTGACCTAGCACCACCGTCATATGTTGCATGTGTAACCAGACCAGTAGAAAACCCTCACTTGGGCTAGGGTTATTTATGTTTAGACATCCACACTTTATGTCGCATTCCTGGACTTAGTGTTATCCTCGCCCGGGTAGTGGGCCGAGCGGTCGGGAGTTCTCTATAGTGTGGGATGCATTTGCACTCGTGCTTGGGAGCAGAGTGGAGTCTGGTAGATGTAGTGGTTCGCTTGTCTGTATCGGGAACCGTTTGGGGTAAACGGTGGACCCGAGAGATCTTGTTTTCCCCTGTTTGGGTTGTCGCCACTGTGTTAGTGGCAGTAGTTTACTAGTGTTAGCCGGACCTAGAACCCAGAACCCTTTTCGACATACACATGATTTTAGTCTACCAATGTTTTCTTCCAAACATCGAAGGGCCGCTGGAGTCTGTTCTTGTTTGATTGGACAAAGGCATCAGCCCTTCGGGGTTTGGGTAAAACACTTGTTTTCTAACTGTTTTTCTAAAAAGAACTAAAATCATTAAATATGGATTTCTTCCAGATCAAATTAGTTTTCAATAACAAATGTCACCTTTTTCCTGTAAATCTCCCCACTCGAAAGGATTCGAGTGGTCTGGGTTCTAGGGGCCGTTCCTCTGTCGGGACGAAAGCCACGGGGGCCGAGCCTGGAACCTGTTCTTGTTTGATAGGGTTGTAGGTGTAGGTCTCCCGGGACTTTCGGGCCCTGTTGGTGTCTTCTGCGAGTTGTACTGTGATTATTGCTTTCCCGAACTATAAGGGATTGGGAACTTCGATAGTCGGAGCCTAGAGTCTGTTCTTGTTTGATAGGGTTCTTAGCACCGGTCTATCGGGTTTCCGAACCCTTATGGTGTCGATCTTTCTGGAGAGTTTAGTGTTCTGTTGTGGGAGCCGTCTGGTGGACGGTGGCCCCAGCTGTGTGACTTCCAGCTTGTGGTTGAGAGTTGGTGTTGTTGGTCGATCTTGTTGATCGTGGTTTGGACTATAGCCTGCATGAGCCATATTTGAGCTCGACAGAGATACACGGATACTTTCCTCGGTGGGGTCGCTCCCCTCGAGAGCCACTCCGGAGTTGGGCCTGTTACTTGCTATCGCGACTTGTCGACGCCGTCCCTCTGACTGGGCCAGTCAGTGGCAGTCACGGACACCCTACGATAGACCCGTCCTGTTGAGGATGTGCGGCAGTAGGTGGGCGCAGATTTGACTGGACCCTTTGAGGCAGTCAGTTTAGATTTGGTGAGTTTACTGTGTGTGTTAGTAGATGCATCATGTTTCATCTGTTCCTTTTCTTGAGCATCTAGATAGAGGCATAGTAGCTGTAGAGTTACTTTTCCAGCCCTTTCATTTCAGTTTTATATTGTTACTTTATGCCTCTAGTAGACTTAGTGGGCAGACCGTCGGGCTTGTTGGCGGCACCCACTGAGAACTACTTGGGACGTAGTTCTCACACCCGTCGTGGTGTCTTTTCCCACAGGGTCTTCTACTCCGGCTCCTGCTGCCCCTATTGCTGCTTCTTCTGATCGAGGTAAGGGAGTCGCGAGATAGATCCCTACCAGTCGTCGTCCAGAGAGTAGACGTACCCCCTTACAATTAAGAGTTTTTGTTGAGCGAACTTTGTTGTGAGGTATAGAGTTGTATTTATTTTACTGCTTGAGAGATTTATGTACTTTTGGTGAGGACTTATGTTGTATATAGTTTTTATTTCTAGCAGTTACTTTCAGCTCTGATATCTGTATAGTATAGATGCTCTTTTGCAGGTTAGTCGCTTCGTCTATACGGGGCTTCTCGTATGGGCGGCGGATCTGTTGGCGAGCCCGGGGCGCAGTTCCGACGCCGGGGCGTGACACAGATTGAGTTTTATACCTCTCCTAAGGGACGGGAAGAGTGATTAGCATGTTTATTCTCCTAAGTGATTATGTTGGCTGCAGACAACATAATGCTGTGGAACGGGTGACATGCTTTAGACTTTCGCTCGATTGGGTCGAGCGCTGTTGTGAGGACCTGGATCCCCACGACGAGATTACTGGATCATCTACAGCTCCCTGAGGCCTATGTGGCGTGTTGGTGGGATTTGTGCCCCAATTGGACATTAGTGTTGGGCTCAGTGTGTTAAATGGATCACGTGGGTGATTGGCGGACCCCGTCGGAGTTCCAGAAGTGGTTTCGCGCGCCAAGGATATTTAAATTGGACTCAGTGCGAAGTTTGGACCAAGGATTACCTTTCCGGATGCCTTCGGCAAATTTTGGAGTTGGAATTTGGCGAAATGGACATCAAATTCGGATTCAGCGCGCGAAAACGGTTAAAACGGACTACCCACTTGTCATTTTTGAGCTTCGGGTACTGTTCACAGCCGGAACAGTGTTTCCGGCGGCGGCGGCAGCGGCGGAGCGGCCGCAGACAGCGCGGCGGACGGTGACGCGGGCCGCCCGGTCCACGCGGCAGGCGTGCGCCGGGGGCGGGACGCGTGGCGGCTCGGGAGTGGGCCGGTCCGCGGGGCGCGGTCTACGGGGGAGTGCGGGGCGCACGGTGGACCGGGGGTGACATGTGGCATCACCCTAGAGGTGGGTTCACGGCTGATGGTCTACGCAGTTTTCGGGATGGCTCATGGTTTGCGGTGCACCGGGCTTGGACACGTGGCAGGTTGGCATTGGTTCGGTCCACATGATTGCGTGCACCGGGTTCACTAGGCAGAGGCTTGACACGTGGCATTCTCCTATTGGTGGGGCTACTGTGCGCGGCAGGGTGGCAGGCGGCGGCGTCAGGCGCGGTCGGGCGGCTTCCCGCGCTTGGGGAGGACACGTGTCGGCGTCTGGGGGCGCCACGTGTCGCGCGGGGAGCGGCTGGTGTTGCTGTCGCCTGTTTGGCGGATGACGTGGAGGCCCAGGGGACTTCCGGGCTGCTACAGTGCGCGCCTTTGGGGATTTTCGGGCTGCTACAGTACGCGCCCGAAAGTGGCATGCGCCCGGAAATGGGGACATGGCCGGTATTTTCCCAATTGTTTCTGCAGCCTATAAATAGCGATCCGAGCTCTCTTCTTCTCCCTTTTTCCACCATTTCCGAGCCTCTTCTCGCCGGGGTGCCTTCAGCAAAGTTGATCCTCGTGTTTGGCTGCATCTTTCTGCAAAGTTTTGGGATTTTTGGTGGCACGCATCCCGAGGTTACCATTTTTACGGCGCGGCGCGACGCTCGTTCGTTTGTGTTCTTCTTCGTCGCATTTCGGTGCGAGGACTCCCCCGGCTTACTCCGACCTCCGAATGAGGCGATTCTTGCGCCGTTGGCTTCACGACTGGTAGGGCTATGTTTCCCATGTTTACTGGTTTTTCCCATTCCGAGTTTTTCATGGGTCTTTCGGATCATCTTGTAACCCCTTTTTCTGGGCGGAGTTTTGGGACAGCGGTGCGGTATTTTGGCGATATCTTCGCGCACAGGCATCGGATTGGGGCGATTCAAGAGGCGATTTGCATCTACACATCACGAGGAATATGCCCAAATTTTCTTGGAATTTTCTGAATATTTCTCGAAGGTGAAGATTATTTGTGAACAGTAATTGTTGCTACAGTTTTTGAGTGTAGTTTGATTCGGGGTGGTTCCCTTGTCCGAATTGTTTCTCCGTGTAGGAAGCTCGGAATTGGACGTGCATGTACTCGTTTCGAAGGTATCGACGCGAGGATTACTGTGGTATTTTATTGGATTTTTCTGGGCACTTGCAGCAGGTGAAGTATGCGCGGCTTTGGGACTGATTTTCAGATGGTGTATGTTTGGTTAATTTTGGGATTAAAAGTGTAATGTTAAGCCTTATTGTTGTACTCAGGGGTGTTTTCAGCTGTTTGAAGCCGAGGCTTTCGCGACTTGTACCGTGGGTGTTATGTTGGCAGATTTTGGACCGCGGGCGTCTACCCTCTTCACCGACTCCAGGTTTGCCTTGGATTGAGCACTTCAGGTGGGTAAGCTTAATTTAGTAACTGTATAAGTTTTTTATATCATGGTGAATGTAAATGCACATGTGGGGTTATCATCCCTCTATGATTGATAACAGGCGGATTTGATGTGCAACCGATATGAGCGAGAGGTAAGCAAGGAATGGCCCACTTGGGTGAGATTGGTATACCATAGTAGGAATGTTTTAGCATGCTTTACTATTATATGCTTCACCCACTTTTATTATTTCTGAGAACAAAGCATGCGTGCATGGACATGTAGTTAGGCCATCTTTTACCGCTGCACTACTTTTGGAACTGGACTTAGGAGAAACCATGTTATCCTTTTCTCCTTCTTTGTTAGTCAGGTGGTCTGTGTTGCTCAGGTTCGAGCAGGGGTTCTGGGTAGTGTAGTTGGGACTTGGTGTCTGGGATAGGTTGGATTAGTTGTGGGGCTTTGCGGCAACCGCGGATATTGGGCGGTTGACCGGATATTTATTTATGCACCAGATTGGGTATCCGATTTCTCTAGTGGATGGGTTTTCCCACTTTGATCAGAGTCATGATCCAGTCCTGCTGATTGAGATACTTTACTCGTGTGGGTCGCTCCCCTCGAGTGCCACTCCGGAGTGCGCGGCAGACAGACTTTGAGTCCTTGAGACTCCTTTGCTTCGGTGTTATGCGTAGGCTGGCATACCCGTCGCGGCAGGCAGAGCAGGCAGTACCAGTGTCTACTGGTGGCATTAGATTGGGCTGATTTCTGGCTTTTGCTTTTAGTTGCGCTCGTGTCAGGGGGACCGAGTGGAGTCTAGTGGCGGTGTTTGGACCAGTGCTAGTGTGGTTGGGAACCGTTTTGGGGTACGGTGGTCCCAAGGTCATTGTGAGTTGTTGACCGTTGTAGGGCAGGCAGGCAGGCATAGCAGGTATAGGCAGGCAGAGCAGGCATAGGCAGGCAGGGCAGGCATAGTAGGCAGGCAGGCAGGGCAGGCATAGTAGGCAGGCAGGCATGGCAGGCATAGTAGGCATAGGCAGGCAGAACAGGCATGGCAGGCTTGGCAGGCATAGGCATGCAGAGCAGGCATGGCAGGCTTGGCAGGCATAGGCATGCAGAGCAGGCATGGCAGGCTTAGCAGGTATAGCAGGCAGGCAGAGCAGGCATGGCAGGCTTGGCAGCATAGGCATGCAGAGCAGGCATGGCAGGCGTAGCAGGCATGGCAGTCACAGCAAGCTTAGTGGTTTGTTAGCTGTTGAGAGGGTCCAGCTTCTTTTTATCAGTCTTTACGGCTTTGGTTAGTTTTTGGTCTTTTGAGGACTTGGTGGGCAGACCGTCGGTCTTGGCGGTGGTACCCACTGAGAACTCCCTCCTTTGGTGTAGTTCTCACACCCTTTGGGGGTTTTTTTCCCCTTTTTTTCTCCTCTCCTTTGTTTTGCAGAGTCTTAGCAGGTGTTGCCGACTCTGCGGTTGTTGATCGTGGCGAGGGAGTCGCGAGCTAGATCCCTACCCGGCGTTGGAGAGTAGCGGTACCCTTCTGAGGAGATCATCAGTAGATTAGCTGTTTCTTTTCCTCTTTTGAGAGACTTGTAGTGAGGATATTTTGTATTGGGAGACTGTACACTGTTGTATATATATTGGAGTTACCTCCCGGTTGGGTTTTGAGCTTGTACTCGAGGATTTGTATTTTTATTATTTTGGGAGGCAGACAGTGTTGTTTATTTCCTGTTGTACAGTGATTGATTTTAGTTACAGCAGATATTTTATCTTTATAGCTCTGATATCTGTTTAGTTATAGAACTTTTCTTGCAAGTAGGACGCTTCGCCTATGCAGGTTGGCATAGGTGGCGGATCTGTTTGACGGGCCCGGGTCGCAGTTTCGACCCCGGGGCGTGACAGATTAGAGTGGTATCAGAGCCTAGGTTGTAGGTCATGGTGGACTTAGAAACCCTAGGCTTATGGTTTGACCCTTGGTTGACTTTGTGAGAGTCGTGATTTTGCGAGAGTCCTGATTGAGTTTTATACCTCTCCCAAGGGACGGGAGGAGTGATTGGCATGTTTATTCTCCTAAGTAATTATGTTGGCTGCAGACAACATAATGCTGTGGAACGGGTGACATGCTTTAGACTTTCGCTGGATTGGGTCGAGTGTTGTTGTGTGCTGTTTTGTTGTTTCGTCGTGGCGAGCGGTGTCTCCCCGACGTTGGTTTTGACCCGTGTGCATCCTGTCATGGCAGTTGAGCTTGAGCAGTTGGTTTTGGGCCGGATACCTGGATTGAGGTCAGAGAACCCCGGACCCAGATGACAGGATTGTCAGAGGCTTATCAGCGGCTGTGGGAGCGGCTGGTCTTGGTGACACAGTTGTCGGAGCACTGAGTAGCCCCCTCTGTGCCAAGGTTTAGTGTCGAGGCACCGAGGCAGGGTGGATGGTTGACAGCTGATGAGCGGAAGGACATGATCGACTTTTGGAGCCATGATTGGCAGACGAACCACCCCGACTCGTAAGATTGAGTTTGGAGCCTTTGGAGGCAGAGTCGTGGTTGGTGGTGAGAGCCTCCTTGTGCTAGAGAGTGTATGCAGCTGTTGAACCGCGCGCGTCCGGATTCGAGGGACGAGGCGCATAGGATATATGAGATTGGGAGTGGATTGCGCCAGGATACCTTCCTGTTATTCAGTCCCTTCATTGTGGATTTAGACGCCTCGCGGAAGTAGGCACCGTGTATGGAGCGCGGCATTGCAGTTCCTTTGGTTATGGATCTGCTGCCAGAGGTGAGTTCTGGATTTTGGCGCTTGGCGCCGGACGATGGAGGACAGATCGGCCGGCAGAGGCACTTCTGATTTCCTTTCCGGATGACGGGTTCCCGAGAGGCCAGAGATCGAGTGGACCCCGATGGTAGCATCAGTATTTTATCAGAGTGACGCAGCGGTAGCGTGGATTTGTTATCTGCGGAGGACCTTATTCGTCGCCTCAGTGTGAGCAGAGACAGAGGTCGTACTCCCTATGTGTATAGCCCTAATTTTCAGGCAGATTGAGCGACAACCACTTGCATCGAGTGGATGAATCTGTGCCGCCCGGTTGGAGGGCGCCACGGTAGTGGATTGAGTGTCGCAGGTGGGATTCACCACGGTAGTCGGAGTTAGAGCATGCTCCACTCTTACATGGGTTAGAGGCAGATTTGTTATCGCATGCACTTGAGGTGCAGGTTCCTGTTGATGTTTTGCACGTGGAGGAGGCTTTTGGATCATGTCCAGTGCGGCCGAGACCGCGAGATGCCGGCAGAATTATTGGTAATTGTGGCAGTTCGGTGTTTGACCATGTGCTCGAGATTGATTGGCACGATGCAACAAGATGTTTGACTGCGGAAAAAGAGGACGTCGATTTTCTGCGAGGCGGACGAGAGGAGGTTTGGTTGTAAAGACTGGTAGAGCGCACAGGCTTTAGCGACAGTGTGAGAGGTGCTTTTTGGCGGCACCGGGATTCAAGGACATCTCAGTTGCCCGCGAGATCCCGGGTGCGATTTCACCTGAGCTGTTGACGACGCCGCCGGTTGGGAGATAGAGATTGCGTTTGACGTGGTTCGGGAACCACGCCACCCTTAATAGCACCTCATTGGATATCGCCAGTAGAGCTGAGAGAGCTGATGGCGCAGTTGTAGGATCCGATGGATCGAGGGGTCTGTTTGACCTAGTGCCACGCCGTTGGTATACGGTGGTGATGCCACATCGTTGATACACGAATGTGAGGGTCCTTTATGGTATTTAGGACCTTATGATGGAGTTGTACTCAGGCAGTTATAGTATGGTGTGAGTACCTACTTGGAATCAGACAGCCGAGGATCTTGCTTAGATGGCGTTCAGGACACGGTAGGGCATCACGAGCTCTTAGTGAGGCCAAGTGGATTGATTAATGCCCTGCCACTTTTATGATTTAAGGGAATTGTGCTCCAGCTGTACTTGATTGGATTGGTAACAAGATCCTCCGGGGATATTTGGATTTACTCCCAGAGCGATGTGGAGCGCGTGGAGCACTTGTGGATGTGCTACCATGCCCGTGTGGATGAAGTGGTATGCCAAGTTAGGGAGATACAAGTTGTAGCTGCTGAAGCATACCTTCTTGGGTCGCTTTGTTCGAGCCGTAGGGACGGCGGTGGAACCTGACCATGTGGATGTTATTCTAGTTGACCGAGGCCAACTTTCATTCTTGAGGTGAGAAGCTTCTAGACTTGGCGGTGCCAAGAGAGCATGGCCAATGGTTAATGTGACTGGTCTTAGCGCCAATGCTAGTGTTTCCGGTGTTGGGAGATGGAATTGTGTGTTTTGGTGATGCATCCCATTGTGGCGGTAGAGTTACCGTGGGTGGATCTTCGGTCCACACTTCTTCAGTCCAACCCTGTGAGTGCTGTGGCAGGATGAAACACTGTTTTTGCAGGCAGCTTGGATTCCACAGTTGAGCATTTCAGGTACGTCCTTTATTTCCAGCTTGGATTGTTATACCTGGGCGTAGGCCATGCCTGCTTGGCTATCGGTATTGATTACTCAGCATTTCCGTTCTTTACCATGCGATAGATCAGGATTTCAGCTTCTGGTTTGCAGTATTCGCCATGCGGTGCCGACGGAGAGTACAGCTTTCAGCTTGTTGAATGGGATTTATGTGGATTGTCGTTGCTGGTTGGGATTTTTGACCGTGAGTTTGAGCATCAGCATTATGATCGCCTTTTTGCCAGTTTTCAGTCCCGTTCACTGACGGTTTGATCCCCGTCAGGGTGTCCTTTATTAGTTGAGAGATCGACTTCGACTCGTGGTCTGTTGGGGGTTTTGTTGGCAGGTTGAGTGACCAACTGTGGCATGAGAGTGTGTCTCTGAGGACCCTTTGAGGGTAGCCCGTGGGTGAGTAGCCCATTCGGGTGATTTTGGATCGGGAAGCAACCGAGAGAAGACCCCAGCTTATTGGATGAATGCGTGGGTATGCTTCGGGTCACCTTGTTGAGATTTACACCAGGATGTGGTTTGGTGCGTGTTGCACCGATGGTTATTCTGTTTTTCCCCCAGCTTTTGATGGAGCCTCTGTGTTGTTTTACGTCTCAGCTCAGGTATGTTTTACTTTTGGATCCCTCGCCGTGATTGACTTGTCCATTGAGATCTGTGATCGTTGGTGTACGAGGAACGCCCGTTGCGAAATTCTGGCTCGAGAGATGAGGGAATCGCGCAATCGGGCCATGCCGTACTCGGTATGTCCGCGCTTGGGGAGTGATCACGGGGAGTGTGTGGTGTGTGGGGAGCTGGAGGCGTGATTGTTGGATACCTAACCGTGGTATTTGTGACTCCTGGTGGATCTGAGCTAGTTTCGAGGACGAAACTTTCCTTAGTGGGGGAGGATGTGAGGACCTGGATCCCCACGACGAGATTACTGGATCATCTACACTCCCTGAGGCCTATGTGGCGTGTTGGTGGGATTTGTGCCCCAATTGGACATTAGTGTTGGGCTCAGTGTGTTAAATGGATCACGTGGGTGATTGGCGGACCCCGTCGGAGTTCCAGAAGTGGTTTCGCGCGCCAAGGATATTTAAATTGGACTCAGTGCGAAGTTTGGACCAAGGATTACCTTCCGGATGCCTTCGGCAAATTTTGGAGTTGGAATTTGGCGAAATGGACATCAAATTCGATTCAGCGCGCGAAAAACGGTTAAAACGGACTACCCACTTGTCATTTTTGAGCTTCGGGTACTGTTCACGCCGGAACAGTGTTTCCGGCGGCGGCGGCAGCGGCGGAGCGGCCGCAGACAGCGCGGCGGACGGTGACGCGGGCCGCCCGGTCCACGCGGCAGGCGTGCGCCGGGGGCGGGACCGTGGCTGCTCGGGAGTGGGCCGGTCCGCGGGGCGCGGTCTACGGGGGAGTGCGGGGCGCACGGTGGACCGGGGGTGACACGTGGCATCACCCTAGAGGTGGGTTCCGGCTGATGGGTCTACGCAGTTTTCGGGATGGCTCATGGTTTGCGGTGCACCGGGCTTGGACACGTGGCAGGTTGGCATTGGTTCGGTCAAATGATTGCGTGCACCGGGTTCACTAGGCAGAGGCTTGACACGTGGCATCCTCCTATTGGTGGGGCTACTGTCGCGCGGCAGGGTGGCAAGGCGGCGGCGTCAGGCGCGGTCGGGCGGCTCCCGCGCTTGGGGAGGACACGTGTCGGCGTCTGGGGGCGCCACGTGTCGCGCGGGGAGCGGCTGGTGTTGCTGTCGCTGTTTGGCGGATGACGTGGAGGCCCAGGGGACTTCCGGGCTGCTACAGTGCGTGCCTTTGGGGATTTTCGGGCTGCTACAGTACGCGCCCGAAAGTGGCATGCGCCCGGAAATGGGGACATGGCCGGTATTTTCCCAATTGTTTCTGCAGCCTATAAATAGCGATCCGAGCTCTCTTCTTCTCCCTTTTTCCACCATTTCCGAGCCTCTTCTCGCCGGGGTGCCTTCAGCAAAGTTGATCCTCGTGTTTGGGCTGCATCTTTCTGCAAAGTTTTGGGATTTTTGGTGGCACGCATCCCGAGGTTACCATTTTTACGGCGCGGCGCGACGCTCGTTCGTTTGTGTTCTTCTTCGTCGCATTTCGGTGCGAGGACTCCCCCGGCTTACTCCGACCTCCGAATGAGGCGATTCTTGCGCCGTTGGCTTCACGACTGGTAGGGCTATGTTCCCATGTTTACTGGTTTTTCCCATTCCGAGTTTTTCATGGGTCTTTCGGATCATCTTGTAACCCCTTTTTCTGGGCGGAGTTTTGGGACAGCGGTGCGGTATTTTGGCGATAATCTTCGCGCACAGGCATCGGATTGGGGCGATTCAAGAGGCAATTTGCCATCTACACATCACGAGGAATATGCCCAAATTTTCTTGGAATTTTCTGAATATTTCTCGAAGGTGAAGATTATGTGTGAACAGTAATTGTTGCTACAGTTTTTGAGTGGAGTTGATTCGGGGTGGTTCCCTTGTCCGAATTGTTTCTCCGTGTAGGAAGCTCGGAATTGGACGTGCATGTACTCGTTTCGAAGGTATCGACGCGAGGATTACTGTGGTATTTTATTGGATTTTGTCTGGGCACTTGCAGCAGGTGAAGTATGCGCGGCTTTGGACTGATTTTCAGATGGTGTATGTTGGTTAATTTGGGATTAAAAGTGTAATGTTAAGCCTTATTGTTTGTACTCAGGGGTGTTTTCAGCTGTTTGAAGCCGAGGCTTTCGCGACTTGTACCGTGGGTGTTATGTTGCAGATTTTGGACCGCGGGCGTCTACCCTCTTCACCGACTCCAGGTTTGCCTGGATTGAGCACTTCAGGTGGGTAAGCTTAATTTAGTAACTGTATAAGTTTTTTATTCATGGTGAATGTAAATGCACATGTGGGTTATCATCCCTCTATGATTGATAACAGGCGGATTTGATGTGGCAACCGATATGACGAGAGGTAAGCAAGGAATGGCCCACTTGGGTGAGATTGGTTATTACCATAGTAGGAATGTTTTAGCATGCTTTACTATTATATGCTTCACCCCACTTTTATTATTTCTGAGAACCAAAGCATGCGTGCATGGACATGTAGTTAGGCCATCTGTTACCGCTGCACTACTTTTGGAACTGGACTTAGGAGAAACCATGTTATCCTTTTCTCCTTCTTTGTTAGTCAGGTGGGTCTGTGTTGCTCAGGTTCGAGCAGGGGTTCTGGGTAGTGTAGTTGGGACTTGGTGTCTGGGACAGGTTGGATTAGTTGTGGGGCTTTGCGGCAACCGCGGATATTGGGCGGTTTGACCGGATAGTTATTTATGCACCAGATTGGGTATCCGATTTCTCTAGTGGATGGGTTTTCCCACTTTGATCAGAGGTCATGATCCAGTCCTGCTGATTGAGATACTTTACTCGTGTGGTCGCTCCCCTCGAGTGCCACTCCGGAGTGCGCGGCAGACAGACTTTGAGTCCTTGAGACTCCTTTGCTTCGGGTGTTATGCGTAGGCTGGCATACCCGTCGCGGCAGGCAGAGCAGGCAGTACAGTGTCTACTGGTGGCAATTAGATTGGGCTGATTTCTGGCTTTTGCTTTAGTTGCGCTCGTGTCAGGGGGACCGAGGTGGAGTCTAGTGGCGGTGTTTGGACCAGTGCTAGTGTGGTTGGGAACCGTTTTGGGGTACGGTGGTCCCAAGGTCATTGTGAGTTGTTGACCGTTGTAGGGCAGGCAGGCAGGCATAGCAGGTATAGGCAGGCAGAGCAGGCATAGGCAGGCAGGGCAGGCAAGTAGGCAGGCAGGCAGGGCAGGCATAGTAGGCAGGCAGGCATGGTCAGGCATAGTAGGCATAGGCAGGCAGAACAGGCATGGCAGGCTTGGCAGGCATAGGCATGCAGAGCAGGCATGGCAGGCTTGGCAGGCATAGGCATGCAGAGCAGGCATGGCAGGCTTAGCAGGTATAGCAGGCAGGCAGAGCAGGCATGGCAGGCTTGGCAGGCATAGGCATGCAGAGCAGGCATGGCAGGCGTAGCAGGCATGGCAGTCACAGCAAGCTTAGTGGTTTGTTAGCTGTTGAGAGGGTCCAGCTTCTTTTTATCAGTCTTTACGGCTTTGGTTAGTTTTTGGTCTTTTGAGGACTTGGTGGGCAGACCGTCGGTTCTTGGCGGTGGTACCCACTGAGAACTCCCTCCTTTGGTGTAGTTCTCACACCCTTTGGGGGTTTTTTTCCCCTTTTTTTCTCCTCTCCTTTGTTGTGCAGAGTCTTAGCAGGTGTGTGCCGACTCTGCGGTGTTGATCGTGGCGAGGGAAGTCGCGAGCTAGATCCCTACACGCGTTGGAGAGTAGCGGTACCCTTCTGAGGAGATCATCAGTAGATTAGCTGTTTCTTTTCCTCTTTTGAGAGACTTGTAGTGAGGATAATTTTGTATTGGGAGACTGTACACTGTTGTATATATATGGAGTTACCTCCCGGTTGGGTTTTGAGCTTGTACTCGAGGATTTGTATTTTTATTATTTTGGGAGGCAGACAGTGTTGTTTAGTTCCTGTTGTACAGGGATTGATTTTAGTACAGCAGATATTTTATCTTTATAGCTCTGATATCTGTTTAGTTATAGAACTTTTCTTGCAAGTAGGACGCTTCGCCTATGCAGGTTGGCATAGGTGGCGGATCTGTTTGACGGGCCCGGGTCGCAGTTTCGACCCCGGGGCGTGACAGATTAGAGTGGTATCAGAGCTAGGTGTAGGTCATTGGTAGGAAACTTAAGAACCCTAGGCTTATGGTTTGACCCTTGGTTGACTTTGTGAGAGTCGTGATTTTGCGAGAGAGTCCTGATTGAGTTTTATACCTCTCCCAAGGGACGGGAGGAGTGATTGGCATGTTTATCTCCTAAGTAATTATGTTGGCTGCAGACAACATAATGCTTGTGGAACGGGTGACATGCTTTAGACTTTCGCTGGATTGGGTCGAGTGTTGTTGTGTGCTGTTTTGTGTTTCGTCGTGGCGAGCGGTGTCTCCCCGACGTTGGGTTTTGACCCGTGTGCATCCTGTCATGGCGTTGAGCTTGAGCAGTTGGTTTGGGACGGATACCTGGATTGAGTCAGAGAACCCGGACCCAGATGACAGGATTGTCAGCGGCTTATCAGCGGCTGTGGGAGCGGCTGGTCTTGGTGACACAGTTGTCGGAGAACTGAGTAGCCCCCTATGTGCCACGGTTTAGTTGTCGAGGCACCGAGGCAGGGTGGATGGTTGACAGCTGATGAGCGGAAGGACATGATCGACTTTGGAGCCATGATTGGCAGACGAACCACCCCGACTCGTAAGATTGAGTTTGGAGCCTTTGGAGGCAGAGTCTGGTTGGTGGTGAGAGCCTCCTTGTGCTAGAGAGTGTATGCAGCTGTTGAACCGCGCGCTCCGGATTCGAGGGACGAGGCGCATAGGATATATGAGATTGGGAGTGGATTGCGCCAGGATACCTTCCTGTTATTCAGTCCCTTCATTGTGGATTTAGACGCCTCGCGGAAGCAGGCACCGTGTATGGAGCGCGGCATTGCAGTTTCCTGTGGTTTATGGATCTGCTGCCAGAGGTGAGTTCTGGATTTTGGCGCTTGGCGCCGGACGATGGAGGACAGATCGGCCGGCAGAGGCACTTCTGATTTCATTTCCGGATGACGGGTTACCCGAGAGGCCAGAGAGACGAGTGGACCCCGATGGTAGCATAGTATTTTATCAGAGTGACGCAGCGGTAGCGTGGATTTGTTATCTGCGGAGGACCTATTCGTCGCCTCAGTGTGAGCAGAGACAGAGGTCGTACTCCTCCTATGGATAGCCCTAATTTCAGGCAGATGAGCGACAACCACTTGCATCGGTGGATGAAGCTGTGCCGCACGGTGGAGGGCGCCACGGTAGGGGATTGAGTGTCGCAGGTGGGATTTCACCACGGTAGTCGGAGTTAGAGCATGCTCCACTCTTACATGGGTTAGAGGCAGATTTGTGATCGCATGCACTTGAGGTGCAGGTTCCTGGTTACATTTGGTATCGGAGCCAATAACCCGACGGAAGTGTGCGGCGAGTCTCGTGGGAGCCGGGGTCTAGATGATATGACAGGGCTAGCGAGAGAGTCTCACATCCCTGGTGATCTTGGCTGCTGTGTGTGTGTTTGGGCTGACGAGGACGTAAGGCCTAAACGGGGGGAGTCGGTGACACCCCAATCGTCCCACACGGATGCGAATGTGGATGTGTTGGATATATAAGAGGACATGGACACTAGTAATAATAACTGGGCTTAAGTATTTGGGCTGTGGTTTGGGCCCAACGAGTTATTATTGCTAGTGGGCCGGATCATTACAGTGTTGTGTGTGTTTTGTGTTCGTTTCGTCGCGGCGGAGCGGTGTCTCCCCGACGCTGGGTGGACCCGTGTGCATGTCCTGTCATAGCGGTTGAGCTTGAGCGGTTGGTTTTGGGCCCGATACCCGGATTAAGGTCAGAGAACTCCGGACCCAGATGACAGGATCATCTGAGGCCTTTCAGCGGCGGAGTGAGCGAGCAGCTGTTCTAGTGACACAGTTGTCGGGCAGCAGGCAGCTCGACAGGCTCACTTCTGCAGACCACCCGGTTGCAGTATCCTCAGGGGCGGGATTTCTGTGGCACCGATGGAGTGAGTAGCCCCCTCTGTGCCAATGTTTTAGTGCCGAGGCACCGAGGCAGGGTGGATAGTTGACAGCTGGTGAGCTGAGGGGACGCGATCGATCTATTGAGCCAGATTGGCAGATGAACCACCCGACTCGTAAGATTGAGTTGGAGCTTTGGAGGCAGAGTCGGGTTGGTGGGATGGAGTGATCAATTGAGAGGCGCCCTGTGCAGAGAGTTTTGGCAGCGTTGAACTGCGCGCTCATGTTAGAGG